>CP125976.1:72388776-72988776 GCA_030063025.1 Avena longiglumis | reverse complement strand
CCTCTGTCCCCACCACCCCACAGCGAGATCCCACCCCGGTCCCACCTCTGCAGACGCGCCTTCCTCTCCCGATCAACACGACCCCGTCAGCAACCACACACCCACCCGCGCGGTACACCGCACGCTCCCAGCGACCCGCTCCCGTGATACCGGCCCCACCCTGCAGCGAACCAGCCGCTCCGTCTCTCTCCTTCGCGAGCGCGATCCCCTCCCTCGCCTCTGCCCCCAAATCGTTTGTCCCCAGACCCCGCCGCCGCATCCTCTCCAGCCATCGAAGCGCCACCAGAGCCCCCGTCGTCGGTCGCCGCCTCGGCCAAGACAAGCTGCCGCCTCCTCCTTCCCCCTGGCACCACTCCAAGATCGCCCACTTGGCCAGCCTTGCTGGATCCTCTCTTCCTGGACCTCGCCGTCCTCCCCTTCCCGGCCGTCCTCGGAGCTCCGCCATCGCCAGTGCTCCTTGCCTCCTCGTGCTTGTCTCTGTCGTCCTCCGGCCTCCCTCGCCTGGCGCCCGTCCTCCTGCATCCCACCATGGCCGCCCCTGGCCCGTGCGCCACCGTCTCCGCCGTCGGCCGCCTCCCTATCGTCTGCAGCACCCCAACCTCCACCGCCTGTGCCTCCTCCTTCCTGCGGGTCCGCCGTCGTCGCCTCTGCAAGGCGCCGCCTTCAGCTCAGCCACGCATCCGCCTCCGTGGCCTCCTCTGTCCGCTGCCAGGGGTTCCTCCCCGCATCTTCTATGTGTCGGGCCCGCCTGCCGTCATCATCCTCCCGGCCGGCGAGCCCCAGGGACGCGGATCCCTCTGTTTCCTGCACCCCTTCGTCCTGACCCAGAACCAACCCGCGTCGTTGCTCTTCCCTATGAGCTTCCTCCGTCGTCCTTGCCTGCAGCGCGCCCGCTGCCGATGTCCTCTTCCTGTTGCTCCTGGAGTAGTGGTGGAGATATGATGATGGATAAGTGTGGGTGTGTGTTGATGGTTCTACCACAGGATTCTGACACATGTGTGACAAGTCTGCCCGTCTTTGATCGAAGAAAAACCAGAACAACGAGATCTTCCTCGCCAAAAACCGGCTAGATGCCGATGGTTTTTAGGGATGTACACGGTGCCACTCGATGATCCTCGATGCTTGAAGAAGTACCAAGGGATTTCGAGAAGCCACGCAAGATTTTCTTCTCGGACATCAAGCTCTTCTCCACGGATTTGATGGCCGAGACATCGAAGACCCTCGATCCATAGACCCCGAAGACCGATCCCGGCGAGACCGAACCCGGACCCCCTCGAAACCCAAGTTCGTCGAACCCCAATGTGTGACCTTTTTCGAGCCCCTATTTTATAAATTGCCAACTATATAAACTGTTGCATATTTAATTGTCATACTCGCATGCATATTGTTGTGGTTTGGGGGCCTTATGTCGCTTCATATCATAATTAAATATGGAGGCCATATGCGGGCGAATCTCGTCTAATATTGGCTTCATTTAATTTGTGTATCGGACCGGTGAAATCTTTTGCCTTGATAAGACAACATTTAAATTGCGGGGTACCTAAACAATATGAACCATCTAATAAATTATCGGGACTCCGGTTTCGCTTAATATTGCCTAATTGCATCGCATCTTTACCATGTCATACATCATACACATCATGCCCGGTCTTCTGCCGTAATATTAAATAGTGCATCCGGTGTTTCTTCTAGTGTTTTGCTTCTTCGCGGATAAGGCCGTTGAGTTGATGTGAGTGTCGACCCGATCTTCGGATGAACCTTCGACAATGTTTTCAGGCGAGCATTCTCCCTCTTTCTACCTATTTTACTTTATAGTTTTTATTTCCTCCTGTTGATCTATTGCTATCTGTGTTGCGATGCTCTAGTTTTCGTACCCGGGATATCCCTTGCAGCCTTATATTGCCTTGGACACATCCTATTACCTGTTGTTTGGTAGATAGTTGGACTTGCGTGTCGTAGTCGCTTGCTCAAGTGCTGTTGCATGTCGTCAAGTACCACAGTTGTTGGAGTATTGCCATATGTTTAATGTTGGAGATGATCATGGCTTTAATTATTGTTTAATAACTAAAATTGAAGTAGGTAAATGCAGAGGCACCGGTGGGTAATAGACAATATTTGGTTTTAACGCTCCTTTGGTGTCCGTAGGACCCCGAGTTCTTGACACCTGTTCCGAGATCGAGCGCGCTAACCACAGGTGGGGTGTGTGGGCACCCCCATCGATTAGTACCTGATTTCAAAGTACTGTACCGGGGGCCACAAAGTAGTTTGGGGCTTTATTACTATCCTATATTTATGCCATGCTTTACTGCTTTATTTACGATTGGAGCGCCTGCATCATTTAGGAAGAAATGTGGAATGTTTTCGCAGATCGACAAGCCCAGTCACATTTTCGGGTTCCCAATCATTTCTGACCATTGGCACAAACCTCTGGGTCGTCTCGAGCCGGCCGACTTCGTTAAGGTAGCTTAGTGGGTGGCCCCATGTGCTTGCTTTGGGTCTGGGAAACGTCGTGTCCGAAACCCCATCGACATACCCTTGGGTGTATGTTTTGTGATCTTGTACCTACCTGATCTGACAACAAGGGTGTAGGTGCGTGTGGAAACTTTGGTGCACCCCTGCAGGGTTAAATCTTTTCGAGAAGCCGTGTCCACGGTAAAGAAACAAGTCATAAAATCACAAAGCAACAAGCATAGGAAAGCAAAATAAGTGCAACTTCAAGAGTTTCAACATAAAGAGGGGAAACTTAATATTGTTGAGATACATAATACCATGTTTCCCTATCTCATAATAACTTTCAGTAGCATCATGAATAAAATTAACAATATAACCATCACATAAAACATTCTTATCATGAGCCACATGCATATAATAATTATTACTCTCCACATAAGCATAGTCATTCTTATTAATTGTAGTGGGACCAAATTCAACAAAATAGCTATCACTATTATTCTCATCACCATAAGCATCAAATATAGGAGGCATATTGTAATCAATAAATTTTCTCCTCAATAGTAGGTGGACTTAAAATATCATATTCATCATTATAATCATCATATATTGGAGGTTTGGTATCATCATAGGCAATATAATAGCTATCTTCCAAAGCCGGGGGACTAAAAGATCATTTTCATCAAAACTAGCTTCCCCAAGCTTAGAATTTTCCATAGCATTAGCAACAATTGTGTCCAAATAATTCATACTGATAACATTGCTATTAGCATGCAAATAAACTTCCATAGGTTTTTTAATTTTCTCTTCAAACACTTCATGTCCTAACTCAAGATAAATACTATAAAGCTCTCTAATTTTGTTGTTGTTTTCCATTAAACCTAACTAGTGAAAACAAGAAACAAAAAGACAAAACTGCAGAATCTAAAGGAAATAACTTCGAGCACTCACATCGGAGGATGTGAGTACCTTTTACCTTACCTCCCCGGCAACGGCGCCAGAAAAGAGCTTGATGTCTACTCACTTCTATTCTTGTAGACAGTTGTTGGGCCTCCAAGTGTAGAGGTTTGTAGAACAACAGCAAGTTTCCCTTAAGTGGATTACCCAAGGTTTATCGAACTCGGGGAGGAAGTGGTCAAAGTTATTCCCTCTCATGCAATCCTGCAATCAAGATACAAGAAGTCTCTTGTGTCCCCAACACACCCAATACACTTGTCAGGTGTATAGGTGCACTAGTTCGGCAAAGAGATAGTGAAATAAAAGTGGTAACGGTGCTAGAAAATAGCTTGACGATGAGGTAAAGACTAAAGGCAACAAGAAGGAAGCAAGCAAACATGCAACAGATCTAGTAGCAAACGGTGTTTCAATGTTTAGAAACAAGGCCTAGGGATCATACTTTCACTAGTGAACAATCGCTCATATAAATATCCTCTCTTCATGATACTACTCTTAACTACTCTCCGGTTGGACACTCTAATCCATGGTAGGGCTATAATAGCACACCTCAAAGTCTGCCTTCCCCAATCTAGATAACCCCACACTGTCACCCTGAGAGCTAAATGGTTCCAACAAACACCACAATTTCATAGAGACATCCAACTCCAAATATAACTCATAACAAATATTCAATCTAGCCAAAGTGCCATACACGGTATGCACGCTGTCACTTTCACACACATGGGGAAAAGCATAGATCTATTAAAGCACAAAGAGTATTTATGTAGACTCAAACCTAAGTGCCACCATGGCGTGCATGTTGTCACTTTCACACACATGGGGAGAGTAGAGATCTAATGAAGCACTTGAGTAGCAAGGTAGATCTACTTGATAACAAAGCTCATGACCACAAGATCATGCATAGAGAGAGATGAACACATAGCTACCGGTAGAGCCCTTAGCCTCGAGGAAGAACTACTCACTCCGGGGGAGATCAATGGAGATGGCTCCAGGGGCACTTCCTCGTCCAGGCAGGGTGCCGGAACAGAGACTTTATGCCCCCTGAATCTCCCTTTCGGTGGCGGCGGTGCTACGGAGATTTTCGTGGATTTCTTCTGGATGCCCTAGGGTTTTTGGGTCGGAGGCTTCTTATAGGCGCAAGAATCAAGGTTGGTGGGGGTCCAGGGGGCCCACATCCCCCGTGGGCACCTCTAGGGCTTGACCGCGCCTAGGGGGTGCGGCCACCCTGTGTCCCCCCCTTCCGACTCTGCTTCGTGGTTCCGTGTTGCTCCGAGAAAATAATGACTTTGGCTTTTGTCCCGTCCAATTCCGAGAATATTGATTTTCTGCCTTTCTGGAACCAAAAACAGAAGAAAAAAAGCAACTGGCACTGTGGCATCTTGTCAATAGGTTAGTTCCAGCAAATGTATAAAAACTACCTCAAAGTGTAGACAAAACATAAGACAAATGATACAAAACAAGAATAGAACGTCAAAAATTATAGATATGTTTACGACGAATTAGTGGCACGACTCGGCGTGGTGGCGTCACCCTGCTATGGCGGGGAAGGCTGCGTGGAGCGGTGGTTTCATGCTCGGGGCCGGCGAGGGACGTGGGCGGCGTTGGCCGGGATCTAAGGAAAGTGATGGTGCTCGACGTGACACTTTGTTGGTAACCCCAAGCGCAGGGTGTGAAGAGCAAGCACCAAGTTTTCCCCTCAGTTGAGACCGAGGTTATCGAACCAGAAGGAGGAAGGAAATGTCGCACAGGTGTTGCAAACAACGTGGAGACCTGCACAACACAAACTCAATACTTTGCCCCAACGAATAGTGAGGTTGTCAAGCTCACCGATTTGCTGTAACAAAGGATTAAACGTATGGTGTGGAAGGTAATGGTTTGCAGCAAGTAAACAAGTAATAGTGGAAGATGTATCAATGGTAAAGATTGGACCGGGGTCCATAGTTCACTAGAGGTGCTCTCCTTGGATAAACAACATGGCATGAAGGATAAACAAATTACAGCAGGGCAAATGACAGGAACTAATCAAGGCATAACAATGCAATTACTAGTCATAAAGATCTTATGAGGTTGACTGGGAAATACAACAAGATACATAGACCGCCATCCAACTGCATCTATGACTAGAAGTCCACCTTCAGGTTATGATTCGAACCCCCTCCAGTATTAAGTTGCAAGCAACAAACAACTTCTTTAAGCAAAGTGTGTAAGGTAAACAGTCCACATGTTCCATGAACAAGAGACCGTCGTTTTCTCCCTAGTAGCAACAACACATCTACAACCGAAGAGATTTCTGTCACTTCCCTTGGAAACTAGAGGCATGAACCCACTATCGAGCATAAATACCCCCTCTTGGAGTCACTAGCAACTACTTGGCTAAGATAGCTACTAACAACGGAGAGCATGCAAGATCACAAACAACACAGACATGATAGAACCATAAAGACAAAACCATTAATCAAACCAACATAATAATCTCAATATCCATCGGATCCCCGCAAACACAACATGCATGATTACAAATATATTAGATCTTGATTATGAACGAAGCTCACAAGATCTATACATGAAAGCACAAAGGAGGAGATACAACCATCTACCTACTACATGGACCCATAGTCCAAGGTGGAACTACTCACGCATCATACCGGAGAGAAGGCCCCCGGGATGATCTCCCCTCCGGCAGGGTGCCAGGAAGAACTTCAGACCCCCCCCCCCCGATCTAGGGACGATGGTGGCGGCGGCTACAGACGGTTTCGTGGATATTTGATCGGGGGTGCTTAGGGCACTACTAGGAAAACAGCTATAGGTAATCAGCACATCCGTGGCTCACATGGTTGAAGTGCCCCACGGCTAAAACAGGCGTGGCTCACCAGGGCGTCTACTAGTAACTAGAACAATCAGCGACGTGACTATAGTGCGCCATGATGTGTGGTCCAGTCCGTTGGACGCCGCCAAACATCTCATGGCGCACTATAGTCATGTGCGCCACGGTTGTTAGTGTCATCTGGCGCACATGGGGGTGCGCTACGCTAAGCGCATCACGCCTGTGAAATGGCCACAAACATCTGTGGCGCACATGGCATAGTGCTCCACAGGTGTATAAACTTAGTCGTAGGGCACTCTGCCCTAGTGCCCTACGCATAAGTGGCATGCACCAACTCCACCCCCCAGTGGATCACCTTTTTAGGGTTTGCAAAAAATAAACGAAAATGATAAACACTTCAAAAAATTAAATCCTTTCATATTTAGGTAGGTAATGTGGTATAGCTTCTAGTAAAATTAACAGAAATGAGTTTTGACTTTATTTGCAAAAAAAAGTCATGCCACGGTAAAAAGGCCGTAACTTTTGCATACGATATTGAAAAAAATCGTATAATATACCAAAATGATCAGAACGAGATTCCAGATCCGCTTGCAACCCCTTTAGGTCGTTTAGCGATTTTTTAGATTTTCAAAATTCGAAAAGAGTAAAAAGTTACGGTCAAAAAAACATTTTTTCCTGCAGAAAAAAAAGGCGACTTATCCGTAGCGCACCTACACCTAGTGCGCCACGGATAAGCTTGGGCGGGATTCAAATGTGAATCCCCACCCCGCCCTCCTCCCTTTTCCTTTCCCCTTTTCCCTTCCCCTTTTCCCTTCCCCTTTTCCCTTCCCCTTTTCCCTCTTCCTCTCCCTTTCCCTTCTCCTTCTTCCTTCTTCCTTCTTCCTTCTTCCTTCTCCCTTCTCCCTTCTCCTTCTTCCTTCTTCCTTCTTCCTTCTTCCTTCTTCCTTCTCCCTTCTCCCTTCTCCCTTCTCCTTCTCCTCTCCTTGCAGTGACGCGACGTCGACCTCCTTCTCCTCCTCCTCGCAGTGACAACGGGCGGCGCCGACCTCCCTTCCTCCATCTCTTCCTACCTCCCTTCTTCTCCTCCTCCTCTTCTTCTCCTCCTCTTCCTCCTCTTCTTCTCCTCCTTCCTCCTCCGCCTCCTCTTCCTCCTGCCTCCTCTTCTTCTTCTCCTCCTTCTTCTCCTCCTCTTCCTCCTTTGCCTCCTCTTCTTCTTCTCCTCCTCTTCTCCTCCTCTTCCTCCTATTCTCCTCCTCCTCCTTGCGCCCGACGACGACAACAAGGTGACGAGGAGGCGGCGACGCGACCTGCACCGACGCGGCACCGACGCAGCAGATCCAGATCTGCTTTTTTGAATTTTGAATTTATATCCGTGGCGCCAAGACACCTAGTGCGCCACGGTTATCGTTCATCTGGCGTGGCGCACTTTGCCCAAACTCGTGGCGCCTGGCATGTGCGTCACGCAGATCTAAACTGTGGCGCTAGTGCGCCACGGATGGGCATTTCAGTGCGCCACTAACGGCTGTTCCTAGTAGGGGGTTACGCATCGAGGGCTTCTAAGCGAAGGGGAGACCAAACAGCGCCAGGCGACCAAACCCTAGCAGCGGGTGGGTCTAGCCCCTCTAGATGGCCCCTCCGGCTCTCCTTTGGACTTCTTGTTCCCCATGGAAAGTAATTGAATTTGTCCTTTGTCTCGTCCAATTCCGAGAATATTTCTTTACTAACTTTTCTAAAACCAAAAACAGCAGAAAACAGGCATCTGGCACTGTTGCAACTTGTTAGTAGGTTAGTACTAGAAAACATGTAAAAAGCACCTCAAAGTGTGGACAAGTAAAGCAAAGTAGATACTAAACAAGCATGGAGCATAAAAAATTATAGATACGTTTCCAACGTATCAGTAAGCAGCGGACGTGGTGCTACAAGATGGAGGTGATTGCGCGTCCTTAGTGGCGGTGCTAAGCCTACGTGCTCATCGACACCGATGGTCGGCCTGCTCAATCCGTTCTCCGTAAACCGGCCGACGGTGTGGGGATCTCTATGTTGGATCTAATAAAGGAGGCGGTCCTTTGTTTTCTTTCGCACGAAGACGAAGATCTGCTTGATGTCTGCCCTTGTTGATCTGATCTGGAGAGGCGGGTTCCGGAAGGCTCCATCGGCGAACTCCCATGGGCGTATCATGCCTGGAGATTGCTGGATCGGAAGGTATTCGGTCGTGCGCACCTTGTTTTTCTGGCCGTTTGGTTTCAGCGGGAGCATTGTGAAGCTCAGTTGTTTGTTCCCACGAAGTGCCATTCTTAGAGCCATGGTGAATTCAGATGCGGAGAATGTTAGGAAAGCGGAAATACGAGGGTAGCTGTAACATCCCAGCATTAGCACCTAGAAATAAAGAGGACATAGGGTTGTGCATTGCATTCATGCATAAGAAAATCGGGGGAATTTTCGCGAAGAACTAAAAGAGTTATGGAGGGATCTAGATCTCTCTTGTTCTGATGGAAACACCAGGACAGGTGCAATGGATTTCGACATGACCTCTATTGTACTTTTGTATTTTAGGGGAAGACAATTCAAATCTGAATATTTACTTGATAGAATTGAATATTAAAAGAATTTGAAATAGAATAAGAATTGGAAATTAAATTATAATAAAAGATAAGAGGTGAATTCTTATTTATGAATAAGATTCAATATTCACAATTATTTGAATTAAAATTTAAAACACAAAGAAGTGGGGTTTAGTTCATCTTATATGGGGGTTAGGAATTTGGACATGACCTTTGCTGAATTTATAATTTTGGGGAAAAGAATTTACATTCAAGACTTCAAATATGAGATCATACAATTCAAATATAACTTGGATTTAAATTTACATCTTAAATTACTACAGGATATTTCATAATCATAATACAAACTAGTATAAGCAAATATAAACTTTATTGAAAGAAATATAATAATACAATGTCTTTACATTATTCAAGTAGAAAAAGAAATTACATTACTGAAATGAATAAAAGAGCTCTTTATTACAACAAAATAAATATGACTTGTCTTTACAAAAGAATTGTAAAAGAAAAAGGAAATAAGTAAACTTTATTAAATAAGATACAAATCCTTACAAGTTTCAACTAACAAAGAGAAAAATGAACTTTATTACACTAATAAATACAATATTATTTACAATATTTTAGAATCAAATAAAGTTGTAAAAGAATAAAAAAGAAAACCTAAACTATTTTCATAATTAATCCTATGTCTTCTGTTCTTCAACTCTCCTTATTCTTCACCCTGCAAAACAAAACAAAACAAAAAAAAAGACAAGGAAGAAACAGAATGGTTACCTGGTTAAAGTAGTGCTCTCAGTTTGATAGTGTAATGCACTGTTCAGCACATCATCGAGCTAATCTTATAAAAAAGGGGCAAGTTTCACCAAATGAGCAGTATCTGTTCTTATCTATTAATGGCCTCAGTCTATGCATCACAGACATGGGGCAAGTTTCACCAAACTATTAACGGGTAAAAGGAAAGGCAGTAATTCCAGCAAAAGATCTAGTGTACTTGATCTGATCCTCAACTCACAACAGTCAAGCAGACAGCTTACACAACAACAGCTTAGACATTGCATGTTTATGTGTTGTCAACACCAGACAACCACAAGTGAAGATAAGAACACAACCGTAGTAGCAGAGTACCACATTGTTGGTCACTTACCACACATCTCCTTCCACTCCCAATTCGTTTCTTAGCACTAGAACTCTCAAGCACTAGACATAACCACCACAACCAGTATTAGATTATCACTTATCTATCTAGATCTATATCATCAAGAACCAGCTCCAATAACACTAGTAAAAGCAGACCAGAAATCCACATCCCAACTCTGGTTGCTCCCTAAAGCCATCCAAGAGCTAGAACAAGAGGAAAACCAAGGTCAGGCAGCAACTTCAGTAAAAGAAGGAGCGGGCCAACACGGAGGAGAAGTAATTAGGAACGAGAAATCTAGCTGTAGCAAATCAAGAAGCTCAAGTTTCAGTGAAGAAAGCTACAGAAGAGCAGCAGGTAGAGATCCAGTAGGAGCATACCGTAGCTCATGCATCATATAATTTTTTTGTTTGCACCAATAGAATTAAGAGGAATAAGGGGTGCTATAAATCAATATCTATTCAACCACCCTGCAACTAGAGTTTGTCTAGGAGGATTAGGAGAATAGTTTTTCCTCTCAGAACTGCATAGAAAATTCTATGTATATTCATCCTAGAGGTTTCTTACCACATCATAATATCTGTTCCTACCCGAATCTTGGCCTCAGCCTTTGCATCATAGGCTAGAACATATTGCTCACAATGGTCATCAAGAGCTAGTGATCTTTGACCATGCAGATTCATCAACATAGCAGTAATCCTACTCACTATGGATATGTTACTGTGCACCCTTCAATTGGGTTCCACAATATTAATCTCACAGCAGAAGAAGTCGCTAAAATTAATAATCACCACATCCTCAAAGAGATAGCTTTTCAGAGCATATACAAGCAAATAGGATTGACATATCAACCATCTTCTTAATCAGGTAGCCCAGGAATCATTATAAGGTCATCTTAAACTAGCACATGTTTCTAAAACCTCAGCTTTGCATCATTGGTTTAGATAAGATGACAAGCTCAATATATGTGTTTATCACAGTGTTATTTGTCATTGGATCTGACTTAGAAATAACAATTCCACTTTATACTAAACCCTCACAATAGATGAATCAGATCCAATAAGGACATGAACCAATGATCAACCACAGCAGCTCATGCATAGATTTCTCTGCTGCTGTGCACACTCAACTGAGGCACCACATCAACAAATACCATGTCTGTATACCATCTATAATTAAACAAGCTAAATCCTTGCATCATCTTCATATCAGAATAGTTAGGAATTAAACGAATCTCTACTGTCATATTGCCAATCTTATCCCATAAGCAACAATAGAGAAAATCATCTCAAACAGATTTACATCATATTCCCAAGAATTAGTATCTCTACTTAATAATCATTTGATTGAATCAAATATTTAGTAACCACCTAGTTCAGAACATCCCAAACTTCATTTCACATATTTAATACAGGGGCCACGAAAGCTTTACTCATCCAAAGTAAGGAACCATAACTACCAACATATCAGTAGAAAACAAGGATAACTGAATCATGGATCCTAGCCATCAGCACAAGGGTTGGTCGCAAGGAATTAGAGCTCACCGTGGGGTGCCGAGCACCTGGAGCGTTGGCTTGACGAATCCATGGAATAGATCTCGCCCAACACCATCACCGACCTGAGAAAGCACCATTGCTGGTTTGAGCTAACAAAGATCGTCGCAGAATCGGAGAAGGAGACGTCGGTTGCGCGCAAGACCTTCTGCCGGCATCCAGAGTCGAGCCGACGAAGAGCACCACAGGATCATCGGCACACGGCGACCCCAACACCGAAACCCTAGATGCACAAAAAATGGAAGGGGCGAGCTCGGGAAAGCTTAAAGTATAAATCCAATTGGAGGGCCAGGTCGGCCTGAGGGAGTAGAAGCCCCGGCAACCATCGGCGGCGACCACATCGGCCTGCCTCGCCGGAATCGGGAGTGGCGGCGACGACGACATCGCATAGGAGCAAGAAAGTAGAGGATGAGGTATGTGTGTGTGTGCATGTGTGTGTGGAGTGAGGGGTGGGCCGGAGGTGAGGGGTCTGGCATGGTCCAGTTGGGCCAGGCTAGCCCACATATCCAACCAAACGGCCTAGGTTGATTAGGTTTAGAAATAAAATAAACTAAATGAATTGCTAAAAATAACCTCCAAACATTTTTAGCTATAGAAAATTATAGAAAAAATCCTAAAAATACATATGATATATCAAAATGACCACAAAAATAATATCTACCTAATAAAAATATAATTCTAAGTGTTTAAAATAAATTTAAAGTAAAATAATTATTAACACCATTAAATTTTAAATGAAATTTTATAAAATAAAACAAAAACCATAAAAATAAATAAAAATCATTTTTGTGTAACAAAATAAATTTACTATTTTATAAAAATACTAACTCAGAGTTTTACAAATAAAACATAAAACAAATATCTAAAGATATTTAATTCCTTGATGAATTTTATAAAAATAAATATAATACTTAAAAATAAAGAAAATTCATTTTTAAGGTTTTGAATAAATATATTACACTATAAAAATATTAAATATATTATTAGAAAAGTATTTAATATTTTAAATAATAAATGCTTATCTATTACTTGTTTTATAAATTCTTTAAAAACAATTCTTAAGTAAGAAATAAGCACAATTGTTATAAAACCTTGAGTAATTAAAGTCTAAATACTAAATTCCAAATTCACAACTTAAATTCATAACTCAAATTTTTAAGTATAACTTTTAACTTTAAAGTATTCTTTCAAAATTCTTATTGAGTATTACTCATATATATAATATGATGAACAATCATTATATCTTCACCATCATTAACATAACTTTAAATTCTAACAAATTACTAAGATCATCTAATTATGCTCCCATTAAATAAATACAAATTATTTTCTTAATAAGCAAAACAAATTTAATCTAAATCATTCACTTAAAATATAAAGTGAATAATTCCACACCTTAGTTATACCTATCATAAATCTAAAACTTGGGAATAATTAAAATATATTACATCTTAAGTTTACTTAACCTTTTAAAGTTAACTTTAGTCTCAAACCTTATAAACATCAGGTTTAATAAATCACTTATGTGTTTATAGTTCACTTTGGTCTATTTCAATTAAGACATAATGCATCTCAAGCCCAAACTAATCAATCAAATACCAGAAGGCATTGATCACATTTTATTAACAATGAAGATTGCTTAAACATTATAAAGGAAATCTTTTCTTCAAATGTTATTCTTTTTGCCACTTCAAAGAATAATCTCATAATAAATTCTTCAATTCTTAACAACTAAATCCAAGGACTCTTACCTTAGTCACCAAATAACAATTAAACATAATCACATTACTTTATACTTTACCTGTGTATTAAGAATTATTATCACTTAGGTTCCTTATAAAGATCATTACTTATAAAGTAAAATATGAAGATAAACCAACTCTTAAAAGAATCACTTGAATTCACTTCACTCAAAGTATTAGGGATTCAATTTGGGAGTTTTACAAAATGCATATAATTACTTATGCATAATCATATTGCTTCATTAAACATTAGTCCTTACCGACCAATGATGCGATTTTATATTGGATCTTATGTCGTCTCGAAGACCGTGAGTGCATAATCTTGCAATCACAAAAGGCAAGTTCACACTTGCTCATGTCCTTTGATTATTTTTGGTAAAGTATTTTGCAAATCCAGTGTTGTCATCACGTGCATTGGAAAAAGGTCCGAAAACACTATTTTCATAATAATATGATTATAGGTTATTTACCATGAGGTAATAACCTACTATGAAAGTTCCGGTGGTAAAGGAACATATTATCTAGGATTCAACAACCAATGTCACCAGTGATTCTTGCGTCGTATATCACGCGTTAACCATGAGATTTGGAATGGGACAGAGAAGTCAGCTGTATCTTCCTCCTCTCTCATGAAGCCAGATGTGCAGGTCGTGGATGTTATCACTCAGAGCGTGCATATTTATTGGTAATTCATAGAGGATATGCAGCATATGGGTGGGAACCCTCAATGTCCCACGATAGTTATGGCATCTAACGGTTTGTACAAACCATTGCCGTAATTCAATATGTGGGCATGGTGTACACCAAGGAAGCATGCGGGGTCGCGAAGGGGGCAGTGATTGGCTTGGATCTTAGACTGGGCCCCATACCAAGGAAGTATGGACAAGGTCATGACTTGGTTGTGCAACAAGGCTAAGGTCTCTCATGGGTAAATTAACGCACCTCTGCAGAGTGTAAGAACTGTAACTTGTTACTCCCTGTTCCGGGAAGGAGCTGCGAACACGGCGGGAAAGAAACTCCATGAAAGTTCTGGTAAACCCGTGAAGGATGACGGACATAGCTTTTCAGAATAAAAGCAACCTTTGAAGAAATGTTTACGAAAACTTGCATGGCCTATGACCTATGGTCTGTGGCTGTAGATATAGTGCATCAAACACTCCTTTTCTAGTGAACTTGCTGAGTACGCTCGTACTCAACTCATCTTCTTAACCCTTGCTAGGTTCTAAAGCCAATATAGACGATGTCTACATCAAGTTATGCTCCAGGAATCATCACTAGAAGCTAAAGTTCTTCAATGATGTCAATAAAGTCAACATATACATCAACTCAAGTGAAGACGAAGTTACTGAGTAGATAAGAATATATTTTCTAGCCATAGAACCTATTTCTGTAGAATATTGCAATAGCAGCAATACAAGCCAAATAGTTAGATGCTAATTTTATTAGCATAATAGTTATGAGTTTTTTTTTATTCTTCTTTGTAAGAAGTTTATTTCTCTCTCTCTTTAACCTAGAGTGTTCCCTAGATCTTGTGTAAAGAGTTGAGTTGTAACCTATAGTCATGTCTTGGACCTGTTGTGTTTCTGTTGTACCACTCTGAGGGATGTAATACGAGTGAACGGTGTTTCATTGGTGTTATGTCAGCGACTATAGTGTACTACATCATGCAGTGGTATGCTGGGTCACCGCAGTTGGTACCAGAGCATATGCTTTGACCTTAGGATTGAAACCCTTTTAGGAAGATCTGTAGGTTGGATAGTGACGATAGGAGCCATCTTATCTAAACCAAATAGTCTAATTACTTGTGATGAGTATCCACTTGAGGATAACCTTGTCATACCTAAGTCAGATGCTTAAGTCATTCTTTCTTAGGAGTGATTAATTTATCTTTTCTCAGTATTGTGCTAGTTAGTGCCTTCCGAAGGAGATGTAAACCACCATGATACTGTAGGAAAGCCAATTGGTCACAGTAAAATAGGATCAAGTGTAAGATATCGATTGAAGTAGTCTAAATGGTGTAGCCTAACCCTAGAATTCATGTAAGGCGGTGGGATCTTATGGTTAGTTGATAACCAAAGACAACATAGTGAAGACCATTAGAGTATGTATAGTTGTATTGGGTAGTAAATCATGTGGCTTTTAATTCATGATGAATTGGTAGAACACAATAATATCATGGTGATATTAGCTCCGAAACCATGATATAAGTATAAAGACAAAAACTTAGTAAATTATCTAAGAGTAGAAGTATGAAAATACCATGGAAGAACTATGATAGAAGTTATATGTGCTAAATATTTATAATAATCTTTGGTTTAAGTTAACAAATAGAATCTGATTAGTCATTTGAAGAGATCATGTGAGGTTAGTTGGCTAATAAATAAAGGTTGAACATAGTTAATCATTCCAAAGGTGAAACCAAAGGTTAGTCAAAACCAAATTGAGACCACTTTGCTTAATATTATCCTGTTGCACTTGAGCAATTTGGGTAAATATTGAGATAAAGAATAGTTGACTTTATGTGCTAAGTATCACAATGTAAACTTATATGAGGAGGTGTCATATACTACACAACTAAGCCTGAATTCTAGAGATATTATACTCAAATACTATATTCCGGGCTTAGAATATTGTGTGTTATATGTACCACATTTGGATTTATTTGTTTTTCTTGAATCTTCTTGATTGACTAGATCTGTACATGAAGTTTGACTTGGTGTGCAAACGCATGTTGCAACATCCGGTCACTACTTGATGTTATAGACCTAGATAGAGTAAGGGAATTCGTGTAAGGGAGTGACGAATTTCAAAGACCAAAATGAAGACTTACATGAAGAATGAAGCCAAGTGTAAGGATTATCAACTCAATTTGGAGGATGGATCAAGCTTAGATTATTATTAGTCAGCAACAAGAAGTGATGAACTTAAAGTTCAATCAAAATAGGTAATTTTGCTAAGAAGTCAATGGAGTAATTATGCAAGTTCATGGAAGTATCATGAATGAATACAAAGAAGTAGCTTTAAAATCAAAATGGTATTCAAACCCTGACAATTCAGAGTGAATGCCAGAGGTATATCGGAAACCATAGGGTAATACATACACCCTGGGATGGTTCGCAGCTGGTAAATATCCGCAGCTGGTACTTGATCCATAGTCGGTATTCTGATCCATAGTCGGTATCATGTCCGCAGCCGGTGTTGGTATACATAGTTAACCAAATCATCTTAAAAGTTGCATAAAGAGCATAAAATTTGGCCTAAGTTAAGTAGGACACAAAGGAGTATAAAAATTGAAAGGGACCGTCTTTCGAGATTCTTCGCGAAAATTGACCTATCAAAGTGAAAATGTCCACATCGTAAGACAATAATGCTGAAAGATTCACTTCGGAGATCCACAAATGTGTGGATACACCGTACAATATTTCATAAGACCTTAACTTGGTAAAGTATAAGATAGATAGAGACCAATATTCTCTTTATGAATTCATCAAATACTAAATAGACAGGTTGAAGAATATTAGTAAACCCTAAGGGGGAGAGTAAACCTTAGAAATGAAGGTATTATTATCTAACTTTCAAAATAAAGGATGGAGAAGGACTAACCTGCAACAACAGCAAGCCTTATTTTCATAAGGTTAAAAGGAAGTCATTCTTATAAAAGTACTGGAGATAATAACAAAAGATTGTCTAAAAGCCTAATAAGGTAAAAGCTCGAAGTAATAAAATATAATAGTCCTAACAAACTAATTCTAAAAGAAACAATTTTTAAGTGATTCTAAAGAGGTAATATAGCACATCCAATTGGACATGTGTAGAGGAACAAGGAAATTCCAATGGGTATGGACTAAATGTGTTCAAATCCAATTTTCAGAAGGACTACCAGTATAAACCATACCATCACAAATCAAAAGTTAGTCTTTTGGCATCCACTATTGACCAAATTAAAACCCTGTTTTAGTGAGACTTCCAATAACTTATATAGTATAATCAGGAAGTTTGATAATCAAGTAAGGGAGTTGTATTAGGACACCTAATAAGGGTAATGAACTAAAGTAGAGACCCCAATTGAAGGATCTTCTAGTAAGGACATAGACCTAAGGGATTATAGTAAGAGGAACCTCAGTGCACTGCAGACAACAAGTTGGACATTGCCAAGTAGGAGGAGAATTCAAGGAAAAGGTATGGATATGAGATATTACAATTAGTTCCAATTGAGGTTATCATGGAATTGGGAAGTGTCATGATCAATACAATGGCAATTCCTTATTCTAAAATGTGAGAGTATACGAACTTCGAGGATGAAGTTTATTTTAAGGGGGAGAGTCTGTAACATCCCAGCATTAGCACCTAGAAATAAAGGGGACACAGGGTTGTGCATTGCATTTATGCATAAGAAAATCCGGGGAATTTTTGCGAAGAACTAAAAAAGCTGTAGAGGGATCGAGATCTCTCTTGTTCTGATGGAAACACCAGGACATGTGCAATGGATTTCGACATGACCTCTATTGTACTTTTGTATTTTAGGGGAAGACAATTCAAATCTGAATATTTACTTGATAGAATTGAATATTAAAAGAATTTGAAATAGAATAAGAATTGGAAATTAAATTATAATAAAAGATAAGAGGTGAATTCTTATTTATGAATAAAATTCAATATTCATAATTATTTGAATTAAAATTTAAAACACAAAGAGATAAGTGTTTCTCTTGCCATTGGAGAAGTGGGGTTTAGTTCATCTTAGATGGGGTTAGGAATTTGGACATGACCTTTACTGAATTTATAATTTTGGGGGAAATAATTTACATTCAAGACTTCAAATATGAGTTCATACAATTCAAATATAACTTGGATTTAAATTTAAATCTTAAACTATTACAGGATATTTCATAATCATAATACAAACTGGTATAAGCAAATATAAACTTTATTGAAAGGAATATAATAATACAATGTCTTTACATTATTCAAGTAGAAAACGAAATTACATTACTAAAATGAATAAAATAGCTCTTTATTACAACAAAATAAATATGACATTGTCTTTACAAAAGAATTG
This sequence comes from Avena longiglumis, assembly GCA_030063025.1. Lineage (NCBI taxonomy): Eukaryota > Viridiplantae > Streptophyta > Magnoliopsida > Poales > Poaceae > Avena > Avena longiglumis. The sequence continues at coordinate 72,970,494 of CP125976.1, read as the reverse complement.
TAAAATAAAAAGGAAACAAGTAAACTTTATTAAATAAGATACAAATCCTTAAAAGTTTCAACTAACAAAGAGAAAAACGAACTTTATTACACTAATAAAAGAATACAATATTATTTACAATATTTCAGAATCAAATAAAGTTGTAAAAGAATAAAAAAGAAAACCTAAACTATTTTCATAATTAATCCTATATATTTTGTTATTCAACTCTCCTTATTCTTCACCGTGCAAAACAAAACAAAACAAAAAGACAAGGAAGAAACAGAATAGGGACTTGGTTAAAGTAGTGCTCTCAGTTTGACAGTGTAATGCACTGTTCAACACATCACCGAGCTAATCTTATAAAAAAGGGGCAAGTTTCACCAAATGAGTAGTATCTGTTCTTATCTAGTAATGGCCTCAGTCTATGCATCACAGGCATGGGGCAAGTTTCACCAAACTAGTAACAGGTAAAAAGAAAGGCAGTAATTCTAGCAAAGATCTAGTGTACTTGATCTGATCCTCAACTCACAACAGTCAAGTAGACAGCTTACTCAACATCAGCTTAGTCATTGCATGTTTGTGTGATGTCAACACCAGACAACCACAAGGGAAGATAAGAACATAGCCGTGGTAGCAGAGTACCACATTGTTGGTCACTTACCACACATCTCCTTCCACCCCTAATTCATTTCTTAGCACTAGAACTCTCAAGCACTAGACATAACCACCATAACTAGTATCAGATTATCACTTATTTATCCAGTTCTATATCATCAAGAACCAGCTCCAATAACACTAGTAAAAGCAGACCAGAAATCCACACCCCAACTCTGGTTGCTCCCTAAAGCCATCCAAGAGCTAGAACAAGAGGAAAATCAAGGTCAGGCAACAACTTTAGTAAAAGAAGGAGCAGGCCAACAAGGAGGAGAAGTAATTAGGAAGGAGAAATCTAGCTATAGCAAATTAAGAAGCTCAAGTTTCAGTGAAGCAAGCTACAGAAGAGCAGCAGGAAGAGATCCAGTAGGAGCATACCTCAGCTCATGCATCATATAATTTTGTTGTTTGCACCAATATAATTAAGAGGAATAAGGGGTGCTACAAATCAATCTCTATTCAACCACCCTCCAACTAGAGTTTGTCTAGGAGGATTAGGATAATAGTTTTTCCTCTCAGAACATCATAGAAAATTCTATGTAGATTCATCCTAGAGGTTTCTTACCACATCATAATATATATTCCTACCCAAATCTTGGCCTCGGCCTTTGCATCATAGGCTAGAACATATTGCACACAATGATCATCAAGAGCTAGTGATCTTTGACCATGTAAATTCATCAACATAGCAGTAATCCTACTCACTATGGATATGTTACTGTGCACCCTTCATTTGGGTTCCACAGTATTAATCTCACAACAGAGGAAGTCACTAAAATTAATAATCACCACATCCTCAAAGAGATAGCTTTTCAGAGCATATACAAGCAAATAGGATTGACATATCAACCATCTTCTTAATCAGGTAGCCCATGAATCATTATAAGGTCATCTTAAACTAGCACATGTTTCTAAAACCTCAGCTTTGCATCATTGGTTTAGATAAGATGACAAGCTCAATATATGTGTTTATCACAGTGTTATTTGTCATTGGATCTAACTTAGAAATAACAATTCCACTTTATACTTAACCCTCACAATAGATGAATCAGATCCAATAAGGACATGAACCAATGATCAACCACAACAGCTCATGCATAGATTGCTCTGCTGTTGTGCACACTCAACTGAGGCACCACATCAGCAAATACCATGTTTGTATACCATATATAATCAAACAAGCTAAATCCTTGCATCATCTTCATAACTGAATAGTTAGGAATTAAATGAATCTCTACTATCATATTGCCAATCTTATCCCATAAGCAACAATAGAGAAAATCATCTCAAACAGATTTACATCATATTCCCAAGAATCAGTATCTCTACTTAATAATCATTTGATTGAATCAAAAATTCAGTAACCACCTAGTTCAGAACATCCCAAACTTCATTTCACATATTTAATACAGGGGCCACGAAAGCTTTACTCGTCCAAAGTAAGGAACCATAACTACCAACAGATCAGTAGAAAACAAGGATAATTGAATCATGGATCCTAGCCATCAGCACAAGGGTTGGTCGCAAGGAATTAGAGTTCACCGTGGGGCGCCGAGCACCTGGAGCGTTGGCTTGACGAAGCCATGGAACAGATCTCGCCCAACACCATCACTGAATTGGAGAAAGCACCCGCTGCTTGGGTTGCTCTAACAGCGCCGTCCTGCAGGCATCAGGAGAAGGAGACATCGGGGTTGCACCTGTGCACCTTTCTGCTGGCGTCGAGCGGAGTCCAGGCCGATGAAGAGCACCACAGGATCATCGGCACACGGCGACCCCAACATCGAAACCCTAGATGCACAGAAAATGGAAGGGGCGAGCTCGGGAGGGCTTAAAGTATAAATCCAATTGGAGGGCCAGGTCGGCCTGAGGGAGTAGAAGCCCCGGCAACCATCGGCTGCGACCTTAACGGCCTGCCTCGCCGGAATCGGGAGTGGCGGCGACAGCGGCATCGCACGGGAGCAAGAGAGTAGAGGATGAGGTATGTGTGTGTGTGCGTGTGTGTGTGGAGTGAGGGGTGGGCCAGAGGTGAGGGGTCTGGCATGGTCCAGTTGGGCCAGGCCAGCCCACATATCCAACCAAACGGCCCAGGTTGATTAGGTTTAGAAATAAAATAAAAAATGAATTACTAAAAATAAACTCCAAACATTTTTAGCTATAGAAAATTATAAAAAAATCCTAAAAATACATATGATATATATAAATGACCACAAAAATAATATCTATCTAATAAAAATATAATTCTAAGTGTTTAAAATAAATTTAAAGTAAAATAATTATTAACACCATTAAATGTTAAATGAAATTTTATAAAATAAAACAAAAACCATAAAAATAAATAAAAATCATTTTTGTGTAACAAAATAACTTTACTATTTTATAAAAATACTAACTTAGAGTTTTACAAATAAAACATAAAACAAATATCTAAAGATATTTAATTCCTTGTTGAATTTTATAAAAATAAATATAATACTTAAAAATAAATAAAATTCATTTTATGGTTTTGAATAAATATATTACACTATAAAAAATTAAATATATTATTAGAAAAGTATTTAATATTTTAAATAATAAATGCTTATCTATTACTTGTTTTATAAAATCTTTAAAAACAATTCTTAAGTAAGAAATAAGCACAATTGTTATAAAACCTTGAGTAATTAAAGTCTAAATACTAAATTCCAAATTCACAACTTAAATTCATAACTCAAATTTTTAAGTATAACTTTTAACTTTAAAGTATTCTTTCAAAATTCTTATTGAGTATTACTCATATATATAATATGATGAACAATCATTATATCTTCACCATCATTAACTTAACTTTAAATTCTAACAAATTACTAAGATCATCTAATTATGCTCCCATTAAATAAATACAAATTATTTTCTTAATAAGCAAAACAAATTTAATCTAAATCATTCACTTAAAATATAAAGTGAATAATTCCACACCTTAGTTATACCTATCATAAATCTAAAACTTGGGAATAATTAAAATATATTACATCTTAAGTTTACTTAACCTTTTAAAGTTAACTTTAGTCTTAAACCTTATAAACATCAGGTCTAATAAATCACTTATGTGTTTATAGTTCACTTTGGTCTATTTCAATTAAGACATAATGCATCTCAAGCCCAAACTAATCAATCAAATACCAGAAGGCATTGATCACATTTTATTAACAATGAAGATTGCTTAAACATTATAAAGGAAATCTTTTCTTCAAATGTTATTCTTTTTGCCACTTCAAAGAATAATCTCATAATAAATTCTTCAATTCTTAACAACTAAATCCAAGGACTCTTACCTTAGTCACCAAATAACAATTAAACATAATCACATTACTTTATACTTTACCTGTGTATTAAGAATTATTATCACTTAGGTTCCTTATAAAGATCATTACTTATAAAGTAAAATATGAAGATAAACCAACTCTTAAAAGAATCACTTGAATTCACTTCACTCAAAGTATTAGGGATTCAATTTGGGAGTTTTACAAAATGCATATCATTACTTATGCATAACTACATATTGCTTCATTAAACATTAGTCCTTACCGGACCAATGATGCAGATTTCAGATATCGGATCTTATGTCGTCTCGAAGACCGTGAGTGCATAATCTTGCAATCACAAAAGGCAAGTTCACACTTGATCATGTCCTTTGATTATTTTCTGTAAAGTATTTTGCAAATCCAGTGTTGTCATCACGTGCATTGGAAAAAGGTCCGAAAACACTATTTTCATAATAATATGATTATAGGTTATTTACCATGAGGTAATAACCTACTATGAAAGTTCCGGTGGTAAAGGAACATATTATCTAGGATTTAACAACCAATGTGACCAGTGATTATTGCGCCGTATATCACGCGTTAACCATGAGATTTGGAATGGGACAGAGAAGTCAGCTGTATCTTCCTCCTCTCGCATGAAGCCGGATGTGCAGGTCGTGGATGTTATCACTCACAGCATGCATATTTATTGGTAATTCATAGAGGATATGCAGCATATGGGTGGGAACCCTCAATGTCCCACGATAGTTCTGGCATCTAACGGTTTGTACAAACCATTGTCGTAATTCAATATGTGGGCATGGTGTACACCAAGGAGGCATGCGGGGTCGCGAAGGGGGAAGTTATTGGCTTGGATCTTAGACTGGGCCCCATACCAAGGAAGTATGGACAAGGTCATGACTTGGTTGTGCAACAAGGCTAAGGTCTCTCATGGGTAAAGTAACGCACCTCTGCAGAGTGTAAGAACTGTAACTTGTTACTCCTGCTCCGGAAGGAGTGAACATGGCGGGAAAGGAACTCCATGAAAGTTCTGGTAAACCCGTGAAGGCTGACGGACATAGCTTTTCAGAATAAAAGCAACCTTTGAAGAAATGTTTACGAAAACTTGCATGGCCTATGACCTATGGTCTATGGCTGTATATATAGTGCTTCAAACACTCCTTTTCTAGTGAACTTGCTGAGTACGCTCGTACTCATTGTATCTTCTTGACCCTTGCTAGGTTCTAAAGCCAATATAGACGATGTCTACATCAAGTTATGCTCCAGGAATCATCACCAGAAGCTAAAGTTCTTCAATGAAGTCAAGAAAGTTAACATATACATCAACTCAAGTGAAGACGAAGTTACTGATTAGATAAGAATATAATTTCTAGCCATAGAACCTATTTCTGTAGAATACTGCAATAGGAGCAATACAAGCCAAATAGTTAGATGCTAATTTTATTAGCATAATAGTTATGAGTTGTTTATTTCTGATTCTTCTTTGTAAGAAGTTTCTTTCTCTCTCTTTAACCTAGAGTGTTCCCTAGATCTTATGTAAAGAGTTGAGTTGTAACCTATATTCATGTCTTGGACCTACTGTGTTTTTGTTGTACCACTTTGAGGGATGTAATACGAGTGAACGGTGTTTCATTGGTGTTATGTCAACGACTATAGTGTACTACATCATGCAGTGGTATGCTGGGTCATCGCAGTAGCGATGGTGATTTTAGTTCTTGTGGTGACGAAGAACTGACTACGTGATCTGGGACTCGTTGCAGCGACTGTTGGTGTGGAAAGACAACACAGGGGGAGTTCCTAGTCTTACCTTGCAGGGTGAAAATCCAAGGTCTGGCCATAACTGGTTGTGCCTGGCAATGACCTTTTTGAAGGCATTGTTTTGTGAGTGAGGACTTTCTTCAGGGTGAAAACCTATGATCTTTGATCGGGCAACGACCGCACTTGGGCACTGTTTCCTTCTTGAAGGCATTGTTATTGGAGTGGAGGACTACTGGTGTTGTTCTGATGGTTTCATTGTTGTTGCTTTGAGGATTAGTTCTCTGTAGCGGGATTTTCATTTTTGTAATTCTTCTTTTTTTCTGGGTTGTGTGCATCCGTAGGGCTGCTAGAGCATACGTTGTTGTAGAGGCTGGGTGTAATTGGTATCCCTGTGATATTAATATATACTTTTTTCCAAAAAAAATCACAACACTAAGAAATAACAAGATAAATAAAGTGTGGTAAAGGATAGAAGTAACCAAAGTGGAGCACGCGGAGACACAATGATTTGTTTTCCGTCGTTCCTTCCTTTTGAGGGGAAGTACGTCTGCATTTGGAGAGGGGGTGGTTTCAAACTATCAATGCCACTAGAGGCCTCCCTTGTTATCGGATGAACATTTTCATGAGTTTGTTTTTCTTAGGGTGTGATTCCTTTATCTCACTCGAATTTTTCCGCATCCTGTAGATGTTACTAGCGTTGCGTTTGATCACAGCATTCTGGAGCATGGTGATCCCATGGCGGATGTCGTTGCAACAATCAAAGATCATTGCATCTCTGTTGTGGAGTCGCTAGGCAAGGCCAAGGAGGTCCTTGCCTGCTTCTACAAGGAGATCAACCCGAAGGGCATCGCCCTTGATGACGTCAACTGATACGTCGGATATGTATCTATAATTTTTTATGCTCCATGCTTGTTTAGTATCTACTTTGCTTTGCTTTGTCTACACTTTGAGGTATTTTTATATCTTTTCTGGAACTTACCTATTAACAAGTTGCCACAGTGCCAGCTGCCTGTTTTCTTCTGTTTTTGGTTCCACAAAGGCAGAAAATCAATATTCTCGGAATTGGACGGGACAAAAGCCAAAGTCATTATTTTACCGTGAGGGACACGAATCCAGAAGACGATACAGAGACACAAACCAGGGCGACCAAACCCCCCTAGGCGCGGGTGGGCCCTGTCCCGCGCCTGGGCAAAGTATCGCCCACCTCCCAGCCTCACCTCTTCTCCTATAAGAAGCCCCCGATGCAGAAACCCTAAGTACCCGATCAATATTCCACGAAACCTTCTGAGCCATGACCGTTGTCCCGATCTTAAGTTCTTCCGACCGCCGGAGGGGAGATCATCCCGGAGGCCTTCTCTCCGGTATGATGCGTGAGTAGTTCCACCTTGGACTATGGGTCCATGTAGTAGCTAGATGGTTGTATGTCCTCCTTGTTCTTTCATGTATGGATATTGTGAGCTCCTTTCAAGATCAAGATCTAATCTATTTGTAATCATGCATGTTGTGTTTGCGGGGATCCGATGGATATTGAGATTACCATGTCAGATTGATTAATGGTTTTGTCTTTATGATTCTATCATGTCTATGTTGTTTGTGATCTTGCATGCTCTCCGTTGTTAGTAGCTATCTTGGCCAAGTAGTTGCTAGTGACTCCAAGTGGGGGTATTTATGCTCGATAGTGGGTTCATGCCTCTAGTTTCCAAGGGAAGTGACATAAATCTCTTCGGTTGTAGATATGTTGTTGCTACTAGGGAGAAAACAACGGTCTCTTGTTCATGGAACAAGTGAATTATTTACCTTGCACACTTTGCTTAAAGTAGTTGTCTGTTGCTTGCAACTTGTAACTACCTCGGTGAATTACGCTCCTAGTTACAAGCCTGGATGAGCGGAAATGGTTAAAATAGTACGGTGGGGCCCAAATGCCACTCATAGGTAGACCTTTCGGCCGTCCTAACCATTTCCAAACATCGGGACAAGAACGGGCGGCGAAGGCGAAGGGATCAACTACATACACAAATGAGTATGTATGCAAGCCACCATACAGTCCTCGAGCCATTCCATCTAAAAGAAATAGAAATATTGCAACATACGGCAAGATCCAAATGTCCTAGATAGATATAATAGTTTAGGATATCTCCTCATACATCAAACATCGTGGTATCAAAGAGCGGAAAACAAGATCCGAGTACGGATAAGAAGCAAATCGGCATAAGATGCCCCATAAATAAACACATCCCACAGATCTCACGGATCCCGTTCCCTAATCCCTACACCAAATGATCGTTGTCCACATCGTCTGCGTCTCCTCCAAAGATCCATCTTGTGAGTGTACTGTTCATCCGAATCAAACAATTTATCGTGAGACCCTAGGGTACTCAAGAAGTCTTTATGCCTCTAAAGGGGACACAACCTGGGTGACGAATTGCAGAAAAGATAAACCCTAACAATTCTCTGAGATACTCGCTTTCCACCCGCCTAACCAAAGATAGACGGATGTCCGTGAATTAATAACAACAAAGAATATTAATGAGATCCATCCTCCTCGCTACCAACGAGGAAGGACGAACAACCCCCATCCGTTGGCAGTTTTATTATCCATTCCATGAGTGTTGCACTATTTACTAGTCGCCATTTAGTCAAATTAAAAGCGGTACTTTAGTTATACTTGTCTATGATCGAGAAACTGCTCCAAGTCGTCCATAACCGCGGACACGGCTTTCAGAAAGTTTTACCTCAGGGTGCACAAATAGCAACACACACTCGATCAACCTCGGAAAACCAAATCAAAACCCAATGAGGCATTCACGACAAAGCAATCACCGATTCAGAAATATTTGAGGCCACCCATTAAGCTACCCACGGTTAGCTGACTCGAGACGGACTCAAGGTTTGGGTGGACTACAGAAACGAGGAACCCGAAGTGTGGTAGGCTTGTCGATACCGCAAATCGTGTCCCGATCCTAACAAGACAGCAAGACTGCACAATTTAAATTAAGCAAGAAAGCATGGCATAAGCAGGATAGTAAATAAAACCTCAAACTAGTTTATGGCCCCAAGAAATAAGAATGAATCAAGCTCGCTCAGAGGGTCCCATAATCCTCCGGATGTGGATAGCGAATATTCAAGGAACAGGAATCAAGTACTCGAGGTCCCACGGACACAAGTGAGAATGAAAACCAAATAGCGAGATATTGCTCACCGTGCCACTTTCATTAGTTATCCCATAACTACTCAGTTAAGTTGTTTAGGTACCTCGTTATCCATCGGACACTCACATACCCTACACATGTCGTTTCGACCCGCATGGCTCAAACAACTCCGTAGTAATGGCTCATGGGATGGAGGAACAAGCTTGTGGGGTTTAAAAGTAAAGGCTATGCAGTACTTGGGATTCAGTTTAATGCAATCGCGACTCGATGATGCAAGAATAAGATAGAGGCAATAGGTACTGTATGTATGCAAGCATGTGGTAGTGCTTGCCTGGCAGCTCAGTTGAAGCAAGAGAAGGATCTGGGTAGTGCTCCTGGGTTTCTTGATATCTCCCCTGCTCAGCGTCTATTCGAAGAAGAACCAAACAAACAAGGGCCAACATAAATAAAGTGCACAAGCATATGAATAAAATGCGACAAGCAAACAATCATGCCATGATGAATGATGCACAGTTTGCATGGCAATAAAGTAGCATGGCATGGGTGAGGTGTAGAATACAAGAAATAAACATTTTATGGAGTTTTAGTCATATTTTATACTCAAATAAGTTGTTGTATACTTTATATTTATATGATGCATGCTGCAATTCAGAACATGGAAAGCATAAATAGAAAGGTCTCGTCGAGCTAATCATTTTAGACATATTATTTGTCAAATTTGGAGTTATAAATCAAAAGTTATTAATTAATTAAGGAAAAGGGCATTTTATTACAATTTAACAATTTCGAAAATTTAAATTAGTCAAATATTATTTTGGATGGCAGATTTGAATTCCTCACATTTTTCTGATTCGAAAACATATATTATTTGTATTATTTGGAATAATATTGGAAAAGTTATTTTAAAACAGATTTGAATTTTGAATTTAAATTAGTTTTGAAAAGGTTTAGATAAAACAGACAACATGATAAACTTTTGTTACTCAGGCAAAACTAGCCACGACGGGTGGCCATCGCGATCGGGCCACGCACATGTAGTCACGAACTTCTGCTACCGCTGACAGCCAGTGACATGCGGGCCGATGGTGAAGCAGTCCCACGTGACGAGGGGCACGGTGAACCACGACGCAGCGGGAAGGAGTCTTGGGTGAGGGCCTCGATGCGGGGTTTTCGCCAAAAGTCGGGCGGGTGACAGCGGGGCCTTGGCTAGGGACTGGTGTGATCGACCAAAGCGCGGGGTTCTTTTGCAAACGCCCGCGAAGCCTGATCAAATCGGGCCGTTCTCTGAATCTCGATGACGACTGGCGACGACGAGATCTTCCGGCGAGGCGTCGCCTTGCATGTGATAGCTCGTGACAAACGGAAAACACAGAGGAAGATTACGGCTACCGATCTCGTTTAGGAAGGTCGGCGGTCAGGCCGGACGGGCACGCCGGGAACAGAGGGGAGAGCTGGTCTCAATCGCTGAGCGGGCGTCACGGCGGGTCACAACGGGCGGCGCTAGACACGCGAAGGGTAAACGGAAGAGGGTTTGGGAGCTCACCTCGATCGATTTCCACCGGAATCGAGGGAGGTGGTCGAGCGGCGGGACGGTGAGGTCGTGAAGTGGTGTTGGCGGCTCTGTCGAGGGGAGGCTCGGGCGTGCTTGGCCTCCCGGCGAGATCGACTCCACGGTCCACGCTGGCACCCCGATGCTCGGTCTCCCGGGCGGCAACGTCGTCGCGACGCCTTCTGGCGCGGCGTGGCTCGATGAAGAAGGAAGAGAACGAGGACGGCTAGGGTTCAGACAGCGTGAGGATAAAGGCGGCGGATCACGTGCTCGGCGTGCCTCACTGACGCGGATGACGGGCGGGAGACGGCCACCGCCTCTCCGTCGAGTAGGAGAGAGGAGGGCGAAAGCGGCAGACGGAGGAAGAGGAACAGAGCGGCGACGGGCTGAAGTGGTACGGGCTGAAAAGGCCGGGTGGGAAGTGGGCCGAGATGGGCGCGATGTGGAAGGCTACGTCGGTGGGCTCGTCACATTCTATCGAGCCGCAGTAAGGTTTTTCCTCTTTAACTCTTTTTATTTTAACAAAAACTGTTTTGATTTGTTTTGTTTTGTTGCAGTTTAAACAAACCTAAGAAATACCTCTTTTGGAAGCTTTTGCAAAATTTTGATATAGAACAGAGATAGCTATGGAGATGGTGGAGAGATATGTAGATGATCCCACAAAGAATGGATCACTAAACCCAAGAAAACAAATGGTTAAAGGTGAGAATACTCTTGCATGGCCCATGCAAAATGATAATTGTCATGATTAAATTCTTGTGAAAACAATATTATTAACATGGCATTATTCTTATGCATTTCCAAAAGTGGAATAAGGCCAAGCAAAAGGATTTGTAGAATTGGACCCACCCTATCTCCCATGAGCTAGATTAAATACCAAAAGAAAAATAATTACAAGCTCATGGATAATGGGATGGTGGAATTGTAAGGTGGTGAAAGAAAGGGTAGTGGAGTGGAATAAAAGATATGCCCCCAACTCAACTTGGGCATTTAAACAATATATCAATAACCAAATACAATATCAAGAGGCAAATACAATTAATGATGCATATGAGAGGAGATCCAAAATGAAAAGGGTTTTATATGATGCTCAAATGCAAGGTGGCATGATGACATGAGCATGATATAATTATGATGCAACAATTATATATAGGAAGTAGCCATTATATTACTAGACCAAGCAGCATTACAATTGTTAGACAATTGGGATGCTACACAACTTAATACTGGAGGGGGTTCGGATGATAATCTAAAGGTGGACTTCTAGTCATAGATGCAGTTGGATGGCGGTCTATGTATATGTTGTATTGCCCAATCGAATCTCATAGGATCTTTTTGTCTGGTATTGCATTGTTATGCCTTGCTCAGTTCCTGTCAATTGCCCTACTGTAATTTGTTTACCCTTCATGCCATGTTGTTTATCTAAGGAGAGAACCTCTAGTGAACTATGGACCTCGTTCCAATCTTTACCATTGATACATCTTCCACGGTTACTTGTTTACTTGCTACAAACCATTACCTTCCACACCATACGTTTAATCCTTTGTTACAGAAACCGGTGAGCTTGACAACCTCACTAATTCGTTGGGGCGGATCTTGAGTTTGTGTTGTGCAGGTCTCCGTGTTGCTTGCAACACCTGTGTGACGTTTCCTTCCTCCTACTGGTTCAACAAACTTGGTTTCTTACTGAGAGAAACTTGCTGATGTGCTTCTTCACACCTTGCTCTTGGGGTTCCCAACAGGCTCCATGTCAACTACGTGTACAACCATGAAGCTCTTTTCTGGCGCCGTTGCCGGGGAGGCTAAGGACGTATTCACTAGGGGAGTCTTTCACTTCCTTTATCTTTACTTTGTTTTTAGTTTGCTTTGTTCCTTTTGCTTGGTTTTGTTTGCCTCTTTTCAAAAAACCCAAAAAAATAGTATAGTTTTGTTTGCTTGCTTTATTCAAAAACACAAAAAAAAAATAGTTCCTGCTCTAGCTGCTGCTGTTGTTTTTGGCTTGCCCACCTTTGGCAAAATGAACTCCGCTGAGAATACCAAGTTGTGTGACTTCACTAGCACCAACAACAATAATGTCTTAAGCACTCCTATTGCTCCACCTGCTCCTGATGCTACCTTTTATAAAATTAAGCCTGCTTTGTTGAATCTTGTGATGAGAGAGCAATTTTCTGGTGCTAGTTCTGATGATGTTGCTGCCCATCTCAATAACTTTGTTGAACTTTGTGAGATGCAGAAGTATAAGGATGTAGATGGAAATATTATTACGCTCAAGCTTTTTTCCTTTCTCCTTGAGAGGAAAAGCTAAAGAATGGTTGCTATCTTTGCCTAAAAATAGTATTGATTCTTGGACTAAGTGCAAAGGTGCTTTTATTGGAAAGTACTATCCTCCTGTTAAGATTATATCTATGAGAAGTTACATTATGAAATTTAAACAACTTGATAATTAACATGTTGCCCAAGCGTGGGAAAGAATGAAATCTTTGGTTAAGAATTGCCCCACTCCTAGACTCACTGCTTGGATGATTATCCAGACTTTTTATGCAGGTTTGAACTTCTCCTCAAGAAACCTGTTGGATTCAGCTGCTGGAGGTACCTTTATGAGCATCACTTTGGGTGCTGCAACTAGACTCCTTGATAATATGATGGTTAACTACTCTAAATGGCACACTGAGAGAGATCCACATGGTAAGAAGGTAAATTCTATTGAGGAAACTTCCTCTTTGAGTGATAAGGTTGATGTTATTATGGCTATGCTTGTTAATGGGAAAGCTCCTCTAGATCCTAATAGTGTTCCCTTAGTCTCTTTGGTTGCTCAAGAAGAGCAAGTTTATGTGAACTTCATTAGAAACAACAATTTCAACAACAATGCCTATAGTAATAATTTTGGTGGTAACAACAATTATAGGCCTTATCATCCTAATAATGGCAATTCATATGGAAACTCCTACAACAATTCTAGAAGTGCCCCCACTGAACTTGAAGTCATGCTCAAAGACTTTATTAGTAAACAAACCACTTTTAATAAGGCTATAGAGGAAAAGCTTTTAAATGTTGAGAAAAATATATCCACTTTGTCTGAAGCTCAGTCCTCCTTGATTAATAAAATGGCTGCTAAACCTGAAACAATGGAAAATACCTTTGCTACTGCTCATGCCATACAAGTTACTATTGATAAAAATGTTAGGTTGTTAGCTCAACTTCATACTAAGTGGGAAAGGGAAGCTGAAATTGATAGAAACAATAGTGTAAGCACTATCACCACTAAACCACAAGTAGTCCATGTTCCTCCTCCTACTATGCCTAAGCCTATTGAGTCTACTACTAGTGATGCTAAGTTTGATTTGATATTGATGGTTGCAATATTTCTGAAGTGAATATGTTCCTACAAAAACTTGCTAGAAGTCCTAATGCTAGTGATATGCATGTTGCTTTCACCAAACATATTACAGATGCTCTTGTTAAGATTAAGGAAGAGAAGCTAAAACATAAAGCTTCTATTCCTAGGAAAGTAGAAGATAGTTGGGAACCCATTATTAATATGCAAGTGAATGACTTTGATCTCAAAGCTTCATGTGATCTTGGTTCTAGTGTCTCTATTATGCCTAGGAAGATTTATGAAATGCTTGATTTTCCACCATTGGAAGATTGTTATTTGGATGTCCCACTTAATGATAATGCTAAGAAGAAACACATGGGGAGTATTAATGATGTTCTCATTATGGTTAACAATGCTTATGTACTTGTGGATTTCTATGTTTTGTATGTTGAATACAATGCTTCTTGTCCTATTACTTTGGGGAGATCTTTTCTTAGAATAGTTGGCGCCATCATTGATATGAAATAAGGCACCATCAAATATCATTTTCCATTCAAGAAAGGTATTGAAAACTTCCCTATGAGGAGAGAGAAGTTGCTTTTTCCTCCTCCTTTGAAAGCAATGTTTGGTGTGAATGCTTCTTCATTTGAAAATACTTGATTCTTCTTACTTCTTGTGCCTAACTTAAAGGCGTTAAAGAAAAGTACATGTTGGGAGATAATCCAAGAGTTTCCTTGAGTCTTGGAAGGTATTACTTCAGTAATGACCTCTCCTTATCCTTTTTGTTTGATTTTTGTGCCAAGAATGACCTCTAATGCGAGGGAAGTAAGATTTGGGGAGTTGCTGTCCTGAAACAGATTTCTGTCCTCCACCAAAAAAATCGTGAGGAGTCTCTGTAACTCGGGGTGAGCTCAAAATTTTGCGAATAAATCCCCCAGTATGTTAGCTACCTTTCGTTAGTTTAACACTTTTTAATTTGAGCAACAGAAGATGTTTGAAAAAATCGGTTTCTACCTGCTGGTCTGTTTTGACAGATTTCTGCCACTATTTGCATTTGCTTCTTATTGATTCCTTTTTTAGTTCTCTTTAGGTAAACTGAGATTTTTGAAGGAGTTGCTACAGTAGCTTGTGTTTTTAGTGAAAAGTCTTGCTGTTCCAAAGCTTTGCTAGAGGTCTAATATCTTTTGAATAAGCTAATGTTGCTAATGAAGATTGTGTAAAGTTTTGTATGAAGGAAAAAATTCAGGTGTAGAGAGAGAATGATGTAATGAGATGAAGAATGGACAAAAGCTCAATCTTGGGGATGACACCCCGGTGTCACCCCAAGAAATATCCAAGAGGTACAAGCGTCAAAGCTTGGGGATGCCCAAGGCATCCCCTTCTTCATCAATAAAAAGCTCAGGTCCGCCTAGACACTTCGTTTTTATTGTTTCATGCACAGTTGTGTTGTTCTTGGAGCGTCTTAGTTTTTGTTTTCTTTGCTTAGGTTGTTTAGTTAGCTTGAATAAAGTAGTTTGGACCCCCATTCTTGTTGTGTTGTTTTGCAAATAAGTTGGTTGGTGTTGGAAAGGAGTAGTAAGTTCCTGCTTGTAAGTGCAAGAGGAGCTTGCATTGACTATGACTTGGACTTTAGCATGACATGCTAGGTGTTGTTTTGACCTTATGCTTAGTGATTATTGTTGTAAAATGTCTTGTTCCAAACAATTGGGATGGCTTAGTGTGCCTTGAAGAAATTATGCGTTGTTTTAGCATGCGTTGTTCCAAACGTATTTATAATTTTTGATGCTCCATGGTTGTTTAGTATCTACTTTTATTTGCTTTGTCTACACTTTGAGGTGGCTTTTACATGATTTCTGGTACTAACCTATTAACAAGTTGCCACAGTGCCAGTTGCTTGTTTTCCGCTGTTTTTGGTTCCAGAAAAGTAAGTAAAGAAATATTCTCGGAATTGAACGAGACAAATGTCAAATTCAATAACTTTCCGTGGGGAACAAGAAGTCCAGAGGCGAGACAGAGAGGCGTGCCAGGGCGCCCAGACCCCCCTAGGCGCGGGTGAGCCCTGTCCCGCGCCTAGGCAGGGTGTGGGGTCCCTGGACATTGCCTCGGCCTCCGCCTTCGCCTATAAGAAGCCCCCGATGCAGAAACCCTAAGGACCCGATCAAATCTCCACAAAACCTTCTATAGTCGCCGCCACCGTCGTCCCTAGATCGGGGGGATCTGAAGTTTTCCCGGCACCCTGCCGGAGGGGCGATCATCCCGGAGGCCTTCTCTCCAGTATGATGCCTGAGTAGTTCCACCTTGGACTATGGGTCCATGTAGTAGCTATTTGGTTGTATCTCCTCCTTTTTGATTTCATGTATAGATCTTGTGAGCTCCGTTCATGATCAAGATCTAATCTATTTGTAATCATGCATGTTGTGTTTGCGGGGATCCAATGGATATTGAGATTATTATGTTGGTTTGATTAATGGTTTTGTCTTTATGATTCTATCAAGTTTGTGTTGTTTGTGATATTGCATGCTCTCCATTGTTAGTAGCTATCTTGGTCGAGTAGTTGCTAGTGACTCCAAGAGGGAGTATTTATGCTCGATAGTGGGTTCATGCCTATAGTTTCCAAGGGAAGTGACAGAAATCTCTTAGGTTGTAGATGTGTTGTTGCTACTAAGGAGAAAACAACGGTCTCTTGTTCATGAAACATGTGGACTGTTTACCTTACACACTTTGCTTAAAGCAGTTGTCTGTTGCTTGCAATTTAATACTGGAGGGGGTTCAGATGATAACCTGAAGGTGGACTTCTAGTCATAGATGCAGTTGGATGGCGGTCTATGTATCTTGTTGTATTGCCCAATCGAATCTCATAGGATCTTTATGACTAGTAATTGCATTGTTATGCCTTGCTCAGTTCCTATCAATTGCCCTGCTGTAATTTGTTTACCTTTCATGCCATGTTGTTTATCTAAGGAGAGCACCTGGACCCCGGTCCAATCTTTATCATTGATACATCTTTCATTGCTACTTGTTTACTCGTTGCAAACCACCATTACCTACCACACCGTACGTTTAATCCTTTGTTACAGCAAACCGGTGAGCTTGACAACCTCACTGATTCGTTGGGGCAAAGTCTTGAGTTTGTGTTGTGCAGGTCTCCGCGTTGGTTGCAACACTTGTGTGACGTTTCCTTCCTCCTACTGGTTCGATAACCTTTTTTATTACTAAGGGAAAACTTGCTGCTGTGCTGCTTCACACCTTGCTCTTGGGGTTCCCAATGAAGCGCTCCTACATCAACTCAGCGCTGCATCAAGATTTTCTGGCGCTGTTGCCAGGGAGTCTAAGGACGTCTTCACTAGGGGTGTCCTTCACTTCCTTTCTCTTTACTCTGTTTTTAGTTTGCTTTGTTTTGTTTGCTTGGTTTTGTTTGCCTCTTTCCAAAAAAAAGCCCAAAAAATTTAGTCTAGTTTGTGTTGCTTGCTTTATTCAAACATAAATAAAAAAAATTGGTTCCTGCTCTAGTTGCTGGTCTGTTATTGCCTTGCTTGGTCATGCTTTCCATCAATGGATGGATTAATTAAAACTAGTGCTTATTGGCAAGGTGGGTTCACAGAGGAAAAAAAGTATTATTATAAGAAACACCATTTGTCACAAAAAGGGAAACACTTATGGGAACAAATTAATAAGTTGAATACTATTGCTACATACGTGTGCTCTATTTATAATGTTACTTATTGCTTTTATAAAGCTTGCTGCTGCAGGAGGTATAAACACCTACCCTTTCAATGTGAGTATAATGATAATATTACCATATCTTCTTATATTAAAGGAAATTATGATTTTGATGATGTGGAACAAATTGAAGAATTTATTGCCTTCAAGGGTGCTTTTGAACTTGCCAGTTTGCTTGAAAATACTGATGATGCACCTTATAAAGATGAGGTTTATGAGATACTTAAATTTTTCTTTGATAACTACAAGGAAGAAAATAGCTATATTCTTGAATATTTTAATAGACGCTTTCCACAAATGGAAGATACTAATGCCTTGCAGGAGCCTATGGAAGAATAAATTGTTGAAACTGGAAGCTCATTAGATGATAAAGAGGGAGAGAGTGATGAACAAAAGGAGGAAGAATGGATTATCTACACATGCCTACCTTCTAATGAGAGTAACTCTTTATCGCTTGCATTATTTGATTGTCCCCCATGCTTACCAAAGGAGGATGAATGTTATGTTCCTGTGGATCCTTTTGAAATATCTACTTTTGATAAAACCTATGGAAGTTTTAATCCCACTGTTTTTGAGCTTGATAGAAATTATGAGTTTGTAGATCATGAAAATCATGCTTTACGTGATAGATATATTGTTGAGTTTATTCATGAGGCTACTGAAAATTATTATGAGAGAGGAAAGTATGGTTGTAGAAGTTTTCATGGTACTGAAACACCTCTCTATGTGCTGAAAGTTTTGAAGTTGCTCTTGTTTCATCTTCCTATGCCTGTCACTTTGTTCTTTATGAATTTATTTGCATACAAGATTCCTTTGCATAGGAAATGGGTTATACTCAAATGTGTTTTGAATTTGCTTCTTGATGCTCTCTTTGACTTCAATTCATAATTCTTATGTGGGCATCTTCTCAAGCTATCAAGCCCAACTTAAAGGCGTTAAAGAAAGTACTTGTTGGGAGATAAACCTAAGAGTTTCCTTGAGTCTTGGAAATTATTACTTTAGTAATGAACTCTTCTTATCCTTTTTGTTTGCTTTTTGTGCCAAGAATGACCTCTAATGAGAGGGAAGTAAGATTTGGGGAGTTGCTGTCTCGAAACAGATTTTTGTCCTTCACCAAACAAATTCGTGAGGAGTCTCTGTAACTCGGATTGATCTCAAAATTTATGGATATATCCCCTAGTACGTTATCTAACTTTCGTTAGTTTAACACTTTTTAATTTGAGCAACAAAAGATGTTTGAAAAAATCGGTTTCTACCTGCTGGTCTGTTTTGACAGATTTCTGCCACTATTTGCATTTGCTTCTTATTGATTCCTTTTTAAGTTCCTTTAGGTAAATTGAGATTTTTGAAGGAGTTGCTACAGTAGCTTATGTTTTTAGTGAAAATTCTTGCTGTTCCAAAGCTTTGCCAGAGGTCTAATATCTTTTGAATAAGCTAATGTTGCTAATGAAGATTGTGTGAAGTTTTGTATGAAGGAAAATTTTCAGGTGTAGAGAGAGAATGATGTAATGAGATGAAGAATGGACAAAATCTCAAGCTTGGGGATTACACCCCGGTGTCACCCCAAGAAATATCCAAGAGGTACAAGCGTCAAAGCTTGGGGATGCCCAAGGCATCCCCTTCTTCATCAATAAAAAGCTCAGGTCCGCCTAGACACTTCGTTTTATTATTTCATGCACAGTTGTGTTGTTCTTGGAGCGTCTTAGTTTTTGTTTTCTTTGCTAGGTTGTTTAGTTTGCTTGAATAAATTAGTTTGGACCCCCGTTCTCGCTGTGTTGTTTTGCAAATAAGTTGGTTGGTGTTGGAAAGGAGTAGTAAGTTCTTGCTTGTAAGTGCAAGAGGAGCTTGCATTGACTGTGACTTAGACTTTAGCATGACATGCTAGGTGTTTTTTTGACCTTATGCTTAGTGATTATTGTTGTAGCATGTCTTGTTCCAAACAATTGGGATTGCTTAGTGTGTCTTGAAGAAATTATGCGTTGTTTTAGCATACAAAAGCATAATATTGTGGTATTCTCCTTTGATGTTTTGCTTGGGTTGACTTGGCACATGCTCACACCATGTTATGACTATGACAAGTCACCATAGCCTCTATGATCATTTAGTCCTTGACTTGTAGTACCACTCTATGCTTTGATTAGTAATGCTTTGTTTCACTACATGATTATGGCCATTATTGCTCTCTTATTTGGTTGCTCCCAGTCCTTTGCTAGACTCCAATTGTGTGAGTAAGCTCTACTCATGCTTCCAACTCCCAAGAAACCAAGTTATTCCAAAGTGTCCACTATAAACTCCTATGCATGGTGTGTTACACCATTCCAAGTATATCCTTGTTTTCAGCTATCTTCCAATTAAAAACTATTTTGTTATGTGAAAACTTAGTGATTAAATCCCTCACAAACTTGATGGCACACTTTATATTCTTTGCCCCTAATAAACTTGAACCATTGTGTCTTATATGTTGTATATGATTGCACTTATACGTTGGAATTAGCAGAACCGTGTTGTCACGGGGAAAGTTTTCAACATTTCACTTGTACTTTGTACTCAGTTGATATCATGCTCTTTTGTCTATGGATGTCACCGGTGTGAAATAAAGAAGGAACTTGTAAGTCCATGGAGTTTGTATCCAGTGTTAGAGAAACGCCTAGGCCGCTAGCCTAAGCCATGATGCCTAATCATGATAGAAACTTGCAGCATCACCATAGTTACATCTATGAAGCATTCTTCTTATAAAAAAGAGACACATTGAGAAAAGAGGAAAGAGAGAAAAAAGCACCATATTCCCATGGTAAATAAGAAGATTGCTGAGATGCTCATTGTCTGCTTGCCTTGTCATTTTGGTTATGCGAAAGCTCTTGTACCATGTGCAAGGGGTACCCCATTGGCGGTTCTCAATGATATGCAAATACTTACAATGACAAGAACTTACAGGTGACTAAATTTGAGTAGCATGAGGTGTGGCCCTCGTATTCAAGGGACTTGAGATTGCCAACTTATACTTCGTCAAGCATATACTCTATCTTTGTTCACTTTAACCTTCATCATTTCAAGATGCTTATGATAGGGGCAATGAGGGCTGAAATCTAACAAGTACCATAATTTTTGGAAGCTCTTTTTGAAACTTGAAATCCCTGCTTCCTTTATAAAAGGTCTTTCTTCCACCACTATTGAGTCTCAACCTTCTACCTTTAGGCACCATTAAGAGGGCATAGTTTTCATTTTGTGTGCAGTGTTCCAAAGCTTATTGATTGATGCATATCGTTATATTACTTGTTCTTGTGCTATTTGTTTCTAGTCACCCTTGTGAACTTTGAAGGTGTCCTATGCATCTATTTGCTACTCTATGAGGGACAAGCTGATTGCCACTATGCTATGTTTTCTGTATGTGAAACAAACAAACGTTCTGCAATGCATGTTATTCATGATATTTGTTTGTAGCTTGTCATGTTGCATGCATAGTTACTATGTCCTATTGTTAGAACTCAATCTTTCATGCACATGTTTAGAGTTCTTTGATCCCAGCTTTCAATGCTTGCAAATGGTTAGATCTTCATTGTGAAGGTGCATGCCACCTCAAAAATTATTCCTTTTATCACTTACCTACTCGAGGACGAGCAGGAGTTAAGCTTGGGGATGCTTGATACGTCGGAAACGTATCTATAATTTTTGATGCTTCATGCTTGTTTAGTATCTACTTTGCTTTGTCTACACTTTGAGGTACTTTTTACATGTTTTCTGGTACTAACCTATTAACAAGTTGCCACAGTGCCAGTTGCCTGTTTTCTGCTGTTTTTGGTTCCAGAAAAGTTAGTACAGAAATATTCTCGGAATTGGACGGGACAAACGTCAAAGCCAATAACTTTCCGTGGGGAACAAGAAGTCCAGAGGGGAGACGAAGAGGCGTGCTAGGGCTCCCAGACCCCCCCTAGGCGCAGTGGCCTTTCCCACCTAGGCGGTGGTGGGGCTCGCCACCGCCGGCCTCCCTTCGCCTAGAAGCCCCGGCGAGAAACCCTAAGGACCCGATCAAATCTCCACGAAACCTTCTATAGCCGCAGCGACCTTCGTCCCTAGATCAGGGGGATCCGAAGTTCTTCCTGGCACCCTGCTGGAGGGGAGATCATCCCGAAGGCCTTCTCTCCGGTATGATGCGTGAGTAGTTCCACCTTGGACTATGGGTCCATGTAGTAGCTAGATGGGTGTATCTCCTCCTTGTGCTTTCATGTATAGATCTTGTGAGCTCCGTTCATGATCAAGATCTAATCTATTTGTAATCATGCATGTTGTGTTTACGGGGATCCGATGGATATTGAGATTATTATGTTGGTTTGATTAATGGTTTTGTCTTTATGGTTCTATCATGTCTGTGTTATTTGTGATCTTGCATGCTCTCCGTTGTTAGTAGCTATCTTGGCCGAGTAGTTGCTAGTGACTCCAAGTGGGGGTATTTATGCTCGATAGTGTGTTCATGCCTCTAGTTTCCAAGGTAAGCGACAATAATCTCTTTGGTTGTATATGTGTTGTTGCTACTAGGGAGAAAACAACGGTCTCTTGTTCATGGAATACATGGACTTTTTACCTTGCACACTTTGCTTAAAGCAGTTGTCTGTTGCTTGCAACTTAATACTGGGGAGGGTTCGGATGATAACCTGAAGGTGGACTTCTAGTCATAGATGCAGTTGGATGGCGGTCTATGTATCTTGTTGTATTGCCCAATCAAATCTCATAGGATCTTTATGACTAGTAATTGCATTGTTATGCCTGGCTCAGTTCTTGTCAATTGCCCAGATGTAATTTGTTTACCCTTCAAGCCATGTTGTTTATCTAAGGAGAGCACCTCTAGTGAACTATGGACCCTAGTCCAATCTTTATCATTGATACATCTTCCACTGTTACTTGTTTACTTGCTGCAAACCACCATTACCTTTCACACCGTACATTTATTCCTTTGTTATAGCAAACCGGTGAGCTTGACAACCTCACTGATTCGTTGGGGCAAAGTCTTGAGTTTGTGTTGTGCAGGTCTCCGCGTTGCTTGCAACACATGTGTGTCGTTTCCTTCCTCCTGGTTCGGTAACCTCGGTTTCTTAGTGAGGGAAAACTTGTTGCTGTGCTGCTTCACACCTTGCTCTTGGGGTTCCCAACGAAGCGCTCATACATCAACTCAGCGCTGCATCAAGGTGTCCTATGCATCTATTTTCTACTCTATGAGGGACAAGTTGAATGCCACTATGCCATGTTTTCTGTATGTGAAACAAACAGACATTTTTCAATGCATGTTATTCGTGATCTTTGTTTGTAGCCTTTCATGTTGCATGCATAGTTACTATGTCATATTGTTAGAACTCCATCTTCCATGCACATGTTTAGAGTTCTTTGATCCCAGCTTTCAATGCTTGCAAATGGTTTGATCTTGGTTTTGGCGGTGCATGTCACCCCCAAAATTATTCTTTTATCACTTACCTACTCGAGGACGAGCAGGAGTTAAGCTTGGGGATGCTTGATACATTGGAAACGTATCTATAATTTTTGATGCTCCATGCTTGTTTAGTATCTACTTTGCTTTGCTTCGTCTACACTTTGAGGTGTTTTTATATCTTTTATGGAACTAACCTATTAACAAGTTTCCACAGTGCCAGTTGCATGTTTTCTTCTGTTTTTGGTTCCAAAAAGGCAGAAAATCAATATTCTCGGAATTGGATGGGAGAAAAGCCAAAGTCAATATTTTACCGTGAGGGACACAATTCCAGAAGACGAGATAGAGACGCAAACCAGGGCGGCCAAACCCCCCTAGGCGCGGGTGGGCCCTGCCACGCGCCTGGGCAGGGTGTGGCCCCCCTGGCCGCCTCCCAGCCTCGCCTCTTTGACTATAAGAAGCCCCCGATGCAGAAACCCAAAGTACCTGATCAATATTCCACGAAACCTTCTGTAGCCGCCACCACCGTCGTCCCTAGATCGGGGGGAGGGTAGGGGGATCTGAAGTTCTTCTCGGCACCCTGTCGGAGGGGAGATCATCCTGGAGGCCTTCTCTCCGGTATGATATGTGAGTAGTTCCACCTTGGACTATGGGTCCATGTAGTAGCTAGATGGTTGTATCACCGGTATGATCTTGTGAGCTCCGTTCATAATCAAGATCTAATCTATTTGTAATCATGCATGTTGTGTTTGCAGGGATCCGATGGATACTGAGATTACTATGTCAGATTGATTAATGATTTTGTCTTTATGATTCTATCATGTCTGTGTTGTTTGTGATCTTGCATGCTCTCCGTTGTTAGTAGCTATCTTGGCCAAGTAGTTGCTAGTGACTCCAAGAGGGGGTATTTATGCTCGATGGTGGCTTCATGCCTCTAGTTTCCAAGGGAAGTGATAGAAATCTCTTCGGTTGTAGATGTGTTGTTTCTACTAGGGAGAAAACAATGGTCTCTTGTTTATGGAACAAGTGGACTGTTTACCTTACACACTTTGCTTAAAGCAGTTGTCTGTTGCTTGCAACTTAAAACTGGAGGGGGGTCGGATGATAACCTGAAGGTGGACTTCTAGTCATAGATGCAGTTGGATGGCGGTCTATGTATATTGTTGTATTGCCCAATCAAATCTCATAGGATCTTTTTGTCTGGTATTGCATTGTTATGCCTTGCTCAGTTCCTGTCAATTGCCCTGTTGCAATTTGTTTACCCTTCATGACATGTTGTTTATCTAAGAAGAGCACCTCTAGTGAACTATGGACCCCGGTCCAATCTTTACCATTGATACATCTTCCACTGTTACTTGTTTACTTGATGCAAACCATTACCTTTCACACCATACGTTTAATCCTTTGTTATAACAAACCGGTGAGCTTGACAACCTCACTGATTCGTTGGGGCAAAGTCTTGAGTTTGTGTTGTGCAGGTATCCGCGTTGCTTGCAACACCTGTGTGACGTTTCCTTCCTCCTACTGGTTCGATAACCTTGGTTTCTTACTGGGAGAAACTTGCTGTTGTGCTGCTTCACACCTTGCTCTTAGGGTTCCCAACAGGCTCCATGTCAACTATGTGTAAAGCCATCATTGACTCCCTAGCGGAAGCCTTGGTGGGTGATGCCCCTGCGAGCTATAAGGAGATCCATGTCACTACCGGCTTCCAACGTGCCTTCCTTGGTGTGTACGTAGCTGGTGGTCTCCCAGCCGCTGCACCGACTTGCGCCCTGCAGCTATGCCGTGTAGGGTTTCGTAGCATGGAAAACAAAAATTTTCTACCACATACAAACAAACAAGCCAAGATCTATCTACTAGATTGTAGCAACGAGTCGATGGAATAACTCACCCTCGAAGATTCCAAAGTGTTTAACGAGAGCGGATTCTCGTGGGTGATGTAGTCATACTCTTCCCGATCTCAAGATCGCGTAGACGATCCTCCCAAGCTGCGTTCGGCGCTCCCAGCTCGTTCACATGTTCGGTACTCGGCGAAGACCTTCCTCTCCTTGTTCCAAGTGACGGAGGTTGTAGCACTCTCCTCGCGATTCCGGCCTGTGGCGTGGTACCGGAAGTAGAGGGGAGATCTCGCAGGGCTTCGCCTTAAGCCGGAGCGAGTATGGTGGACTATGAGAGAGCTCCTCGGCGATCTAGGGTTTAGACACACCAAGGAGGAGGCTTGGATGGCGGCTAGGGTTAGCTAGGCGGCGGCGGCTTGCCCTCGGGCGGCGGCGGCTGCAGGAGGGCCGGCGGCTTAGGGCTAGGGTTTGCGGGTGGTCGAGTTGTGTGCTAGGAGGGGCAGCCCTGCCCCTCCTTATATAGGTGGAGGGGTCGCGCCAGGGGAGGGGAGTCCCTCCCCAACTCAGTTTCCCAAGGGGGCCGGCGGTGGAGGGGAGGAACTCCTCCCCAACTCGGTTTCCACCTTCTCCTCCACTTCCCAAAATAGCCGTTTGACTTTTCAAATTGGCGTTTGACTTTTCAAACTAGGATTTGATTAAACCCTTTATTTTGTTCAGCGATGACACCTAGTACATGATGCAATCATTCCAACTTGGTATGACACATTCATGTACCCTTCCCCTTCGAGTCTTCCGGACATTCTAGAACATTCCCGATGAAAACACGGAACCATTCTCAACCCGAAACAGGACTTTCCTTATATGAATCTTATTCTCGGACCATTCCGGATCTCCTCGTGATATCCGGATCCCATCGAGACTCCGAACAACATTCGGTCTCTTACTCATTATTCCATAACTACTCAAACAACGTCGAATCCTTAAGTGTGTCTCCCTATGGTTCGTGAATTATGCGGACATGATCGAGACACTTCTCCGAAGAATAACCAATAGAGGAATCTGGAAATTCATATGGCTCCCACATATTTCTACGATTACTTTGTGATCGAATGAACCACTTACATACGATACCAATTTCCCTTTGTCTCACGATAGTTTACTTATCCGAGGTTATGATCGTCGGTATCTCTGCATACTTAGTTCAACCTCGTTACTGATAAGTACTCTTTTCTCATTCCCGTGATATGTGATCCCTTGTGAGCCAGTCGCATGCTTGCAAGCTAATTGGATGACATTTCACCGAGAGGGCCCAGAGTATATCTGTCCGTCATATGGATGGACAAATCTCACTCTTGATCCATGTGTCTCAACCAATACTTTCCGAACACTCAATGCCACCTTTATAGCCACCTAGTTACGGTGTGGTGTTTGATGTCATCAAAGCATCCATCCGGTAAAGGTGATATGCATGATCTCATGGTCGAAGGAATTAGGTCACTATGTATCAGAAAGCATATAGCAATTGAACTATTAAAATGACTTAATCTTTATGCTATGCTTATCTATAGGAGTATGTCCATCATATCATTCTCCTAACGATATGATCTTGTTGTTAATATCATATCAATGTTCATGATAGGGAAACCACAATCATTTATTAACCAACAAGCTAGTATTATAAAGAGGCTTTACTAGGGACTCTTTTAAGTTTACAAATCACACAAGTATTAATGTTTCCTTGTTAATACTATTATAGCATGAATGTAAACATTTATCATAAACACAAAGATACGATAATAACTACATTTATTATTGCCTCTAGGGCATATCTCCAATAGTGTCCCACTTGCACTAGAGTCGTCTAATCTAGATTACATGGTAATATACCGAACACCCATGGCAGTTTGGTGTTGGTCATGTTTTTGCCCTCGGGAGAGGTTTAGTGAACGGATCCGCCACATTCAGATCTGTGTGTACTTTGCAAATCTTTATGTCCCCATCTTGTACATGTTCTCGAATAGCGTGAAAACGTAGCTTGATATGCTTCAGCTTCTTGTGTGACCTTGGTTCTTGCGCATTGGCTATGGCGCCCATGTTATCACAGTAGATAGACATTGGGTCCAGCGCACTTGGAACCACACCCAGCTCTG
This sequence comes from Avena longiglumis, assembly GCA_030063025.1. Lineage (NCBI taxonomy): Eukaryota > Viridiplantae > Streptophyta > Magnoliopsida > Poales > Poaceae > Avena > Avena longiglumis. Next base: position 72,943,660 of record CP125976.1, on the reverse strand, counting down.
TAATGAACTCTTTCATCCATATCGCTTCTTGTGAAGCCTCAAGACCATGTATTCCGATTCGGTTGAAGATCTCGCCACAACGCTTTGCTTTGCACTCCTCCGATTCTTCCGCACCATTCAAAGTAAATACATATCCTGATTGTGATTTAGAATCATCCGGATCGGTGTTCCAACTAGCATCGGTGTAACCATTAACAACGAGTTGTTCATCACCTCCATAAGAAAGAACCATATCCTTCGTTCTTATCAAGTACTTAAGGATGTTTTTGACCGCTGTCCAATGATCCACTCCTGGATCACTTTGATATCTGCTAGTTAAACTAATAGCATATGCAATGTCGGGTCTAGTACACAGCATGGCATACATTAGAGATCCTATGGCTGAGGCATAGGGAGTCTTACTCATCCTTTCTCTATCTTCTACCGTTGTCGGACTTTGAGTTTTACTCAAGGTCGTATTGGGAAACATGGGCAAGAACCCTTTCTTGCTATCTTCCATTCCAAACCTCTTTAGAACTTTTTCCAAATTTTTACTTTGTGACAATGATATTAGGCGTCTCGATCTATCTCTATAAATCTTTATGCCTAATATGTAAGCTGCTTCGCCAAGATCCTTCATTTAAAAACTATTATTCAAATATTCCTTGACACTATTAAGAAGGTCTACATCATTCCCAATCAACAATATGTCATCCACATATAGTATTAAGAATGCTACAGAGCTCCCACTCACTTTCTTGTAAATACAAGCTTCTCCATAAGTTTGTATAAAACCAAAACTTTTGATCACCTTATCAAAACGTTGATTCCAACTCCGGGATGCTTGCTTCAATCCATAGATGGACTGTTGAAGTTTGCATACCTTGTTAGCATCTTTAGGATCGACAAAACCTTTGGGTTGCATCATATACAACTCTTCATCAATGTCTCCATTGAGGAATGCTGTTTGACATCCATCGCCATATCTCATAATCATAATATGCAACGATTGCTAACATAATCCTCACGGACTTTAGCTTCGCTGGTGAAAGTCTCATCGTAGTCAACTCCTTGAATTTTGTGAAACCCTTTTGCGACAAGTCGAGCTTTATAGACGATAACATTACCATCAAAGACTGCTTTCTTCTTGAAAATCCATTTGTTCTTCGACAGCCTTCCGCCATCCGGTAAGTCCACCAAAGTCCATACTTGGTTTTCGTACATGGATCCAATCTCGGATTTCATGGCTTCTTGCCATTTATTGGAATCCGGCTCATCATCGCTTCCTCATATGTCGCAGGTCATCGGTGTTGTCCACCAACATGACACTCATAACGGATCATACCAATCGTGAGTGGTACGAGTTCTCGTTGACCGCGAGGCTCAGAGTAACTACAACCAAGTTTCATGATCATCATCATTAGCTTCCTCTCTTATTGGTGCAGCACCACATGAACTTCTTCCGTGCGCTACTCGCAAGTTCGAGAGAAGGTTCGACAACCTCGCGAGTTCTACTTTCCTTCCAGTCACTTCTTTCGAGAGAAATTCCTTCTAGAAAGGATCCATTCTTGGCAACGAAGATTTTGCCTTGATCTATGATAGAAGGTATACCCAATAGTTTCCTTCGGTATCCTATGAAGACGCATTTTTCCGCTTTGGGTTCAAGCTTGTCCTACAGAACTTCTTTACATAGGCTTCGCAACCCCAAACTTTAAGAAACGACAATTTAGGTTTCTTCCCAAACCATAATTCATACGGTGTTGTTTCAACGGATTTAGATTGTGCCCTATTTAAAGTGAATGCGGCTGTTTCTAATGCATAACCCCAAAATGATAGCGGTAAATCTGTAAGTGACATCATAGAACGAACCATATCTAAGAGAGTTTGATTACGACGTTCGGACACACCATTACGTTGTGGTGTTCCCGGCGGTGTCAATTGAGAAAGTATTCCGCATTTCTTCAAATGCTCGCCAAACTCGTAACTTAGATATTCACCTCCACGATCAGAACGTAGAAATTTAATATTCTTGTTACGTTGATTCTCTACCTCACTTTGAAACTCCTTAAACTTCTCAAAAGTTTCGAACTTATGTTTCATGAAATAGATATACCCATATCTACTCAAGTCATCCGTGAAGGTAAGAACATAACGATAACCACCGTGCGATGCTACACTCATTGGACCACACACATCGGTGTGTATGATTTCCAATAAGTCCGTGGCCCGCTCCATCATACCAGAAAATGGAGTCTTAGTCATTTTACCCATCAGACATGCTTCACATCTTTCAAGTGATTCAAAATCAAGTGATTCAAGAAGTCCATCGGAATGGAGTTTCTTCATACGCTTCACTCCAATGTGACCAAGACGACAGTGCCACATATAGGTCGAGTTATCGCTCGATTTTAAACATTTAGCCTCAATGTTATTAATATGTGTATTTCCACTATCGAGATTCAATAAGAATAGACCATCTATCAAAGGTGCATGTGCATAAAACATATTACTCATATAAATCGAACAACCATTATTCTCGGACTTAAACAAGTAACCGTCTCGCAATAAACAAGATCCCGATATAATGTTCATGCTTAACGTAGGCACCAAATAACAATTATTTAAGTATAAAACTAATCCCGATGGTAGATGAAGGGGTAGTGTGTCACGATCACATCAACCTTTGATCCGTTTCCCACGCGCATCGTCACCTCGTTCTTCGCTAGCTTCCGTTTATTCTGCACCACCTGTTTCGAGTTACAAATATGAGCAACCGAACCAATATCAAATACCCAGGCACTACTACGAGTACTAGTGAGATACACATCAATAACATGTATATCGTATATACCTTTCTTATTGATGTTGTCGTTCTTCAAATCCGTCAAGTACTTTGGGAAATTCCGCTTCCAGTGACCTTCTCCCTTGCAGTAAAAGCACTCACTATCAGGCTTAGGTCCAGCCTTGGTCTTCTTCGTCGGCGCGGTAACTTTCTTACCACCCTTCTTGAAGTGTCCCTTTTGCTTAGACTTGCCTTTCTTGAATTTGGTGGTCTTATTGACCATCAACACTTGATGCTCTTTCTTGATCTCCACTTCTGCAGATTTCAACATGGCAAAGAGTTCTGGCAACTGCTTGTTCATGTTTTGCATATTGTAGTTCATCAAAAAGTTCTTGTAACTTGGTCGTAGTTATTGGAGGACACGGTAAATCCCCAAAGCATTAGGAATCACTATACCCAAGCTTTGAAGTTTGTTTGCGTGCCAAGACATCTTAAGCACATGCTCACTGGCGGAGCTGCCCTCTTCCATCTTGCAGTTAAAGAACTTTTCAGAAGCCTCATAGCTCTCAATTGCCGCATGAGTCTCAAAGATCAATTTGAGGTCACGGACAATATCATGTGGGTCTGAATTCTCAAACCTTTTCTGAAGCTCCGATTCTAAACCATACAAGATAGCACACTGAACTGTGGAGTACTGAGTCTTCCGAGCGAGGTAAACATTTTTACTTCATCGGTAGCAGTAGCTGCAGGTGGGTCACCCAGCGGTACATCCAGCACATAGGTCAAATTACCAGCTGTGAGGATAATCCTCAAATTGCGGAACCAATCCGCAAAGTTGCTTCCATTGTTTTTCAACTTTTCTTTCTCTAGGAACGCATTAAAATTGATGGTAGGGGCCACCATTGATCTACAACATATTTGCAATAGTTTAGACTAAGTTTATGACAAATTGAGTTCTAATTAATAGTTAAATTAATCTAGGTGAACTCCCACTCAAAACAACATCCCTCACATTGTTTTAGTGATCACACGAACCAAATCCACCACATCAACACCGATCATCACGAGAGTTGATACAGTTTCAATGGCGAACAATCGACATGTTCATCATATCTACTATATGATTCATGCTTTACCTTTCGGTGATCCGTGTTCCGAGACCATGTCTGTACATGCTAGGCTCGTCAAGATCAAACCTTAGTTTCCGCATGGGCAAATCTGGCTTGCTCACGTTGTATACACTTGCGGATTCTAACACACCCGATCATCACGTGGTGCTTCGAAACAACAAGCTTTAGCAACGGTGCTAACTAAGGGTGAACACTTTATGACTTGAAATTCATGTGCATGAGGGATCATCTTATAATGCTACCGTCGTTAACTAAGCAATACAAGATGCATAAAGGATTAACATCACATGCAATTCATAATATGTGATATGATATGGCCTTTCTTCTTTGTGCTTCCGATCTCCATCTTCAAGCACGAACATGATCTCCATCATCACCGGCATTGCATCAAGGTCAATGACGCTTCTCCATGGTTGTCGTCCATCGGCCACAACTATTACAACTACTTTGAATAGACACGCGGGTCTTAACAAAAATTAAAGACAACCATATTTCCCGCCATGCCAACTTACAATAAGGAACATTGCATACATCAAATATAATCACAATCATGGCCATATCACATCACAGCACACCCCTGCAAAACAAAGTTAGACACCTATACTTTCTTTGCATGTTTTACGTGGTTTGGGGCTTTCAATAAGTGTCGTTATAACTTACGAACAAGAACCACAACATTGATACTAGTATTGACAATCACCCATTGTAAATTGAATCTTAACTATGCTGGGAGAAGCAGGCACCCGCAAAGCCACTTATGCAATACAAGTTGCATGTCAAGCGTGGAGCAAGTCTCATGAACGATGTCATGTAAGGTTAGCCCGGGCCGCTTCATCCCAACATCCCGCAAGATGCAAAGTACACAAGAAGCAATCGACAATAAAAGCATCAACACCCACAATGACCATTGTGTTCTACTCGTGCAACCGATCTACATATAGACACGGCTCTGATACCACTATAGGGTTTCGTAGCATGGAAAACAAAATTTTTCTACCGCATACAAACAAACAAGCCAAGATCTATCTACTAGATTGTAGCAACGAGTTGATGGAATAACTAACCCTCGAAGATTCCAAAGTGTTTAACGAGAGCGGATTCTCGTGGGTGATGTAGTCGTACTCTTCCCGATCTCAAGATCGCGTAGACGATCCTTCCCAAGGCTGCGTTAAAGCGCCCCGTAATCGGTCACACATTCGATTTTCGACAAAGACCTTCCTCTCCCTTGTTCCAGTAGGCAGCGAGGTTGTAGCACTCTCCTCGCGATTTCGGCAGCACAACGGCGTGGTACTGGAAGTAGAGGGGAGATCTCGCAGGGCTTCGCCTTAAGCCGGAGCGAGTATGGTGGACTATGAGAGAGATCCTCGGCGATCTAGGGTTTAGACACACCAAGGAGGAGGCTTGGCCGGCGGCTAGAGTTAGCTAGGCGGCGGCGGCTTTCCCTAGGGCGAAGGCGGCTGAAGGAGGGCCGACGGCTTAGGGCTAGGGTTTGCGGGTGGTGGAGTTGTGTGCTAGGAGGGGCAGCCCTGCCCCTCCTTATATAGGTGGAGGGCTGGCCAGGAGGAGTCCTCCCAACTCGGTTTCCAAGGGGGCCGGTGGAGGAGGAACTCCTCCAACTCGGTTTCCACCTTCCCCTCCACTTTCCAAAATAGCCGTTTGACTTTTCAAATTGGCGTTTGACTTTTCAAACTAGGATTTGATTAAACCCTTTATTTTGTTCAGCGATGACACCTAGTACATGATGCAATCATTCCAACTTGGTATGACACATTCATGTACCCTTCCCTTCTGGAGTGCGACATTCAAACCTTCTAGAACATTCCCGATGAAAACACCGGAACCATTCTCCAACCCCGAAACAGGACTTTCCTTATATGAATCTTATTCTCCGGACCATTACGGATCTCCTCGTGATATCCCGGATCCCATCCGAGACTCCGAACAACATTCGGTCTCTTACTCATTATTCCATAACTACTCAAACAACGTCGAATCCTTAAGTGTGTCTCCCTATGGTTCGTGAATTATGCGGACATGATCGAGACACTTCTCCGAACAATAACCAATAGAGGAATCTGGAAATTCATATGACTCCCACGTATTTCTACAATTACTTTGCGATCGAATGAACCACTTACATACGATACCAATTTCCCTTTGTCTCACGATAGTTTACTTATCTGAGGTTATGATCGTCGGTATCTCTGCATACCTAGTTCAACCTCGCATCGATAAGTACTCTTTTCTCGTTCCCGTGATATGTGATCCCTTGTGAGCCAGTCACATGCTTGCAAGCTAATTGGATGACATTTCACCGAGAGGGCCCAGAGTATATCTATCCGTCATATGGATGGACAAATCCCACTCTTGATCCATGTGTCTCAACCAATACTTTCCGAATACTCAATGCCACCTTTATAGCCACCCAGTTACGGTGTGGTGTTTGATGTCATCAAAGCATCCTTCCGGTGAAAGTGATATGCATGATATCATGGTCGAAGGAATTAGGTCACTATGTATCAGAAAGCATATAGCAATTGAACTATTAAAATGACTTGATCTTTATGCTATGCTTATATATAGGAGTATGTCCATCATATCATTCTCCTAACGATATGATCTTTTTGTTAATAACATCTCAATGTTCATGATAGGGAAACCACAATCATTTATTAACCAACAAGCTAGTATTATAAAGAGGCTTTACTAGAGACTCTTTTAAGTTTACAAATCACACAAGTATTAATGTTTCCTTGTTAATACTATTATAGCATGAATGTAAACATTTATCATAAACACAAATATATAATAATAACTACATTTATTATTGCCTCTAGGGCATATCTCCAACATGCCGCCCCCTCGGGTCATAGTGTCACTGCACGCAGTCTACTTTGACGTCCCCGTGCACCGACGTCCCTGGATTTCCACCGCGCCATCTCCTACGACGCGGATCACCGCCGTCTACGCGTGGTTTTCGTCACGCCGGATTCTTCTTTGCCAACTTCGAGTACCTCCGTCACACCAATCCAGGCGTCCAACATGACCACTCCAGGCCGCCATTGGTTTTGACGCGTTCTATGTCTTCATCCCTGTCCTTGAGTGCCCGGTATTGGAAACACCAGTGTGTGCATTCATCCCCGACGTGTCCTCGAGCCTGGCAATATCGGATCGATGCTTCGTCTTCGTCGGCCTCAACAAAGTCTTCTTCGGCATTGACACCTTCCTCTACGACTGCCTCGAACGCGTCACCGACAAGTTCTTTGCATACTCGATTCTTGCAAAACTGGAGTGTGCGTTTGTCCCTGGCGTGCGCCTAGTTCTAGCAAAACTATGGCTGCACCTCGTTCTTGACGGCTCGGACTGCATCGACCCTCGACAAGCCTTCGCGGACCCTCAGCAAACATCCTCGGTAAGCCTTCGTCGACCCTCGGCAAGCCTCTGCGGACCCTCGACGCGTCTCTGTCATCCTCCTCGCGCACTATGCACAGGCGGCTTCACGTGCGGCTACCTCGACACCGGCATCCCCGACCACGACATCGACCACGGCGACCCCTCGCAACAGCCTCACGCTCGTGGCTTCCTCTGCATTGGCACAAGGGCTATCACCTCGCTTGAGCATCATCAGCTTCATCTACCGTCCAAGCATTCGCGCCGCGACATGCCATCTACGATAGTCCCGCTGCTACTATGGGGGATATCAGCCTACTGGATTCTACTTCGGTTTCTCTCCAGTTTGACCGTCCAAGACGTTCCTGTTGTTCATGACACTACCGCTACATCTGCGGGGGAGTGTTAGAGTATTAGGCATATACGTTTGTTATGGTATTTTAGATAGAGTTAAGATCTTTTTACGTACAATCCTAACTTGACCTGTACTTCAAGATGATCCCATGTACGCCTATATATACTCATCCATGGGGCTCAATAATATATCAATGATGAGGCTCAATAATACTAGTTTGAGTATCCCTTCCCATACCTCGGCCCCACGGACCACCATCTCTTCCTCCACCACCTCGGCCAGGTCCAAAGGCTCTTCCACGACCTCCATCTGCAAAAATGGAGTCGCCTAACTCTAGTTTTATAATATCGTGCTCACTAGTACCACACTCCTCATACAGCTGGCCAATTACCCACAATTTCTATAGAAAGTATGCATCTTATCATACTTCACGTGATATAACTCTTTCTTTTTGTCTTCCGTGATTGAACTAAAATGACTGAGTTTCTTACTAACACCCAGTTCAATTTTATGAGAACAAATTCTCCCACAAAACCCGACGGGATGTTGATCGGAACCTCCTTAATTTCCCCAACATTACGATACATACCTTTGATTATTTGTTCATTCAGGTAATTGTTTGGAAGTTGATGTACTTGAGCCCATATTGGCATTTTATCTAGCTTCACGATCTCAGGTTTGTAAACCCTTCATACTCCTCCATGATCACAACTTGGTCCCAAAACAACCAAGGACCTTGCTGCATAGCCTTGTTCGAATTTGCTATGCAGTTGAACTGTATTGTGAACAAGTTCTCATCCACTCTCCGCCATGTCACCTATTTTGCCGAATTTCCACAAGGATCTCATGTCCGCGAACAGAGCACTCTGGCTAAACCCTAGTTTTGAATTGTGAACCTTAGCGATTTCCAACCATGTTGCCTTAATCTCATGTTTAGTTGCTTCATCTTCCAAGAAATAAAATCCAATTTCATCCTCATGCGATGCAACCAATCTAAAAGATCTTCAATCTCTTCCTTCTTCTCACCCTAGGCCACGCTTGGCTCTCCCTTCCCTCACCTTATCATCTGTTTTTTTCTCGAGGGACATCATCCTTGCAGCAAGAGACGACGAGAGGCTCTATTGGACGAAGTCCCCACCGCGACTACACGATCTTCCGTCAAAAGTCAAGGTAGCAACAAGGCGCCGCCAGATGATATCCAAACCATAATTATTTCACTAGGGAAAAATTATTACTATAATACCCTAAATCTATACTATTAAAAAGATTGGGACCGTTCGTCGTCTCTCAGAATTTCCGTCTGCCCTGAAAAGACAGTATTGCCCCTAACGTTTCGGTGATATTTCAGGCAATGCCACCGCCTAAGACAACAAGTCAAATATCTTCTGTTTCTCTGTCTTCTCGCTTCCTCACCACACCTTATCCCCTCTCCCCGACGTAGGCGACCCCACATCCGAACTCTCGATCCGCGACCAAGCCTGCTGCCGGGATGGCGCATCTCCTCTCTCTCCTTTCTGACGGTGCTCCCTGTCCCAGCAGCGAGCCTCCTGGTCAACGGTGCCGTCGGTGCTCCTAGGCCCCGCCGTACTACTGCCCCAACTTCCCCCATCCAACCGTTGCTTCCACGCCGCCGCCTTGCAGTCATGTGCGGTTGCACATGTTCGCTCACTCCGCGCGTCCGGAGGCCGAGCGCGCCGCACTAGCGAGGTGAAGCCACTCTGCATTTCCATCGCCATGGACGACAGCCCACCACAACACCAAACCACCGAACGAGATCTCTAGCGTTCGGTACCCATGGTCGGCTGCCCCTTTCCAAGGCTGGGGAGAGCTAATCGGGGCGATTCCAGTGCCCGTCGGTATTTCTTCCAAGGAACAATCGTGCCAAAGAATCCAGAGCAACTAGCCTGATGACCTGGATGAGCTTCCCGACGACTTGAACGAGCACCACGATAAAAAGATGGAGCACTCATGACCGGATCAAGAACCCGATTAGAGCTGGTTGGGAGGACTACACACATCATCGGGTCATGCTGCTGGGAGGGCCTTGAGCGCGGCACCACTGGGTCGAGGACAAGGCCGGGCGACTTGCACGCTTGGTGGCGGAGCACGGGAGGGAGACGGGCACTGCGAAGAGGATCGGTGGCCGAGCTATACGGACGAAGGAGAGCTCTCGGATTCGAGGCGCGCAGTCGAGGTAGAGGCACGCCGCAACGAGGTGGTGGAGCAGCTGCGCGAGTCGTGGGAGGCGGGTGCTGCAGGAGGAAGAGGAAGGCGACGGGGAAGGGGATCGACGGGAGAGACGAGGTTGGTGCGGCATGAATCGAGATCGCTCCTGTCAGTGAGGAAGAGGGGGCTCCATGGTCTGACGATGTCGAGAGGAGGCGGCCGGCGAGGTGCCCGCGACGTCGCGGACGTTGGAGTCGAGGGCAACCGAGGGATCAGCGGTCGGAGAGCAAGCTCCAGGAGGCGGGGGGGTGTCGGGCGTTGTTGGAGACGAGGAAAAATCGGGGTCTCGATGGGGAATTGGGGATGGGGTAGGTGGCCCTGGGTGTGTGTGTGCGTGCGTGCGTGGTTCTCGTGTGTTCTCCGTGTTAGCAGGGTGTGTGGTTTGCGTCGGTTCAATGGCAGCCAGACTCGGCCTTTGGGAGGTTTTTCTTTTCTTTTTATTTTTTTGTGTGTAAACTTTTCCCCTTTTCATTTTGATTTTGCTGAAAAGAAATACAAAAAAGGTTCTTTAAAAAAAAGATGGGCCCGTCGCGCTGTATGTTTTCGTACGCTTCGCTGCCTTGTCCGTCGTTTCCTAAGTGATCGCCGATATGTTCACTTCGATCCGTAGGTAGATTCTAAGTCGTTTACGAGCACAGTTCATATACACTGCCCGACCGGGTATCTATCGATTCAGCAAAATCGGCAAAATCATCGCTGACGATTCGCGGTCCCATTGACTTTCAGAGGATCCGGAAAAGATGAATTTCGGGTGGCCTACTTGCTAGCCGACCTGGCCACAAACACGCCTAGGCGAGGCAGACTCCCACCACGTATCGGCCTCCCACCGTCGCCACTCCGACGCGAGTGAAGACGCGACTACCCAATCCTTCCTCCCGGTCGGAATACAACGAGACGGGAAACGGCGGTGCTGGCATCTGGTTTCCGACTGTCGAGCGTGAGCAACTTGTGCTGGAGATGCAGCCGAGAGGTTGTGCCTGGCACCTCTTGTGCTACATTATTGCTGAGTAATCAAACTTCAGTTTTGCAATTTGACTTACTCAATATATAGAGATGTGTACACATGTTGTTCTCAAGAACAACCATGGAGCCTGTCGTGGTGTTGCAACTAATCCGCACACCAGCGCGCTGTCTTTTAAAGGTATGGTACAGGCCGAGAGATTGCAAAATACGGAGCGAAGCCAATACGACTCTGAAGGCAATGTGGCTTTTCTCTCTATACGATTTTTTGCTTATTATGGTCCTAATTCATCTGAAAATAGGTGTTTATCAGGAAACTGATTTTCTTTTGCATTTGCAAAAATCCTAAAGTCTGATGTTATAATTTTTTATAATAATGACTCGCGTCGATCGTGGCAACGCACGGGCATTCAGCTAGTAGGTTTTTAAAAGCGCCTCCGGATCGTCTCGTCTCCTGGAGGCTACGTACTAGTTCAGAATTGGCTTGTCACAGAATTAGATAGTTTGTCAGAAAATATGTAGATAAAGTATATATTACAGTTAAATCTAAGAGGAATTTCTTGGTAATTGATCCAACTACTGGACGCTCCCCCGGTTGCTTGGAAATATCAAATCCTGCACTAGAGATTGTTACGGAGAAATATAAGCAATTGTGTTATCCTCGTCACGATGCAAAGAAAGCCATCATTTTCCTTTGTTTACAACGATCGCTAAAGCACGTAGATATTCGTATCGTCCCCATCGGTGTACCAAACTGTATACAGTACACACTAAACAAAATCGGAACGACTTTATTGGTGATATCCACAGCAAGATATAGCTGGCAGGGTGCTCACCAGGCGAGAAAAAAAGTTGTCGAGTGCTCACCATTATTTAATGCATTCCAATTTTGAAATGAGGCGCACTTCCCCTGGCCCCTGCCTTCCGCTTCATGTGGTCTAACTATTCAAGGACACGTCCCATGTGCCAACGTCCAAAAACGACATGGCGAACACCTTGTTAGACTAAAACTAAACTATCCAAGTTGGACTGAATGCAAGTAAGACAGGTGTTGAACCTTTGCATCAGATACGGTACTTTTGTAATATTTTTGTTGGTGTTACCCGGAGTACATCAAGGCTATACTCGTAACATGGTTATTTAATCAATAAAATACGATATTCTTTAGAAAAGGTACTTTTGTAGCCTAGCTAAAATTTCATGGCCAGCAAAGCTTCCTTTGGTCATGGTTTGTTTATTTGCTTATTTTAACCAATTTACACATAAACATATCATTGTGTTCCAGAACATACAAATATTAAACTAGAAGTACAACCATTATTCCAACATATTAAACAACGAACCCACACCATCCTATGGTAAGCACACCTTACACGATTCAACAACAAACTGAGTGATGTTTCTAAGATCTAAAGATCAAGGTTTGTCATGAGAGATCCTGATTGAAAGACGGATAGCCACTCTCAACAAGTAATCTTGTTAGCAAACAACCTTTTAGAACTCAATTATGGTTATCTACGTGGAACAAAATAGGTTTGTCATAAGAAGATCTTGATTGAAAGACGGATAGCCACTCTCAACGGGTAATCTTGTTAGCAAACAACCTTTCAGAACTCAATTATGGTTATCTACATGGAATAAAATAGTTACATGAATAAATAAGTTTTGATTTGAACCATCGTGCAATTCCCCCCGTTTATATTAATAGCATCAACTTTATGTAGATTCATACGTATCTAATTAAGTATTTGGAGTAGATGCATTCGTATCTAGACAAAATTGAGACCATTAGTATAGCCCGAAGAGGAGTAGCAAATTTTTAAACTAATAACACTAAAAATGTATGATTTCTAAACATCAATGTTTTCATCAGAAAATCTTGATCAGAAGACGAGTAAGAGATGACCACTCACATTGAGGTTATCCTGATAGCAAACAACCTTCTAAAACAACGGTTATCCGAAGTAGTTTTACTTGACTTGCACAAAAGAGAGTAAGCAATGGTTGCTTGAATAAGATAATTACATAAATAAATAGTAGAAAGAAATTTGTTGCAAAGTTACCCAGATGAATAATCGGCCTATTAGATTTGTTCAAATAGTGGTAAGCTTTCGTGTTTTTGTTTCACGTACGTGTACTCAATTAAGGAAACATGATTTTCAAAAAGCCTTGGGCTATTGTAGTCTTTTATAGTGGTTAGGATGAACAGTCCATGGATGGACGTCCTGTAACAAACTTTGAATCACTTATATTTACCAAAAATATACGTGCCCAATCTAGCCTTATACTCTTTAAAGTTGTGTCAGCAAGCACTTAGTCCATTTAACTATTGAATAATAGAAACAAAGCAAAAGTGGAGGTCCACTCTACATAATTGCATATTGATAATTATACATCAAAAGGTATACCCTTTTATCACTGGAATCTCTTTTACTCTTGTTTGCTTCTTTGTGTCTTTTTTAGAACACAATACAATACAAACGTTCACAAACATACACTACACTCTCCTTTATGACCGCACACATGCACACCCTATACCTATAAGCACCTCGAAGGATTGAGCCGACAGATATTGATGTTGATGAAGTCACCACAGACTATGGTGACAATATAAGTTTTGATGGGTAGAAAGCAGCCAAAAAAAAAAAGATGACAAGCAATAATAGGAAAGTGACAATTATTTGGCAACAAACTATAACACCAAAACAATTGCAACAAATAGCTGTTGGGCACGAGAAAACTATTCATGACAAGATGAGTTCTGTCCAACTCGCTATACACAATGCACCCTAATACTTCCTCCATCCTATGCACTAAAAGACATCTAGATACACTAAAAAACGTCTAGATATGATTCACGGAGCTAAAAATGTCTTATATTTCTAAATAAAGGGAGTACTTCTCTAGTGTAGTGCAGGACAAAGAGATCATTGCCACAAAATCAATCTTTCTACTTATATGTGAATCTACGATGCGTCGCTACAAACTACTGCAGTCTTTCCATTTTGCTTCGAGACACTGACACAATGTTCTTTTGGTACAGTGACAGTCAAAATCTCCACCCTCCGTCTACCAGCAGTCGTGCCAGCCAACGATTTGAACCATCGAAAGCTCCTCACTCCGCAGCTAGACTTTTCCTCTCTACCCTCCCGTACCTTTCCTCTTCCTCCCCGATCCCTTCCTCGCCCACGCTGCTCTCATGCTCTGCCCTACCCAATCTCTCCTATAGTCCACCATCGCCGTGCTCCCCCAACAGCCCCGCCGCTGACGCGCGTCGCCGTCGTCTTCTGTCGGGTTCCTGCCTCATCGCGTCCTGCTGTCTCCGTCCCGTCCGTAGTACCAGAACTTCTCTCCCTTTCTTCTCTCTTCCCCCCCGAGTCCCAACCTACAGCCGCCGCGCTGCTGTACCGTACAGTCGTCACCGACGCCCCAATCCCACGCCCCACGGCCCCCCCACCCCCGGCTCCGAACACCCCCGCCTCTCGCGCGCCGCCGCCACCGCCGTTCCTGTTTTTCCTCGTCGGGACATTCGAGATCCTGCTGTCTCCACCTCGGCCGCAAGTCTCCGGTGAGTTCTTTCTGATCCAGCGATTAGTTAAATCCCACTGACCTTCACGACTTCTGGGTGTGCCGCTGCGCACCCGGCACGCCATCTAGATCCACCCCTGATGACAAGCAATGCGCACTTCCCACCTATATCCCTGTTATATTTGTTCCGTTTTTCTTTCGTTGCAGGTTATTTAATCATACCAACCATTTCACACGGCATTGGTGTCATGATGTGCCATTCACTTATTAAGCTGTATCAAAGTCTTCACCCATTCCGATGTTCTTAAGGTCCTGGTTAAAACAAAAGAGATGGAAGGAACTGAGCTAGAGAATCCAACTTCCAGAAACCCATCTCAGAAGTCCAGCCGCCGTTCTAGCAGTCGGCGTTCTCAGAAGTCTGCCGGACAACAGTCTTCCCCCACTGTATTTCCAGAGAAAAGGGGCAAATCTAGATCTTTGAGGCAGAAGCATGCGGCTGTTGACAGTAAAGATGGCAAAAGGGGTAAAAACCATGAGCTTAGACCCGACGTGGTGGATGAGATGTCCAATTTTGTAGGTTTCGAAGTCTATGCTGGGAAACTGTTTTTCGACAGGAAAAACAAAAGTAAAGTAGTGGATGATCACAGGAAAGCTGATGCAACGGATGCAAGGCTCACAAGTAAAGCCCTGATTTGGGGTTCCACTGTACTCAGCCTTGAGGATGTCATCTCTGTAAGTTTCAGTGACCAAGATGCACTTCAATTGTAGTTTGGCCTAGCTTGACAATCCAGTGATTTTGTGTGCCGTGTTTATATGTTCACAGGTGTCTTATAATTCCGGCGCCCAACATTTTACTTTGCATGCATATCCTGCTAAGAGCTCTTTATTCGGAAAGACACATAGAGTTCGGAAGGACTTCCGGTTTATAGCCTCTACACTAGATGAGGCCATTTTGTGGGTAACATGCTTTGCTGAACAGAACATATACATTAATGTACTACCACATCCTTCAGCAGAGCAAGACGCAGATGCCTCCCTTGGTGGGGTTTTATTTGATTATCCGCCCATCAAATCTAGAACTCCGCAGAGAGTACTTGTTATACTGAACCCTCGATCTGGACATGGTAGATCAAGCAAAGTTTTCCATGAAAAAGCAGAACCTATATTTAAGGTAACTTTTGATGCTTTAACTGCCAAACTTCAACCATTTGCACCACATTTATAAGAGATATTGTAAATAGCTGTATGTATCTGTTTGGCGATAAACTTTCTTCGAGAAGCATCGTTTTGACCATTTGGTTTTTAGCCTTATGGAAACCTTATGAAGAAACTATGTTATTTCTTAATTTATATTATTCGCCTTTTAGCATATTTGGTGTGTAACTTGACCCTTACTTTTCAGTAGTTTATGTAATATTAATATAAATTATAATTAGCACAAAAGTACTTTTAACATCAAATCTACTGATGTAATTTTAATTTGGATAATCTAGGTACTCTTAAAAATATTGTTGGTTAAGTGTGAGCACAGAGCAGACATATTCTGAATTAACACTGAAAAAAGGAGGGGGTATTACAGCTTCTCATTAATTTCTACCTGTAATAGTAAAGGTTGAAAAAATGGAATGCAGCAATTGAACTGGACGAATCACTGAATAGCTGTGTTAAATTCCACATGTAAACAATTTTAGCAAGATGATTAGCGTTTTAATTCATCTCCCCTTGCAGCATGGCTGAAATTGGCTGTTGTAGTCTTGTAGAATTCACATGAGCTCACTTTGAAATGAACTAAGTCTGTTGCTGCGAATCTTGTTCTCCTGTAGATTATTTAGAAGATTGTTTCATAAGCTGAGATTTCTAAGCTCCTCTTACGACAAGAGGTTGGCAATTTTTGGCGTACTGAGTTTGATTTACTATCCAATATAAACACTTCACACTCTTATGCTTAAACGTATTGGTTCTGTATTGTTTACTACCAGCAACTAATCCCATGTGATCTGTGATGTGGTGTAGCTTGCAGGTTTCCACATGGAAGTGGTTAAAACTACTCATGCTGGTCATGCAAAATCGCTCGCGTCTTCATTTGATTTCTACGTTCCCTGATGGTATAAACTTTGCACATGCAGCTATAGTTTATCTAGGCCCCAAGATAGAGGCAAACATTTCAGCTGGTCTTATTAATACCTTGATTTTTGTTCTATATTGTAGGGATTGTGTGTGTGGGCGGTGATGGAATTGTGAATGAGGTTTGCACATCTTGTTCATATCACAATAATATGACAGAGTAATTTATACGTTAGCTCAGCTCTTATAATTCTGCAGGTGTTCAACGGTCTTCTCAGCAGAAGTGATAGAACAGAAGCTGTATCAATTCCAGTTGGAATAATCCCTGCAGGATCTGACAATTCACTTATTTGGACTGTTCTGGGTGTTAAAGATCCTGTTTCCGCGTCATTATTAATTGTTAAGGTATGCTAAATTTACCATTCTCTTGCATGTTGAGAAGAATCTTAGAATTATTATTATATTCTCACCTTTTCCTTTTCCGAAATTAGATTATCACTTTTAAACTTTTCTCACGAGAACTATCCCTTTGTAACAGGGTGGCTTTACAACACTAGACGTATTGGCTGTTGAGTGGCTCCAATCAGGGCTAATACAGTTCGGCACAACTGTTTCATACTATGGTTTTGTTAGTGATGGTAATTTCAAATGAGTTATTACATTTACTTTGTTCCACTACTTAAATCCTGTTTAATCTGATGTACTCCTCCAGTTCCCTCAAACTTTTCGTTTTGGACTTTAGCCAAGTCGAATTTAGAAAATCAGACTACTTTGTCTTGATTGTTACTATCATGATATATAGTTTTGTTGGGTTTTATACAGTATTACAATAGATATTAGCTAGGTGTAAAACGGCAAGAGTAATACTGTATCTGTATGCCATATTTCCTCCGGTCGTGAATAAATGACTTCCTAGAACTAGAAAGCATGCAACAAACTTTTGTATTTTAGTACTTATAGATACAGAAACAGTTAGATTGGTAAGGTGAAAATAGCAGCATTAGAATTGCCATGAAAACTATTTTCATGGCATAATTGTTTTCTACTAGCATGCAACTGCAAAAGCTAATGGTGCAACATACAGTACTTGTTAAGCTGTTTCTTTTTTTACTTCTGTATTAGATCTAAACCTCTCTGAGCAAATGGTGTAGCTACTTTATTTCTCATAAGTATATTCTCAATGTTTTTCTAGATCTGGGTATGGTTTAATGACTGTAAATTAACTAGCATAGCATAGCACTGAAAACTTGAAAAGATTAATAAGCTGAAAAACTATTATAACTTTGCTGCAGTCCTGGAACTTTCCGACAAATACCAGAAGAAATTTGGCCCTCTTCGATATTTTGTGGCTGGAGTACACAAATTTTTGTGTCTACCAAGCTATTTCTATGAGTTAGAATATCTTCCTATGTCAAAGGAGATGTCTGGGCATGGAAATGGTACAAAACAAGACAAGGTTGAATTGTCTGATGTCTATACAGATGTAATGCAGCCGATCAAAAAGAGAAGGAATTACGAGCTTCCAGTTTTTCAAGTATTGACTCTATCATGACTCCAAGTAGGATGTCACTAGGGACTTTGATACATCAGGAGGTACAGCGGCAAGCAGTGAACCATCAGAGTATGTTCGTGCTCTTGATCCAAGAGCAAAACGGTTGTCTCTGGGCAGAAGCAACATTGTTTCAGAACCAGAAGAAGTCCTGCGCCCTCAACCACATCATGCATCATACTGGCCAAGAACGAGGTCCAAAGCAAGGACCGACAGAAATTCAGTTGGTGCCACGGCTGCTAATGATACACGGACATCCTGGCAATCCCAATCAATGCATGACAAGGAGGACATTTCCTCGACAATATCAGACCCAGGACCTATTTGGGATAATGAACCGAAGTGGGATACTGGGCCAAGATGGGACACAGAGCCAACTTGGGAGCCTGATCACCCAATCGAACTTCCTGGACCACCAGAAGATTTTGCAGTATCAAAGGAACTTGTGCCAAATTTGGATGAGAAATGGGTTGTCAGGAAGGGGCACTTTCTTGGTGTCCTAGTATGTAACCACTCGTGCAAAACGGTTCAAAGTTCACAGATTGTTGCGCCAAATGCAAGCCATGATGACAACAGTTTAGACTTGCTCTTAGTTGGCGGAAGGGGGAGATGGAAGCTGTTGAGATTTTTCATACTACTACAATTTGGCCGTCATCTTTCTTTGCCCTATGTGGAATATGTAAAGGTATCATGCAACTTCTGTCTTTGCCAAGTTTTTCTTTCTGCCTGCCCAGTTTGCGCTTTTCATGGAGCTTTCATTTCACTATGTGCAGCAAATCTAATATCTAAAATGCACTTCATTTGTGGTCATCTGCTTCTTTGAGGTTCTGAAAAACATGGTCTTACATTAATGGCATATACTACATCCTTTGCATCACCTTGTGCATGTTCAAATGAACTCTGATAATGCATCTCTTCTAATATCTTTATGATCGTCTTTTCCTGGGGAAGATACTATCATATGTTCACTTGTCTCGATTAAACTATTCTGATTTGGTGATTTCTGTTTCATCTTGGGTTTCTTCTTTGTTGTTCTTGGTTTATAAAAGTTTGTTTGCAGGTTACAAAAATCTCAATATGTATGTTTATCACCTGTTTTCATCTTTTAATTTGAGATCTCTGTCCCTGGAAGCTGCAGTGTGGTTCATACGTACTATATATTTTTCATTTCCATAGTATTGTAGGAATCAGTTTGTCAAACAAAACAACATGGTCTTGCATTTGGTATGAGTAGTTTTTTTTGCATCTTATGCATTCAGACTAGCTCTGGTCATGGATGACTGAAGTCTCCTAAACAATAAGACAACAGTTCATCAAAGCAAGCATGGTTCCTTTTTTTTTGCAGAAATATTACTTCCTCTTCCATAATATAATAATTTCCTTCTAGTAAGAACAATGACTCGGTCCTAACTGCTGATCTGACATTGACAGGTGAAATCGGTCAAGGTTAAACCTGGCAAAACACCCACAACGGCTGCGGAATAGACGGCGAGCTTTGCCGTGTCAAGGGACAGGTGGTCTGCTCCCTGCTGCCGGAGCAATGCAGACTTATTGGCCGGCAGTGTAAACAACCAATCTAAGCACACTGTAAATCTGTTGAGCTTCACGGAGTTTTTGAGGCGCTGTATGATGATGTGTTGTCACTTGTAACAATTGATTTTGAGTTGTCTATATATATCGTTTACTTGCTAATGAGGGTGTGTGTGTGAGGGGTGCAGAACGGCGTTGTTCCTGGAGAGTTGGGACTGGGAAGACAATGTTGTGATGTTTTCTGTATATTTGAGTGATAATAGAGGGATATCTCCGTTGTTTTTGTTGATAACTGCAGTTTCCTCTTCCACCAGGGTAGAGGATTTGGTTGATCATAGCCTAGGAATTGCTGCTGGGATCAACCCATTTCTTTTATATATTTCAACACTAGAAAACCTGAAGAAGTGTTCAGATTCAGAGTGCCCAAATCATCCTTGGTTCAGATTTTAGTCCTGGTAATGTACCATTGTTAATACATCTAATTTATAGCCTGTCACTGGCAGCTTGGATTCTGAAGAAATGTGGATGGGAAACCAAAAAACTCAAGCCAAAGAATATTCATTCATCCAACTTACGTGTAAGACTGTGATGGTTTTTTATAGGCTTGACAGCAAACTCGTGTTGTTGTAGATATGTTTCTCTAATATACGCAACGGCTCCCTGATTGGAGAAGGGTGAGGCATTAGTCCGAGGTCAAACTTAAACGATGGAATAAGCAATCTGGTAGGGCCTACAGATCAACTACTACCACGATAATAAATCTATAAAACTCAGTTTGGTTGGACTAGCTTGCCAGCTAAGAAAGAAAAATAGTGTATCAGTATAGCGACGTAGTTAGGGCAAATTGAGTAATTGATTTGGTCATGTGATTTATCAGGATCGACACGAGACATCTCGGGCTGATGACAAGTACTGTAGCAACCAGCAATACCATAGGCGCACACACATGTAGGTTTCAGACTTGAATTGCCTACGGATAGGATCGTTTGGCGTGACCGATCTGTACTAGATAGCGTGAGATGCAATGCACATTGCACAGTACCATGCAAGGACACAAACGGATCCGTATGATTTCTTGCAGGACCACCGGAATTAAGATCGCAGACCAGATGGCACCGTGAAACTCCAGGAGCTCAGGGAGGGTGCAGCGCACGTCGGGTGACGCAGACGGAAATTGTGGCCACGCGGCCGGTCACGGAAGCCTCTTTGATCTCTCCACAAACAAACCCGTCGACGCCGACGTCGACGGCGCGCACCAGCCACGAGTACCGCGCGACGCTGACCCGCCACTCGCGCGGCGCCGCGTGGCCTCCTCCGCCCGGCCAGCCGTCGACGTCCCCGGTGGCCCCGCCGCCGCGCCCTCCTGGTCCGCCTCTACCTCCTGGTCCCGCCCCGGCTGGTCGCCTGATTAATCTCCGCGTAATAACTGTTGCTTCGACGTTGTACCTTGCACACCTCTCCCTCCTGTCCTGCTTGCTGCCGCCACGCTCACGATTAATCCGGTGGTCACCGGGGACAGCTACTGACGTGCCCGTCCGGAGCGCGCCCTGGCACCGCTTCGGCGCCACGGACGGGCAGGCTCGCGTGCGCGCGGCACCCCGAAACGAATTAGTACCACAGTTTGAATGGTTAATCACGAGCGCGCCGTGACCGTAATGGCCTGATCTGAAGTGATCCCGGCCGCCGTCATCGCGGCTTGAAAAACAACATCAGACAACCACTACTCGAACGACGTTACAAATCCACAGATGCATAAATAAAGGTGGTTTCACCGCATCGGGTCACCACTTTCAACTTACCTGATCTGCTCTAACACGTCCGGATTGTGGGAGGGAGGGGGAAGTCAGCCGGTAAGAACAAATCACCCGTCCCCGGGTGGAACAAAATCCGTCGGGATAAGCTGCTTTTTTTCCCCGCACTAACGCAGATCCAAAATGCTTATCACGTTCACCACCGTATCTATCCTCAAATTACCATTCTCGCTAGTAGTAAAATAAAGAAAGTGAAACGCGCGCAGCGCGAGCTAGGCGACAACGGGGGACAAGACTCGAGAGCCAACGAGCGGGTCGCGTGCGCCGCGCAACTGGACAAGCGCGGCGCGCCACCTCGACGGACGGCCCTTCCGGGAGAAGCCGGCGCCCCGCACACTTGGCGCCGTGACGGCGACGCGAGCTGCCCCGCGATGGAACTAGCCCGCACAAGACACGGGCGTCCATTGGCCCTAGCTACCTACAGCTTCTTCCGGTCGCGCCCGTCTCCGTCCCCCTCCGGCACACCGAGGCGCACACCTTTCCGCCGCCCATTGGTCGCCAGGCCTCCAGCTGGTACACGCGCGAATGATACAGTACAATACTCCTACCTTTGTAGTCGTAGTAGTAGTGCTGATATTTTCTTCTACAGTACTCCAATACCTTTATACTAGTAGCAGTACTGATATTTTCGACCGATCGACTCGTACATGCAAATGCAAGAGCTGGACAGAGAGATGTACTGAGATAAATGAAAATAACTCGGTGGGGCGCGCCGCAATTGGTAGGCCGGAAGGAAGGAAGACCTGAAGTCCTGGACAGGAGAAGCGAGCCTTGCACTCGTGCTCTTCAGACTTCATCCCGGCCACGTTTCGAGTGCCGATCTCGAGGCGGGCGGATAGACATCGGGAGCCGTGGTGGGCGCAGCTTTGGGCGCCGACGGATGCCCGACACTTGTCCGGGGAGCGAAAGCGGCTTTGCGCGGTGTCACGCTACGTGGGGCCCGGTCGGCTTTCTTTACCCTTGATCGCGAAGACCACCCACACACACAAGTTCGCGTCCCGGAACGCCGGACACGTAACGCCGTCCGCCGGTATAAAACGGGGCCTCCCGGGCCGGGGCCGAGAGAGAGGAAGAAGAAGGGACGGAGGACAGCTAGCACAGCCAGGACCGGTCGGAGCAGTGAGTGGCCCACTGGATCGATATGGATCGAGCTGACTACCTCCAGCGCCAGCAGCATCACCCGTACCTGATGCCCCCGCCCGTGCCGGTGCAGCAGCAACAGCAGCAGATGTGCGTGCCGACGATGATGGACGACATGGACGAGCAGCAGTTCTCGGCGGGGAGGGGCGGCGGGAGGGCGGAGCGGAAGCGGCGGTTCACGGAGGAGCAGATACGGTCGCTGGAGTCCACGTTCCACGCGCACCACGCCAAGCTGGAGCCCCGGGAGAAGGCGGAGCTGGCGAGGGAGCTGGGCCTGCAGCCGCGCCAGGTGGCCATCTGGTTCCAGAACAAGCGCGCGCGGTGGCGCTCCAAGCAGCTCGAGCACGACTTCGCCGCCCTCCGCGCCAAGTACGACGCCCTCCACTCCCGCGTCGACTCCCTCAAGCAAGAGAACCTCACCCTCGCCGGGCAGGTAATTAAATAACCATCCTTCACAAAGCACCGTGTACTATGTTTTTGTCCTTCACCCAGCAGGTGCTAATTTGTTACTTACGTGTGCTGGATCATCTGCGCAGTTGCACGAGCTAAGCGAGAGGCTGAGGGAGCGGGACGGCAGCGGCGGCGCGACGACCGCCACCGCCAGCAGCAGCAGCTGCAACAACGGAGGAGGCGAGGAGCTGGCCGACGACAAGAGGAACGTCGTCGTCCCCGCGAGCGTGGACGTCGAGCCGCTCGAGAGCTGCGTGCTCGGCGGGACCACGCCGGCGGACGTGTCTGTGGAGTCCGATTGCGACGACCGCCTCTGCTACGACGGGGCGGGCTTCCCGGCCGACCCCTTCTGCGCCACGCCGGAGCTGTGGGAACCGTGGCCGTGGCCGCCTGTCGAGTGGAATGCGGTGGCCTGAAACGGTCCGTCGAGCTAGCAGTACTAGTGGTACACGTAGGCTTGTGCTTGTAGGTTGACGCACGTACGTGCATCTTGTGCTTAATCTCGCATTCTGTTTGGGATAGAGGCGAATGGGTATGCGGGAATGACTAGGTGGGTCCGTGTAAGATAAGATATGAAAATCAAGGGATTCAACTGATGAAACCTCGGAGGCAGCTAGCCAATGGGATTGGTGATTCGGATGCTGCTGAAGATGGTGTCAATTACAGATCATTCGTAGAGTTTGCATCAGCTGTTCTGCTTGTTCTGGATATGAATTTAAAATCCTCTTTGGACAATATATGTTGGAAGCACGATAGGCTGACTATCGTGTCTGAACTTAGGATCATGGTTATAATTTAGTAGGAGTTATTTCAGCTTCCAAGATAAGTTGTCATTGGCATGTTAATTGATATCGTCACTCGGTACGTCGACTAGATGCTGAACTTGGATTCAAGGCCCCACGATGTGTTTGAGGGGTTATTTTCTCTAATTAAAATATTATTATTATTTCTTTTAGGGCCCAAGAGAATCGTCATCGAGGGCACAACCGCCGCTGGGTTGATGGTGGTGTAGTTTGCTAGGGTTTTTCACTTTTTATTTTATTTTTGTTTTCTCAAATACACTCTTTTCTACCAAGACAGATGACAGAGCACTTGCATTGGTCCTAAGAAGCCATGTGTTTCTATGGAAACTTGACAATTGATTAAGAAGAGCTACCAAAGTGTTTTTGGGTGAAACACTTCCAGAAAAAAAATCTGCCACATGGAGACTACTCATAGGGTAGAACATCAGTCAACAAGACTATACTAACACTCCTATGACCTAACATGTGTCTTGGTGGGTTGGGGGGGGGGGGGGCATACAGGTGATCTCTAGATAGATTAGGCACATTAAAGGTGTGTGTTTATTCATCTCTTTCCACACATTCCAAATAATATTAATTAAGCAAACACCATTAAAATTTGACGGTGTGTTTGGGGACACAAGGTATCATATCACACCACCATAGGTCTGTGATGAGTTTGTGTGACTATGTCAGAAAGGAGATGGAGTCCCTTGACCAAAGATTGATCAAGTTCCACACTACCATAGTATATGGGCACTCCTCGCACAAGTTGATTGACATATCAGAACAGGCACGACAGAGCTCGCAAATGTGGTTGTCTGGCCATTCTCACACCCCTAGCATGTCCCGTGTGAAGATTCGATTAGGGAGCACTAGTATTGCGAAGAGCTTATTCTACAAGACTTTGAAACTGGACGAGGTAAGCTGAGCTCGCAGAGTGTTCCACTTTATTACTCCACAACAAGTGGATATATAGAGTCAAACCATTGCGTATTAAGATGGGCAGAACCTAGGAAGTCCAAAAATTGATGAATTCCAAAATATAGAATAGTTTGAAAAATCTAGCGACAACCTACACTGGCAAAGCTAGACAATGGGATTGATTATTCGATGGGCTAATTTTTTTTATCAATTAGAGATCATTGGTAGAGTTTGCATCAGTTGCTTTGTATGTTTTGGCTTTGAATTTGAATTTTGATGATGTTTTGGAAGTAAGATAGATTGACAAATGATAATAAATTATCATGCCTAAATATTAGGATCATGGATATAAAGCTTAATGGAGTTTCAACTTTTAAGATTAGTTGTCTATCCTTGAAATGTTGGTGAGGAAACTAAGTTGATGTCAGTTGGCCAAAGGATGGACTCGGATTCTAAGGATCGGCTCTGCAGGACATGCTTGACGGTTGTTTTTTCTAATTAAAATCACATAAGTTTCTCTCAAGATCTAGGAGATCCATTACTAAGGGCACAACTGTTGCTAGGATTGAAGGCGTTGTAATTTGCTAGTGATTATTCTTTTTATTTCCCAATTACATTCTTTTTTATCCACAAAAATGGCAGAGCGCGTACCTCGGCCCTAAGAAAGCTATAAGGTTTTATAGGAAACTAAAAAATCTATCCATTAGAAATAATATACAAGTTATGAATGTGTTTTTTTTTGGCTGAAACACATCCTTGGAAAAAAAAAGCTACATGCAAACTATTCCCCATAGGGTAACAACATCGACCGACAAAACTATAAAACTCATAACACCCAGATGGTGTTCTTGAAGACCGAGTAGTGACCTCAAGGTAAATAACTCACGCGATTAAAAATGTGCACATATTCATATCTTTCCACAAATATAAGATAGTGTTTATTAAGGAACCATTGTCAAGACTTGGCAGTGTATCTAGGACACAAGAGATCATATCATACCACCATAGGTCGATGAGGAGTTGTGCAACTCTACAAGAGAATGGGGTCACATGACCAAATATTGATAGTGTTCCATGCAAACAGTTGTATATAGACCTTTGTTGTCCAATTTGTGGATTGTCTCAAAACTGTCAACGCAAAGCTTGCAAAACCGGTTGTGAGGCCATCCTCGCACCCGGAGAATGTCTCAGGTGAAGATTATTTTCAATTGATATTTTGCATGTTTTTGTATACATCATTGACTCCATCTCGATTTATTTTCAAAAAAACTAGAACTCGACCAAACGAAGAGATCGTTACGAGAAATTTATAAGCATTCCAATCTTACAAATCAAACGCTTTAGTAGGAAATATTGCGGTGAAACGATACTGAACTGGTGTGGAACTTGCCTGGTTTATTCTAGATCTAGAGAAAATATTCTATTTTAAAAAATCATATTGTTTTATTTTATTTCTCAACGAAACGATAGAATGACTCTTAATTAGATATAGAATCATTCAATTACAATCCACTTCGTGACCTTAACCGAATACAACCTAAACTTTCTCAGATCCTAGCCAATGATTACCTGGCCCGGGACGCTCGGGGCGGGGTACACGTCAAAGGAAGAAATGCCATTGTCCCACGAGTAGCGGACGGCATGTCACCGTCGGCTCGTCGCGATTCAATCCACAGGAGCTGAATACGTGCCAAACTTCCAATTTTGGAGGCCAGCAAAAAAGACATTCGACTCAGCACGTCGACCTCATTTTCCTTCTGTTCTGTTCCTGCCCCGTAATACTCCGTTCTATTACTGCGCATAGAACCCGGGTGAAACTTTCGTCCGATCCATTGACTGTGCAGGATCGGCCACTGCCTGTCATGTAGAAGAGGCAGCGTCCAGCGAGTTGTGGGCTGGTGGCCCGGCCGATCGAATGGGTGGTCGATGGTCCTCCTGACCTTGTCAGAGCATCTCTGATCTCTCGCAGATACCACATCCTTCAAAATATAGATGTGGTAAAATGGAAATCTGATTTGCGGTATAAAAAAGTTGGAACAAAACAGATATATTAATCCAAACTGCATGTTTAAAAAACATCACATATTGACACCAGATTAATATATAGAGAAGGTTTTGATCATCTAGATCTACATAACTTTCATGCATTCAGACTTAACCTATAATCTACGTAGCTCCACCAGCAGTATCTATTCACCGGATCATCTACGACGGCGGCGGTACGCACTTACTCCTCGGCGTTGTTGGTGTCATTATCGTTGTCGGTGTTGTTGGCATTGTTGGCGTAGTCCTTGTTGGTGAAGTACTTGTCGGGTAAGTCGGCTTCGAGGGCCTCGAGCCGCCCCATGTGCTCGCGGAGGGAGAGGCGACTGGCACGGGAAAGATCGCGCTTCTCCGTCCTGAGCGCGTCACGGCGGCGCTTCCGGCGCTGCACGATATCCATGAGCGCGGTGCACATGGAGTTGAACTTGGCCTTGGTAAGCAAGAGCTCCTCCTGATCATCGTTGGCAGTAGGCTCGCGGACGACAGACGGGAACGCGCAGATTTTGCCAATAAGAGCTCCTATGCATCGTCCGCGGCAATGTTGGCCGGCAGCGGCTGGGTTGCGAGGATGTGCCCACGGGCACCGCGGTCGTTTCCCTGCACGGGGAGGCGCTCACGTCCCTCCTCCTCCGACGTTAGCGTCGGGCAAGATTGCACGCCAGAGCTCCTGTCGCGGCCAAGAGAAGCGAGGCCGCGTGCGCCCAAATCGGGGCTCGATTGACCGGCCATGACAAGATGGGGAATGGACACGGAGGTTGGCGGCGGCGATGTGTTTTAGGATGATGGATATGGCTGGAATCAGAGATGGGGACGGGCGGCGGCGAGGGTTTCTGGGCGGTGGAGGAAGGGGAAAATAGATGCGATATATCATATCCGAGGCCTCCTGTTCTAAATATATGCGAGACGAATGGGCCGTTTTGCAGAAAATGACAAAAATATTTGCGTCTCGATACCGTATATCGGCATAAAAAATTTACAGACCAGTCGATATACGGTATCTACGAGAGATGCTCTCCTGACACGAAGCTGAAATGATGTAGCCGCTTAAGAGTGTGTTCGGTTCATGAGAACTCCCCGCGGGACAGCACAGGTTTATTTGGGAGATTTTGGCCAAGGAATTAATAGGGACCTGTGCTTATCGTCTTGTTTATGCGTGCTTTTGTTTATTTATTCATATTTTATCAGTATCATGTATGGTGAGACCTGACTAGCTTGGATTGGGACAAGGCATAATGCCGATTTATGCTCGAAATAAGTTTAGGATAGGGACTAGGGGAGACATGTATGAGGTGATCAATTGTTGAAAGAAACCATAGGATAGGATATGACGGTTGTTTAGGGGTTAGGGTTTAGGTAAGACATACATGACTTATAGATTCCCTGGGACCACTCGGTGATATCACATGTTGGTTTTCAAACATGTGGCTATGCAGGCCCGAGTCCATGGGAGTGCGGCCCGTGCGGCCGCACAGGGCCCATAATTTTTGGGGGCCCAAAATTTCACGTTCCCATTACAGAGTTTATATTTTAAATATTGGCCATGAAATCATCTCAGCGCATGTTGTAAAGGTCCGAAGTTTGACTCCTACTTTCAGCCGAATACTAATTTTCCTTATTTTTTTCTATTTTTTTGCTATAAAGATTGTCACCTCTTAAAAACTAAAATAATCTCTAGTTTAGGTGTTTTTTCTGGTCGGTCATGTATGTTTTTTTAAACTACGTGCTTCCTTTTAGACGATTTTCTAAGATGATTTTAGCACGAGTTAAGAATCTAAAGGTGCCCAGTAATTATTCCGTCGAAAATCTATCTAAGGCATGTGTATAACAAACTCTTTTTCTTTTTTTCTCTCGTGTCTTGCTATTCCAACGGTTGACTCTTAAAAAACCAACATAAGCTCTAGTTTGTATTTTCTGGTATTGTTGCCACTTAGAAAAACAAAAATAACATCTAGTTTACATTTATTCTGGTCGGTCATGTCTAGTTTTTAAACTATGTGTTTCCTCTTACCTAAGACGATTTTACCATGAGTTTGGAATCTACATGTGCCGAGATTAGTTGTTCTAATGAAAAGTCCAACTAATTAAGACATGTACATACCCAACCCTGCTCTGTATCTTCCTTATTGCATGGTTGTCAATTGCTTGCTCTCATTTGATCAAGATTTTTCTTATCCAGTTGATTCATAAGACTGATTATGAAGATAGCATTGACGATTTCATTCCATAGAAAATTAAAGGAATGAATTTGTTTAAATAAACATTATGCAATTAGGAGTTGAATAGACATAATTTTTAATACATCTAGCTATTTTTATAATTATTATGCCATATAAATTATAATTTTTCATTAGTTACTTTTTAATAAAATAGGGGCCTAATTTAAAGTTTCACACAGGGCCTCGGATTTTCCCGGCTCAGCCCTGTGGCTATGTCATGAGGATGTAATATCATGAGAACGAGTAAATGTGTTTGTCGGTAACAAGAATGAACTAGATATAGAGATACCGAAGATTATGCCTTGGACAAACCAGGTATCATGTAGCAAAGGGAATGATATTCGGCGTTCAAGTTTCAAGCGATCAAGTTAAATTCGTGGAATGCATGGGGACCATTATGGTTTCCAGATCCTGCTATTGGTCACTAATCGGAGAGATGTCTCGATGATCCGTGCGCATTCCCGACCCTATAGTTCGCACGCTTAAGGATAGATGATTCTTAAGGATTGATCCGGGATCATAGGAGAAAAGAGAGAGAACACTGGAATAGTTCCGGGGTAGTACCGGAAAGGTTTCGAGGATATTCGATGATGATCAGAGATCGGAGAGTCCCAAGAGGTGTTTCAGAGTGAGTGGAATAATATAATATGTATTTAATATTAATTAGATGAATATACTAAAATAATCTTTTAATGGATTTTAGGGACACCCGGAGGGAAGGCCTAAGGAGGTCCAAGAAGGGAGCCGACTAGCTAGGCCACGACCACCCTGCGTGGACCCACCTAGGGTCGACGGTGGGATTAGTCCCACCCCAGCTACCCCTTGGTGTTGGCAGTCCTCCTATATATAGAGGGGAGCCCCCTCCCTCAAATCATCCAATTGTCTCTCCCCCATCTCTCTGTCCCTCATGCGTGGTTCCCAAACAGGAACGTGTATATGGGGATTGGGAGTTTTCTCCACCATATGCACGTTGTTGCGCTAGTGGATCTTCGGTCGGATCAATATTTTTCCGCTGCTTCACGGGACCAGAGCCCCGGGACGTCGTCTACACCGGAAGCATGTAGAACGTTGAACATGTTGCCAGTTGTGGTACTCATCGCTTGTACGCTTGCACGACCTTGAGGTCGGTGTCGCCGTACGACTACATCATCAACGTTCATTGGAACGTAACGCTTTTCGGTCTTTAAGGTTATGAACACTGAATCCCTCTGTTATCTTACATCTGCATAGTTAGATCTTGGCTATGTCATTCTCGTTGTTAGGATTTTTTTTTGTTTATAGTACGAAACCCTTCAATAATGCACAATGCGGCATGCGCCTTTTGAAAGGTGTTATGCCCAAGTTCTCTATTGCAACTCCTCCGTTGTTTGATGAACTGATCATGCAACTTTAATCACTCTGAAAGACATCCTGAACCAGTGTCGACAAAATCACTCGGGATACACGGGATTATGAACGAAGTAGTTGAGCATGAATTTGTTTTCCGCATCAATTCGCCGTCTTCGAATGACCTCTCGGCCGAAGACCAAACTGCCATGCTTCAACCTCTTATTCTTGTGCAAGAACGATACCATACTAAGTATTCATCTTCCTCCATATCGTACTCCTCACCGAATGATAAATCATCGAACAAAACCATCTGCAAATATAATAATTTATGTCACAAGCTAATCCTACATCGCAACAACAATTTTTAGAAAAATAAAATTCGAGCAATTACCTTCGACCCTTTTTGTCAAACACGTTGTGTGCACTGAGCTGGATGCACTCGCCGAGGCCGAGGTGGTCACCGCGTTGTCCAGGAATTGGTCTGACGGTCACCTCTTTTGTCAGAGGCAGCTCCTCGAACGGTAGTGGCGCGAAATCGGACGGCGGGCACGCGACAGAATCCTAGCTGTGTGTAGCTGCTTTGACGGACTTTGGCAGGTTGTGGGAGGAGGGTCGCGGTACATCCACGTCTACCAGATCAACGGATGGGCCGCAGTGAGCTATAATCAGGCGAAGGTCATGCGGAATATAGCCGAAATCGACCTGCAGTCACGCGACGGAGAGGCTTAAGTCATATTGGTATCTAGGTGTGCGCGACCATCCAGAGCAGCAGGATGGGGCAGCTAGCGGAGAAGGTGCGACGATGGGAAAGGCACGGCGGTGGTCGCGCGGTTTGGTTTGTCGCCGGCAGCGGTGGAGGGGGAGAAACCGTGCCCGCTGCGGGAGAGTGAAATGAAGGTGCTGCATATTTGTAGCACAAGGGGCCAAAAGTTGGGGCTGCCCCAAAGATTTTGCATCACCAAATAGATATAGGACGAGGATGATTTTTGGTCCCAAAAGAGTCCAAAAAAAATCTGTTTTTTTAGGGCATTAGGCCTATTTATGCATCACATGTTACATGTTAGAAATGCTGTTATGTCCTCTCCCATATTTGGACAAGAACCACGGCAGCTTGCACAATCTTAGCTACTTTTTAATACCTTTGTTCAGCCAATTCCGACGAGACAAATCATGTACGCTGCTTTGATGCTACTGGGAAGGCTTTTTATCCTTGGATAGATCGGTGATCTCTCAAAGTACTTTTCTACTTGACACCTTGACGGCGACTTGCCCAAAGAAGGCAAAACGAGTATACGAGTGAAAGCTCTGAATCGAAAGCTGAGACCTCAATTTAAACGTAGGCTTCAGCTCGTGGAATCTTGTAGAACACTGCAAAGGCGAAACGGAAAGCAGGGCCTCCTTCCGTGCTAATTAATCGCCTAATTAATTATTTGATGTCCATGGCCTGATCCGATTCTTGTACTCCCCGTCGATGTCGCATGTTTTTCACGACGGAGGGGAGGGACTACTTGTATTTTAGGTCATGTGAATATGTTTTCTTGAGCACGTACAGTGTTAAATCATGGCACACGCTTAGGCAACTCCCCGGGTTGACGCATCCTGTTCGAACGTGTTTTAACTCATTCGCGCATATGCATGGGACGTGCGCGGCGTCCCAGCGTGCCGACCCATTCGGACAAACGCGTTTGGCTCGACCCATCCGTGTATCTAATCTATACAATGGTTGCGTCGGTCCGGACGCGCACGGACAGAGGTCGTGTCCTGCCTGCGTCTACCACCGGCCCACCTGTTAGCCACTGCGGCGTTGATTCAGACGCGCGCGGTGGCACCGATTTAAACGCAACCGCGGCTATATTGTAGACGCTATGAGGTTAACGGCGGTGGCGGCTGCGCCATCAATGACACCGATCGAGACGCCACCGCCATCGCAGCACCGCCGACGCCTCCCGGATGGACACTTCAATATCATTTCTTCGGCCTCCGCGCCGGCATCCGACGCCGGTACTTTTTAACTTGCCGCCCGCGGCCATTTTTCTTCCCCACATAACACCATACTCTCGAACACCATCCTCTCCTTCTTCTCCTTTTTGTTATCCACTTGTACCTAGTCGCAGCTGGCCGCTGGATCAAGGAGGCGGCGGCCGTGGATGTCGAGGGAGGCGTGAATGACGTGGCCAAATCAGCGCACCACCACGCTCGCCCTCAATGTCGTCGTCGCCCGAAGATTTCGACCTAGGCACCCAGTTCGTCGTGGCCATCCAACTCGGCATGCCGCGTGACAGGCTACTCCTCACTCGCAGGTTCATGACAGTGATAGGCGACGCGCCGCCACCGCTTGTCATGCTACGGCGAATGGCTTCAGGACTACCAGGTACCCAGTCGATCTACAGTTCGACCACCTCGGCCAGATGTACCTCGGCAACGACTGAGAGTGATTCATCCGCTCGCACCAGATCGAAGCGGGCAACATCCTCGTCTTCAAGTACGACGGCGAAGGAAAGTTCGGCGTCAATGTCTTCGATGACACCATGTGCCGCCGCTAGCTGCTACCTGAAAGTGTAAGATGGTTAACCTAGAGGGGGTGAATAGGTTTCTACAAAATTCTTTATAATCTTTTGCAAGTTTTAGGCTTTACGGAATATAAGTGAGCCTAAATACAAACTAGGTGAGGCAACCTAGATGATGAACAAGATACTTCAAGATCGAAGGCTATCACAAGGTAAACAACACAAGTAAGAGATCGTTTAAGGAATAACCGAGGCGCGTGGAGACAAAGATGTATTCCCGTGTTCACCACCTTTGATAAGGGGGCTACGTCACGTTGGAGAGGTGTGAGGTTCCACGAAGGATTCCTCACGCGCCACAAAGGCTCACCTTCTTCTCCGAGCCTATCCCACGAAGGAATAGCTCACTTACTCGTGGTAGACTTTTAAGGTAGTCTCCAAACCCTCACAAACTTTCCACAGAGCAAATCACAAGCCGAATGCCTCCAGGTGACCCTAGCCGCCAAGGGTTTCCCACAAACCCAAGAGTAACAAGCTAACTCGATGAACTCAAGGGGGAATGAACTTTGGCTTGGTGGAAATGTAGATCGGGACCTCCTCTTCCTTTTTACAAAAGGGATTTGGATTTGGTTGGGTAGAATGGGAGATCCTCAAGCTTTTGTGTTTCAACAATGGGGAAGAGAGAGAGCTTTAAGAAATGAAATGTTTGCTCAAATGCCTAACCTCACAGTGGAGAAGAAAGGGGTATCTATAGTATAGAGGGAAAAAGAGCCGTTTGGGGGTTCCTGCGACAGAACCGGCAATAAGTCCGGTCGGACCGAGTTGCTCGCCGGAATTTCTGGCGACAACTCCGGTGGACCGGACCACACGCCGGGATTTCCGGTGGCGACCAAAATTCTCGGCGAACAACTGAAAGTCCATGCAGTAAGCGATATCGGTGTACACCGAGAATTTCCAGCGGCGACCGGAAATTCCGGCGACAGCACCGGCGCCACCGACGCTTTTGCCGATTTCACAGTAACCCCTTTTGACTCATTTCTCAAGGATATTTTCTCTCTCTCTCTCTCTCTCTCTCTCTCTCTCTCTCTCTCTCTCTTTGATAGGGTGTGTGGCGGTGGATGATGAGAGGTATATTTGGTGTAGAACAACCCCAAAGAGCGCATCGAGATCACCCCTCTTAATAGTGTTGTGTTTCCTAATTGACTCAAGAGTAAATAAGAGAGAATAATAAATAACACCACCGGCTCTTCATATAGAAACGAATGGGGGGTCACCCATCACCTATCACCAACAACTTGCGGGCACTCACCTGTAGAGAAGCTAATAGAAACATTAGTCCGTTCTCTAGCTTCGATGTCATAGTTAACCAAAACACTAGATAAGGGCTATTTGCCCTTTCAATCTCCCCCTTTTTGGTTAACGATGACAAACCGAGCTAGAGTCAAAAGATGATATTATGATACGATTAGATCTAACACATAATAGCAAGCACATAGTGATAGGAAATCCAAGTACAATAAGAGGACTACAGAGTTGTCCAAACACACACACAAATAGTTCGATAAAGCAAATAAAAGCACAAGCCCATGAGAGACAATCGAACAAAGTAGGGCTTGTGCAAGAGGCAAGTCATGAAAGAGGCGACTCTGCTCTCTCTCCCCCCTTTGGCATCAAGACCAAAAAGGAAGAAAGAAGTGGAGAAAACGATCTAGCCAGCAAAGTTGTCCTCATCGTCATCATCATCATCGGCTTCGTCCTCTTCTTCCTCTTCTTCTTCATCGTCACCCTCCTCTTCGTCCTCGTCCTCACCATCATCATCATTCCCTATAGATGTAGCACGACGCTGAGAGGAACTGGATGTGGCAAACTCGGGGAACATAGATGGATCAAAACCCCTAAAAATGTCCTCATCTAGCGGGGGCTTCTCAAAGTTGACATAAGGGACAGGAGCTAGAGCATTGCCCAAGTCGCACCTGTCGACACGCTCATCAAGAAAGCATTGTGCCTCAGCCTCTCGACCGAGCTCCAAGCTGCGATGGGCAACATCATAGGAGGAGCGACACATATCCCACAAGCTGTTGAAGAACCGGGCAAGACCTTTCTTGCGAGGAAGAGCACGAGGAAGGTCCCTCAGAGAGCGCGAGCCACTAGCGAAAGAGGATCATGAGCAAGCTTGGTCGGCGTTCGGATGGCATCATCCGAGGAGATCCACATGAGAGCCCGATGAGGTAAGGTGAAGTCCTCCATATCTTCACGTAGACCTTTGGGGATAGCAGATGCATGAGCGATGGCCTCAATCGGACCGAACATAATGACAAAATTGGGAGTCATGCACTTCTCAATGGACCTGAATCTCACGAGATGAAATCACACCCATTGATCTTCCGGAGGCGATGAGGATCACATGGTACAACAGATTCTTGTAGTGACCACGGACATCAACAACATCACCAACCTTGCTCACAAGATTGTAGCAAGAACCGAGCAAGCACCATATAGTAGTAGTACATGCCCCATTTGGGAGGTTGATGGTGGGCTCACTGGGGTGCAGGAAAGGAGTTGGTTGTCACAAGGCCTTCTCGTGAATGAAGCGAGACACAACGGGAGGGTAACCCATGGCATGGCAGAAAGCATCAAAAGAAGCCGAGTACGGCTTGGTGCAGGTCATCCAAGTGACAGTGCGAGCATCATCAGTTTGAAAGTAAGCAGTGCAGAAGAACTGGCGAATGAGATCTAGCATTAGCTTGACCTTGATAGTAGCAAGATCAAAGACATCCATCTGCTTCAGGGCCACATCCACATGCTCAAAATCGGTAGAGAGGTAATGAGCATAGTGGTCCTCATTGAGATACTTGGGAGGAACAAAGAAACCCCGCTTCATACGATTTGGCTCATTGTAAAGGTCATCCCAAAAGCACTTCTGAGTGTCAGTCCAGAACATCTTGTCAGCCCCAAGATAAGTGCGGTTGGGAAAGCGGTACGGATTCTGCCTCCTCAAGTCCTGCCACTGATTCACACTAATATCCGAAGCAGTATTGTAGTTGGGAGGAACTTCTTCAGTAGGACCAAGACCGGACTTGCCCTTGAAAGCGGATCTTCCAGCAGAGGCTTTCTTCTTCTGTCCACTTGTAGATCCAGAACCCCCTATGATAGGAGCTTTATCTAGTTGACACTGAGTGAGGCAAGGAGGAGGAGGCCGCTGAAGAGTAAGCTTTCTATTTTTGCCGGTGTTGGCCTCAAAATAGCTGTGGTCAGACTCTGCACAAGAAGCACACAAGAACGCAAGGCAAAGAAAGCAAATGAGCATATATGCCATAAGAGAGCTCACAGGAACACAAATTGAAAGTTGGGCAAGCGCATGGACATACAAACAAGCGAAAGAATAATTTCAGATCTAGGTCCGGCGGAACCGAACCTGTCGCCAGAATTGTCGGCGACGGTTCTAGCCAACCAGAAGCTTGACCGGAATTTCTGGCGAGCATTTCGGTCCACCGAAACGGTGACCGGAAATTCCTGCGGCGGTTTCGGCTCGACCGGGCCTGGGACCGAAAAGTTAGGGCAAGCGATTGTGAGACTATCCATGACTTAGTACTTGCACATAGAACAACATGTGGGTGAACAGGGGGTGAAACTAGGGTGGTACTAGCCTAGTTACTCTAGGGGGTAGAGAGAACTAAGGGAGCACAAGTGACCATGAAAGATAGGGTTTCACCACCAACAAGAGAGATAAGAAGGAGAGGAAATAGCACAGTACCCTCGGATGCCGAAGAAGAAGCCATGCCCCCTCCCTTGCCAAAGATGGTCACGAAGAAAGCACCACACAAGAAAGAGGGGAAGCACTCCCCGATCTCCCAATGCGGGCAAGGAGAGAGAAAAACCTTTGGTGAAAAGACTTGTAGAGGCCCGATCTACAACTTGGTGGAGTGGGGAGGGATTTGGGTGGAGGGAAGGGCCTATGGGGGTGGGGAAGCTTGGGGCGGCAGCCATGGAGGAGGGGAGGGCGTGGGGAAAAAATAAGAAGAGGATGGAACTGCCCCACGCGCGGGCTATAAATACCCCCTCAGATTTTTTTCGGCGATAAGTCCGGTCAAACCGGTGCCCATGCCGTAATTTCCGTCAAGAACATCGGCGAACCGGCCTGGTGACCGGAAATTCCGGTGGCGACCGAAATTTTTGGCAGAGAACCAAAAACGTATGTAAGGGTTTTCGGTCTGCTACCGGAATTTTCGGCGGTCGCCAGAATTTTTGGTCGTCAGGCCGGCGAACCGGAATTGTTGCCGGAAAATTTTTGAAGACAGCGAATGAGAATATTTTTTGGGGAGATGAAAAATTGTGAGCAATCATATGAGCATATACACAAGATCCAAATGAAAACCAGATAAAGCACTGTCCATATGGCAAGGTCACGAAGAAACAAAAACGAAGAGCAACCATGGACAAAGGATTTAGCTTGGAACATCAAGTC
Organism: Avena longiglumis; assembly: GCA_030063025.1. Lineage (NCBI taxonomy): Eukaryota > Viridiplantae > Streptophyta > Magnoliopsida > Poales > Poaceae > Avena > Avena longiglumis. The sequence goes on along the minus strand of CP125976.1, from coordinate 72,906,503 downwards.
ACCCAATACACAAAACCAACCATTTGGCGGAGGATTTCTCCCCTATGTTTAAGAACACATGTCATGGCGCCTCAAAGATAGATGCTTGGACCCATATCATGACATGAGATCAATTTATGTTGCACACATAGGTAAGCATCAAACCAAGACATGGTAAAATGACCATCCCTACATGTGCTGCACAACTAGGCTACATAGCATGTTAAGAGAAAGAATATAGTGCAATAAGCAAATCAATCCAAGTTTTGAGGATCTAGGATATCGAGTTCTCGCCTCAACATGACAAAACCGGGCTTCATCCAAAGGATTCGTGAAGATATCGGCCAATTGGAACACCGCCATTTGCGACATGGTCACGTAGGAAGTGGTGGAGAATGTCAATATGTTTGGTGCGTCAATGTTGGACGGGGTTATTGGCGATCTTTATTGCGCTTTCATTGTCACATAGAAGAGGCAGCGTACCAAGAGACACACCATAGTCTTTCAAGGTCTGCCTCATCCACAACAATTGAGCACAACAAGATGCCGCGGATATGTATTCGGATTCGGCGATGGATAGGGCTGTGGAGTTTTGTTTCTTGGAAGACCAACTCACCAACGAACGACCAATAAATTGGCAAGCCCCGGAGGTTGATTTCCGGTCAACCTTATCACCTGCCCAATCAACATCTGAATATCCAACAAGCTCAAAGGTTGACCCCTTTGGATACCAAAGCTCGAGAGTAGGAGTGAGAACAAGGTACCTAAAAATCCATTTGACCGCCATCAAGTGGCACTCCTTGGGAGCGGATTGAAAACGAGCACACATTCCAACACTTAACATGATATCCGGCCTAGAAGCACAAAGGTAGAGCAAGGAAGAAATCATAGAACGATATTCCTTTTGATCCACGTCCTTCTCACCAACTCCAAGGCCAAGTTGTCCATTTAGTGGCATGGGTGTCTTCATGGGATTAGCCTTGGCCATCTCGAACTTATTGAGCATGTCCTTAATGTACTTATCTTGAGATATGAAAGTGCCGTGAGGAAGTTGCTTTATGATGAAGCCTAGAAAGAACTTCAACTCCCCCATCATGGACATCCTAAATTTCATAGTCATCAACTCGACAAAAGCTTTGTTATGAGATTCGTTAGTTCCACCAAAGATAATATCATCAACATAAATTTGAACAATAAATAAGCCACCCCTTTAACCCATTTGGTGAAAAGGGTGGAATCGACCTTACCCACGCTAAACCCATCCATGAGTAGAAAATCCCTAAGGTGCTCATACCAAGCACGAGGAGCTTGCTTTAGTCCGTGGAGAGCCTTATGAAGTAGATACACATGGTTGGGATAGCGTGTGTTTTTGAAACCCGGGGGTTGAGCTACATATGCAACCTATTTTAAGGGACCATTAAGAAATGCACTTTTCACATCCATTTGATAAAGCTTGAAGTTATGGAAAGATGCATAAGCAATCAAGAGACGAATAGCTTCAAGACGAGCAACGGGCGCAAAGGTGTACTCATAGTCAATAACTTCTATTTGGGCATACCCTTGCGCCACTAACCTTGCTTTGTTTCTTGTGACGACCCTGTTCTCATCTTGCTTGTTCTTGAACACCCACTTGGTCCCAATGACATTGATGCGATGATCTTTAGGCCTCTCCACTAGAGACCAAACTTCCTTGCGGGTGAAACACTCGAGTTCTTCTTGCATGGCAATGACCCAATCCGGATCCTCCAAAGCCTCATGAACCTTGAGGGGCTCAAAGTTGTACACAATAGAATGATGCCCAAAAAAGGTTGTGTGGTTCTTCTTCCTGGCATGGGTCTCGATTCCTCTTGATATGCTTCCAAGGATATAGTTGACTTGAAGTCCACTTGCAATGGAGGCGGCCTTGATCTTCCGTATTGTGCCTTCATGATCAACGAATTCATCTTTTGAGGGGCCGCGGTGACCCAGCATACCACTGCATGTGTAGCACACTATAGTCGTTGACATGACATCTACAGAACACTGTTCCGTAAATATCACATCCCTCAGAGTGGTACAACATAAACATTGCGGGTCCATATTACAAACATACACACGTTATTATTTTGACAATACCGGAAGTTCAAGACTTCCAAAAGATTCAACTTACAAACCAAAATATAAGTGTTTCAGCGGAAGTTTCAAATTTAAAACTTAAACTCCAAATTGAGCTTAACGACTTATTGCTATATAATGTTCATGTTGCTCGGCTCAAGTGGCTACTAGAACTATAGTAATTATTCGAACTCTTGGAACTCTCCTCCGTAGACGATGTCGTAATCCTCCCCTTCTACGGCTCCGTACAAGTTGGGCTCTTCATAGAAGACCTCCTCTTGATTCTTAGATGCGTACATTGGAGTACCTTCAGAATTCTTAGAGTCTAAGTAAGGATTCAAAGGAAAGGATGAGTAAAAGCGTTACCCAACAAGTTCATTATATGCAGGGTAGGAAGTTTGATGCTCTATCTACCACCTCGGACTATCAGTCTTTGGCATTATGCAATTTTCGTAAATCTTTCTTCAAAGATTGTTTTTATTATAAAAATCTATGACCATCAGCCTTCACAGGTTAACGAGAACTTTCATGGAGTTCCTTTCGTGCCGCGTTCGTAGCTCCTTCCCAGAACAGGGAGTAACAAGTTATAGTTCTTACACTCTGCAGAGGTGTGTTACTTTTCCCATGAGATATCAACTCCTTGTTGCACAACCGGGCGTACTTTCCCGTCCACAATTCCATGATGTGGGGCCTAGTAGTTGGTCCAAGCCAATCACTGCCCTCTCCGCGAGCTCATATGTCTGCACGATCCTTCGGCTAGCTCACCTTCGTTAAGCCCCCTTTCGGGCAGGCTAAAACCCTGATGAGTTTCCGAAGACTCTATGACCTAGTGATGCCCGGATTAGTACCATTTACATGGACTATCTCCCTAAACACCATTCATATATAATCTAGACACCAAAAGTGTGGGGCGTAAGGGTGCCCACCCATATGTTGGATCCACACAAGGAATCACAATGTCACGTTAAGGTCGTCTTGCCTCCATACAATAGGAAAAGGATACAGCTGACTTCTCCGTCCCATTCCAAATCTCATGGTTAACGTGTAATATACGGCGCTAGAATCACTGATGTTAGGGGTTATTAAGTCCCTAATTGATCATCATTGTTGCAAATAGAACCCTAAGTTCTATTGCTTCATTATATCATCACTTAGTATGATTTCTATGATTTCTTTATTTGTGAAATTAATATTTTCTTTATTTTAGAGTATATATGATAACACACAATTTGCAAATACTTTGATAAAGACTCTTCAAAGGATATGAGCAAGTGATGAACTTGCCTTGTGATGGCAAGGTAGTGAAGTTTGATGCTTGCACTGGACCTTGAACTTCTATGTCTACAAAAAACATCATTATTGCCCGGTAAGGACAATATTTAAAGAAGCAAAAATGATTATGCAAAGTAATTTAATGCATCTTTTAACTTGATATGCATTTTACCCATTATTATAAAAACTCTTTTTAATAATAAAGGATTTATAAATATTAATTTTTAATATTTATAATAGAATATTGTATTCTTTATTTTATTTACCTTTTATTTGACTTTTATTGATTTAATAAATATCTTAAGAATTTATCACTTAAATATCAAAATTGTTATTAAATATTTGTTTAGTATTTTTCTAAAATACTATGTAGAGGTCTCAACCTAATAAGGTAGATTCCTCCTGTGTTTACAATGCTAGTCCCTGGATCAATAGCTAGCATCCACAGTTTAAGATGTAATATCAAGATACAAAGGTCATAATATAAATTTATAACCAGGAATAACATAGTTTTATTACATCATACTTAGCTCATTTGGCTAATACATTACATTGCAGCGGATTAACTATAAGTATGGGTCCTTCATCTTCAAAATGCCACAGGCAGATGTTGGTTGTAGACTTTGTAGTCCTAGTCAATCAAACAATCTTCACTTAAAAACAATCAACTGCAACATTACAAGTTACTGACCACATGGGTCAATACATTTGAATTGTATTGGAAAGCTTCACTTCTATGTATAATAAGAGTGGATCCTATCAATACATGCATAATTGGCTAAGTAGAGTTTAAGGCTTATTTGCACAAAGCAATATTTTATCCTATCTTTTCAAAAATGGTTTTAGTCCTTTGTCAAATCTCTTTTCCAAGAATCCCTTGAACTCCTTGGTAGAAACTCAAGTGTTCAAGTCCTTGGCAAAATCTCTTGAGCCACTTGGTAACCCCAAGTGCAACAAGCTTTAAAATCTCATGAGCTCCTTGGTAATCCCCAAGTACAGCATGCTTTAACAAAATCTCTTTGAATTCCTTGGTAGACACACAAGGGCATCAAGTTTTATTTTACTTTAGAAGTTGGAATGTCGAGATCTCCCATAGTTCAAACTTTAGTTGCTCAGTATTGTCCATAACCGGGGACACGGCTAAGTACTTAGATTTTATTAACTTCTGCAGAAGGAGTACACTTTACCCACATGTCACAATCCCATCCTGTTGCCAGTGGCCTCTTGGATTAGTGCTCACCAAGATGGAGTACCCAGACCGAGAGTGTGACGAAGTCTTTCAAAAGGTCCTCCCATACATCATTGCTAGCTTGTCTTCAGCCCCATGAAGCATTCAGATCCCCATGTCCGGTAACTAAAGACAATGTATGGGTCTTCCTAATGTAGTTGACTAAGCCAGAGCCATAATAGCATGTGGTTGCACACAAGCCACAATTGGAGAAGCATGTTCAATCTCTAAGTTTCCTAGGTGGTTTTCTTTTGGAGCACAACACAAAGTGAATCCCATAGACATGGTTTCTTTTGTTGCCACCCTCTCCAAAACTTAAAGTATCCACCACCTAGGTGGTTCATTTAGTCCTTGTTTTATTATGTAAAACATAAGTCCCTTTCTCAACCTTTGTAAAATCTCAACATGTATCTCTTTTCAAATAAAGCTTGGCTAAGCATGTACAATTACAATATTTTCACTAAGGAGTGTATAGGGAATCCTATTAGGATTTAGCATAGCATAAGTGTAAAAGTATTTTCATGCATGTTTCAAAATCCACTAAGTATAACGAAAATAGTAGGGCATTTGTATGATAGTGTAACTTGCCTTTTTGGTAGGGAATGAGGGTTTAATCCTTGATCTTGCTAGTCTCACACTTTGCTAATTTCACTACAAGTCAATCAAGTAGACACAAAATCATCTAGCATTCCAAACCAATAAATCAATCAAACAATTTAACACACACAAAACAATGGGATCTAAGTCATGTATGTAAGCATGTAAAGGATGGTTCTATTTGTAAGGATGGTCTCCATTAGGCTTCTCAACTTTTTAAGTTCCCGGTTGGTCATTTACAAAATGGCAAAGTCATTTGCAAATGGGTTTTGCCCAAAATTTATTTTAAAAATCCAACCAACATCTTAGGTGGTGGAAAATGGTTTTATCAAATCAAAATCTTTAAGTTTCTCACCAAAAGTTTCTAACTCTCAAGACTTGGTGTTTTAGGTCAGTAGCTTTGAATTATGACATTTTACCAATAGTTTTTATTCCAAAATTCTTTTTCAAAATAAAACCATTATCATTACTCAGCTAGAATTAGACTAATTCAATTAATCCATTCTAAAATTTTCCAATTTCATTTCCAAAACCATGGGTTGGTTCCTAGGGTCAGTAAGGTCACTACAAAACCATTTTGCAAAAGATTTAATCTTAAAGTCAATTTTAAATAATTTTTCTACTCTAAACAAGCTCACAAAAGAATCTGCAAAATCAAGCAAACTAACAGATACTATTTGCTAAACCAAGGGCATGGTTGGCTAGGGCTTGCTCTCCTGAATCCATTGATATAAAATTTGTAATTTTTGGACGCGTAGATCTCAAGTTATAAGGGTTTGAAGTTTGCAAATAAATCGATTCAAATCTGTTTAAACCTAATAGATGACACGCGCGCTGTTATTCGCGCTTAGCGTGGATCGCGGCTGTGGGCGTTGGATCTGATCGATCGCGACGGTCCTGGACCGTACTTCGACGATAAGTGAACTAATCGTGGGCGCTAGATCTAGATCGAGCGGTCTTTGGCGAGTTTGACCTAAAGTGGGCGGCGCGGCGGCGCATCGAGTGAGGATGGTGCCGGTGGTCTAGGAAGCGGCGAGGAGGAAAAGGCTCACCGGTTCGGAGGTCACGGTGATGCTCGAGGAGGTGTTGGTCGAGCGCTCGATCTTGGCGGGATTGCTCGCCGGAGTGGAGGACGGCGTCGGGTGCTTCAGGTGGTCGTCGTGGACGGCGTTGTGGATCACCCCAAAGCAAAACAACGATACGGTTAGATGCAGAAAGATGTGGTGAGTGTGGGAGTGTGAACGAGGAGGCGCGGGGTGGTCAGAAACTACCTGGGTGTTTGCCGGAGTTGGAGCGGACGGCGTTGTTCGAACTCTGACAAAGCCTGGGCGCCCGCGGTCGAATGGGTGATCTGATACTGGATTTGCGTCGGGAGTGGTGAAGCCATGAGTGCTCGGGAGGCGGCGGTGTGTAATGGCCGGAATTTGTCGGAGACGGTGGTCGGAGCAGAGGAGCTTCGAGGAGGAATTAGAGCGGCCTAGTGGCGTGCTTGTGGGAGGAGTCAGAGGGGAAAGGAGGAGGGAATGCTGGCGACTTATAGCGTGCAGTCACGGCGAGATTATGGCGCGGCATTACTGCGAATTGATCGCGGCTTGAATGGCAGCAACAACAGCGAGGTTTGGGGAAGACAGGGTCGCGCGGTGGGGAGGAAGAACAGTGGAGAATGGTCCTACCGGTGTAACACCCTCAGAATCGGACCTATGCAAGTTTGGGCAAAATTCACCAAACCCGCATAGAAACGATTCAGAGGTGCCCACCAAGCACTTTCGTGCGGGTGGAAAACGAAGTAATAACATCACACAACAGTCCTCGATGGGACCCATGAGCAGATATATATATAAGACTCCATGAGTCAAGAATACGATATAATATACAAAGATCCAAATCACCTTGAAAACGATAGAGCGTCCGACTACGGACAAGATGCAAATGGGGCTAAGAGCCCGAAGAATAACCAATGGCGTCCATAACCCTGCCCAAGCCGAAGGGTAACCTCGCTAACGACGTCGATCTCAAAACCTGCTTAAACAAAAGGGTGCCGACAAAGGGCAAAGGAAAAAGAAGCGTCAAGATCGAGGCGATTAGCGAGGCTAGAATTGCGGTCCTCGCCTACATAGGTATGGTGGATCAAGCGGCAAAGATGCACCTAAACAACCTATAGAGACTCGATACTGGCGGATATCGAGAGGGATGAGAATGACCTACCGGATCCAACCAAGCTAACACCAAACAAACCCATCCCGATATTTCTCGAGACCAAATGAGGAAGTCAACCGAGGAACTCACACCGTTGGCGCTTTATTTATTCAGTTATCGTTAAAGACTTACTAGTCAAAGTTTAGATAATCATCGATAAAGTAACAGTGGGCACTTTTAGTTAACCATTCCGTTATAGTGGCATCAATTACTAATCGATCTGAGATAGCATGATATAAACCCAAAACCCGGTGCTTGTTGGTACTTTTATTCAGCCATTTCGCTTGAAGTTGCAATACTTACTAGTCGATACAATTGTCGCATGGCGACAACCAAACAAGCAATTGTGGGCAGTATTAATTAGCCATTCCATTACAAGTGAAGCTGATTACTAGTCATTATAAGTCAAAGTTATAGCAAAAACTTTAGTTATGCTTGTCTATGATCGAGATCGTGCTCCAAGTCGTCCATATCCATGGACACGGCTTTCGAAAGTTTTACCCGCCGGGTGCACCAATAGCAACACACGCCGATCAACCTCGGAAAACCAAATCAAAACCCAACGAGGCTTTCACGACCGAACAATCAGGATTCAGAAATTTCAGGGGCCACCCTTAAGTAGATTCCGCGAACGGTTAGTTGACTCGAGGCCTCAAGGTTTGTGGGGCGGGTAAACGATCGGGAACCCGAAGTGTGGCTGGGCTTGTCGCTACCACGTAAACGGGTCACAATTCCTAACAGATCAGTGTGCTCCTCGCACAATCGTAAATAAAGCAAGAAGCATGGCATAAGTACAGATAGTAAATAAAACCTCAAACTAGTTTGGCCCCAAGAAATAAGATCAATCAAGCTCGCTCGGGGTCCCATATACCTCCGGATGTGGATAGCGCAAAAATCAAGGAACATGTATCAAGTACTGGGTCTTACGGGACACAAGTGGGCGTTGGAAACCAAATATTTTCTATCACCCACCGATGCCTCCGCTTATTCAATTTTAGTTGTTAAACGAAAGTAAAGTGACGATAAGTAAAACTAGAATCATCTCCAACATCAACATCATGCGGCAATACATCAAATCGTGGCATATGACGACACACATCAACACTTGAGCAAGCAACTACGACGCAAGTCCAACTATCTACCAAACAATGTAATAGGGTGTGTCCAAGGCAATATAAGGCTGCAAGGGATATCACAGTACGGAAACTAAAGCATCGCAACACGTATAGCAATAGATCAACAGAGGGAAATAAATACTATAAAAGCAAGATAGGTAGAAAGGGAGATGCTCATTGAAAACATTGTCGAAGGTTTTCAAGATCGGGCGACTCACATCAACTCAACGGCCTTATCCGAAGAAGCAAAACACTAGAAGAAACACCGGATGCAACATTTAATACTACGCAAAAGATCGGGCATGATGCATGCATGATGGATGACATGGCAAAGGTGCGATGCGATTAGGTCATATTATGGAACCGGGTCCCGACAATTAATTAGGAAGTTCAAGTTGTTTAGATCCCCGCAATTTAAATGTTGTTTAACATGGTAGAGGATATCACCGGTTCGCTACACAATTTAAATGAGGCCGATATAAGGCTAGATTTGCCCGCATATGGGCCCCATATTTAATTATTAGGTGAATCGGCATAAGGCCCCAAACCAATGTTATGCATGCGGAATGACAATTTAATGTGCAACAATTGATATGTTATAAAATAGGGTTCGAGGAAAAGGGTCACATCGAGGGGCTCGGCGATCTTGGGGTCGGTTCGGGGTTCGGAGGTCTGTGGTTCGACAGGCGGTCTCGGCGGGATCGTTCTCGGGTAGCGAGGTGGGTCTTGGCGCATCCGGGTCTTGGTCACGTTGTTTCGGTCATGGGGTTCGGGCGGAGCACTTGTCGACGGGGTTCTCGGCGGACTCGGTCCGGGTTCATGTCGGTGCACTCGGTGTTCGGGAAGGCGATCTTGATTCGGGTCCCGATGAAGATCTTGGCGAGGATTCGGGTTCCAAGCGCCGGATCGGTCTTCAAAATCCGTGGGCGGTCTTAGCGTCGGTCATCCTCGTCGAACTTGCGGTTCATGTGTACCGGAAGATCTTGTGGGCTCGATGTCCGGAGGCGATCTTGGAGTCCGTGCCGGAGGTCTTGAGGGCGGTTCGATCGTTCTTCGCCCGGAACGGTCTTGCGAGGCTATCTGGGTTTGCGGTGCGGGCTCGGTTCTCGATGGCGGTCCACGGAGGTTGGTTTTCGTCCACCCCCAACAAATTAGTACCAACTTGGTACTACACCTAAACGAGCACGGTTGGAGGCAGAGGAACGCGCTGCGGTGGCTCGCGAGGAGAAACCCGGCGGGGCAGATCTTGCGGCGCGCGCGGCGGCGTCGGGGCGACCGGAGGCGACGGCGGTTCTCGGGGTGGGCGGGCGGGCAGCGAGGCGGGTGGCTCGGGCGGATGTCGGTTCTGGCGGCGTGGTTGGCCAGGCGGGCGGGTTCGGCGAGGGAGTGGCGGGCCGTCATGCGAGGTGGCGCCAGCATGCGGGCCACGGAGGCGGTGGTCAGGGACGGCGGGCGCTCGAGGCGGCTCTGGCGGGTGGGAGGCACAGGCGCAGGCGGCAAGCGAGGGCCTGGCAGGAAGGTCGCGGGAAGGCGGCGGAGCAGGCGGTGGTCTGGGGTGGCGGCGAGGTGCGGGCAGGCGGTGGTTGCCGGGCGTGGGCGGAGGTTGGTGTGGAGGCGCTCGGCAGCGTGGCTGGGCTGCAAGGACGCGGAGGGCCTCAGGCGGAGGAGGAGGATGGCGGAGGAGGGGTGGTGGCCGCTGCAGACGGAGGAAGCGAGCGAGGTCGGAAGGAAGGAAGGAGAGGGAGGAGGAGGCTGCAGGGAGGCGGGCCAGGTGGGCAGCGTGGGACCATGGGGAGGGAGGTTGGTCTGGGGAAGGCTGCACCTGGGCGAGGTTGATCGGGGAGGCAGAGTGGGATGGCGAGGTGGCCAGGAGGCTGCCGGTGGTGGGTGTGTGGTGTGAGGCTGTGGGGCAGAGTTGGTGTGGGCCAGGGTTGGTGGGCGGTTGGCCACAGGTAGGGGTCAAGGGGCGGTCCGGTGGGGTCGAGCAGGGTGAGGTGAGTGGGCTGCATGCGTGCTGCGTGGGTGTGGGGCAGCGTGTGTGTGTTTGGTGTGCTGTCTAGGTGGAGAGAGGGGGTGAGAGAGAGGGAGTGATCTGATTGGTTGGAAGGAGAGGAGTGGGTGAGGTGGCGCAAGGGGAATGGCCAGGGTGATGTGGCCACAGAGGGTGGGTAGGATTTTAGGTGGGATAGGATTTAGAAGGGCGGGTACAGCTGGACCGATTTTATTTCTGGGGCGGTCGTTCGGGTCATTCGGCCCGTTCGACTGCCCCGCTAAAAATAAATATAATTTTTATTCGTTTTAAACAGGCCGTGTGCAAACCAATAACAGCCAAAACAAAATATTCCGGGGACCCGGTTTTGGCGTTTGAATAAGATGGAGCGTTTGGAAAACAAAACGGGTGTTGCGAAAATAGTTTTGGCAAACAATGCATGATGATGACGATGCAATGCACAAATTCAACGCGATTTTCTAGTAGTGGTTTTTGCGGGATGCCACAATTCGACACCACTAACAATGGATCTCGCCCTCGAGATCCGCCTCATGGTACCGGAAGGAAGGTCGGCGATCTTCGTCTTCGCGCTTCGTGTAGATCCTCGCGACACCACTAACGAGGGTTCATCCTCCATCTTGAAAACGGCGACACCACCAACAAAGGGGCGTTGTTTCTGATCGTCGAGAGAACACTCCGGAGAACAAAGGACGAAGGTAGAGGTATCAAACGATAAGGCCACCTCTAACTTCCATTAGAAGAGGGAAAAGTTACATTGATCCACCAGTTCGATGTACAGAGCGAACAGTAAGAGTCGGGTAGGGTGATCAGTCCATTCCGGACCCAACTATAAACTCTATACATGGGTAGGAGAATCAGGCAACTCAACTCTCGAGATTTAGACTGAAGATCTTCATAGGCGGTATCCGGAACAAAGGGATGATGCCAGCAAAATCGCTTGAAAGACACAATGATTAGGTTCCGATGGTTCCATTGGCATGAACAACACATGCTCAAGGTATACTCCAACTTCACCAATGCTCGTCCTTCTCATATGTTTTCAACGATACGCACATCCGCAAGGAACACATATGGATAAAGATCTCAATGTAAGATCGATGAAGGGCACAATGCATCAAGTTGCAGATTGATGATCGTAGCACATCCGTTACAAAAGGGAGAAGCGAAACCCTAAAGGTACGACGGATACCCAACCACGAGAAATCCTGGACCCGAAGAGAGATAAGAGGTAGATTCAAATCACGCAGGGGTAAGAGGAGAATAGCAGAGGGGTAAGGAATAAATTCAGACCTAATCAGAACTATCCAACCGATTTTCAAAAAATAGTTTTGACACTCTACTTCGGCCGTTAGCTAGGTTATCCTACAGGCTGGACTTGTGGGGTATCGCAATCGCCGAGCTCGATACCACTCAGAACACCCTCGAGAATCGGACCTATGCAAGTTTGGGCAAAATTCACCAAACCCAAGATAGAAACGATTCAGAGGTGCCAAGTACTTTCGTGCGGGTGGAAAGCAGTAATAACATCACACAACAGTCCTCGATGGGACCCACAGAGCAGATATATATATATAGCGACTCCATGAGTCAAGAATACGATATAATATACAAAGATCCAAATCACCTTGAAAAGCGATAGAGCGTCCAACTACGGACAAGATGCAAATGGGGCTAAGAGCCCAAGAATAACCAATGGCGTCCATAACCTTGTGCCAAGCGGAAGGGTAACCGCTAACGCCGATCTCAAAACTGCTTAAACAAAAGGTGCGACAAAGGGCAAAGGAAAAGAAGGAGCGTCAAGATCGAGGCGATGCACGGCGAGGCTAGAATTGGCGGTCCTCGCCTACATAGGTATGGTGGATCAAGCGGCAAAGATGCATAAACAACCTATAGAGACTCGATACAATGGCGGATATCGTAGAGGGATGAGAATGACCTAACGGATCCAACTCAAGCTAACACCAAACAAACCCATCTCGATATTTCCTCGAGACCAAACGAGGAAGTCAACCGAGGAACTCACACCGCTGGCGCTTTATTTATTCAATTATCGCTGCAGACTTACTAGTCGTGTTTAGATAATCATCCCGATAAAGTAAACAAGGCACTTTTAGTTAACCATTCCGTTATAGTGGCATCAATTACTAATCGACATGAGATAGCATGATATAAACCCAAAACCCAAAGCTTGTTGGTACTTTTATTCAGCCATTTCGTTGAAGTTGCAATACTTACTAGTCGATACAATTGTCGCAAGCGACAACCAAACAAGCAATTGTGGGCAGTATTAATTAGCCATTCCATTACAACGGTGAAGCTGATTACTAGTCATTATAAGTCAAAGTTATAGCATAAACTTTAGTTATGCTTGTCTATGATCGAGATATCATGCTCCAAGTCGTCCATATCCATGGACACGGCTTTCGAAAGTTTTACCCGCCGGGTGCACCAATAGCAACACACGCCGATCAACCTCGGAAAAACCAAATCAAAACCCAACGAGGCTTTCACGGTGAACAATCACAGATTCAGAAATATTTGGGGCCACCCTTAAGTAGATTCCGTAACGGCTAGTTGACTCGAGACGGCCTCAAGGTTTGTGGGGCCGTAGAACGATCGGGAACCCGAAAGTGTGGCTGGGCTTGTCGCTACCACGTAAACGGGTCACAATTCCTAAAAGATGTGCTCCTCGCACAATCGTAAATAAAGCGATAAAGCATGGCATAAGTGGGATAGTAAATAAAACCTCAAACTAGTTTGTGGCCCCAAGAAATAAGACTGAATCAAGCTCGCTCAGGGGTCCCATATACCTCCGGATGTGGATAGCGCAAAAATCAAGGAAGGAATGTATCAAGTACTCGGGGTCTTACGGGACACAAGTGGGCGTTCGGAAACCAAATATTTTCTATCACCCACCGATGCCTCTGCTTATTCAATTTTAGTTGTTAAACAGACAGTAAAGTGACGATAAGTAAAACTAGAATCATCTCCAACATCAACATCATGCGGCAATACATCAGCAACTGTGGCATATGACGACACACATCAACACTTGAGCAAGCAACTACGACGCGCAAGTCCAACTATCTACCAAACAACAGTAATAGGTGTGTCCAAGGCAATATAAGGCTGCAAGGGATATCACAGGTACGGAAACTAAAGCATCGCAACACAGATAGCAATAGATCAACAGGAGGGAAATAAATACTATAAAAGCAAGATAGGTAGAAAGGGGGAGATGCTCGCCTGAAAACATTGTCGAAGGTTTTCCCCGAAGATCGGGGCGAAGCTCACATCAACTCAACGGCCTTATCCGCGAAGAAGCAAAACACTAGAAGAAACACCGGATGCAACATTTAATACTACGGCAAAAGATCGGGCATGATGCATGCATGATGGATGACATGGCAAAGGTGCGATGCGATTAGGTCATATTAAGTGGAACCGGGGTCCCGACAATTAATTAGGAAGTTCAAGTTGTTTAGATCCCCCGCAATTTAAATGTTGTTTAACATGGTAGAGGATATCACCGGGTTCGCTACACAATTTAAATGAGGCCGATATAAGGCTAGATTTGCCCGCATATGGGCCCCATATTTAATTATTAGGTGAATCGGCATAAGGCCCCCAAACCAATGTTATGCATGCGGGAATGACAATTTAATGTGCAACAATTGATATGTTATAAAATAGGGTTCGAGGAAAAGGGGTCACACATCAGAGGGGGCTCGACGATCTTGGGGGTCCGGGGTTCGGGGTTCGACAGGGTCCAGGGTTCGACGGAACGGTCTCGGCGGGATCGTTCTCGGGTAGCGGGGGTGGGTCTTGGCGCATCCGGGGTCTTCGGGTCACGTTGTCGGTCATGGGGTTCGGGGCGGAGCACTTGTCGCATCGGGGTTCTCGGCGGACTCGGTGTCCGGGTTCATGTCGGTGCACTCGGTGTTCCGGGAAGGCGATCTTGATTCGGGGTCCCGATGAAGATCTTGGCGAGGGGTTCGGGTTCCAAGCGCCGGGATCGGTCTTCAAAATCCGTGGGGCGGTCTTAGCGTCGGTCATCCTCGGAGTCGAACTTGCGGTTCATGTGTACGGAAGATCTTGTGGGCTCGATGTCGGAGGCATCTTGGAGTCCAGCCGAGGTCTTGAGGACGGTTCTGGATCGTTCTTCGCCCGGAACGGTCTTGCGAGGCTATCTGGTCTTGCCGGGCTCGGTTCTCGATGGCGGTCCACGGAGGTTGGTTTTGTCGCTCCACCCCAACAAATTAGTACCAACTTGGTACTACACCGAACGAGCACGGTTGAGGCGAGGAACAGCTGCGGTGGCTCGCGAGAGAAACCGTGCAGCAGATCTTGGCGGGCGCGTCGAGGCGGCGACGGCAGTTCTCGCGGGTGGACGGGCGGGCGCGGCGGGTGGCTCTGGCGGTCGTCGGTTCATTGCGGCGTGGTTGGCCTTGGGCGGACGGGTTCGGCGAGGCGGGCGGACTGCTCAGCGGAGGTCGTGCAGCATGCGGGAGGCGGTGGTCTGGGCGGAGGCGGGCGCTCTGGCGGCGGGTGGAGAGGCGGCGGGCGCCAGAGGGCGGCAGGCGAGGCTCATGGCAGGGAAGGGTCGCCGGAGGCGGAGCGGCTGAGGGTGGTCCCGGGGTGGCGAGCGAGAGTGCGGGGGCAGGCGGTGGTTGTCGGGCGTGGAGCGGAGGTTGGTGTGGGGCGGCGGGCGGCTCTGGCCGGCGCTGGAGGGCGGGGGCGAGGGCCTGCTGGGCGGAGGGAGGAGGATGGCCGGGAGGAGGGTGGTGGTCGGCTGCAGACGCGGAGGAAGCGAGCGAGCGAGGTCGGGAAGGAAGGAAGGAGAGGGAGAGGAGCGCGTGCAGGGGAGGTTGGGCCAGGGGTGGGCCAGGCGTGGGACCCGCGGGGAGGGAGGTTGGTCTGGGGAAGGCTGCACCTGGGCGAGGTTGATCGGGAGGCAGTGGGATGGCGAGGTGGCTGCCGTGGTGGGTGTGGTGTGGTGTGGGGGCAGAGTTGGTGTGGGCTGGTTGGTGGGCGGTTGGCCACAGCAGTGGGCAGGCGAAGGGTCCATGAGGGTCGGTGGCAGTGGGGCGGTGAGGGGTGAGGAGTGGGGTGCATGCGTGCTTGCGTGGGTGTGGGCGTGTGTGTGTTTGGTGTCTTGTCCTAGGTGGAGAGAGGGTGAGAGAGGAGTGATCTGATTGGTTGGAAGGAGGAGTGGGTGAGGTGGCGCAAGGGAATGGCTGTGGTGATGTGGCCACAGAGGGTGGGTAGGATTTTAGGTGGGATAGGATTTAGAAGGGCGGGTACAGCTGGACCGATTTTATTTCTGGGGCGGTCGTTCGGGTCATTCGGCCCGTTCGACTTCCCCGCTAAAAATAAATATAATTTTTATTCGCTTTAAACGGGCCGTAGTAAACCAATAACAGCCAAAACAAAATATTCCGGGACCGGTTTGGCGTTGAATAAGATGGAGCGTTTGGAAAACAAAACGGGTGTTGCGAAAATAGTTTTGGCAAACAATGCATGATGATGACGATGCAATGCACAACTTCAACGCGATTTTCTAGTAGTGGTTTTGCGGGATGCCACAATTCGACACCACAATGCACAACTTCAACGCGATTTTAAGTAGTATTGGCAAAACACTTCAGTAGGTTTTATTTGAGAATATAAAATACTTGGAAAACTTATTTTAAATAATTTAATAAGTTTTGAGGTTTTAATTAAAATGGTAAAACCTTTTATTTAAATAAAAATTGGATATTAAATCCTTATTAATTTATTTAAATAAACCTTTGCTACTAAAATGTTTTAATTCCCAAAGTTTGGCCAAGTTTTAATTTGGCTTTATAAAATATTCTTTATTTCCATTGAAAACAATTCTTTCATTTAATTGTTTCACAATAGTATTTCCAAATGTTTTTATTTTTCCTTTTATTAAATGTTTATCTTTTTAAATCCCTTTAGGCTTTATTTAATTAAAATGGGTTTGGAGTTCCAATTGAATTCCAAAAAGTTTCTTCTGGCTCTGAAAATAAAAAAAAAGTTTTATTTTATTCATTTATTTTCACATTACAAGATTTGGAAAATCTTGGGATGTGACAGGCTACCACCCTTAAAATAAATCTCGTCCCGAGATTTGGGGAGGCTAGGGTTACAAGCAAGTTCAAAACAACTAGGGTACTACCACCCTTAAAAATTTTCAAACAAAAATTACATATTGTCCTTCTTGGGATCCTGGGGAAAATTTCTCATAGCAAACATTTGCATGGTTTCCTTGGTTTCCATACTTGACTCATGGGCCAAGGTTGAGCTTCTCCATAGGCTTGCTTAACTTGTTCTTCATCTTTTCTCGGACGACAGCTTGCATAGTGTCCTCGATTCTTGATTGAAGCAATGAATGTCCTTGAGTTCTTTACGTGGCTCTTGTGGACAAGTTGCTACATAGTGGCCCAACTCTTTGCGCTTGTTGCACCACACTTGGTCAATCTCTTTATTCTTCTTGTTCTCTGGGCATCCACGGAGTAGTGTCCCATTTCCTTACATTTACGACATTGTGCAAGGCTCATGTCTTGCTTTTGTTTCTTAGGTTTCTTTAGTCCTTTGAATTGAGTTATCTTGTTTGGAGGTATGAGTGGTCCTTTTCCTTTGGTAGACTTGGATCCTTCTTGTTTCCTTTGTTCCACCATGGCATAGATGGGACATTGGTTAGGGGTATGATCACATCCTTCACAAAGGTAACAAGTAGCTTGAGAGGTGGGGCATTGTCCAATAGGATGTTCTTCTTCACAATTGGGACATTGTCCTTCATGCTCCTTGGAAGTATGATCCTTGTCTCCACAAATAATGCAAGCTGGGGCTCCATCTAGAATAACATTCTTGTCATCCTTGTTATCATAAACTCCTTTGGGATAACTTTCTTCCAGGCTAATCATTTGATTAGTCACCTTAAGCATCAGTTGAGATTGTTCCTCCAAAAACTTTTGGAGTGCTGGATCTTTATCGCTATTGTTGGCTATGAACTGAGCTGTCAGTTGGTTCAACTGGTGTTGGGTTGCTATGAGCTCCTTCATGCTATCAGCTTGATTGGTGTTGCTGTCATCAACCTTGGAGTCTTTTGGAGTAGTCATCTGTTTGGGTTGAAGGAAAATTAGAATAGGCAAGATAATTCTAAGGAAGTATTTCTAATCACACACATCACAATTCACACAAGCAATGTGCATGCAATCACAAACCAAATATTTCACTCAAACAAGGTTCAAGCACATACTTTGTCAATAAAATAATTTGTTACACCACATAAGTTGGTGGTTTTGACTTAACTAGTATATGGTGGTCCATCTATATGGTTCACTTGTGGTCTTTCCTTCCTTCTTGATTCTTCTTGCATGAGATCTTGGTTTCCTTGGAAGAACTTTTGGTCACAATACTTCAAAGTTGTTGATGGTTCCTTCTTATTTTGCATTCCCTCAGTCTCTAAATCTTGAGTAAGATTTTCCTTGTTTCACATGTGTTCCTTAGTGATATCCAAGTTGGAAGTCTTTGGGAAATATGCTGAAGATGTTGAAGTCATTAGAGTTGAAAATGTTGAAGAAGTCCTTTGCACATGGTGTAGTCTTTGGCCATGGGTAGGTTTTTCCATCAAGTTAAAATAGTAGAGAAGTAGAGTTGAAACCAAAATGGTTAAGGTAAGAGCTTACAAGTGTGTTTGTAAAATAAGTTTTTGGAACAAAATATAACTCCTATTTTTCTAAGGGTTTTGTCCAATCCTAGGTTTACAAATCCTACAGGCAACACAATGCTCTGATACCATCTGTAGAGGTCTCAACCTAATAAGGTAGATTCCTCCTGTGTTTACAATGCTAGTCCCTGGATCAATAGCTAGCATCCACAGTTTAAGATGTAATATCAAGATACAAAGGTCATAATATAAATTTATAACCAGGAATAACATAGTTTTATTACATCATACTTAGCTCATTTGGCTAATAAATTACATTGCAGCGGATTAACTATAAGTATGGGTCCTTCATCTTCAAAATGCCACAGGCAGATGTTGGTTGTAGACTTTGTAGTCCTAGTCAATCAAACAATCTTCACTTAAAAACAATCAACCTGCAACATTACAAGTTACAGCCACATGGGTCAATACATTTGAATTGTATTGGCAAGCTTCACTTCTATGTATAATAAGAGTGGATCCTATCAATACATGCATAATTGGCTAAGTAGAGTTTAAGGCTTATTTGCACAAAGCAATATTTTATCCTATCTTTTCAAAAATGGTTTTAGTCCTTTGTCAAATCTCTTTTCCAAGAATCCCTTGAACTCCTTGGTAGAAACTCAAGTGTTCAAGTCCTTGGCAAAATCTCTTGAGCCACTTGGTAACCCCAAGTGCAACAAGCTTTAAAATCTCATGAGCTCCTTGGTAATCCCCAAGTACAGCATGCTTTAACAAAATCTCTTTGAATTCCTTGGTAGACACACAAGGGCATCAAGTTTTATTTTACTTTAGAAGTTGGAATGTCGAGATCTCCCATAGTTCAAACTTTAGTTGCTCAGTATTGTCCATAACCGGGGACACGGCTAAGTACTTAGATTTTATTAACTTCTGCAGAAGGAGTACACTTTACCCACATGTCACAATCCCATCCTGTTGCCACCAGTGGCCTACTGGATTAGTGCTCACCAAGATGGAGTACCGGCAGACTGAGAGTGTGACGAAGTCTTTCCAAAAGGTCCTCCCATACATCATTGCTAGCTTCTCTTCAGCCCCCATGAAGCATTCCATATCCCCATGTCCGGTAACTAAAGACAATGTATGGGTCTTACTAATGTAGTTGACTAAGCCAGAGCCATAATAGCATGTGGTTGCACACGAAAGCCACAATTGGAGAAGCATGTTCAATCTCTAAGTTTCCTAGGTGGTTTTCTTTTGGAGCACAACACAAAGTGAATCCCATAGACATGGTTTCTTTTGTTGCCACCCTCTCCAAAACTTAAAGTATCCACCACCTAGGTGGTTCATTTAGTCCTTGTTTTATTATGTAAAACATAAGTCCCTTTCTCAACCTTTGTAAAATCTCAACATGTATCTCTTTTCAAATAAAGCTTGGCTAAGCATGTACAATTACAATATTTTCACTAAGGAGTGTATAGGGAATCCTATTAGGATTTAGCATAGCATAAGTGTAAAAGTATTTTCATGCATGTTTCAAAATCCACTAAGTATAATGAAAATAGTAGGGCATTTGTATGATAGTGTAACTTGCCTTTTTGGTAGGGAATGAGGGTTTACTCCTTGATCTTGCTAGTCTCACACTTTGCTAATTTCACTACAAGTCAATCAAGTAGACACAAAATCATCTAGCATTCCAAACCAATAAATCAATCAAACAATTTAACACACACAAAACAATGGGATCTAAGTCATGTATGTAAGCATGTAAAGGATGGTTCTATTTGTAAGGATGGTCTCCATTAGGCTTCTCAACTTTGTAAGTTCCCAGTTGGTCATTTACAAAATGGCAAAGTCATTTGCAAATGGTTTTTGCCCAAAAATTATTTTAAAAATCCAATCAACATCTTAGGTGGTGGAAAATGGTTTTATCAAATCAAAATCTTTAAGTTTCTCACCAAAAGTTTCTAACTCTCAAGACTTGGTGTTTTAGGTCAGTAGCTTTGAATTATGACATTTTCCCAATAGTTTTTATTCCAAAATTCTTTTTCAAAATAAAACCATTATCATTACTCAGCTAGAATTAGACTAATTCAATTAATCCATTCTAAATTTTTCCAATTTCATTTCCAAAACCATGGGTTGGTTCCTAGGGTCAGTAAGGTCACTACAAATCATTTTGCAAAAGATTTAATCTTAAAATCAATTTTAATCAATTTTTGTACTCTAAACAAGCTCACAAAAGAATCTGCAAAATCAAGCAAACTAACAGATACTATTTGCTAAACCAAGGGCATGGTTGGCTAGGGCTTGCTCTCCTGAATCCATTGATATAAAATTTGTAATTTTTGGACGCGTAGATCTCAAGTTATAAGGGTTTGAAGTTTGCAAATAAATCAGATTCAAATCTGTTTCTAAACCTAATAGATGACACGCTGCTGTTATTCATGGTACCTTCGTGGATCGCGGTGTGGGCGTTGGATCTGATTGATCGACGGTCCTGGACGCGCATTCTTCGACGATAAGTGAACTAATCGTGGGCCCTAGATCTAGATCGAACGATCTTTGGAAGTTTGACCTAAAGCGGCTACCGGCAAGGCGATCTTGAAGGCGGTGAGGATGGTGCCGGTGGTCTAGGAAGCGAGCGAGGAGGAGAAAAGTCTCATCGGGTTCAGGAGGTCACGGTGATGCTCGAGGAGGTGTTGGTCGGGTGAGGGGCGCTCTGATCTTGGTAGGATTGCTCGCCGGAGTGGAGGACAGCGTCGGGTGCTTCAGGTGGTCGTCGTGGACGGCGTTGTGGATCACCCCAAAGCAAAACAATGATGCGGTTAGATGCAGAAAGATGTGGTGAGTGTGGGAGTGTGAACGAGGAGGCGCGTGTGCTGTGGTGACCGCCGCCGTGGCTGGTGCGGGTTGCAGCACCCTCTGGGTCCTCCCCGTGCCGCCGCGAGCACGTCGACCCTTCTTCTTCCTCTTCAATTTCGTCAGCGAGGACCCCGGGTAAGTTGCCTCTGTGGATCTTAGTTCATCCTATCATCATGAATCTCTCTGTGTGCATCTAGTGGATACCTTTGCCTAGTGCCTGCGTTCTGATTAGGGTTCATATCCTAATTAGGGTTCTTGTCCTGATTAGGGTTCATATCCCTCTGTTGACCATATCTAGGATGATTTGGATCTAGTGGTGATAATCCTTGAGCATGATGAATGACAGTTTGCTATGGATTATTATTTGTAGTTGGCTTTGGTGATGCTAGTGGCTTGTCAGACTTATTTCAGTGGTAATTTACTATGATCCAATGTTAGTGTTTCTACGAATTCCCTACTTGGAAATGTTGTTGATCTAAGAACTTTCCACTGTCAAGATGTTTATACTGACAGTAATTCTATCAGTAATTGCTTACTGCATTTATAATGGTTGGCTTGTATGAGAATATACATACTGAATATAATCATTATATGTTAATGATTTTCTGTAGATGTATAGATGAGTTTGATAATGATTCCTGGCATTTAGTTTCAGGAAGATGATATTTAGTGGCTTGCCCCTTTTTATTTATGAAATCTAAGTAAAGATTGGGATTAGCTTATTAGAACTTGTCCTTGTGATACTAATATAAACTAGCACACAAGTGATTGGGTCCTAATCCTGAGCTTAGCTCTGACAGTGCTTGTGATTAATACTGGCAAGATAAAATGAAAGCTTCTTTTAAATTCTCCTGCCTATGATGTTGGTCTGAGGCATAGGAACTAGTTTCCTAATGGTTGTCCCTGATAGAAATATTCTGGTAGAATTACCAGCTGCTAATTCTTGAAACATAATTGGAAAACAATTGGTGTGCTAATGATTTTGCATGGATCCATATGATTTATGAATACTTAGGTGCTACTCTTTTAAGAGGTGTGCCCAGATTTCATAATCCTTCCTTTGTGCTATATTGAAATATAGGATTTGACTTTTGTAACCAGGATTAATGATGTTGGTCTGAGATCCTGGTTATACCGGTATGTTGACCTTGTGTTTATGACTTTAATTTTTAAAAACTTCTAGGATGGATTCACCCCACTTGGATGAATACTAAGCGGTTAGATATAGAAAAACACATGATTCATTGATATGATAAACAGATCATGTGATGGTTTTTTATAACTCACCACAACTGTTGTTGCTTTGTGGTTGCAACTTGTTGATCTGGTAGCCTGATCTTGCTGGCTTGATCTGGTCCTTCTCTTGTTGTTGTCCCTACTGCTTACAGCTTCTGGAACTTGTCCTTGATCTTGCTATCCACCTTCTGGTTCCTGGTAGCGTGGTCTTGGCCTTGCTGTCCACCTGATCCACCCCCTCCTTGTGTCACCATCTTGGTGAGTTCTGAGATGATCTGGTTTGTGGTTTGGCTGTGGCTAGGCTGCTGATGTTTGATGTGTATGAACAAGAAGATGAGGTTGTGGTGCTTGCCACTACTGGCCGATGGTTTTGTGATTGATCGATTCTTTGTGGTCAGGTTACGGCACACCATGCAACCTGGTGTGTGTCCTGCCTGTGTGCTTGCTGTGCAACTTGTGGATATGCTTTGAATTTGAGATTGACTGTTATCTGGTTACTTTTACCTGGCTGGTGAAACTTGCCCCTCCTTGCTTTCATTTGACTTCTGGCTTAAAATTATGAAAGATACATTCTTTCATATTGGTGAGAGTTGCCCCTCTTTATAAAATTACTCAATGATGAATCTTGATTAGTGCACTTCACTGACAAGTTTGAGAGTAAAACATTACTAACCCTAACCTTCTTTATTTTTTATTTATGTTTGTTTTGCAGGTATCAGACTTGGGAATTCAAGATTTTAGTTTAGGTTTACTTGTAGAATAGTCATATGTAATCTTATTTATTCTTTTGTAATTTTAGTTCCATTCTTTTGTAATCTTTATTTCAGTATTTTGTAATAAAGATTATACTATGATCAATAAAGAAATATTATTCTTTATTTATTTACTATTGTAAAAAATTGTGGATGATTTCCATAAGTTACATTTTTGTAACTTATTTATTGGATATAATTATGGAATGAATATTCATATTCTTTATTACTTTCTTTATATAATGTTTGAGTTATTATTGGTTAACTCTTAATTGAATCAAATATTCAAACATTATTCAAAATTCTTTTGAATTATAAATTCAAACATTCAATTTTTAAATTCAAATTTCATTTCCCAAAACACATAAATCCACAAAGATCATATCAAAGTCTATAGCAATCATCCTTCAAGTCTAAACCTATTCTCAAAGTATGAAAGAAACCTTGATCACTTTAGGTTTTTTATTTGGCGAAAAATTTAACCACATTTTCACAAATGAATGCATGCAGTATTTCAAATTCCTAAATCTACCCTTCGTTAGTTCCTAAATGCTGGGATGTTACAGACTTCCCCCTTAAATTAAACTTCGTCCCGAAGTTTGTTGAGATGTACCTGAATAGTTCTGGATAGGTTTTTCTTAAGTCCTCTTCTTTCTCCCATGTGGCTTCCCTTTCAGGGTGATGCTCCCATTGTACCTTGCAATACTTGATTGCTCTGTTCCTCAACCTTTTCTAGTTTTCTTCCAGAATCTTATAGGGCTTTTCAATATAGGTCAAGTCTGCTTGTAGTTTGATCTCCTGGTGTGTAATTGCATCATCCGAAACTTTCAAACATTTATGAAGTTGTGACGCATGAAAAACATTATGCACTTGAGCTAATCTTGATGGTAACTCTAAAGCATAAGCTATAGTTCGGTTTTGACTCAATATCTTGAATAGTCGATGTATCTTGGACTCAATTTTCCTTTAACTCCGAACCTTTTCACTCCTT
The DNA here is from genome assembly GCA_030063025.1 of Avena longiglumis. Classification (NCBI taxonomy): domain Eukaryota; kingdom Viridiplantae; phylum Streptophyta; class Magnoliopsida; order Poales; family Poaceae; genus Avena; species Avena longiglumis. The sequence continues at coordinate 72,882,492 of CP125976.1, read as the reverse complement.
TCATTGGACTTACTTTCAAGTATACCATATCTCCCACTTCTGGATGCCATGATCTTCGACTTTGATCAGCATAACTTTTCTGCCTACTCTGGGCTATTTTTAGTCTATCCCTGATCTTATCAATGATATCTTGTCTTTCCTTGATATAATATGGCGCAAATTATTTGCTGCTTCTAGGCTCATACCAACATATTGGTGATCTACACTTCCTTCCATACAGAACTTGGTATGGAGCTGCTTTCAGACTACTCTGATAGCTATTATTATAGGAAAATTCTGCCAATGGTAGATGATCTTCACATGTTCCTCCAAAATCTAGTGCACAAGCTCTTAACATGTCTTCTAGTATTTGATTTGTTCTTTTAGTTTGACCTCCTGTCTCAGGATGATATGCTGTGCGGAAATCTAACTTTGAACCAAGTGCTTCATGCAATTGCTTCCAAAATGCGTAAGTAAACACTGATCCCCTATCAGTTGTGATCTTTGTGGGTACTCCATGCTTACTTACTATCTCTTTGACGTAAACTTCAACTAGCTTATCGGCATTATCTTTCTGATTTATCGGAATAAAATGTGCACTCTTAGTGAGTCTGTCCACAATTACCCATATCATATCCTTCCGTTTAGGTGTCATGGGCAATCCTGTGATGAAATCCATACCTATTTCCTCCCACTTCCATTTAGGAATTTCCAAAGGTTGTAATGGTCCTGCTGGACTTTGATTTTCAGCCTTCACCCTTTGGCAAGTATGGCATTCAGATACATATTTAGCAATATCCCTTTTCATGTTATTCCACCAGAATAGTTCTTTCAAATCCATATACATTTCAGTACTTCCTGGATGTATCAAATATGGTGTTTCATGTGCTTCTCTGAGTATGACATCTCTAATATCAGTCACATCTGGAACACATAGACGGTCTTGAAACCATAAAGACTCATAATCTCCAAGGCGAAAAAACTGATTTTTGCCCTTGGGATATCCTCCGAATTTCCTCAGCAATAAAAGGATCTTCTGCTTGATGTCTAAAGTTTTCTTTCTTAAGATCACTATCCCGCTCTGCAACTACCTGCATAGTAGCTAATCCTCAAAGAACCTCTGTTCTAATGAATTGAAGCTCTAATCTTTCCAAGTCCATTTGTAACTCTCTTGGTAGCTCCCGATTGCTAGGCTGAATATCTGCACTTTTTCTGCTTAAAGCATCAGCTACAACATTTGTTTTCCCTGGGGTATAGTTGATTGTTAAATCATAATCTTTGATTAGTTACAACCAATGCTTCTGTCTCACATTCAACTCTTTTTGAGTGAATAAATATTTGAGACTTTTATGGTCAGTGTATAACTCACATCTGTCTCCATAAAGAAAATGCCTCCATCCTTTTAGTGCAAAAACTACTGGTGCTAACTCTAAATCATGAGTTGGATAGTTGACTTCATGTGGTTTCAGTTGTCTTGAACCATAAGCAATGACTTTCTGATATTGCATTAATACACAACCTAAACCTTCTTTAGATGCATCACAATATACCGTGAAGTCCTTCCCTGTTTGAACTAAGATTGGAGCTGTGGTTAACCTGGTTTTCAACTCCTGAAAACTTGCTTCACACTTCTCATCCCAATTGAATGGTGTATTCTTTCTGAGCAATTTGGTCATTGGTCCAGCTATTTTGGAAAAACCTTCAATGAATCTCCGATAATAACCAACCATTCCTAAGAAACCTCGAATTTGCTTCACATTGGTTGGTGCAGTCCATTCTAATACTGACTGGAATTTAGATGGATTAACAACAATTCCATCCTTACTGATCACATGACCGAGGAATTCAACCTTATCTAGCCAAAATTCACACTTACTGAACTTCGCATAAAGTTTATGCTCCCTTAGAGTCTGCAATGCTATTCTCAAATGATCGGCATGCTCTTCCTTATCCTTGGAATATATCAGAATATCATCAATAAAGACTATGACAAACTTATCCAGATATGGCATGAAGATTTTGTTCATCAAATTCATGAATATTGCGGGTGCATTGGTCAAACCAAATGGTACTACCAGATACTCATGGTGTCCATATCTTGAGACAAGTGTTGTCTTTGGAACATCTTCTAGTTTGATTTTGATTTGATGGTATCCAGATCTTAGGTCGATCTTTGAAAATACTCCAGCTCCTTTCACTTGATCAAAAAAATCTTGGATCCTTGGTAAAGGATACTTATTCTTGATAGTAACGTTGTTCAGATTTCTATAATCTCCACACATCCTTCTACCACCATCTCTTTTATCCACAAAGATTACTGGTGTCCCCCATGGAGATACACTTTCCTGAATAAATCATTTTCTGGCTAACTCATCAATTTGCTCTTTGAGTTCTTTTAACTCTTTGGGTCCCATCTTATATGGTGCTTGAGCTATTGGTGCTATACTAGGAATTAGGTCAATAGTGAACTCTATCTCCCGGTCTGGTGGCATTCCCGGTAGCAATGCTGGAAAAACGTCTTGAAACTCATTTACTATAGGAATCTCTTCCAATTTGACCTCTTTCATCGAGTTCAACTGCAGATCCACCATAATATGACTGTGCTTATCTGCTTGGTAAACTATCCTTGCTCCACTTGGAGTTTTGATTGAGACAGTTTTCTCCTCACAACTAAGCTCTGTGTTCCATCATCTAGTCCATCCCGAGCACTACTGCAATTCCCTTCAAAGGGATCACATAAAGGTATGCGAAATATGTACAACCACAGATCGAGATAACCTGATCTTGTTTGATGTGGCGTACAATCACATTTCCCCCTGCCGTAACTACGGTCATAGGGTTTTCTAACGTTGCCCTTCTAATCCCAAACTTATCACGAAATTCTTCAGAAATGAATGAAGTAGTTGCACCAGTATCAAATAGAACTTTGTCGAGATTGGTAAGAATATTGAGCGTACCTATCACTGCATGCTCCGAATTATCCACCTCCTCGAGGGTTGCACAGTTTAGTTTCCCGGTAGGTCTGTTCCTCTTACCATTGTTGTTCTTGCCATTATTTCCTCCTTTACTGGGTTGTCCATTTCCTCCACTGGCTTGCCTTCCATCTCGAGCTGGCCAACCACCTTGTGGTTTGCTTGGACAATTGGGCTTGATGTGACCTCTCTGACCACAAGCGTGACATACAATTACTGGTTTCGGGCAATCCCTACTAATATGCCCTGGGAGTTTGCAATTGTGACATATAATATTCTTTGCATTTGGATTTGCACTCCGATTGGGATTGTTGTTGTTATAGGGCCTATTCATTGGTTTGAATTCCAGATTGGGCTTGCTCGCTTGTATCCTCTTGGTTTCCTTCTTAGCTCTCTTCCTTCTATCCTCTTGGACATTCTTGTAGTCATCTTCGAAGGTAATAGTCGCATATAGAAACTACTGATAAGTTTGCTTATTAGCCAACCTCAATTGCATCTTCACAAATGGATTTAATCCATGCAGGAAACGCTTGTTCCTCTTTTCCTCCGTGTTAACCTATTCCTCAGCATAACGAGATAGTTGACTAAACTCCCGGATATACTTCATAACACTTGTATATCCCTGTTGCAGCTCCTCAAATTCTCTCCACTTCAATTCCATAACACTCTCCGGAACATTATATTCACGGAATCTCTGTTTACACTCTTCCCAGGTATACTCCCTTCCTGGTTGTTACATGGCCAACTGATTTTCCCACCAAGATGCTACAGGTCCTGTCAGAAGATGAGTTGTATACCTCAATTTCTCCTCCTCATTGCAACCTACAGCCTTCAGCTTTCTTTCTGTATCTGCTAGCCAATCTTCTGCATCCATTGGTTCAGGAGCTGATGCAAAAGGTAACGGCCTTGCATTCTGGAAATCATATAGACTCACTCCTCCACCTTCAGGTGCCCTCTAATTTGCTCGTCACAGCAACTCCTCCATGAACTTGTTCTGGGTCTCTTGCATCATTTGCATACACTGCATAAAGTTCTGCTCCATTAACGGCCTCATTGGTGGTGGTGGTAATGCTCCCTGATTTGCTGAATCTACATCGGCCTTCTCCTTAGCCTCTCGTTCCATCCGCTGCTGCTCAGTTTTGCTTTCTACACCCATATCCATGACCCTCTAGTCCTGCAACATAAAGCGAATACTCATAGTTACATCATGCACATGTGTTCTGAGCTCGACTTTACGCACAGAAATAGTCACACAATGAAAATCGAAATATGCATTTCACATATTATACATAATATCATAATAATACAAAGTCATTACAACATATACCATATAGGTATAATCACAAAACTACCTTATTCATCTCACTATATTATTTCTTGGAGTACAATACACGGTACTTGATATCACTAACTAGTTGCCTCGTTCTAGTAGTAACTATGCTCATCATACATGCCTGATGTCCAACCGTGATGACGTGTTGTTCGTCGCACAGTTTTTGGAACAAATGGCCTTCCGTATGAACATACTAGATTCAAGTGTTAGGACTTGAGTCATTACTCAACCTGAACGCATTGACTCCCTCCAGCTCAGCTGAAAAGTCTTCAGAAACATATTCAACTTTATCTCCCGCTTGCATTTCCTGAGCTTTATTCCTTGAGTTGTCAACAGGATACACAGATCCTGCTGCTTCCCAGGTACTCCTTTGGGCAAGATAGTTAAACACTGAATAATGTATATTCCCTGGGTTTTGAGAAGATGTTGATGATTCAAACACTCTCTCCTCAGGATCTTCTTCTTCATCCTGATTATATATTTACATGGTATTTCTACTATTGTTACTAGGGTTAATCCTTGCACCCATCCAGCTATATTGTCCAACATTTCTGTCAGAACCATCTGTGGACATCTGGTGTTCATGAGATCGTTCATATGATCCCATTCTCCAACCATCCGAATTCTCAATAGGAAGTTCTGAGTCAGAACCATCCTCTGAGCCCTGTGGTACTGCATACCTCATATCCATACTAGGATCATGTATAGGTTCCGGTCTCGGTGAATAAGGATATGGTATAAAAGATTCAGGATCTATAGGTATATCCATAAAGATAGGTGTTGCGCTACTAGCTGCTTCCTTGTCTAATTGGAATGCTAACTGCTTCCTCCTTTCCGAATCAGTTAGATCCTCTAACATATCATTTTTATCTTCAACAATTACTTGATGTGTCTTGTAAAAAGATGCAACGAGTGTTCGGTATCTATCCATAAACTTGTAAGATAACTTAGGATGCTTCTTAACCAAAGTAAGATGATCCGGTATAGGATCCGAGTCTATAGAATCATGAGGTATCACAGCGAATGTGCTACCTTCTAACTCCTTGGTTTTATGCTCCCGGATATTAGCTATCGCCTCCACAACAGCAACATGATATGCTGCTAAGTGACTCCTACCTTCACCTATAGGTAGATCGTGATATAATCCAAGCTCCTCTAGAAGTTGGATACTCACACAATACTTGGATAACATCCGTCCATCAAGGTAAGTGATAGTGTTCACTGGAATTCTAGTTGGACAACTAAAGATCTTTAAAAGTTGACGAAGTTGGTATGTGAATGATCCTTGATAATCATCAAGAGTCTCCTCTTTCCTTACCAAAGTCTATTTTGGAAACTTTGGTGCCATAACTCTGTATATCAGAAAAATAGTTTTGATTAGTATCCAATAATATATTGCATCATAACAAAGAATTATCGCACTAAAATATATAACGGAATATTCTCATTTTAATACCCATTATATTACTTTTAGAGAATTCTTTATTGTTACTAAGCTTTCCTACAGGTAATACCCTTTACTAGGTTTCCAACCTAAGGTCAAAGAAATTTGCTCTGATACCAACTATGGTGACCCAGCATACCACTGCTTGTGTAGTACACTATAGTCGTTGACATGACATCTACAGAAAACCGTTCCGTAAATATCACATCCCTCAGAGTGGTACAACAGAAACATTGCGGGTCCATATTACAAACATACACACGTTATTATTTTTACAATACCGGAAGTTCAAGACTTCCAAAAGATTAAACTTACAAACCAAAATATAAGTGTTTCAGCGGAAGTTTCAAATTTAAAACTTAAACTCCAAATTGAGCTCAACAACTTATTGCTATATAATGTTCATGTTGCTCGGCTCAAGTGGCTACTAGAACTATAGTAATTATTTGGACTTTTGGAACTCTCCTCCATAGACGATGTCGTAATCCTCCCCTTCTACGGCTCCGTACAAGTTGGGCTCTTCATAGAAGACCTCCTCTTGATTCTCAGATGCGTACATTGGAGTACCTTCGGAATTCTCAGAGTCTAAGCAAGGATTCAAAGGAAAGCATGAGTAACAGCGTTACCCAACAAGTTCATTATATGCAGGGTAGGAAGTTTGATGCTCTATCTACCACCTCGGACTATCAGTCTTTGGCATTATGCAATTTTCGTAAATCTTTCTTCAAAGATTGTTTTTATTATAAAAATCTATGACCATCAGCCTTCACAGGTTGACCAGAACTTTCATGGAGTTCCTTTCCTGCCTCATTCGTAGCTCCTTCCCAGAATAGGGAGTAACAAGTTACAGTTCTTAAAATCTGCAGAGGTGCATTACTTTTCCCATGAGATATCAACTCCTTGTTGCACAACCGAGCGTACTTTCCCGTCCACAATTCCATGATGTGGGGCCCAGTAGTTGGTCCAAGCCAATCACTGCCCTCTCCGCGACCTCATATGTCTACACGATCCTTCAGCTAGCTCACCTTCGTTAAGCCCCCTTTCTAAAAGCTAAAACCCCGATGAGTTTCAAGACTCTATGACCTAGTGATGCCCGGATTAGTACCATTTACATGGACTATCTCCCTAAACACCATTCATATATAATCTAGACACCAAAAGTGTGGGGCGTAAGGGTGCCCACCCATATGTTGGATCCACACAAGGAATCACAATGTCACGTTAAGGTCGTCTTGCCTCCATACAATAGGAAAAGGATACAGCTGACTTCTCCGTCCCATTCCAAATCTCATGGTTAACGTGTAATATACGGCACTAGAATCACTGATGTTAGGGGTTATTAAGTCCCTAATTGATCATCATTGTTGCAAATAGAACCCTATGTTCTATTGCTCCATTATATCATCACTTAGGATGATTTCTATGATTTCTTTATTTGTGAAATTAATATTTTCTTTATTTTAGAGTATATATGATAACACACAATTTGCAAATACTTTGATAAAGACTCTTCAAAGGATATGAGCAAGTGATGAACTTGCCTTGTGATGGCAAGGTAGTGAAGTTTGATGCTTGCACTGGACCTTGAACTTCTATGTCTACAAAAAACATCATTATTGCCCGGTAAGGACAATATTTAAAGAGCAAAAATGATTATGCAAAGTAATTTAATGCATCTTTTAACTTGATATGCATTTTACCCATTATTATAAAAACTCTTTTTAATAATAAAGAATTTATAAATATTAATTTTTAATATTTATAATAGAATATTGTATTCTTTATTTTATTTCCCTTTTATTTGACCTTTATTGATTTAATAAATATCTTAAGAATTTATCACTTAAATATCAATATTGTTATTAAATATTTGTTTAGTATTTTTCTAAAATACTACAATATTAATATATGATGAAAGTGATTTTTATTTATTTTTGTCACCTTTCAATAATTTTGTAAAATTCCATAAGGAATATATAATTTACAAAATTCTTAATAAAATTTATATGTCTAAAATTTTATATCTCAATTTATTTGGATAGTTTGGATTTTTGTGAATCCAAACATATTTTATTTATAATTTTTGGACTTTTATTTTATTTTCTAGAATTTTATTGTGTTTAGGGGCATTTTGGTCTTTTCCTATTTATTAAAACAGATTCGAAACGACTTGGGCTGGCCATTTGGGCTTATTGGGCCCCTGTGGCCTAATAGGGCTGGGTCAAAATCATCACCCCGAAGGGTCTTCAGCCCACCCAGCCCACTCATTCACTCTGTCTCTTCTTCGTTCTCATCTCCCCTCTCCCTGGACATTGTGGGGTTCTGGCGCCGCTGCTGGCGATGCCTGCCACCGTGGCCCTTCCTGGCCACCACTGTGGTGCAGGACAAAGTTGGCGACTACGCTCGTCCATCTAGTCCGACTCAATTTGATTCCTGAGCTCCCCTGTGGCCAGGTTCACCCCTTTCCCGAACCCTAGGTTTTGGGTTAGGTGTTGCCACCGCCGCCATGGACCCTCCTGTGGTGGTGTGCGGTGTTCGTGTGCTGTGGTGACCGCCGCCGTGGCTGGTGCGGTGCAAGACCTCTCCGGTCCTCCCCTGCGCCATGAGCACGTCGACCCTTCTTCTTCCTCTTCAATTTCGTCAGCGAGGACCCCGGGTAAGTTGCCTCTATGGATCTTAGTTCATCCTATCATCATGAATCTCTCTGTGTGCATCTAGTGGCTACCTTTGCCTAGTGCCTGCGTTCTGATTAGGGTTCATATCCTAATTAGGGTTCTTGTCCTGATTAGGGTTCATATCCCTCTGTTGATCATATCTAGGATGATTTGGATCTAGTGGTGATAATCCTTGAGCATGATGAATGACTGTTTGATATGGATTATTATTTGTAGTTTGCTTTGGTGATGCTAGTGGCTTGTCAGACTTATTTCAGTGGTAATTTACTATGATCCAATGTTAGTGTTTCTACGAATTCCCTACATGGAAATGTTGTTGATCTGAGAACTTTCCACTGTCAAGATGTTTATACTGACAGTAGTTCTATCAGTAATTGCTTACTGCATTTATAATGGTTGCCTTGTATGAGAATATACATACTGAATATAATCATTATATGTTAATGATTTTCTGTAGATGTATAGATGAGTTTGATAATGATTCCTGGCATTTGGTTTCAGGAAGATTATATTTAGTGGCTTGCCCCTTTTTATTTATGAAATCTAAATAAAGATTGGGATTAGCTTATTAGAACTTGTCCTTGTGATACCATTATAAACTGGCACACAAGTGATTGGGTCCTAATCCTGAGCTTAGCTCTGACAGTGCTTGTGATTAATACTGGCAAGATAAAATGAAAGCTTCTTTTAAATTCTCCTGCCTATGATGTTGGTCTGAGGCATAGCAACTAGTTTCCTAATTGCTGTCCCTGATAGAAATATTCGGGTAGAATTACCAGCTGCTAATTCTTGAAACATAGTTGGAAAACAATGGGTGTGCTAATGGTTTTGCATGGATCCATAGGATATATGAATACTGAGGTGCTACTCTTTTAAGAGGTGTGCCCAGATTTCATAATCCTTCCTTTGGGCTAATTGAAATATAGGATTTGGCTTTTGTAACCAGGATCAATGATGTTGGTTTTAGATCCTGGTTATACTGGTATGTTGATCTTGTGTTTATGACTTTAATTTTTAAAACCTTCTAGGATGGATTCACCCCACTTGGATGAATACTGAGCGGTTAGATATAGAAAAACACATGATTCATTGATATGATAAACAGATCATGTGATGGTTTTTTATAACTCACCACAACTGTTGTTGCTTTGTGGTTGCAACTTGTTGATCTGGTAGCCTGATCTTGCTGCCTTGATCTGGTCCTTCTCTTGTTGCTGTCCCTACTGCTTACAGCTTCTGGAACTTGTCCTTGATCTTGCTATCCGCCTTCTGGTTCCTGGTAGCTTGGTATTGACCTTGCTGTCCACCTGATCCACCCCCTCCTTATGTCACCATCTTGGTGAGTTCTGAGATGATCTAGTTTATGGTTTAGTTTGACAGATTTGGATCTGGCTAGGCTGCTGATGTTTGATGTGTATGAACAAGAAGATGAGGTTGTGGTGCTTGCCCACGACTGTGCTGATGTTTTTGTGTGATTGATCTGTTGTTGTGAGGTTGACAGCACATACCATGCAATCTGGTGTATGTCCTGCATGTGTGCTTGCTGTGCAACTTATGGATATGCTCTGAATTTGAGATTGACTGTTATCTGGTTACTTTTACCTGGCTGGTGAAACTTGCCCCTCCTTGCTTTCATTTGACTTCTGGCTTAAAATTATGAAAGATACATTCTTTCATATTGGTGAAACTTGCCCCTCTTTATAAAATTACTCAATGATGAATCTTGATCAGTGCACTTCACTGACAAGTCTAAGAGTAAAACATTACTAACCCTAACCTTCTTTATTTTTTATTTATGTTTGTTTTGAAGGTACTAGACTTGGGAATTCAAGATTTTAGTTTAGGTTTACTTGTAGAATATCCATATGTAATCTTCTTTATTCTTTTGTAATTTTAGTCCCATTATTTTGTAATCTTTATTTTAGTATTTTGTAATAAATATTATACTATGATCAATAAAGAAATATTATTCTTTATTTATTTACTATTGTAAAAAATTATGGATGATTTCCATAAGTTACATTTTTGTAACTTATTTATTGAATAAAATTATGGAGTGAATATTCATATTCTTTATTTCTTTCTATATATAATGTTTGAGTTATTATTGGTTAACTCTTAATTGAATCAAATATTCAAACATTATTCAAAATTATTTTGAATTATAAATTCAAACATTCAAGTTTTAAATTCAAATTTCATTTCCCAAAACACATAAATACACAAAGATCATATCAAAGTCTATAGCAACCATCCTTCAAGTCTAAACCTATTCTCAAAGTATGAAAGAAACCTTGATCACTTTAGGTTTTTTATTTGGCGAAAAATTTACCCACATTTTCAGAAATGAATGCATGAAGTATTTCAAATTCCTAAATCTACCCTTCGTTAGTTCCTAAATGCTGGGATGTTACAGGGGACTTGATCATTGACACCATCTTCATATTGACCTTGGGATGTAAATTGATCTTCTACTTGATCTTGCTCAAAGGATTGAGGGCTTGGTTCTTGTTCTTCGGTTTGCATGGCATCTTGAGTGAGATGTTGATCTCGTGGTGCACTTGATGGCTCGACTTGAGTAGTGCTCGACTCTTCTTGAGTTGATCTTGATTCACTCCTAGTATCTTGTTGAACATGAATGTGAGACTCGGTGGACAAGATATGCCCAATACCCATCAACTTGATGACTTGAGAGGAATCGCCATCACCTACATCACGAGAAGAAACTTGCCCCTCATGGGGACCATTATTCTCCAAAAACTCCATGTCACAAGATACTTCAACACAACCATTGGTTTTGTTGTAGTATCTATAGGCATGAGAGTTTTCCGCATAACCAACAAATATACCCTCTATAGTTCTAGATTCGAATTACCGAGCTTTTCCTTTTTATTCTTGACGAGGCACTTGCATCCAAAGACACAGAAGTAGTTGACATTGGGCTTCTTACTTGTGAGAATATCGTATGGAGTCATGTCAAAGGAGCTCGAGGAAGAGCCGTCGTGTAGTGAACCACGGTAGCAATGGCTTCTCCCCAAAAATTGTGGGGGGACTTGAATTCACTCAACATTGTTCTTGCCATCTCGATGATTGTCCAGTTCTTCCTTTCAACAACACCATTTTGTTGAGGGGGTATATGAGCTAAGAATTCATGCTTGATCCCCTCATCTTCAAAAAATTCTTGCATGGTGTAGTTCTTTAACTCGGTGCCATTATCGGTTCTAATGGTCTTGATCTCCACTCCATGAGTGCGTTGAGCTTACTTGGCGAAGATCATGAATTCCTTTTAGGTCTCATCCTTTGTCTTGAGAAGAAAGACCCAAGTATACCTTGAGTAATAATCAACAATGACAAGACCATATCTTCTTCCACCAAGGGAGTCATATGTTGATGGCCCGAAGAGGTCCAAATGGAGAAGCTCCAAGGGTCTTGACGTGGCAACCTTGGTAACGGAAGGGCGATGCTTCCCAATTTTCTTTCCTGAAATGCAAGCACTATACACACGATCTTTCTCAAAGGAGACACCGGTTAGTCCAATAATATGCTCACCCTTTAGGAGTTGATTGAGATTCCTCATGTTGACATGACCTACGCAACGATGCCAAAGCCATCCCTTGTCAGCCTTGGCCATTAGACATGTAGGAAGAGATTGGATCTCTTTCGAGAGGTCGACCACATAAAGGTCGTCTTCCACGTGTCCAATGAGAACCAAGCTGAGATCATCACCCCTAAACACCTTCACAAAAGTTCTAGAGAAATAGGAGTCATAGCCGGCATCCGCAAGGTGTTTAATTGAAAGCAAGTTGTAACCAAGGTTTTCAACATGTAAGACGGTCTCTAGAGTCAAAACCTTGGAGATTACCAACTTACCATAACCTAGTACCTTTCCTTTAGAGTTATCTCCAAAAGTGATGCTTAACGTTGAGTTGACATCATGAATGAATTGGTCAAGCCCGCTTCTACCTCCGATCATGTGATTGGTGCATCCACTATCAAACACCCATTTTGACCCACCGGAGGCATAACCCTACAAAATGAATTCTTTGATTTAGGAACCCATTGGGTAATGGGTCCCCTAGCATTAGCAACAAGATCCTTAGGTACCCAAATTGAGTACCACCTATAAGCATAACCATTTCGAGGGCCAACATATTTGGCATATACATCTCCTTGAATGCCCTTACATAGCACATAGGAAGGATTGGACTTTCCCGCATACTTATGATTGAGATTGCCCCTTATGGCTCCCCCCATTCACAACATTACTTTTGACTTTGTCAACCACCTTGTCACCTTCTTTTACAAAGATTATCTTCTTTGGTGGAATGACATTGCTTGTGTTGTTCTTTGGGTCAAAACGAACACCTTCCTTGGAAATTTTTATCTTTTGACGGGATAAAATCTCATCTAGGATCTTTCCTTTGGAGGTAGGTGCATGGCGCTCTTTCTCAAGTTGCTCTTTCAACTTCTTATTTTCCTCAATGAGGAGAGCTTGATAAAAGGTAGAGTTAGAGGAACAAGAATCATTTTCAACAATAATTGGATCCTTCAATGTACCAAGAGCCTTCTCATAGGACACCCGAAGTTTGTCATGGTTCTCTCCAAGTTTTATGAGCTCACGCTTGACAAGCAAACTAGATTTTTCAAGGTGCTCAAGGTCCTTGGTAAGAGAAGCATGAGCAACTTCAAGCTCCTTCTTTGAGACATCAAGCTCTTGGGACAAAGAGTTAGCCCTATCAGTAGTGTCCATGTCTTTTGCTTTATCAATTTCAAAGATTTCAATTTGTAGTTTAAGAAAAGAATTGGTATTCTTTTCCTCACAAAGCTCTTGCTCAATAAGATTGAATCTTCGTTTCTCATCATCAATATGAGATTCCAAGCTATCAATGGCCTCATCGCGTGAGCTAACAAGTTCCATTAATTGCTTGACTCTAGCACGAGCAATGGGAGGAAGAGACTTCATGATAGCATACATTTATTTTATATACTCTTCACCAAATTCATCACTATCACTATCATGATCACTCTCAAGATCATCCAAGAAGCTAGATAGGGATGGAGGAGAGACAATTACCTTGGAGATTCTTGCCATAAGACAAGAACCGGTGATCTTGGGAATAGGAGAACTCTCGATGTAGTCCTTGGCGTAGTCGTAGGTGAGAAGTGAACCGGGTTCGACATATGCCAAACCGGTCACACCCACCACTTTCTCCTTATCCCCACACTCCACATCGGACTCGTCCTTGGAGATCCTTGCCATGAGGCAAGTGGCGGTGACCTTGGGAGTAGGAGAGTCGTTGGTGTAGTCCTTGGTGTAGTCATAGGTGAAGAGAGACCCGAGTTTGGCGAAGTCCAAACCGGCCACTCCAACCACCTTCTATTCATCCTATTCCTCCTTGTCAGATATGTATTCTTGACCTAGGAAGCCCTTGCCATCACACCTATTGTTCCTCTTGAAACTTTCATTGATGGGGTTGGGCTTCAATCTTGGTTTTTTGGCACCCTCTTCATACTTGGGATTGTCAAGCCTCTTTTCATAAGGACATTTATCGGCAAAGTGGCTTGACTCATCACAACTGTATCACGTCCTTTTCTTCTCACTTGATCCCATTGAACTTCTCCTTCTTAGGAACTTCATGTTCTTGGTGAAGAGAGCAAGCTGAGAGAGAATATCATCAACTCCATCAACATCGATTTCTTCATCACTAGCATCATCTTCTTGCACATGCTTAGCCTTTAGTGCTAGAGAGTGCGAAGACCCAATAGCATGGTTGATCTCCTTGATCTTTTTCCCTTCATCCACCAAGTTGTCTGTGGCAACAAGATAAGAGACTAGATCATCGGGAGTGAATTGATTAGCTCTATCAAGGAGTTGCAAGTTCAAGGCAAGCTTTTTATCGGTGACCGCGATCATAGAGACAATCTTGGACTTGATGAGGTCATCATTAAAATTGAATCCATCATCTTACTTCTCACATCCTAGGCCACCAATCTTCACGCGGAGGGCAACAAGTCTCTTGTATGCTGCAGCGATAGTCTCACCATCATGGTTCATGAACATGTTCATCTCTGACTTGGCAGCTTCATACTTGGATTTTTGGATAAGAGACGTTCCCTCTTAGAGAATTACAACCCTATCCCAAAGATCCTAGGCGGTGGGGATGTCACTGACTTGATCATGGAGAGTGCGATGAATGGCACTCCTTATCTTGTTATAAGACGTCGCATTTAGTTGACGGTCGTAGTACTCTCTGTTGGAGATATGCCCTAGAGGCAATAATAGAAGTGGTTATTATTATATTTTTGTGTTTATGATAAATGTTTACATTCATGCTATGATAGTATTAACCGAAAACATTAATACTTATGTGATTTGTAAACTAAATTAGAGTCCCTAGTAAATCCTCTTTGTAATACTAGCTTGTTGGTTACACGATGATCGTGGTTTCCTGATCATGAACATTGAGATGTTGTTAACAACAAGATCATGTCATTAGGAGAATGGTGTGATGGACATACTCCTATAGATAAGCGTAGCATTAAGATCAAGTCATTTCAATAGTTCGTTTGCTATAAGCTTTCTGATACACAGTAAGCCTAATTCCTTCGACCATGAGATCATGCTAATCACCATCACCGGAAGAACGATTTGATGACATCAAACAACAAACCATAACTGGGTGGCTATAAAGGTGGCATTGAGTGTTTGGAAAGTATGTGTTGGGGCACATGGATCAAGAGTGGGATTTGTCCATCCATATGAAGGATAGATATACTCTAGGCCCTCTCGGTGTAATGTCATCCAATTAGCTTGCAAGCATTTGACTGGCTCACAAAGGATCACATATCACGGGAACAAGAAAAGAGTACTTATCAGTCACAAGGTTGAACTAGGTATGCAGAGATACCGACGATCAAACCTCGGATAAGTAAACTATCGCGAGACAAAGGGAAATTGGTATCGTATGTAAGTGGTTCATTCGATCGAAAAGTAATCGTAGAAATATGCGGGAGCCATATGAATTTCCAGATTCCTCTATTGGTTATTGATCGTAGAAGTGTCTCGGTCATGTCCGCATAAATCACGAACCGTAGGGAGACACACTTAAGGATTCGATGTTGTTTAGTAGATATGGAATGTAAGTAGGGAAAACGAATGTTGTTCGGAGTCTCGGATGGGATCCGGGATATCACGAGGAGATACGGAATGATCCGGAGAATAAGATTCATATAAGGAAACTCCAATTTCGGAGTTCGGGAATGATTTTGATGTTTTCATCGGAGAGGTTCTAGAAGGTTCACCAGACCGAAGGGGAATGGTCCATGAATGTGTCATGGGTAAGTGTAATGATTGGATCATGTCCTAGGTCACTTTGGTTGGGAATTTGCGAGAGAGAATTAAATCTCTAAATTGAAAGTCAAAAGGAAGGTTTGAAAAGTCAAACTGGAATAATAGTTTCCTAGTGGAAGAAGAAAAGAGTCCTTCCTTCTATCCAACTTGGGTTTGGGTATGGATTCAAACTTCCCTCTCCCAAGGCTGCCCCCTCTCATAAATAGAGGGGGAGGGGTACTCCAAAGAGCACAACACCAAGCCCTCGCCACCCGTGCGCCGCCGCCCACGCCCACGCCACTGCCGCCACACGCCAAGGCCGCCCATCGCCATCGCCTAGCTACACGACAACCCTCCTCCTCTCCGGCCTTCTGAAGGGGATTCGCAGCATAGTAAATCAAAAAAATTGTACGGATGCAAACAAGAAAGACAAGATCTAATCTAGGAGATGCAATCAACGATAGAGATTGATGAGATCTTCATACCCTTGAAGAAATCAAGATGGAAACGCTCAATGTAACGTGGTTGATGTAGTCGCATAGCTGCCTCCTCCGTGATCCGATCCGATCCCACGCAAGTGGCGGCGCCCGAGAGATGCACACGCACGGTGCTGACGCCTCCTTCCTTGGTCCAGCAAGTATGGTGGAGAGAGATTGGATCTGCGCACGACGGCGTGGTGCTTATGGTGGAGAGTTTCGGCAGGCTTCGCCACACGCTGTTGGAGAGAGAGAGAGAGAGAGAGAGAGAGAGAGGGGCAACAGCATGCTAGGGTTGGAGGAGGGGGGGAGGCTGCGCCCGCCTCCTTATATAGGGGGGCTGGCCCTCCTCCAAGCCCTAGGGCGGCCCCAAGGTGGAGTGGGGCAAGTCTTCCTCCTTCTAGAAGGCTCCTAGGGTTTCCCCTAGGGCTGGCCGGGCCTTGGGGCCTTGTGCCCCTGGCCTAAAGTGGCAGGCACTTCCCTTAGGCCCACGCAGAGGTCCGGACAAGTGGGCCCACGTTGGTCCCACCTAACCTTCTAGAACCTTCCAGACAATACCGATAAACTCAAACGATTCAAATCCAAAACTGCTTTCCTTTATATGAATCTTATTCTCCCACCATTCAAACCTCTCGTGATGTCCTCGGATCTCATCCGAGACTCAACAAAAACTCATAAACTAATCATCCATTCTATCCTAGCCAATGCATGTTATGTGACCCTACGGGTTCGAGAATATGCGTATATGATCTTCTATAAATAATCAACAGGGATCCGAAACCCATATTGACTCTACATATTCATCGATGATCATATCGATGAACCACGATGCCGTGATTCAATTAATCCCATATATGTATTCCCTTTGTCACGCGATATTTTACTTGCCCGAGATTCGATCGCTGGTATCGACATACCTAGTTCAATCTGCTCACGAAGTACTTTACTCGTTCGTAATCCGATATCACTTTGTGATTAACTCCTTAACCACGTGCTTGCAAGCGGTGTTGATATCGACACGAGTGGGCCCAAGTATATCTCCCGACTGGAGGGACAAATTCCATCTCGATACATACAACCCAACAAGTACTTTCCGATCACCGAGAGACATTTATGATCACCTCACATAGGATGACGTTTTATGACCTCAAAGCTTTCTAATACTGTGGATTTGTATTATCTCATGGTCTAAGGAATACAATACTTGACATAGGAAAAAGCTTCGCAAAGGTGAACACGATGACACGATCTAATTTCTCTGCTTAATTTGGGTATGTCCATCATATCATTCTCCTAATGACATGATCTCATTATGAATCGACAACTCATGTCTATGGTTAGAAAACCTTAAACATCATTAATCAATGAGCTAGTCCATAGAGGCGTACTAGGGACACGGTGTTGTTCATAAACCACACAAGTATCAAAGTTTCCGCTTAATACAATTCTAGCATGGAATATAAACTTTATCATGAACAAGAATTATAATAATAACATCTTTATTATTGTAGGGTTTCGTAGCATGGAAAACAAAAAAATTCTATCGCATACAAACAAACAAGCCAAGATCTATCTACTAGATTGTAGCAACGAGTCGATGGAATAACTCACCCTCGAAGATTCCAAAGTGTTTAACAAGAGCGGATTCTCGTGGGTGATGTAGTCGTACTCTTCCCGATCTCAAGATCGCGTAGACGATCCTTCCGGCAAGGCTCCTAAGAGCCCCCGCAATGGTCACACGTTCGGTACTCGACGAAGACCTTCCTCTCCCTTGTTCCAAAGAAATGGAGGTAGTAGCACTCCTCGCGATTCCTAAGCAAGAACCAAGTGGTACCCAAGTAGAGTCGAGATCTCGCAGGCTTCCTAAGCCGAGCGAGTATGGTGGACTATGAGAGCCTCGACGATCTAGGGTTTAGACACACCGAGGAGGGGCAAGGCCACTAGGGTTGCTAGGCGGCGGCGGTTTTCCCTAGGAGGCGGCGGGCAGGTGTGGCGGCGCCGCGGCTTAGGTTTGGAGGCGGGATCTTGTGTGTCTAGGAGGGAGCCCGCCCCTCCTTATAGGTGGAGGGCCGGCCAAGGGAGGGAGTCCCTCCCAACTCGGCTTGGAGGTGGGCGGCGGTGGAGGAGGACTCCTCCCCAACTGCTTCCTCCTTCTCCACTTCCCAAAAATAGCCGCTTGACTTTCAAAACTTGGCTTGACTTTTCAAACTAGGATTTGAATAAACCTCTATTTTGTTCATGATGACACCTAGTACATGATGAAATCATATCAACTTGATATAACACATTCATGTACCCTTCCTCCCGAGTGCCGACATTCCGAACCTTCTAGAACATTCTCGATGAAAACACCTAACCATTCTCCAACTCCAAACAAGACTTTCCTTATATGAATCTTATTCTCCTGACCATTCGGATCTCCTCGTGACATCACGAATCCCATTCGAGACTCGAACAACATTCGGACTCTTTCTCATCATTCCATAACTACTCAAACAACGTCAATCCTTATGTGTCTCCTCACGGTTCGTGAATTATGCGGACATGATCGAGACACTTCTCAACAATAACCAATAGAGGAATCTGAAATTCATATGGCTCCACATATTTCTCACGATTACTTTGTGATCGAATGAACCACTTACATACGATATCAATTTCCCTTTGTCTCACGATAGTTTACTTATCCGAGGTTATGATCGTTGGTATCTCTGCATTCCTAGTTCAACCTCATTCGATAAGTACTTTTCTTGTTCCGTGATATGTGATCCCTTGTGAGCTACCACATGCTTGCAAGCTAATTGGATGACATTTCACCGAGAGGGCCTAGAGTATATCTATCTCATATGGATGGACAAATCCACTCTTGATCCATGTGTTTCAACCAATACTTTCCAACACTCAATGCCACCTTTATAGCCACCCGCCACGGTGTGGTGTTTGATGTCATCAAAGCATCCATCCTAAAGGTGATATGCATGATCTCATGGTCGAAGGAATTAGATTACTATGTATCAGAAAGCATATAGCAATTAAACTATTAAAATGACTTGATCTTTATGCTACGCTTATCTATAGGAGTATGTCCACCATATCATTCTCCTAACGATATGATCTTGTTGTTAATAACATCTCAATGTTCATGATAGGGAAACCACAATCATCTATTAACCAACAAGCTAGTATTATATAGAGGCTTTACTAGGGACTCTTATTTTAGTCTACAAATCACACAAGTATTAATGTTTCCTTATTAATACTATTAAAGCATGAATGTAAAAATTTATCATAAACACAAAGATATAATAATAACTATATTATTATTGCCTCTAGGGCATATCTCCAACAATTATTGCCTCTAGGGCATAATTCCAACAGTCTCCCACTTGCACTAGAGTCAATAATCTAGTTTACATGTGGCAACAATGTAACACCCATGGCATTAAGGTGCTGATCATGTTTTGCTTGTGGAAGAGGTTTAGTCAACGGATCTGCGACATTCAGATTCGTATGTACTTTGCTAATCTTCAGATCTCCATCTGCTATATAATCTCGAATTATATGAAAACGACGGTTGATGTGCTTGGTCTTTGGATGATATCTTGGTTCCTTAGCGGTGCTATATGGCGCTAGTGTTCAAGACAATATCTCCAGTGGGTCCAAGGCACTTGGAACCACACCAAGCTCAGTGATGAAGTTACTGATCCAAACTCTTTCACTTGACGCTTTTGAAGCAGCCATGTATTCTGCTTCTGTTGTATATCCCGCGATCACGCTTTGCTTGCAGCTTATCCAGCTCACAGCTCCACCATTCAAAATATAAAAGTATCCTGTCTGAGATTTAGAATCATCCGGATCAGTGTCAAAACTAGCATCGACGTAACCTTTTATGACGAGCTGCTCATCACCTCCATAGACCAAGAACATTTCTTTAGTCATATTTAAATACTTTAGGATGTTCTTTACGGCTGTCCAGTGTTCCACTCCTAGATCACTTTGGTATCTGCTCGTCAAACTAAGAGCATTGGACACATCTGGTCTAGTACATAGCATGGCATGTAGGGTTTCGTAGCATGGAAAACAAAAATTTTCTATCGCATACAAACAAACAAGCCAAGATCTATCTACTAGATTGTAGCAACGAGTCGATGGAATAACTTACCCTCGAAGATTCCAAAGTGTTTAACGAGAGCGGATTCTCGTGGGTGATGTAGTCGTACTCTTCCCGATCTCAAGATCGTGTAGACGATCCTTCCGGCACTGCGTTCTGGCAGCGCTTCCGCAGTCGGTCACACGTTCGGTACTCTACGAAGACTTTCCTCTCCCGTGTTCCAGCAGGCAGCGGAGGTTGTAGCACTCTCCTCGCGATTCCGCAAAGACAACGCGTGGTACCGGAAGTAGGGAGATCTCAGGCTTCGCCTTAAGCGAGCGAGTATGGTGGAGTATGAGAGAGCTATTAGTGGTCTAGAGATTAGACACACCAATTAGAAGGCTCTAAACCAAGGCTAGGAAATTAGAAGCTCTAAACCAAAACGGCTCTAAACCAGATTATAGGATAGGAACTTGTGTGTCTAGAGGAGGAGGCCCTGCCCTCCTTTTATAGGTGGGAGGGGGGCGCCAAGGAGGAGTCCTCCCAAGTCGGCCTTGGGTGGCACGCCGGGAGAGGAGGACTCCTCCCCAAGTCGGTTTGCCTCCTCTTGCTTGTTTCCCACAGCTTCTGTTTTTAGCCGTTTGACTTTCAAAGGTCATTTGACTTTTCTGCTTTAGGATTCAATTTAATCCTTTATTTGAAACAGCAAGAACACTTAGTACATGATGCAATCATTCCAATATGTAATGACACATTCATGTACCCTTCCCCCGAGTGCTTACATTCCTAACCTTCCGACATTCGATGAAAACACCTAATCATTCCCAACTCAAACGGACTTTCCTTATATGAATCTTATTCTCCGGACCATTCCGGATCACATCGTGATATACCGTATCCCATTCGAGACTCAACAACATTCGTCTTTCTCATAATACCATAACTACTCAAAACAACGTCAATCCTTATGTGTCTCCCTACGGTTCGTGAATTATGCGGACATGATCGAGACACTTCTCCGAACAATAACCAATAGAGGAATCTGAAATTCATATGGCTCCACATATTTCTACGATTACTTTGCGATCGAATGAACCACTTACATACGATACCAATTTCCTTTGTCTCACGATAGTTTACTTATCCGAGGTTATGATCGTCGGTATCTCTGCATACCTAGTTCAACCTCGTTACTGATAAGTACTCTTTTATCGTTCCCGTTATATGTGATCCTTGTGAGCCAGTCACATGCTTGCAAGCTAATTGGATAACATTCCACCGAGAGGGCCTAGAGTATATCTATCTGTCATATGGATGGACAAATCCCACTCTTGATCCATGTGTTTCAACCAATACTTTGAACACTCAATGCCACTTTATAGCCACCCGATTCGGTGTGGTGTTTGATGTCATCAAAGCATACATCCAGAAGGTGATATGCATGATCTCATGGTCAAGGAATTAGGTTACTATATATATCAGAAAGCTTATAGCAATTGAACTATTGAAATGACTTGATCTTTATGCTACGCTTATCTATAGGAGTATGTCCACCATATCATTCTCCTAACAATATGATCTTGTTGTTGATAACATCTCAATGTTCATGATAGGGAAACCACAATCATTAATCAACCAACAAGCTAGTGAAGTATAGAGGTTATACTAGGGACTTCAAATTAAGTTTACAAATCACACAAGTATTAATGTTTCCTTGTTAATACTATTATAGCATGAATGTAAACATTTATCATAAACACAAAGATATAATAATAACTACATTTATTATTGCCTCTAGGGCATATCTCCAACATGGCATACATGATAGAACCTATGGCCGAGGCATATGGCACTTTGCTCATAGTATCTCTATCGTTTACCGTAGTTGGACACCGAGCCTTGCTCAATATCTTACCTGACAACATGGGCAATGAATCTTTCTTTGCTTTGTCCATTCCGAACCTTTTCAGAACTTTGTCTAGATATGTACTTTAGCTTAAAGCTAATAGGCGTCTTTGTCTATCTCTATAGATTTTGATGCCTAATATATAAGCAGCTTCTCCTAGGTCTTTCATTGAAAAACATTTATTCAAATAAATCTTCACATTGTTAAGCATACCAATGTCATTTCCAATAATCAATATGACATCCACATATAGTACTAAAAATGTCACCGAGCTCCCACTCACTTTCTTGTAGATACAAGCTTCGTAGCAATTTGGAACAAATCCAAAACCCTTGATCACTTGATCAAAACGAAGGTTCCAACTCCGAGATGCTTGCTTCAGTCCATAAATGGAACGACGAAGTTTGCACACCTTATTAGCATCCTTAGGATCGACAAAACCTTTGGGTTGCATCGTATACAACTCTTCATCAATGTTGCCATTGAGGAACATAGTCTTGACATCCATCTGCCATATTTCATAATCATGAAATGCAGCAATTGCTAATAAAATCCGAATGGACTTACACAGCGTTACGGGAGAGAAAGTCTCATCAGTCAACACCTTGAACTTGAAACCCTTTGCGACAAGTCGATTTATAGATGCATTACCATCCGCATCCGCTTTCTTCTTGAAAATCCATTTGCACTCAACGCCCTTACGGCCGCTAGGAGGGTCCACCAAAGTTCATACTTGGTTTTCTCATGGATCCCAATTGATTTCATGGCCTCTAGCCATTTCTCGAGCTGGGCTCATCATTGCTTCCTCATAGTTCGCAGTTCACCGTTGTCTAACAACAAGACGGTTAAGACAGGGGTTGCACCATCTGTGAGTGGCACGTGACTTGTCGACCGAAGTTCAAGAGTAGCATCGTCAAGTTTCATGATCCTCGTCATTAGCTTCCTCCCTTGTTGGTACAGACGGCACTGGAACAATTTCAGGTGCTGCGCTACTCTCCAACTAGAGAGAAGGTTCAATAACCTCGTCTAGCTCTACCTTCCTCCCACTCACTTCTTTTAAGAGAAACTCCTTCTCAAGAAAGGATCTTTTCTTTGCAACAAACACTTTGCCTTCGGATCTGTGGTAGAAGGTATACCCAATCGTTTCCTTAGGGTATCCTATGAAGACGCATTTCTCCGCTTTGGGTTCGAGCTTGTCCGGCATCAACTTCTTGACGTAAGCTTCACATCCCCAAACTTAGAGAAACGACAACTTAGGTTTAGCACCAAACCATAGTTCATACGGTGTCGTATCAACGGATTTAGATGGTGCCCTATTTAAAGTGAATGCAGCGGTTTCTAATGCATAACCCCAAAATGATAACGGCAAATCTGTAAGAGACATCATTGATTGCACCATATCTAATATAGTTAGATTCCTGCTCGACACACCATTCTTGTATGCCCGGTATGGAGTTGCAAAACGATTCCGCTTGCTTTAAGATGCGTGAGAAAATCATAACTCAAATATTCACCTCCACGGTCGGATCGTAGAAATTTAATTTTCCTATTACGATGGTTTTTCACTTCGTTCTGAAATTTTTTGAACTTTTCAAACGTTCAGATTTAAGTTTCATTAAATATATACCCATATCTACTTAAGTCATCGAAAAGTGAGAAAATAGCGATATCCACTGCGTCGAAACACTCATTGGTCCGCATACATCGGTATGTATGATTTCCAATAAGTCCGCTGATCTCCATTATTCGGAGAACGGGTTTTGATCATCTTGCCCATGAGGCACGGCTCGACGTGTAAAATGATTCAAAATCAAGAGACTCCAAAAGTCCATCGAATGGAGTTTCTTCATGCTTTACACCAATATGACCTAGACGACGAGGCCACAAATAAGTTGGATTATCTACTTTGCATCTCTTAGCCTCAATGTTATGGATGTGCGTTTCATTGCTTTCGAGATTCGTAAGAAATAAACTTCACAACAGGTGCATGACCATAAAAGATGTTATTCATATAAATAGAACAACCATTATTCTCCGATTTAAATGAATAACCGTCTTGCAATAAACACGATCCGGATATAATGTTCATGCTCAATGCAGTACATAATAACACTTATTAAGGTTTAAAACTAATCCGAAGGTAAAACTAAGGAGAGCGTGACGGCCATCACATCAACTTTTGATCCATTGCCAACGCATCGTCACCTCATCCCTTGCTAGCTGTCTATTCCGTAGCTCTGCTTTGAGTTACAAATATTAGCAATCGAACCAAGATTACATACCTGCACTACAACGAGCGCTAGTAAGTTAAACATCAATAACATGTATATCAAATATACCTTTAATGGTGTCGATCTTCTTGTCCACTAAGTACTTCTGGACGATTAAACTTCCAAAGGACCTTGTCCTTGCAATAGAAGCTCGAGGTCCCACTTAGGTCCGAACTTGAGCTTCTTCTCGAGGGCAACGCTCTTGCTGCCTTTCTTGAAGGATTTCTTTGCACCCTTACCTTTCTTAAAGCTAGGGTCTTGTTGACCATCAACACATGATTATCTTTCTTGATATCCACCTCAGCCTTTCAAAGCTTAGCGAAGAGCTCAAAGGATCGATCAAGGAACCAATTTGATTGTGAGTAACTATAAAACCTTTGTAGCTAGGAGGAGTGATTGCGAACTCACAATCTTGAGCTCTTCTAGAATCTTGCAGTCCAGTTGCTCAAGACGTTGAGTGTAGCCCGACATCTTAATGGCGTGCTCACTAACGGAACTCCCTTCCTCCATCTTGCAATTAAAGAACTTCTCAGAGATCTCATATCTCTCAGAACGGGCCTGAGTCTGAAACATGGTTTTCAGTTCCTCGAGTATCTCAAAGGGCCCAACGAACTCCTCCAAACGATTTTGAAGTTCCGGTTCCATAGCAAACAACATGGTACTCTTAATCACTCCATAATCATCTTTACGTGACTGATAAACAGCTTTTTCATCACCGCATCAAGAGTGGGCGTCACCTAGCGCTTTCTCAAGTACATAGTCCTTTTGTCCGCCATCAAGAATGATTCTCAGATTGCGGAACCAGTTGGTGAAGTTAGACCCATTATTCTTAAGATTTTCTTTCTCAGCAAAAACATTGAAGTTGAAGTTGGAATTAGCCATTTGATCTACAAAATTTGCAAATAAAATTTAGACTATGTTCATGATAACTAGTTCAACTTAATCAAATTAGTAGATGAACTCCCACTAAATTCAACATCCCTCAAGTTGTTTAGTGAACATGATCCAAATTCACCACACCTAATCCGATCTTCACGAGAAGAGATGTGGTTTCAATGGTGGACAACAAGGTGTCGATCATATCATTCATATGAATCATGTTTAACCTTTCGGTTCGTGTGTTCCGAGGCCATGTCTGTACATGCTAGGCTCGTCAAGTCAAACCCAAGTATTTCAAGGCAGTAAAATTGGCTTGCACCTTGTATGTGAACGTAGAGTTTATAGCACCCGATCATCACGAGGTGCTTGAACACGCGAACTTTCAACGGTGCATACATGGGGAGAACACAATTTTATCTTGATCTTTAAGTGAGGAATCATCTTATAATGCTACCGTCGCGATCTAAGCATAATAAGATACATAAAAGGATAAACATCACATGCATATAATTTTATGTGACATGGTATAGCCAATATCCGCGCAATGATCTCCATCTTGTGCGCGTCAGCATGATCTCCATCACTCCACCGTGATTGCCTCCACCATGAATAGCAACTACAACTATTGCTAACTACTTAGCGATAAAGTAAAGCTATTACATGGCGTATAAGAAGTTGATACGCAGGTCATACACAATTATAAAGACAACCATACGGCTCCTGCCGGTTGTGAACTCATCGACATGCAAGTCGTGAAATATTACAAAACATGATCATTGCATACATCATACACATCATGTCTTGGGCCATAGCATATCACAAAACACTCCCTGCAAAAACAAGTTAGACGCCTCTAGTTTGTTGTTGCATGTTTTACGTGACTTATGGGAGTAACAAGCTAAGAACGATTCTTACCTACGGAAAGCCACAATGGTGATATTATGGTTGCCAACATCCATTGTAAATCCCATGACTACTATAGTGAGAGAAACTAGCATCCACCAGCCGCATGTGTGGAACAAGCCACACGTCAAGTGAGTCAGTCTCGCTGACGACGTCAGTAGTTGGCCCGACCGCTTCGATCTCACTATGCCACGCCATAAGAAATACACATCAAGATGTTTGCAACAGAAAACATCAAAGCCCGCAACAAGCATGTTACGTTATACTCGTGAAACACATCTATAGATCTAGCTATGATACCATTGAAGGGGTTTCGCAGCAGAGTAAATCAAATTTTTCTATGGATGCGAACAAGAAAGCCAAGATCTAATCTAGCAGATGCAATCAACGAGAGAGATTGATGAGATCTTCATACCCTTGAAGAAATCGCACAACGGAAACGTTCAACAGAACGTGGTTGATGTAGTCGTGCTAGCCGTCTCCTCCTCGCGATCCGATCCGATCCGATCCTACGCTGCAAGTGGCGGCACCTCCGAGAGATGCACACATACGGTGCAACGACGTCTCCTCCTTCCTTGGTCCAGCAAGTATGGTGGAGAGATAGATTGGATCTGCAGCACGACGGCGTGGTGCTTATGGTGGAGAGTTTCTGCGGCAGGGCTTCGCCTACACGCGGTTGGGAGAGAGAGAGAGAGAGAGAGAGAGAGAGGAAGGGCAGTAGTTGGCGGCTAGGGTTACAGGAGTGGGGGGAGGCTGTGCCCCTACCCTCCTTATATAGGGGGCTGGCCGGCCCCTCCTCCAACCCCTAGGGCGGCGGCCCCAAGGGTGGAGTGGGGGGCAAGTCTTCCCCCCTCCTTCTAGGAGGCTCCCTAGGGTTTCCCCTAGGCCGGGCCTACCCCTTGAGGCCTTGTGCCTGGCCCAAAGTGGCACTTCCCTAGGCCCACGCAGGTTCTCCGACAAGTGGGCCCACGTTGGTCCCACTCCAACCTTCTAGAACCTTCCAGACAAATCGATAAACTCCGAAATGATTCCGAAATCCAAAAAACTGCTTTCCTTTATATGAATATTATTCTTCGGACCATTCTGGAACCTCTCGTGATGTCTAGGATCTCATCCGAGACTCCGAACAAAAATCATAAACCAATCATCCATTCTATCCTAGCGTCGATGCACGTTAAGTGTGTGACCCTACGGGTTCGAGAATATGCAGACATGATCTTCTATCAATAATCAACAACGGGATCTGGAAACCCATATTGACTCCCACATATTCATCGATGATCATATCGGATGAACCATGATGCCAGGATTCAATTAATCCCATATATGTATTCCCTTCGTCACGCGATATTTTACTTGCCCGAGATTTGATCGTTGGTATCGACATACCTAGTTCAATCTCGTTCAGAGTAAGTACTTTACTCGTTCCGTAATCCGATATAAATTTGTGATTAACTCCTTAACCACGTGCTTGCAAGCGGTGTTGATATCGACACGAGTGGGCCCAAGTATATCTCCGACTGAGGGACAAATTCCATCTCGATACATACAACCCAACAAGTACTTTCCGATCACCGAGACACCTTTATGATCACCCTCACATAGGATGGCGTTTGATGACCTCAAAGCTTTCTTCCGATACCAGGGAGTTGTATTATCTCATGGTCTAAGGAATACAATACTTGACATAGGAAAAAGCTTCGCAAAGATGAACACGATGACACAATCTAATTGCTCTGCTTAATTTGGGTCTGTCCATCATATCATTCTCCTAATGACATGATCTCATTATTAATCGACAATTCATGTCTATGGTTAGGAAACCTTAACCATCATTAATCAATGAGCTAGTCCATATAGGCGTACTAGGGACACGGTGTTGTTCATAAACCACACAAGTATCAAAGTTTTCGCTTAATACAATTCTAGCATGGAATAT
The DNA here is from genome assembly GCA_030063025.1 of Avena longiglumis. Lineage (NCBI taxonomy): Eukaryota > Viridiplantae > Streptophyta > Magnoliopsida > Poales > Poaceae > Avena > Avena longiglumis. The sequence continues at coordinate 72,854,296 of CP125976.1, read as the reverse complement.
AAACTTTATCATGAACAAGAATTATAATAATAACATCTTTATTATTGCCTCTAGGGCATAATTCCAACACCTTATAAACCTAGATCGTCGGAAACCCTAGATTCACCATAACTCGCACCGTCTTAGGCGAAGCCTCGGATCTTCCTCTACTTCCGACAACACGCCGTCGCCGAAATTAGGGAGAACTACAACCTCTGCTCACCGGAACAAGGGAGAGGAAGGCCTTCATCGAGCACCTAACGGTGACCAATCGGTAAGCACCGCCGAACGCAGCCGTAAGGATCGCTCACGCGATCTTGAGATCGGCAAGTGTACGACTACATCACCCACGAGAATATGCTCTCGTTAACCGCTTTGGAATCTTCGAGGGTGAGTACTCTAATCGACTCGTTGCTTCAATCTAGTAGATAGATCTTGGCTTGTTTGTATGCATGTGGTAGATTTTCTTTGTTTTCCATACTACGAACCCATACGGTGGTATCAGAGCCGTGTCTATATGTAGATCTGATGCACGAGTAGAACACAATGGTCATTGTGGGCGTTGATGCTTTTGTTATTGATTGCTTCTTGTGTACTTTTCATCTTGCGGTATGGTGCGATGAAGCGGTCTGGGCTAACCTTACATGACATCGTTCATGAGACTTGGTCCACGCTTGACATGCAACTTGTATTGCATAAGTGGCTTTGCGGGTGCATGTTTCTCCCAACATAGTGAAGATTCAATTTACAATAGGTAATTGACAATACTAGTATCATCGTTGTGGTTCTTGTTCGTAAGTTAGATCGACACTTATTGAAAGCCCCAAACCACGTAAAACATGCAAAGAAAACTAGAGGCGTCTAACTTTGTTTTGTAGGGGTGTGATGTGATGTGATATGTCCATGATTGTGATTATATATGATGTATGCAATGTTCCTTATTGTAAGTCGGCAACCGGCAGGAGCCATATGGTTGTCTTTTAATTCCGTTAAGACCTGCGTGTCTATTATTCAAAGTAGTTGTAATAGTTGATGCTGGTGGAAGACAACCATGAAGCGACGCCATTGACCTTGACGCCATGCCGGTGATGATGGAGATCATGTTCGTGCTTGAAGATGGAGATCGGAAGCACAAGAAGAAAGCCCGTATCATATCACATATTATGAATTGCATGTTATGTTAATCCTTTTATGCATCTTGTATTGCTTAGTTCGCGATGGTAGCATTATAAGATGATCCCTCTAGCACAAAATATCAAGTTATAAAGTGTTCATCCTTAGTAAACACCGTTGCTAAAGCTCATTGTTTCGAAGCACCACGTGATGATCGGGTGTGTTAGATTCTGCGAGTGTATACAACAGGAGCAAGCCAGATTTGCTCATCCGGAAGCTAAGGTTTGATCTTGACGAGCCTAGCATGTACAAAAATGGTCTTGGAACACGGATCGCCGAAAGGTAAAGCATGAGTCATATAGTAGATATGATGAACATGTTGATTGTTCGCCATTGAAACTACATCAACTCTCATGATGATCGGTTTTGATGTGGTGGATTTGGTTCGTGTGATCACTAAAACAATGTGAGGGATATTGTTTTGAGTGGGAGTTCACCTAGATTAATTTAACTATTAATTAGAACTCAATTTGTCATAAACTTAGTCTAAACTATTGTAAATATGTTGTAGATCAATGGCGACCCCTACCATCAATTTTAATGCGTTCCTAGAGAAAGAAAAGTTGAAAAACAATGGAAGCGACTTCGCGGATTGGTTCCTCAATTTGAGGATTGTCCTCAATGCTGGTAATTTGACCTATGTGTTGGATGCACCGCTAGGTGACCCCACCTGCAGCTGATGCTACCGATGAGGTAAAGAATGTTTTCCTCAATCGGAAGAATCAGTACTCCACAGTTCAGTGTGCTATGTTGTATGGTTTGGAATCGGAGCTTCAGAAAAGGTTTGATAACCATGACCCACATGATATTTTCTGTGAACTCAAAATGATATTTGAGGCTCCCGCGGCAGTTGAGAGTTATGAGGCTTCTGAAAAGATCTTTAACTGCAAGATGGAAGAGGGCAACTCCGTCAGTGAGCACATGCTTAAGATGTCTGGGCACGCAAGAAAGCTTCAAAGCTTGGGTATAGTGATTCCTAATGCTTTGGGGATTCACCGTGTCCTCCAATCACTACCACCAGGTTACAAGAACTTTGTGATGAACTAAAATATGCAAAACATGGACAATTCGTTGCCCGAACTCTTCTCCATGTTAAAGTCTGCGGAAGTGGAGATCAAGAAAGAGCACCAAGTGTTGATGGTAAATAAGTTCACCAAATTCAAGAAGCAAGGCAAGCCTAAGAAAAAGGGAAACTTCAAGAAGGGCGGTAAGAAAGTTACCGGGCCGGCGAAGAAGACCAAGGTTGGGCCTAAGCCTGATACTGAGTGCTTTTACCGCAAGGGAGAAGGTCACTGGAAGCAGAATTGCCCCAAGTACTTGGCGGATTTGAAGAATGGCAACATCAAGAAGAAAGGTATATCCGATATACATGTTATTGATGTGTATCTCACTAGTACTCGTAGTAGTGTCTGGGTATTTGATATTGGTTCGGTTGCTCTTATTTGTAACTCGAAACAGGTGCTGCATAATAGACGGAAACTAGCGAAGAACGAGGTGACGATGCGCGTTGGAAATGGATCAAAGGCTGATGTGATCGCGGTTGGCACGCTACCTCTTCATATACCATCGGGATTAGTTTTATACTTAAATAATTGTTATTTGGTGCCTGCGTTGAGCATGAACATTATATCCGGATCATGTTTATTGCGAGACGGTTACTTGTTTAAATCCGAGAATAATGGTTGTTTGATTTATATGAGTAATATGTTTTATGCGCATGCACCTTCGATAGATGGTCTATTCTTATTGAATATTGATTGTAGTAATACACATATTAATAACAGTGAAGCTAAACGTTTGAAATTGAGCGATAACTCGACCTATATGTGGCACTGTCATCTTGGTCACATTGGAGTGAAGCGTATGAAGAAACTCCATTCCGATGGACTTATTGAATCACTTGAAAGATGCGAAGCATGTCTGATGGGTAAAATGACTAAGACTCCATTTTCTGGTATGATGGAGCGAGCTACGGACTTATTGGAAATCATACATACCGATTTGTGTGGCTCAATGAGTGTAGCATCGTGCGGTGGTTATAGTTATGTTCTTACCTTCACGGATGACTTAAGTAGATATGGGTATATCTATTTCATGAAACATAAGTCCAAAACTTTCGAGAAGTTTAAGGAATTTCAAAGTGAGGTAGATAATCAACGTAACAAGAAGATTAAATTTCTACGATCTGATCGTGGAGGTGAATATCTAAGTTACGAGTTTGGCGAGTATTTGAAGAAATATGGAATACTTTCACAATTGACACCGCCGGGAACACCACAACGTAATGGTCTGTCTGATCGTCGTAATTGAACTCTCTTAGATATGGTTCGTTCTATGATGTCACTTACAGATTTACCGCTATTATTTTGGGGTTATGCATTAGAAACAACCACATTCACTTTAAATAGGGCACCATCTAAATCCATTGAAATAATACCGTATGAATTATGGTTTGGGAGGAAACCTAAATTGTCATGTCTTAAAGTTTGGGGTTGCGAAGCTTATGTAAAGAAGTTACAGCCCGACAAGCTTGAACCCAAAGCGGAAAAATGCGTCTTCATAGGATACCCGAAGGAAACTATTGGGTATACCTTCTATCATAGATCCGAGGGCAAAATCTTTGTTGCCAAGAATGGATACTTTCTAGAGAAGGAGTTTCTCTCGAAAGAAGTGACTGGAAGGAAAGTACAACTCGACGAGGTTGTTGAACCTTCTCTCGAACTTGCGAGTAGCGCATCACCGGAAGTAGTTCATGTGGCGCCTACACCAATAAGAGAGGAAGCTAATGATGTTGATCATGAAACTTCGGTTGAAGTAACTATGAAACCTCGCAGGTCAACGAGAACTCGTACCACTCCTGATTGGTATGATCCCATTATGAGTGTCATGTTGGTGGACAACACCGATGACCCCACGACATATGAGGAAGCGATGATGAGCCCAGATTCCAATAAATGGCAAGAATCCATGAAATCCGAGATTGGATCCATGTACGAAAACCAAGTATGGACTTTGGTGGACTTACCGATGGCGGAAGGTCGAGAACAAATGGATTTTCAAGAAGAAAACATATGCTGATGGTAATGTTATTGTCTATAAAGCTTGACTTGTCGCAAAAGGGTTTCGACAAATTCAAGGAGTTGACTACAATGAGACTTTCTCACCAGTAGCGAAGCTAAAGTCTGTGAGGATTTTGTTAGCAATCGCTGCATATTATGATTATGAGATATTGCAGATGGATGTCAAAACGACGTTCCTCAATGGAGACATTGATGAAGAGTTGTATATGGTACAACCCAAAGGTTTTGTTGATCCTAAAGATGCTAACAAGGTATGCAAACTTCAACGGACCATTTATGGATTGAAGCAAGCATCCCGGAGTTGGAATCAATGTTTTGATAAGGTAATCAGAAGTTTTGGTTTTATACAAACTTATGGAGAAGCTTGTATTTATAAGAAAGTGAGTGGGAGCTCTATAGCATTCTTAATACTATATGTAGATGACATATTGTTGATTGGAAATGATGTACACCTTCTTAATAGTGTCAAGTATTATTTGAATAATAGTTTGTCAATGAAAGATCTTGGCGAAGCAACTTACATATTAGGCATAAAGATTTATAGAGATAGATCGAGACGTCTAATATCATTGTCACAGAGTACATATTTGGACAAAGTTCTAAAGAGGTTTGGAATGGAAGATAGCAAGAAAGGGTTCTTGCCCATGTTGCCCAATACGATCTTGAGTAAAACTCAAAGTCTTGCAACAACAGAAGATAGAGAAAGGATGAGTAAGACTCCCTATGCCTCAGCCATAGGATCTCTTATGTATGCCATGCTATGTACTAGACCCGACATTGCATATGTTGTTAATTTGACTATTAGATATCAAAGTGATCCAGGAGTGGATCATTGGACAGCGGTCAAAAAACATCCTTAAGTACTTGAGAAGAACTAAGGATATGGTTCTTTCTTATGGAGGTGTTGAATAGCTCGTTGTTAATGGTTACACCGATGCTAGTTGGAACTCCGATCCGGATGATTCTAAATCTCAATCTGGATATGTATATACTTTGAATGGTGCAACAGTTAGCTAGAGGAGTGCAAAGCGAAGCGTTTTGGCGAAATCTTCAACTGAATCGGAATACATAGCTGCTTCGGAAGCTTCACAAGAGGCGATATGGATGAAGGAGTTCATTATAGAGCTCGGTGTGGTTCCAAGTGTGTTGGACCCAATGTCTATCTACTGTTATAACATGGGTGCCATAGCCAATGCGCAAGAACCAAGGTCACACAAGAAGCTGAAGCACATCAAGCTACGTTTTCACGCTATTCGGTAGCATGTCCAAGATGGTGACATAAATATTTGCAAAGTACACACGGATCTAAATGTGGCGTATCCGTTGACAAAACCTCTCCCGGGGGCAAAACATGAACAACACCAAACCGCCATGGGTGTTCGGTATATTACCATGTAATCTAGATTAGTTGACTCTAGTGCAAGTGGGAGACTGTTGGAGATATGCCCTAGATGCATTCATGCTTTAACAGTATTAACTAGAAACATTAATACTTGTGTGATTTGTAAACTAAATTAGAGTCTCTAGTAAAGCCTCTTTGTAATACTAGCTTGTTGGTTACACGATTATCGTGGTTTCCCGATCATGAACATTGAGATGTTGTTAACAACAAGATCATATCATTAGGAGAATTGTGTGATGGACATACTCCTATAGATAAGCGTAGCATTAAGATCAAGTCATTTCAATAGTTCGTTTGCTATAAGCTTTCTGATACACAGTAACCTAATTCCTTCGACCATGAGATCATGCTAATCACCATCACCGGAAGAATGATTTGATGACATCAAACACCACACCGTAACTGGGTGGCTATAAAGGTGGCATTGAGTGTTCGGAAAGTATGTGTTGAGGCACATGGATCAAGAGTGGGATTTGTCCATCCATATGACGGATAGATATACTCTAGGCTCTCTCGGTGGAATGTCATCCAATTAGATTGCAAGCATGTGACTGGCTCACAAGGGATCACATATCACGGGAACGAGAAAAGAGTACTTATCAGTAACAAGGTTGAACTAGGTATGCAGAGATACCGACGATCAAACCTCGGATAAGTAAACTATCGCGAGACAAAGGGAAATCGGTATCGTATGTAAGTGGTTCATTCGATCGTAAAATCGTAGAAATATGTGGGAGCCATATGAATTTCCAGATTCCTCTATTGGTTATTGATCGTAGAAGTTTCTCGGTCATGTCCGCATAATTCACGAACCGTAGGGAGACACACTTAAGGATTCGATGTTGTTTAGTAGATATGGAATGTAAGTAGGGAAACCAAATGTTGTTCGGAGTCTCGGATGGGATCCGGGATATCACGAGGAGATCCGGAATGATCCGGAGAATAAGATTCAAATAAGGAAAGTCTGTTTCTGGAGTTCTGGAATGATTTCGATGTTTTCATCGGAGAGGTTCTAGAAGGTTCACCGAACCGGCGGGGAATGGTCCATGAATGTGTCATGGGTAAGTGGAATGATTGGATCATGTCCTAGGTCACTTTGGTTGGGCATTTGCGAGAGAAAATTAAAGCTCTAAACTGAAAGTCAAAAGGGAGGTTTGAAAAGTCAAACTAGAATAATAGTTGCCTAGTGGAAGAAGGAAAGAGTCCTTCCTTCTATCCAACTTGGGTTTGGGTATGGATTCAAACTTCCCTCTCCCAAGGCTGCCCCCTCTCATAAATAGAGGGGGAGGGCTGCCCCAAAGACCACAACACCAAGCCCTCCCCACCCGTGCACCGCCGCCGCCCACGCCATCGTCGCCGCCGGCCCTCCGCCGTCGCCCTAGCCGCCGCCAACACCTCCTCCTCCTATTCGGCCTTTTAAACCTAGATCGCCGAAAACCCTAGATCCACCATAACTCGCACCGGCTTAGGCGAAGCCCTGCGGTATCTTCCCTCTACTTCCGACACCATGCCATCGTGCTACCGGAATTGCGAGGGGAGAACTACAACCTCCACTGCCTGCTGGAACAAGGGAGGGGAAGGTCTTCATCGAGAACCGAACGTGTTATCGACTGCGGAAGCGCTGCCGAAACGCAGCGCCGGAAGGATCGTCTATGCGATTTTGAGATCGGCAAGTGTACGACTACATCACCCACGAGAATCTGCTCTCGTTAACCGCTTTGGAATCTTTGAGGGTGAGTACTCTAATCGACTCGTTGCTTCAATCTAGTAGATAGATCTTGGCTTGTTTGTATGCATGCGGTAGAAATTTTTTGCTTTCCATGGTACGAACCCCTACACTCTCCCAGAGTGAGGTTGTTGGGATCATGAGGGTGCAAACCGGTGCACACAATCTCCCAAACCTCAACACTGCAGCTGCGAAGATGAGATTCCATATAAGCTTTCCAATGAGAGTAATGAGTTCCATCATAATGAGGTGCAAGACCCGAACCATTAATATGAGGCATGATATTCTTTTGCTTAGGATAAACATAAGGAAATTGATTATGGGGCGTGGAGAGTTTTGACGAGCCACTCTCATGAGCGGACTCGCCATCCTTATCCTTTTCGTGTCCATTGGTCTCCCTTGAGTTACTACCAATGGGTTACCAAGAAAAGCCCCATCGCCAATGGCCTTAAGTTGTCCTTCTAGGTAACTCATTCGAACAAGGAGATCGGAATCAGCCTTGGCCTTTTCAAGGGCACCCTTGGCTAAGATTTCGCGAAGCTCCTTGACCGAATAAGTCGTATCCTCCTTATCATCGGAGAAAACCATCTTTTCTATTAGGCGGTGAAGCCCTTAAAAGAGCCCTTGGCTCTGATACCAATTGAAAGTGTAAGATGGTTAACCTAGAGGGGGTGAATAGGTTTCTACAAAATTCTTTATAATATTTTGCAAGTTTTAGGCTTTGCGAAATATAAGTGAGCCTAAATGCAAACTAGGTGAGGCAACCTAGACGATGAACAAGATACTTCAAGCTCAAAGGCTATCACAAGGTAAACAACACAAGTAACAGATCGGTTAAGGAATAACCGAGGCACGCGGAGACGAAGATGTATTCCCGTGTTCACCACCTTTGGGAAGGGGCTACGTCACGTTGGAGAGGTGTGAGGTTCCACGAAGGATTCCTCACGCTCCACAAAGTCTCACCTTCTTCCCCGAGCCTATCCCACGAAGGAATAGCTCACTTACTCGTGGTAGACTTTTAAGGTAGTCTCCAAACCCTCACAAACTTTCCACGGAGCAAATCACAAGCCGAATGCCTCCGGGCGACCCTAGCCGCCTAGGGTTTCCCACAAACCCAAGAGTAACAAGCTAACTCAATGAACTCAAGGGGGGATGAACTTTGGCTTGGTGGAAACGTAGATCGGGACCTCCTTTTCCTTTCTACCAAAGGGATTTGGATTTGGTTGGGTAGAATGGGAGATCCTCAAGCTTTTGTGTTTCAACAATGGGGGAGAGAGAGAGCTTCAAGAAATGAAATGTTTGCTCAAGTGCCTAACCTAACAGTGGACAAGAAAGGGTATATATAGTATGGAGGAAAAAGAGCTTTGGGGTTCTGCGACAAGACCGCAATAAGTTCGGTCGATCGAGTTGCACGGAATTTCCGGCGACCCTGGATCGACCACACGCCGGAATTTTCGGTGGCGACCGAAATTCTCGGCGAACAACTGAAAAGCCATGCAGTAAGCCATATCGGTGTACACCGAGAATTTTCGGCGGCGACCGGAAATTCCGGCGACAGCACTGGCGCCACCGGCGCTTTTGCCGATTTCACAGTAACCCCTTTTGACTCATTTTTCAATAGTTTCTATCTCTCTTCGACCGGGTGTGTGGCGATGGATGATGAGCGGTATATTTGGTGTATAACAACCCCAAAGAGTTTTTTTTCGCATCGAGATCATCCCTCTTAATAGTGCGGTGTTTCCTAATTGACTCCAGAGTAAATAAGAGAGAATAATAAATAACACTACCGGATATTCGTATAGAAACGAATGGGGGGTCACCCATCACCTATCACCAACAACTTGCGGACACTCACCTGTAGAGAAGCTAATAGAAACATTAGTCCGTTCTCTAGCTTCGATGTCATAGTTAACCAAAACACTAGATAAGGGCTATTTGCCCTTTCACTACCACTATGAATCCTCCTCCGACTCCGACGAGTATGCTAGGTTGTGCGCATGACATGTACGATTATCAATGTGGGCATTGGCCATTTGCAATGAAAAAATTTATTCAATCCCTACAAAATTTGTTACAAGTACACCACACACCCTAAAACTACGCACAGCCGCCGACTCTGGAGGTGGCGGATGCGACACGCTAGATACACCATTTGTCATATAGAGAGCAAATGATCGCCTCCTACACCTGTGTGTCCTCTTCAGCTCGGTCGAGACGGGCACGCAGGAAAGCGTTGTCGGGATTGGCCCGCACCACTTCCCGGAGGTCGTCGCAGACCAATCGCCGGTACTCCGGCATAAAGACGTGTTCCGCCACCGCCATCATGAAATGCTCATCGGTGGTCACGTGACGGTCGTTGAAAGGGCGACGCGGCAGGGAAGGGGGGTCATCCTGTAAATCCGCGGGCACCCCGGAATCGGAGGAGGCATCACGTCTGGTAACTCCGGCGAGTTCCACGAGGGCATCGGCGCCGGCCTCTTCTCATCGGCTGGGGTTGCCACGGACCTCGTCGTCAACGGAGCGGCAGCATGGTGTTTTTGTGCCGTGGGTGGCTCGGTATGGTCCAAAATATCTCGACCTTCTCTTTTATAGTCAGGTGTCCGACGCGGAAACACCAAGAATTCACGAAGCGGCGAAAAGAAAGGCGGGAGACGACGTGGCGGCGGAAAGACACCAGAAATACGCCGGCATGGTGATAGCCAAGCGTGGACAGATGGGCCGCACCGCTGGCACGGTCGTCCAAACAGACCGAACCACGACTCCAAATTGACCACGGACCGAAACAGGCCGGATGGGTCCAACCGATGAAGATGCCCTTACTGTTAGGTGGAACAACTATTCGCTTCTGAAATCGCACTGATCGACAACTCTGACACTAAGCTTCAGGCTGTTGACCAACGTGCGAGGCACTGTTGATCAGCAGGCATAGCACGCCGGGGCGGGAGGAAGCATGTGTTGGGCCGAAACGTGCCGCACGATCGACCAGCCGTCGCTGTTCCGATGGCGATGGAGCGCAGCGCAGCGGTGGAGCCACCCGAGCCGGCCACCTGCGTGCAGGCCCCGGCCCGATCAACCTCGGACGCGTCGGTCGTCCCATCCGCATTGCCTCCCCGGAAAAGAAGATTCCCGTTTCCCCCAATTTCCTCGCCGGCGGCGATCGAGAGGAGAGCGGCGCCGCCGTCGCACCATCCTGTCTCCTCAAGTCATTAGTAGAATCACGGGGTAATGATTCATTCACTTATGGCATTATTGCCTACTCAAACTTGTTCGGAAGTTCGGATCCTCGCCAACGATGACCAGGCGCATGGCCTGGCCCGCAAGGCTTGGGGCGGAGTACACGTACGTCCAAGGAAGAGACGCCGTTGTCCCACAAGTAGCGGTCGGCAGAGGTCACCGTCGGCTCGTCGGGATTCAATCCACAGGAGCTGAATACGTGCCAAAACTTCCAGTTTCGGAGTTTAGCAAAAAAACATTCGACTCGGCAAGTCGACCTACCTCTTTTCCTTGTGTTCACTGTGCAGAGAACGATAGTGAAACAACCATCGACTGTGCAGGATCGACGTCGGCCTACCACGGAACGGAGAGGAGGCAGCATCCAGAGAGTTCTGGCCTGGTCACCCGGCCGGCGGCCGACCGAATGGGCGGTGGATACCGGTCCTCCCCGACCGTGTCATGACAGCAACCTGAAATGATGTAGCTTCTGAAAACGAGAGCTCTCCGCGGATCAGTTCGTGGACGTGTAGGATAGGACGGCACACAGGTTTATTTGGGCGATTTGCCAAGGAATTAATACGGACCTGTGCGTATCGTCTAATCTACATATGCCTCTGTTTGTTTATTCATATTTATATCAGTATCATGTGGAGACCTGACTAGCTTGGATTGGGACAAGTCATGCCCGGTTTATGTCTGAAATGAATTTGGGACAGGGACCGGTGAAGACATGTATGTATGCATGCGGTGATTTTCTTTTTCTAGTTTGCCTGGTTTGTGTTTCTCCAACCGACGGCATGATCATTGGTGCGTCCGAGTGCTGGTCAGTGTGATGCTGATTTAGCTACTGATCTACTTATCCTGGTTTGCGTCAGTCGAGATAACAAGCTAGTACTAGGTCTTTCTCATACCCTGATCTGGATCGTGTTTCCGTGCCATTGGGGCCGGTACAAGGAATCTCAACGCATGTGACGTCTAAACCTCTTCCGCGAGGAAGGAAAAAATCTGTCCATATATATATAGCCAGACTAATGTTGAAATGGTTTGCTAGTATTCCGGTTCACATATGTGCAGGAAGCACGGCAGCTTGCGCAATCTTCCTACCCAGTTCAGCCAATTCCAGCGAGACAAGTCATGTAGGAGTACTACGCTGCTTTGATGCAATTGGGGAGACTTTACATACCCTTGGGGTTAGATCAGTGATCTCTCCAAATGCTTTTCCACTCGACAGCGACTTGCTCAAAGGAGGCGGAGAGAATGAAAGCTCCGAATTGAAAGCTGAAACCTCACAGTATTTAGAACGCCGCAACCCATGGAATCTTCTAGAAACACCGTAAAGGCGGAACGGTTTGGATCAGCAGTGCTGCGCCTGGAATAGCAACCGGGGGCCGGGGCGGGGAGGAAGGGTTTTTTAAGGGTTCCGTGCCACTGTGCCGGAGGTGGGACAATTGAGATACCACTTTTATACTATTAGACTAACTCTAATTTAGATGGGATATAAGCGGTATGTTTAATACGCCAAATCTAAATTATCCCACTCGCCACATTTAATTTTCGAAGCTACAGTAGCCTCAAAAGTCAAATCGATTGTCTCAATTGTCCCACTTCAGCGTCCCAAGAGCCTGATGCACGCACTGATCCGGCAGAACAAGCTGGCCCGGCGCGTGACAGAGACCAGACAAAAGCTCGATCGACCGGCACGCTGGCACAGCGACATACGGGACGGCGATGAGTTATGCAAAACGGCACAGCACGATCGATCGACCAGGCGTCGCTGTTCCTATCTGCGGTGGAGCCAGCCGCGCCGGCCACCTGCGTGCCTGCCGGCCCCGCTCCGATCGACCTCGGACGCGTCGATCGTCCCATCCGCATCGCCTCCGAAGATTCTTCTCCTTGTAGGCCTGTACGTACTCCACGTCCCACCGGTCGACAGCGTCTCACCGCATCACCAGCCGCCCGCAAAGAAGACGTCACCGTCGCCGGCGCACCGCGGCGGCCACGTATATGCTTGGCTCCGGTGATCCCTTCCCTGCCCTGATGCCGTTCGACGTCGATGGTGTCTCCTTCGGCAGCAGAGAGCTTTTTCTTTTACTACTTGGCTGGGGCAGTGCGCGCGGAAAGAGGAGGAGTTTGGTTGGTAAGGGTGTGTTTGGCAGACTGCTTCTGCACAGAAATTTCCACCTCAGATTGAATTTGGATGTTTGTTAGGTTGGGTCCGTCCCGTGGGCACTGCCCATCTCATACGAAAACTGCCTTTGGGCACTGCCCCGTAGCGAAGCTGAAAACGAGCTTCGCTACTCAGCCCTGCCGAAGCCATCCAGAAAAAATCCCCGCGCGTGCGTTTCGGCCCGCTAGGGGTCACCGCTCCACACGCCTGCATCTCCCCGTTTGCCCCTGCAGCACATTGCTCTCTTCTTCGTCAACTGCCCAAGACGAGATCCATCCCTGGGCCTACTCGACGCCGGCCTCCACTGCCTCCTCCTCGACGCCGGCACCTGCCCTCGGCCTCCACCGCCTCTTCCTCGATGTTGGACCCTGCTCCCTGGCCGCAGCTCGCTAGGGCCCAGCGACCTCTCACCGCCTCCCGGCGCTCTGCTCCCTCGACGCGCCGCCATGGAAGCTCCCTGTCCGTAGCTGGTCTCATCGGTGCCCAGCGACCTCGTGCCGCTTCCCCGCGCTCTGCTCCCTTGACGCGCCGCCATGGAACAAGTCGCGACCCAGCGCCGCCGTGGAAGCTCCCTGACCGCAGCTCGTCTCACCGACGCCCAGCGACCTCGCGCCGCCATGGAAGGTCCTCGAGCAGCCACGCCTCGAGCTCGTCTCCGCCGGAGCTCCCTGGCCGCAGCTCGCCGGTGTAGGGACCCGATTGATTTTTATTTATGTATGTAGGGAGTTGATTGCCTTTTATTTATGTATATAGGGATCCGATTGTATTTATTTTTGCATATAGACACCCGATTGCTTTTTATTTGTGTATTTAGGAGCCTCTATGTAAATTTTAGACCTCCTTGGTATATCTCAACACATACAATCCATCAAACAATGGATGAATTCAGAATTTCTCAAGAGACACATGCTACCAAACACATATCAAAATCTCAACTTAAACATGTTAAGGTCAGCTTGGCTCAACAGAGATATTGATTCTGAGATAGACCAGTCTACCAAACACACCCAAAGTGTCAATTCTGGTTCGTACGATGACCTAGAAGCAGGAATTCATGGAAAGATACCAGCATAGGTGTGCGCGGGAACAGATGTACCGGCCAAAGTGTTCGTCTTTTTTGAGGTGCACCGTGGCACGGAGAGACTCGGGCAAGTCGGTATCTATTGTCCGGTTTCCTCTTGACCGAAACATGGCACACAATCAATGGATATGATGCTTGAATCGATTACTACTACTCCTCCATTTTAAAATATAAGATGTTTTAGGTTTGTGAAGAGAATGTATTTAGCATTTTTAAAGATATGCGCTTACCATATTTAAAGTGAATCTGCACACAAAGTCAGACATTTGTTTCACAAAACTAAAACATCTTATATTTTAAAACAGAGGGAGTACTTTTTAATCGATAAGCAAAAGCAAGCTAGGACTTCAGGATTGGAAAAGGATAATCTGTTTGGCAAGCTCTGAGCTCTGAGGTCGGAGCGAGAGTGCTCTGGAACTGCAAGATTGTAGTGGCCTATTTAGTGCGGTACATTCTCCGTACGGTGCTATATACGGGCTTTCTGCCAGGTCCCCTTTTTAAGAGACTTCAACAAGGAGTTCTCAGATGGGCCTACCCTGGACGGATCCTATTTGAGGCACATCGCATCGGTTACCGAAGCAGCGCCCACACACTGCTCTCTTGTGGACCGGCCCAACGAGGTTAGGCTTTTTTCCTTCTTCCTTTTTACATTTTCAAATTTTTTTGTTTCCTTTTCGGTTTTCAGTTGTTTATTTATACTTATTTTAATTAATTTACTTGTTTTTCGACCTTAGGTAAATATGTATACATATAATTTTAGAGACGAATGAACATTCTTTCTTCTACTTCCTCCGACCCATATTAATTGACTCACATTTGTCTAGATTTTGATAAATCTAGACACTATTTAATATATAGGTTAATCCAAATTTTGACAAATCCAAATCAATTAATATGGGTCGAAGGGAGTATCTTCTCTTCATTTCCTTCTTTGCTTAATTTTTTATTTACTAGTTATATTTTACTTGGATTGCAACCTATGGGAGTGCAAAAACATGTACTGTATAGCAGTGCACATTCGAGACAAAAACAACACATACTAATTACTATTTGCATAAATGTGGGGGACAAGTGTGATACACATAAAGAGTATGTCAGAAAAATAGAGGCATACATAATACGTAGTACTTGAATAAAGTAGTTCAGTTTAGGAAGTACAATGTTGGACGGAATAGAGTGCAAATATTACAGATTGGGCGGTGCATAAAGGTTAAAAATAATTCATCACATTATACAAAGACGCGATCTTGTTTTGAAGATTTGGACATAATGATTACATACCAAAAAAAATCGAAATTTGAATGCTCTATTTAAAACATATTTTGCTTTTATTATTTAAAACTATAAAAAAGCAAAAGAGAAACAACATAGCTCTCCCCAAAAGAGGATTGTTCCAGGGTTCAGATTTAGTTTTGCCCAAAAATCAGATGTGGCATTAGTTTTCGTCAGGGTCAGATTTGTCAAAAGCAAAAAAAAGACCGCCGTATCATGTAAGAGTATACAACGATCATAAAATGACAGAGTTGTTAGCAATATACGCGATTAGATCATTGCAGAAAGTAGACAGAGAAGACGATGTTTGGTAACACAGTTTGGCATAGCCTACATCTACGGGGCAATGCTTTACGGGCGCTCCTCCCCTGGTACTATAATCAGAGTACCGTCGAGGACAAGCCCGTCATGATGTATAGACACATCAGATCTACAAAACGCCGCGCTGTCTGGCGCCCCTGCCACGGGCACCGGACCATCCCCGAAACTCGATCTTATGTCTAACATGTCCTGCGTCTAGTCTATTTTGGCTACTCCGGGTGACTTCATATAATAGGTCAGGTTACAAGTGTCCGACTCAAACACCTAAAAGCATCTCCACTCGCCTACCCATGACGCCGATCCGGACGCCGAAATTTCGTCCGGACGCTAAAAATCGGCCCAATCGCGTACCCAGTACCTGTTTTTGTCCGGATTTGGGCGAATTTTGGTCCGGCCTACCCAAGCCGAACCTAGGTTTCGGCATCGAACGCTTGGACGGCCAACTTGGCGAAAAAAGCAATGCGTGGACCCGCCGAGTCAGCGAGAGAAGCCTAGTCGTCGTCATCCTCGGAACCACGCAGCGACTGCCGGGCAATAACTGCCTGTCGCTTCGGCCACGCGTCGCCGAATTGCCGCGCCATCGCCGCCGCCTCGGCTCCCGCGACGGACCGGCGGTCACTAACTTTCCGTCATTTCCCCTTTTCCCGCCCTCGCCGCTACACCTCTCCCGCCCTCGCCACCCAACTCGGCCTTTATAAGTCGGGCTCGTCGCCGGAGTTTCTCACACCATCTCACAGCTCACCAGCGAACAAACAGCTCTCCCCTTCCCTCGCCTACTTAGCCATGGCCGAGAGGTACCCCGGCGATGGTGCGGCGGCGAACGGCTTCGGCCGGCGCACTCTGCAGGCGTGGAAGGAGCGCCTGCTCTACGAGGAAGGCTACGTTGCGCCTCCGGATACGAGGACTCTGTCGGGGTGGAAGCTTAGCGCCGACGGCATTCCTATCCTGCCGACGCCAATGCCGGAGGAGCTGCCGTACGAGAACCAGAAGTTCATCTCCGGCATGGATGATCCCTCCGCTGCCGAGAGCCCTGACAACCTCCTCTACTGGGAGGAGTTCTTCACCGACCGCCGCGCCCACGAGCTCGCCCGCCACGAGGGGCCGCCGAACGAGTCGCCACCGAAGCGCCACAACTCGGCCGGCCGCCGGCGTTTATGGAGCGCGTCGGTCCGAACGCTCAGGTCGGTGATGGAGCACATCAACGTCGGGAACACACCGCGTTTAGGCTACCCGCGCACACCCATGTCGGCTTCCAGGTCGGGCCGGCGACCTCCGGCGAACTGGATGCCGAGGAGAATGGCCAGCATGAGCACTTCCTCCTCGGCCTCCATCTCCTACTCCTAGGGATCCACGCCTCTGCCTACGCCGACTGGGCCTTCGTCGGGGCTGCGCCCAGTCAAGCGCGAGACGGTCTCGCCTATGCGCTCGCCGCCACGGACACGCACGCGCGGCCTGATACATCAGAAACATATCTATAATTTTTGATGATCCATGCTTGTTTAGTATCTACTTTTCTTTACTTGTCTACACTTTGAGGTGCTTTTTACATATTTTCTGGTACTAACCTATTAACAAGTTGCAACAGTGCCAGATGCCTGTTTTCTGCTATTTTTGGTTTCAGAAAAGTTAGTAAAGAAATATTCTCGGAATTGGACGGGACAAACATCAAAGTCAATTACTTTTCGTGGGGAACAAGAAGTCCAAATGGGAACCAGAGAGGCCGGCCAGGGGAGCCAACCCCCCCCCCTAGGCGTGGCCAGGGGTGGGCCCGCGCCTGGGTAGGGTTTGACCCCCCTTGTCACCTCCTCGGCCTCCCCCTTCGCCTATAAGAAGCCCCCGATGCAAAAACCCTAAGCACCCGATCAAATATCCACGAAACCGTTTGTAGCCTCCGCCACCATCGTCCCTAGATCGGGGGGATATGAAGTTTTTCCCGGCACCCTGCCGGAGGGGAGATCATCCCGGAGGCCTTCTCTCCGGGATGATGCGTGAGTAGTTCCACCTTGGACTATGGGTCCATGTAGTAGCTACATGGTTGTATCTCCTCCTTGTGCTTTCATGTATAGATCTTGTGAGCTCCGTTCATGATCAAGATCTAATCTATTTGTAATCATGCATATTGTGTTTGCGGGGATCCGATGGATATTGCGATTATTATGTTGGTTTGATTAATGGTTTTGTCTTTATGATTCTATCATGTCTGTGTTGTATGTGATCTTGCATGCTCTCCGTTGTTAGTAGCTATCTTGGCCAAGTAGTTGCTAGTGACTCTAAGAGGGGGTATTTATGCTCGATAGTGGGTTTATGCCTCTAGTTTCCAAGGAAAGTGACAATAATCTCTTCGGTTGTGGATGTGTTGTTGCTAATAGGGAGAAAACAATGGTATCTTGTTCATGAAACATGTGGACTGTTTACCTTACACACTTTGCTTAAAGCAGTTGTCTGTTGCTTGCAACTTAATACTGGAGGGGATTCGGATGATAACCTGAAGGTGGACTTCTAGTAATAGATGTAGTTGGATGGCGATCTATGTATCTTGTTGTATTGACCAATCGAATCTCATAGAATCTTTCTGACTATTAATTGCATTATTATGCCTTGCTCAGTTCCAGTCAATTGTCCTGCTGTAATTTGTTAACCCTTCATGCCATGTTGTTTATCTAAGGAGAGCACCTCTAGTGAACTATGGACTCAGGTCCAATCTTTACCATTGACACATCTTCCACTGTTACTTGTTTACTTGCTGCAAACCATTACCTTCCATACCATACGTTTAATCATTTGTTACAGCAAACCGGTGAGCTTGACAACCTCACTGATTCGTTGGGGCAAAGTCTTGAGTTTGTGTTGTGCAGGTCTCTGCGTTGCTTGCAACACCTTTGAGACGTTTCCTTCCTCCTTATGGTTCGATATCCTCGGTCTCTACTGAGGGAAGACTTGATGTTGTGCTCATCACACCTTGCTCTTAGGGTTTTCAACGAAGTGCTCTACGTCAGCACCATCAACAAGTTTTCTGGCGCCGTTGCCGGGGAGGCTAAGGACATCTTCACAAGGGGATTCCTTCACTTCATTTATATTTACTTTGTTTTTAGTTTGGTTTGTTTCCTTTGCTTGGTTTTGTTTGCCTCTTTTCAAAAAAAACCAAAAAATTAGTCTAGTTTGGTTTGCTTTCTTTTTTCAAAAACACAAAATAATTAGTTCCTACCCTAGTTGCCACCTTGATCTAGCTCACCATGTTGCTCCCCAAGTTCGCCCTGAAAGATCTTGCAATAGGTAGTGGCTCCATAATTGGGAAAGATAATATTGAGGAATTTTTTAATTATGTTAGCAAGCATAAGGATATTGAGGATAAATCTATAGCAGAGCTTGCTCCTAATTATGAGATTGCTGCAGATTCTTTAGTTCATATGTTGGATTCTAGGTTTGTTAGCCTTAACCCCTTCATACAATTCTTGTTCCTAAAACTAAAAGAAGAAAAGGATACTGAAAAGAGAGAATTCATCCTTGAAACTTTATCAAAAGAATTTCATGATGTTGCTAGGGAGGCCAAAAAGGTTTTTGAGCGTTTCAATATGCTAGTCTCAAGTGTAGATGTTGTGGGTATTTCTGATAAAACTAAGCCTAGAGACGAAGTTAATATACCCATACCTTTTAAGCTTGTTGGAATGCATGAATCCTTTGAAAAGAATTTTGATTGGATTGCTCCTGAAAATCTTTTTGATGAAAGTAGTTGACCAAAGAGAGATGAGAAGGGATCCTCCAAAAGCCATTTGGATGAGATACCTTTCATAGTTGAAGTCTTTGCAAGTATGGATGTTAATGCTTCTTCATTTGAAAATACTTGATTCTTCTTGCTTCTTGTGCCTAACTTAAAGGCGTTAAAGAAAATTACTTATTGGGAGATAACCCAAGAGTTTCCTTGAGTCTTGGAAGTTATCACATCAGTAATGACCTCTTATTATCCTTTTTGTTTGCTTTTTGTGCCAAGAATGACCTCTAATGAGAGGAAAGTAAGATTTGGGGAGTTGCTGTCCCGAAACAGATTTTTGTCCTCTACCAAAACAAGTCTTGAGGAGTCTCTGTAACTCGGATTGAGCTCAAAATTTACAAATAAATCCCCAGTATGTTATCTAACTTCCATTAGTTCAACACTTTTTTATTTGAGCAACATAAGATGTTGGGAAAAATCGGTTTCTACCTGTTGGTCTGTTTTGATAGATTTCTGCCATTATTTGTATTTCCTTCTTATTGATTCCCTTTTGAGTTCTCTTTAGGTGAATTGAGCTTTTTGAAGGAGTTGATATAGTAGATTGTGTTTTTAGTGAAAAGTCTTGTTGTTCCAAAGGTTTGCCAAGAGGTCTAATATCTTTTGAATAAACTAATGTTACTAATGAAGATTGTGTGAAGGAAAAATTTCGGGTGTAGAGAGAGAGAATGATGTAATGAGATGAATAATGGACAAAAGCTCAAGCTTGGGGATGTCACCATGGTGTCGCCCCAAGAAATATCTGAGAGGTACAAGCGTCAAAGCTTGGGGATGCCCAAGGCATCCCCTTCTTCATCAATAAAAAGCTCAGGTCTGTGTAAACACTTCGTTTTTATTGTTTCATGCACGGTTGTGTTGTTATTGGAGCGTCTTAGTTTTCGTTTTTGTTTGCTTTTCTTAGGTTGTTAGTTTGCTTGAATAAAGTAGTTTGGACCCCCATTCTCATTGTATTGTTTTGCAAATAAGTTGCTTGGTGTTGGAAAGGAGTAGTAAGTTCTTGCTTGAAGTGCAAGAGGAGCTTGCATTGACTATGACTTAGACTTCAGCATGACATGCTAGGTATTGTTTTGACCTTATGCTTAGTGATTATTGTTGTCTCATGTCTTGTTCCAAACAATTGGGATTGCTTAGTATGCCTTGAAGAAATTATGCGTTGTTTTAGCATGCAAAAGCATAGTATTGTGGTTTTATCCTTTGATGCTTTACTTGGGTTGACTTGGCACATGCTTACACCATGTTATGACTATGACAAGTCACCATTAGCCTCTATGATCATTTATTCCTTGACTTATAGTACCACTCTTTGCTTTGATTAGTATGCTTTGTTGCTCAGCATGATTATGGCCATTATGCTCTCTTAGTTGGTTGCTCCCAGTCTTTTTGCTAGCCTCCACTTGTATGAGTAAGTTCTACTTATCATTCCAACTCCCAAGAAACCAAGTTATTCCAAAATGTCCACTATAAACTCATATGCATGGTGTGTTACACCATTCCAAGTATATTCTTGTTTTCAACTATCTTCCAATTAAAAACTATTTTGTTATGTGAAAACTTAGTGATTAAAGTCCTCACGAACTTGATGGCACACTTTATTCCTTAACCCCTAATAAACTTGAACCATTGTGACAACTTTGTTGTATATGCTTGCACTTATAAGTTGGAATTAGCAGAACCGTGCTGTCACGGGGAACGTTGTCAACATTGCACTTGTACTTTGTACTCAGTTAATATCATGTTCTTTTGTCTATGGATGTACCGGTGTGAAATAAAGAGGGAACTTGTAAGTCCGTGGAGTTTATATTCTGTGTTAGAGAAACGCCTGAGCCGATAGCCTAAGCCATGCCTAATCATGGTGGAAACTTGAAGCATCACCATAGTGACCTATCTATGAAGCATCCTCAATAAAAAGCTATGCATATAGTAAATAAAAAGATCACTGGGATGCTCATTGCCTGCTTGCCTTGTCATTTTGGTTTGGGGAATACTCGTGTACCATATGCAACGGGTACCCCGTTGGCGGTTCTCAATGATATGCAAATACTTACAATGACAAGAACTTACCTAAGCCCAAAGTTGAGTATGCATGATGTGTGGCCCTCGTATTCAAGGGACTTGAGATTGCCAACTTATACTTCGTCAAGCATATACTATCTTGCCACTTTAACCTTAATCACTTCAAGATGCTTATGATAGGGGCAATGAGAGCTGAAAGCTAACAAGTACCATAATTTTTGGAAGATCATTTTGAAACTTGTAATCCCTGCTTTAAAAAAGGCCTTTCTTCCGCCACAATTGAGTCTCCACCTTCTACCTTTAGGCACCATTAAGAGAGCATAGTTGCCATTCTGTGTGCAGTGTTCCAAAGCTTATTAATTGATGCATATTGTGATATTACTTGTTCTTGTGCTATTTGTTTCTAGTCACCCTTGTGAACTTTGAAGGTGTCCTATGCATCTATATTGCTACTCTATGAGGGACAAGCTGATTGCCACTATGCTATGTTTTCTGTATGTGAAACAAACAAACATTTTTCAATGTATGTTATTCATGATCTTTGTTTGTAGCCTTTCATGTTGCATGCATAGTTACTATGTCCTATTGTTAGAACTCCATATTTCATGCACATGTTTAGAGTTATTTGATCCCAACTTTCAATGCTTGCAAATGGTTGGATCTTTATTGTGAGGGTGCATGTCACCTAAATGTTTTTTCTTTTATCACTTACCTACTCGAGGACGAGCAGGAGTTAAGCTTGGGGATGCTGATACGTCAGAAACGTATCTATAATTTTTGATGCTCCATGCTTGTTTAGTATCTACTTTGCTTTACTTGTCTACACTTTGAGGTGCTTTTTACATATTTTCTGGTACTAACCTATTAACAAGTTGCCACAGTGCTAGTTGCCTGTTTTCTGCTGTTTTTGGTTTCAGAAAAGCTAGTAAAGAAATACAGAATTGGACGGGACAAACGTTAAAGTCAATTACTTTTTTCGTGGGGTAATAGAAGTCCAGAGGGGAGCCAGAGAGGCCGGCCAGGGCAGCCAAACCCCCCCAGGCGCGGCCAGGGGTGGGCCCACGCCTGGCTAGGGTTTGGCCCCCCTAGTCGCCTCCTCGGCCTCCCACTTCGCCTATAAGAAGCCCCCGATGCAGAAACCCTAAGCACCCGATCAAATATCCACGAAACCGTCTGTAGCCTCCGCCACCATCGTCCCTAGATCGGGGGATCTGAAGTTTTTCCCGGCACCCTGCCGGAGGGGAGATCATCCCGGAGGCCTTCTCTCAGGGATGATGCGTGAGTAGTTCCACCTTGGACTATGGGTCCATGTAGTAGCTACATAGTTGTATCTCCTCCTTGTGCTTTCATGTATAGATCTTGTGAGCTCCGTTCATGATCAAGATCTAATCTATTTGTAATCATGCATATTGTGTTTGCGGGGATCCGATGGATATTGCGATTATTAGTTGGTTTGATTAATGGTTTTGTCTTTATGATTCTATCATGTCTGTGTTGTATGTGATCTTGCATGCTCTCCGTTGTTAGTAGCTATCTTGGCCAAGTAGTTTCTAGTGACTCCAAGAGGGGGTATTTATGCTCGATAGTGGGTTTATGCCTCTAGTTTCCAAGGAAAGTGACAAAAATCTCTTCGGTTGTAGATGTGTTGTTGCTACTAGGGAGAAAACAGTGGTCTCTTGTTCATGGAACATGTGGACTGTTTACCTTACACACTTTGCTTAAAGCAGTTGTCTATTGCTTGCAACTTAATACTGGAGGGGATTCGGATGATAACCTGAAGGTGGACTTCTAGTCATAGATGTAGTTGGATGGCGGTCTATGTATCTTGTTGTATTGACCAATCGAATCTCATAGAATCTTTCTGACTAGTAATTGCATTATTATGCCTTGCTCAGTTTCTGTCGATTGTCCTGCTGTAATTTGTTAACCCTTCATGACATGTTGTTTATCTAAGGAAAGCACCTCTAGTGAACTATGGACTCAGGTCCAATCTTTACCATTGATACATCTTCCACTGTTACTTGTTTACTTGCTTCAAACCATTACCTTCCATACCATATGTTTAATCATATGTTACAGCAAACTGGTGAGCTTGACAACCTCACTGATTCGTTGGGGCGAAGTCTTGAGTTTGTGTTGTGCAGGTCTCCATGTTGCTTGCAACACCTTTGAGACGTTTCCTTCCTCCTTCTGGTTCGATAACCTCGGTCTCTATTGAGGGAAGACTTGCTGCTGTGCTCATCACACCTTGATCTTGGGGTTTCCAACAAAGTGCTCCACGTCAGCACCATCACGGCCTCGTCATCGGCGAGCCACGCGTGACGGCGTCGCCCGCTGGCCACCTGCGCCTTCGCCGCCCGAAGGTTGACGGCTCGGCGCCGCCCGACGACAGCGCCTTGAGGATGGCTTTGGAGCAGTCATTCCACGACTCGGTGTCGCATCCATCACAGCCTCGTCATCGGCGAGCCACACGCGACGGCGTTGCCCGCTGGCCACCTGCGCCTTCGCCGCCCGAAGGTTGAAGGCTCAGCGCGGCCCGACAACAGCGCCTTGAGGATGGCGCTGGAGCAGTCGCTCCGTGACTCGACGTCGCAGCCGCCGTTGTTGGAGCCGTTGTCGCCGGACATCCTTGAATGGTCCAGGAAGGACTGGGAGGAGGCGGAGCGGCATCGCGTCCACCGCCTGCAGCAGCAAACCGAGGAGCAGGTGGCCTGGAGAAGGGCGATGTCCGGGCGCGAGCTCGCCTACCAGGGCACCCCGCTCTATGTCCTCGACGACGACGAGGAGGACGGCCCTTCCTACCAGCCATGGAGGTGCGGCGATCCAGGCCAGGGGAGCTCCCGCCAGCACCATCCTCCGAGCGACGACAACGACGACGGCGGCGAGGATGATGGCAGGACCGATCCCGGCTACACGGCGTTCTACAATAACTTCGGCATGTAGAACGGCGACGACACCGGCGAAGGCCACGGCGGCGGTCTTTTTTAGTTTATTATGTACTACTTTAGTTTAAATTCGATGTAATCCGCCTATATTCGCCCATCTTAATGAATATTGCCCATCATTAACGGAATTGAGCCGAATGTGGGAACTCGGCCTGGATACGCGAGTGGGGAACTCGGCGTACCCAGGCCGAAAACTTGTTTCGTCCGGCCGAAAAAAAGCTGGTTTTCAGCCTGGGTTCGTCCAACGAGTGAGGATGCTCTAACCATACCGTATAGTCCAAGTCCAACTGTAGCTTATAAACATATTCAACACTATTACAACAAGAGTAAATCACCACATCCATACACTACGTCATGGATCAGTTCGCTGAAGCCTGTGTTTGTGTTTTGTGTCCGTGTCTAAGGTGTTAGGTAGGATTCCACCAAATCTTCTTTTTAGTTTATTTGTCAACTTTTAGTTTAAATTTAAGAAAAAATTAAACTAGAATTTAACAAATAAACTAGTAGTGAGACTTTGATGGGATTACATTTAACACCCTATCTGCGCCCTAGGAAAAGTGTGGATTCAAATCTAGAAAGAATTGAAAAGACCAGACCTATGACTTGAACGACCCAACAAAAAAGTCAAACAATCGACACAAGGCTGCTTAAACTTTGTCGGCTTCTTAATTCTTGGTAAGATCCTACTTGACACTCTATCCGTGTTCTGGGACAAGTGTGGATTCAAAACAACGAATCGAAAAGATCAAACTTTTGACTTGAACAGTCCAACGAATAAGTTAAACAATCCACACAAGGCTGCTTAAACTTTGTGAGCTTCCTAATTCTTAGTTGGATCCTTGACACCCTATCCGTGTCCTAGGACAAGCGTGGATTCAAAACTGGAAAGAATCGAAAAGATTAGACCTGTGACTTGAACAGCCCAACAAAAAAGTTAAACAATCTACACAATTCTTCCGTCTAGAGCATCTCCACTCGTTGGCCAAATCCAGCCCGAAATTCGGACTTTTTTTTGGCTGGACGGCGCAAGTTTTCGGCATGGATACGCCTAGTTTTCCACTCGCGTACCTAGACCGACTACCCAAGCGAACACAAAACGGCGATATATGTGAGTACATCACAAAGCCACATCAGGCAACCCTCGCGTTGTCCTCCTGGGCGGCACGGGGGGACCAACGCGCGCCGCCGCCGGTCCCCATCCCTTCCTCTCCCCTCCCCCGTCGCTGCCACTGGCTCTGCCACGGTGGCGGCGGTCCTCGCCGCCGAAGGTGGCTGGGACGAGCCGCGGTGGACGCGAGGTGGCCGAGCGCCAGTCTGGCGGGTCTGCTGGGCGTTTGGTGCGAGGCTGCTTGCTGCTGCGGTGGCCGCTGTTTCGCTGGTGGTGGCGCCGCCGGTGCCGTCCGTGGTGGCGGTCGGCACAGGCCGCCCGGGACAGATGGCGCTGCGCCAGCGGCCATGGGATTCGCGCGGTCATGGGCGCCGAGATGCGCATGGCGAGCCTCGGGTGTGGGTCTGGTTGGGCGGCGACCCTCGACGCGGCGGCGGCAGTGTGGCGGTTCGTCTTTCTCGTCTTCGCCGGAGTTGAGGACGCCGCGGCGGCCCCGGACGCTTCTTGTGGGTGGTCGGCTGCCAGGGGTTTGCCTTTTCGCAGCGGTTGCGTGGAGGACGGCTGGTCTCGGGGGCCTTGGAGCGGTGGTCTCGCGGAGGTCATGCCCGGTTCCGTCGGTACCTGGCGGCTTTGGCGGGCCGCAGCGTATGGTTGGCGGGGGCGTGGCGGCCCTCGCTGGCATCCTCATGCCAGAGGTGCGCCATGGTGCATGGACGGCGGCGTGGTGGCGCTGCTTTTGGTGGTCGGGATGCTCTCGCGCATCCCTTGGTCGGTGGCGAGTTGGCGTGAGGTGTTCGCTCTGCTACGCGTGAAGGCCAGAGCGGCGGCTCCGGAATAAGATGGTGTTGCTTCTTTGTCCTAGTCGTGCAGGCGGCGGGGCATGGGGGTGTGGGCGGGGGCGCCGTCTCTCTTGTAGTTGGTCGTGCTCGCCGGGCGGTATGGGTCGCCTTCGGGTTGCTCCTTTGGAGGTGGTGTAGGGATCTCCGGACGAAAGTCCTGCCCGACTTTGGTCGGTGCCGACTTCGGCTGCCCCTTTGGGCTTCTAGGCGTTGTTGTGGAGCCGGTAACCCCTCCGTCCATCACTATGGGGTGAAATCCCAATCGGCTTCGCTAGATTGATGACGGCGTCCTCTCGACGTCGTGACCTT
The DNA here is from genome assembly GCA_030063025.1 of Avena longiglumis. Lineage (NCBI taxonomy): Eukaryota > Viridiplantae > Streptophyta > Magnoliopsida > Poales > Poaceae > Avena > Avena longiglumis. The sequence continues at coordinate 72,827,902 of CP125976.1, read as the reverse complement.
CTTGGAGGCGTCATTTTTCGTATTGATGTGAGCCTTTCCGGGTTGCCATGCTGCTAGGAGAGTCGGCGTCTTTGGGCCTGTCGGCGTCACGAGTCTGGTGGCGAGTTCCTTGCGCTGCCTCTCGCCATGAAGCTGTGAGGCCTAGACGCGTTCCTCGACTTCCTCCGGGACATGGACCAGGCTTTTATGGCGCCCATTGCCGTTGTGGTGTCGTTTGGCAGTGCTCCAGACATAGTTATGTGCTAGGTAGTGTGGCCTCGAGGATTTCTGCCAGTTTTTCCTTAAAAACTGTGCCGCTTGGGGTATTTTTTGGTCTGGTTCCCCTTTTAACCAGACCCGTGTGTATATACGTTTGTACCGGGTCGGTTTCCCTTTCAAACCGTCCAATTCTCTTCTTCTAATAGAAAAGGCAGAGCTCCTGCTGGCTGCTCTTAAAAAACGGCGATATATTTGAATCTTTATCATTTTCGCCGGCGAGTGCTCGGCCACAAGGTGTTCGACAGGTACGCCCACGAATTCGGCGGCTGATTTTTATTACAAAACGGGGGAAATGACTCTTAGTCGTCGATGAGGATGGGCTCCTTCGGTGTGGCCGACGCGGCGTTGTCGTCCGTCTCACCGTTGATGTCCGCCGCGTTGGAGGAAGTAGAGGCACAACTCAGCGTGGGAGTGTTCGGCGCAGGCACGTTCGGCGCAGAGGAAGGGGAAGACGTGATCACACCCTGCAGGATGGCTTGACGTTGCACCATGTACCATGCCTTGACTGGCGAGCTCATCTTCGACGTGTCCTCGCCGCCCATCAGGAACTTGAGGTCCGTGTTGCGCTTCTTGGCGGCGTAGTTGGCCTTCTTCTCGGCGAGGTTGGCCTTGATGAGGGCCACCTTTTCCCCTTGTGTCTCGATCAGTTGCTTCTAGCGCTCCTCGCTTTTCTCAGCCCTCTTCTCGGTCTGCGCCCTTGTGTCGGCGATGCATTTCTCGATCGAAGACTGCAGACGCTCGGCGGGAGGTCCGGCAGCCTTGAGCATCTTCACCTTCTTCTGGCCGAGCTCAGGTATTCCTTCGCCGGCAGCAGCGGCCGGGGCCTCGGCGTTGTATACGCCTTCCTTGCTCTTGGAGAGACTCAAGCGAGTGTCCCGCCACTTCTCGCAATGCTCGATTTGCTCGAAGACATGATGAAAATTGAACTCCATCTTCATGTCCTCTCGAAACAGAGCAAGTGCACGACGCAGCTGCAAAATGAAAGTGTGCCAAGTTTGTCAAAATGGAGAGAGTGCACGACAAAGATAGTGTTCGCGAGTACCTTGTTGTCCAGTTTTCCCCACTGTCTTGTGTGCGGTCGACCTCTTCCACGCAGCTGTGCCACTTGCTGCACGCAGTCTAGATGATCGCCCAATGATTGGTTATTGCCTTCTCCCCTCGCTCCATGTGGATTTTGTGATACTTTGGGTCGCACATTCTACGCTCGTCGAATGCTGCCTTCACGTGCCGCCAATAATTTTCGGAATTTTGGTTTGCACCGATGATCGGATCCATGCTCACCATCTTCCAAGCTTCTGCGAGGCAGGTGTCCTCGGCCACAGTCCATTTGAGCCGAGCGTCCGCCGAAGTGTCTCGGCGTCCTGTGGCTGCGTCTGCTCGGCCTGGGTATCCTCGGCATCGATGTCGGCGAGGTGCTGGGACTCGATGCCGTGCTCGGCGTCGGCCCGGTTCTGCTCTTCCGTGAAGAAGGAGGGGTGGTTGGAGGCCAAGCCTGTTGCGATCAAGTCCTCCATGTATGCATTCCGCCGAACAGGTTGCGCGCGTCGGCCTCACCGAAGGGCGTCGAGCTTCCGCCGGAAGGCAGCGGTCCGCGACGCAGAGCGGGGCTTGCGTACGCCGGAGAGGTGGAGTAGGGGAGATTGATGTCCATGCCAAGGCGAAGGAGGCGCGGTGCGGGCAGGGAAGATCACGTTGAGGTTGAACCCGACGTCGAACTCGGCGACGAGTACCTCGCCGGCGATCGCTGGTATCTGGAATCTGCCGAGATCGGCGAACTCCGGGTGAGCCCACGCTACCGGCTTCCCAAAGGTGGGTACGGTGCCGCCATCAACGCCAACGCCGCCGCCGCTTGCTTTTGGTCGCCGCCGCCTTCGCCGCCGCCGCTTTCACCATCGCCGCCGCCGTTGTTATCGGAAGCGCCTCTCCTTCCTGTCCTTCCGCTCGCCGACGAGATCACGCCGTGCTCCATCTTCTCCCACTCGGCCCAGGACATGCCCTCCGGCTTCGTCGGCGGCGCTCTCGGCTTCCTCACCTTCTTCTCCGTCAGACCCTCGCCGAGGATCGATCTGGGTTGGACGAAGCTCTTGGGCGGCATGTCGGGCATCGGGCTTGGCGGAGCGGCGGGTGTGGGGGAATGGGAAGAAAGGCGGGAGGAGGAAGAAAAGGGCGGGGGCTCGGCGAAGTGGCGGGAGTGGCGCCTTCTCTCGCCGATAGAGCTGGCCCACGCCCGTTTTCGCTGAGTCAGGTGTTCCCAAGGCATACCCGGGATCCTGGGTATGGCCTGGGTAGGCCGGACCAAAACACGCCGAAATCCGATCGAAAACAAGTCCCTGGGTACACGACTGGACCGATTTTCGGCGTACGGACCTAATTTTGGCGTTCGGATGGTCATCCTGGGTAGGTGAGTGGAGATGCTCTTAGCCACTTCCCACTTCATCAACCACTATTAGAGCATCTCCACTCGTTGGGCGTACCCAAGCCTCGCGTTTTCGGCCTGGGTACGCCCAGTTTCCCACTCGCGTACCCAGGCCGAGTTCCCAAGTTCGGAGAAATTCACTTAAACTCGGCGAAATATGGGCGAATATAGGCGGAATTTCATTAAATTAGGCAAGAGGGCACATAGTACATCGATTTTCATAACTAGAAAAGGACGTCGCCATGGTCGATGCCGGACGCCGCAACTACATGCCGAGGCGGGGGTTATTGCCGGCCTCGATGTGTGCCATGACTCCGGCAAGAGTCTGCCTTGGAACGCTCCACCAGCAGCGGAGGTAAGCCATATTATTACGTGGCGGCGAGCCAATGTCCGTCGTGTCAGGTGAGTTCCTCGAGGTGCCTGTCGGCGAAAAACTGCCTCCAGAAGACCAGGTTGTCCTGATCCTCGGCGAGATCCGGGTCTTGCATGGCGGCGATAGCGGCCTGGATATCTCCGACGAGTTCTGGGTCTTGCATGGCAGCGATAGCCGCCCGGATCTCTCCGGCGAGGTCCTCTCTGTCCGGCACCGGCGGAACGGGGATCCCGTCGGCGCTGAGTTTCCAGCCTAGGGGGAGACGAGTGTCCGGCGGTGAAATGGATCGTATGGGCACCTAGAGGGGGGGTGAATAGGTGCTAACCAATTTTTTAATACGTTTTCAATTTTAGGCTTGACACAAAGTAAATTCTCTAGATATGCAACTACGAGAATTTCCCTTTATGCAACCCTAACTACTAAGCATGTAAAGAGAGGAGCGAAGGAACCGTAGTGGAGCACGCGGAGACACAGGGATTTGTTTTACCGCAGTTCCTTCCTTGTTAAGGGAAGTACATCTGCGTTGGAGGGGTGGGCGGTTCTAAGACCACCACGCCACAATAGGCCTCACCCTATTCTCCGATGGATCTCGCCACGAAAGGCCTGATCCACCTTCTCCACTATTGGATCCCTTCGAGGGAACCGTTTTTACAACACTATCGGGGCACACACCCACAACCAAATTGGGGGCTCCCGAGATGACAACAAGCTACCACAAGAACAAGGTTTATCAATATAAACAAAAACAATGATCTAGGTATTTGCAAGAAATACTAGATCGGTGGTTCTCCAAATGAATGGAGAGGAGATGAAGCGCTTGATTGTAGTTGATGATGATCGAGTCCTCCTCCTTTGATTCCCCAATGGACGGAGCCTTTGAGTGGATCTAGGTGGAGTTCTCTTGGATGAAGGTTGCAGGTCAGGTATTTTCTTTTTCGGATCAATCAAGAGTTCTAGACAGAGGGGGAAGACAGGCTTAAATACCCCCTGCCCAGAACAAGCCGTTGGAGAAGTTTGGGGGCGGATTATCCGCCCCCCTTTGGGGCGGACTATCTACCCTGGGGAGAATATCCGCCCCCCAGGACGGAAACTCTGGGGAAAACTCTGCCTCCCATACAGAGAGTGACGCAACCATGACTTGAAGAAAATTCCAGGAGGGGCGGATTATCCGCCCCTGCAAGTGGCGGACTATCCGACCTTGGGAGAAAGTCCGCCCAAGGACCGGACAGTCCGAGGGAAACTCTGCCCCCATACAGAGAGCGATGCATGCCTTGGCTTGAAGGAAATCCTCTAGGGGGCGGACTATCCGGCCAGGCCAGAAAATCCGGCCACAAACTCCGCCCCCTCTCTGGGGCTCGCGCACTCTTGGGAAGAGGGAGGGGCGGATTATCCGCCCCTGGTGGGGGCGGATTATCCGCCCCCAAAGGCAGAAACATTTCCCTTTTTCTTAGGGAGAGCTGCAATACTTCAACACACATTAAATAATCCTTGATATTGTTATCTAACACGCAAAACACTAGGGATTAAGAAATGTTCTTTCAATCTCCCCCTTTTTGGTGTTAGATGACAATACTAGGATTTGCAATGAGACCGGCTAACACCACCTTAAAAATGAAAGACGCTCCCCCTAGATGTGTGCATATTTAATTTTTGCATTTGAATACAAATACACACACTAAAGAGAACACAACTTTCATAGCAAAGATAATTGAAATAAGGTGGGTTGGGAAACAAGGTCATACCACCGGGATGTGATTATAGCCAAAGAAAATAATTAGCTAGATAGCCTCCAAGCACATCCCAACAATATTGAAGCATACATTAGATAATCCCATGATTCCGTATGCCATCAAAATTATCCATAGATAAATCCAATTCCATGAGATCCACAATAGATAAATCCAAACTTTCATGAATTCCAAACATAGTACCAAACATAGTGGAGCACATATTCTTACATAATCCAAGCACATAGCAAATAAGTTCATGATAAAAGGAGCACAAGAAAGCAAATAAAAACAACGTAAATACAGCTTGGTTGCTCGACCCTTGCAAATCCACGAGACCTAATAGAACTACTTCTCCCCTTTGGCATCGAACGCCAAAAGGAAGAAGAGCGATTCTAACGCCCCTGAAGATGATATGCAAGAAAATCCAAAGAGAACCATTAGAAACCAACTCTTCACAAGGAAGAGGGCGTTGGACGAGGCCACCATGTTGGAGCGCATGGCATGACATCGCGAAGATGTATCTTGAGTTCAAAACCAATGCTCATCGATGACCCACATATCACAAAATGATATTAAGGGAAATGATTTTTCTTCTTTAGGCATTATGGGGGGCGGGTTGGCCCAATCAATTAGGACACAAAATCTTGCTTCGTCAAGGGGCTTCGTGAAAATATCAGCAAGTTGGTTCTTCGTGATCACAAAGGATAGGGCAATATCACCACGATCAACATGATCCCGAATGAAGTGGTTGCGAATATCTATATGTTTTGTTCTTGTATGCTGCACGGGATTGTAGGAAATTTTGATAGCACTTTCATTGTCACATAATAGAGGCACTTTTTCACAATTGACACCATATTCCTTTAAAGGTTGCCTCATCCATAACAATTGTGTACAAGCACTTGCAAAGCAGAACATATTCAAATTTTCCGATGAGAGTGAAATACAATTCTGCTTTTATGAAGACCAACACACTAGAGACCTGCCCAAGAATTGACATGCACCAGAGGTTGATTTCCTATCATCTTTGTCACCATTAATCTGAATCAGTGTAACCACATAGAGAGAAACTTGAACCCTTGGGATACCATAACCCAAAATTTGGGGAATGAACCAAATATCTGAAGATTCGTTTGACCGCCACTAAGTGGCTTTCTTTAGGAGCGGCTTGGTACCTTGCACACACTCCTACACTTAACACGATATCGGGCCTAGATGCGCAAAGGTAAAGGAGAGAGTCGATCATGGATTGGTATACCTTTTGGTCCACGTCTTTACCCTTGGGATTGAGCTCAAGATGACACTTTGTTTGCATTGGAGGAGCCACACCATTGAGATCCGTCATCTTGAACATTTTGAGCATGTCTTGGATGTACTTAGCTTGATTAATAAAGGTTCTCTCTCTAATTCGTTTGATCTCAAATCCAAGAAAGAACCTCAGCTCACCCATCATGGATATCTCAAACCTGTTAGTCATAAGCTTTGAAAATTCATCGTTAAAAGCTTGGTTAGTAGAGCCAAAAATAATGTCATCTACATAAAGTTGGCATACAAAAAGCTCCCCATTAACCTTCTTAGTAAAAAGAGTGGGATCGATTTGCCCAACTTTGAATCCACGGTCTAGCAAAAGATCTTTAAGGCGCTCATACCACGCACGTGGGGCTTGTTTCAGCCATAGGCTTATCGAGTTTGTAGACATGGTTCGGAAATTTGGGGTCCTCAAGACCCGGGGGCTGCTTGACGTGTACTAACTCATGGAGAGGACCATTAAGAAATGCACTCTTAACATCCATTTGTTGTAATTTAAAGTTATGATGGGCAGCATATGCAAGAAGGATACGGATGGACTCAAGACGAGCCACATGAGCATAAGTCTCGCCAAAATCAATTCCTTCCACTTGAGAGAATCCTTGAGACACGAGTCTTGCTTTATTCCTCACAACTATGCCTTTTTCATCTTGTTTGTTCTTGAAGATCCACTTGGTACCGATAACATTGCGGCAGTCCTTGGGTTTCTCTACGAGCTACCAAACTTTGTTGCGTTTGAAGTTATTTAATTCTTCATGCATTGCAACAACCCAATCGGGGTCTTCAATAGCATCAAAGACCTTCTTCGGTTCAACCATGGAAATGTGAGCTTGATGATCACAGAAGCTTGCAAGTTCTCTTCTAGTAGATACCCTTCGACGTAGATCACCAACAACCTTGTCAAGAGTGTGACCCCTTAGTTCAAGTTTCCGATCAGCACGAGCCTTGCGATGAGCCTCAATGTACTTATTGTTTCTAGAAGGAGTTGATTCAGTATTTGTATCCTTGTCTTGACCACTGCCTTGCCCTTGATCTAGATCTGAGTTAACACCAGGAGGTTGCTGCAGAGATTGTTCTTCAGGGCCGGATAATCCTCCCCTTGGAGGGGCCAGACTATCTGGCCTGGGAGGTGAATCACCTGTGCCTTCTTCCTGAGAATGCCTAACCGGACTTGGAGAACCAGAGCCGGATAATCCGCCCTCAGGGGCCGGAGAATCCGTCCTAGGAGTTTCTTGGCAGTTGTCTTCTCCTTCGGATCCCCTGGAACGAGTTGGAGTGCCAGGGGCGGATTGTCCGCCCCTTGGAGGGGGCGGATAGTCCGGCCTGGGACTACCAACTTGTCCAGGAGACAGATGATCTTCAACAGGTTGTGGTGTTGGTGCAGAGTTTTCTCCAATAGTAGGAGCTTGTTGATCTTGTGTAGATGAGGGATCCACTTGAGTGGAGCATTGTCCTTCCCGATCCGCCACAAGGGGTTCCTCAATGGGGCGGAAAAATCCCACGCCCATTCTTCTTATGGCATCTTGGGGTATTTCAACATACGCCGTATCACAAACATCAACTTGCCCTACAAAGGAGCCATTATTTTCATCGAACTCCACACTACAAGATTCTACAACAATCCCAGTGAGCTTGTTGTAGACTCTATAAGTGTGGGATTCGACACCGTAACCAAAAAAATACCTTCTAAAGCCTTGGACTCAAATTTAGACAAGCGGACACCTTTGATAAGAAAGAAACACTTACACCCGAATACCCTGAAGTATGAGATGTTGGACTTGTTACCGGTAAGTATTTCATAAGGAGTATTGTCCAAAATCTTGCGGAGATAGATCCGGTTTGATGAGTGACAAGCAGTGGATATGGCTTCAGCCCAAAAGTTATAAGGAGTCTTGAATTCAGCCAACATTGATCTTGCCATATCCATCAAAGTCCGGTTCTTCCTCTCAGCTACACCATTTTTTGAGGGTGTATGCATGAATATTGATGTCTAATCCCTCTTCGCTTAGAAACTCATTCAAGGTGTAGTTTTGAATTTAGAGCCGTTTTCACTCCTTATTGCATAGATAGGAACATTGTGTTGACGTTGAACTTCATTGGCAAATTCAATGACAATTTGTTGAGTCTCACTCTTTAGTTTGAAGAAATAAACCCATGTATATCTTGAGTAATCATCAACAATGACCAAGCAATATTTCTTCCCACCAAGACTTGCATGAGAAGGAGGACCAAATAAATCCACATGAAGTAATTCCAAGATCCTCTTTGAAGACACAATAGTCTTCCTCTTGTGGGGAGAGTCGTGCATTTTGCCTTTAACACAAGCCCTGCAAACACGATCTTTGGCAAAGGAGACATTGTCTTTTAGTCCAAGGATGTGGCCACCCTTGTGGAGACTTTGCAAAGTTCTCATGTTGACATGGGCTAAGCGATGCCATAGCCCATTACGTCGGCCTTTCGAATAGACACATCGGACCAAGTGGTTTTCCCGAAAAGTCCACCACATACAGGTCATTTTCGGCGTATCCAACGAAGCGACCTTTAGAGACTTGATCCACAAGAGTACCACCAAATCATCATCGACAAACAGCAAAGCCCATCTTGCCAAGGGCACGAGAAAGAAGGTTATGTAGAAGGTCTCAACAAGCATGACGTCCACGAGTGAGATATCGTGGGCAACCACAACCTTGCCAAGACCCAATACCTGAGATTTAGACTTATCACCATAGGAGACTGTGATATTATCATGATTTGGGCGCATCTCCGTGATGATCTCCTTGCTTCCAGTCATATGACTAGTGCATCCACTATCCAGCACCCATTTCGACCCACCGGAAGCATAGCCCTGCAAGAGAATTACTTCTTGGTTTTAGGTACCCATTTTTCAATGGGTCCTTTCATGTTAGTAACAAGGGTATTTGGGACCCAAATAGACCAAGCAATATATTCATAAAAGGGACCGACATAATAAGCATAAACATCGCCATAATCATCACAAAAGAGTTCATAATTTGGATTGTGAGACCCTGCAAAACCAATATTGTTGGTCTTGTCTTTTGTGACATTCTTCTCAATAGTGCTTGTCTTTGATTGCACATTCTTGGTCTTGTTCTTCTTGTTTTTCTTTTTCTTGGACTTGGTGACATACCCAAGTCCCTCTTTACCATGATTTGACCTTTGCTTGCCAATAACTTCATCAAACACACCCTTATCCTTGGAAGTGATGTCCTTGACCACTTCTTTTTCCACACTAGCATTTTCCTTGTGACTATATGTTGAGTTGGATGAGCTAGGAACATCATATTTGGCCAATCGACTTTGAAGCTGATCATGTGACTCATTGAGAATGGATAAATCGTTTTTCAATGCCTTGTGAGCATTGTCAAGTTTCTCCAATTCCTAGGAGAGTCTATCATGAGCAGCCCCAAAGTCAATCTTTTCCTTCTTTAACTGCTTTGCTGTGGTGACTGCATTGTCACGTTCCTTAACAAGTTTAGCCACAATTTCTTCATGTTCCTCTTCAATGGCCTCAAGCCTCTCTTCAAGAGAGACCCGAGCTTCTTCTTCTTCCTCAAGGGAATTTTTAAGGATGCATTGCATCCTCCCTTTCAATTCTTCCCTTTTCTTCGAGGAGAGCTTCGTTTTGGGCGCTGATCCATAAGAGCTTCAAAACGAACTTTGTGCTCACCTTGCAAGTTAGTGTAGAAGTAATCCAAAGCAATAATCTCTTCTTTAACCTTAAGACTAGTAGGATCATCCATGTCAATCATAGCCTTAGAAAAAGAAGAGTTAGAAGTCGTTACCTCAGAGCTTCTTGCCATGAGACAAGTAGCATTCTTGTTTATGATGTTTTCATTCGGAGAGTCGAAGAGAGATGTTGATGTAGATGTGGTGGCTATAGCAGCCACCTCTTGAGAGCTATCGTCCTCATCCTCATCTTCACTTCCCGATGAATATTCTTCTTGAGCCACTAGAACAATCGTTGATTGCTTCTTGAAAGGAGCATTCTTCTTTACAAACTGTTTCTTGCGTGGAGCCTTTGACTTTTCCTCGAAAATAAGTCTTCCTCCATTATCTTCCCTACTTTGATATGGACACTCAACTACAAAGTGCAGCCTCACCACAGTTGAAACATGTTCTCAGCTTGGGACCATTTTCTTTTCTTCCATAGGCTCCACTCTTGCGTTCTAGTTCAGCTTTAGCCTTGGCTGGATCTTTCCAAAAGTTTCTAGCATAAAGATCCAAGTATTGTCCGTGGATCCTTTTTATATCCTCGTGATCCGGACCTTCTATGGCATATTCATCATGATCAATCACACTAGTCTTGAAGGCCATGTTGACCCCTTTTGCATCCCCATAGCTCGCACGAGCATCTTGACATTCTTGGCCACTTTGAAAGCGGCCATTTCTTGAATTACCTCATTGGATGTCATGAGGTGATAGTTATGCCTACCTTGGAGACTTTTCAAATCTGTGGGCTCAAATGGCATAAGAGCATTGACATACTTGCGCTTGATCCATGCATCATCAACATGAGCGGCACCATGGTTTCTGAAATTTGTGGCTATTGCCTTAAGCCTCCTATACATGTCTTCATGGTCTTCTCCATCCAACATATAGAATCCTTCAGCTTCGTTGCTCAATGCATCATATCTATTCCTTTTCATACTTTCATTTCCGATGAAGAGCTCGGTGAGAGCATCCCAAGCTTCCTTAGCTGTACTAAGATGCTGAATGTGTGGCATATCTTTGTCACCCACACCAAGCTGTATCATGTGTAGAGTTGTAGCGTTGAGTTGGCTATCGACAACTTCTCTTCTTGTAAGATTGTTGGGGTTTCCAACATGAAGACCATTTTCGATGATCTTCCACAACTCTATGGAGGAACTGCACACATGAGATTTCATCAAAAATTTCCATTGAGTAAAAGTAGATGCTGAAAGTTTGGGTGGATCACCCCTATTATGTATATGTGGGTGATGGATAGGTAGATCAGGGGAATACACATGAGAAACCTCATTGTATCCATCCTTGCCGCTATCCTTTTTCGAGGAGGAGCTCTTGCTAGTGTCATCACCAACCACTTCGTTATCTTTGGAAACAGTTTTACCCGTTTCCTTGGATTGCGGAGTGGTAGCCTTAGAGTTAGATGGAGGTGATGCTGCGGATGTGGAGAGACGCATTATCAATTGACGCATCTCTTCCATCTTAGCCTCCATTGAACTCACCAAGGTTGTTTCCAACATCTTGAGATCATTCATGGTGACTACCTCCAGAGCATCACTCCCATCTACCTTGGAACCCATACTTCTCTTAGGCGGTTAAGCCCGAAATAAGAGCCGGGGCTCTAATATGTTGGAGATATGCCCTAGAGGCAATAATAAATGTAGTTATTATTATATCTTTGTGTTTATGATAAATGTTTACATTCATTCTATAATAGTATTAACCGGAAACATTAATACTTGTGTGATTTGTAAACTAAATAGAGTCCCTAGTAAAACCTCTTTATAATACTAGCTTGTTGGTTAATAGATGATTGTGGTTTCCCAATCATGAACATTGAGATGTTGTTAACAACAAGATCATATCATTAGGAGAATGGTGTGATGGACATACTCCTATAGATAAGCGTGGCATAAAGATCAAGTCATTTTAAATAGTTCATTTGCTATAAGCTTTCTGATACATAGTAACCTAATTCCTTCGACCATGAGATCATGCTAATCACCATCACCGGAAGGATGCTTTGATGACATCAAACACTACACCGTAACTGGGTGGTTATAAAGGTGGCATTGAGTGTTTGGAAAGTATGGGTTGAGGCACATGGATCAAGAGTGGGATTTGTCCATCCATATGACAGATAGATATACTCTGGTCCCTCTCGGTGGAATGTCATCCAATTAGCTTGCAAGCATGTGACTGGCTCACAAGAGATCACATATCACGGGAACGATAAAAGAGTACTTATCGGTAACGAGGTTGAACTAGGTATTCAGAGATACCGACGATCAAAACCTCGGATAAGTAAACTATCGTGAGACAAAGGGATTAAGATATTAGCGTAAAAGGTTCCGATGATCACAAGAAAGTCATCATGGAATGTGTGGAGTCAAGATGGGTCTCAGATCCCGCTCGATTATTGATCCGAGAGGGTCTGATCATGTCCGGATTATTCACGAACCGTAGGGTGACACACTTAAGAGACAATTTACATCCAATTGGAGCAAAATGTTTCATGCCTAAAAGAATGAATAATGCCAGGAATTTATTTCACTAGATACCAAACAAAGCTTTTGCAGTGAAATTGCATAAAAGTGTTGGTGCATGTGAAATAGAATTCTAGCAAGGGTTATTTGTGAAATGTTTGTCATTAAAGCACTGACAAAATTCTGAATAAAATAAAGAGTTTTATTTAATGAGAGTTTGCATTAAATTTGGTGGAAATTTAATGGGAATTTTGAGTGGACTTTGAGTGGAGGGAATTTAGAGGAGTTTTGTGAGTGAGTTGTTCCACCCACATGAAGAGGGGAGGGCAAGGGGCAGCCCCATGCTCCTGGGCCCACCCCCTTGGGGTTCCCCTCCTATAAAAGGAGCCCTCCTCCCTCCTCACTTGTCTCACACACCTCCTCGTCAGAAGGATCTCTCTCCTCTAGAATTTATTCCCATGGTCCTGGACTAGCGTAGATACATGTTCCCCAAGTGGCTATTCGGCAAGAAAGAGTCGCCCTTTCCCCATCGCCGAGAGCGAGGTAAGGAGGTTGCTCATGCTCCTCGAACGTGTGTGCAGTAAAAAGCAATGACATGCGTCATTGCTTTATGCGCGCTTAGGACTTCCTCTCGATCTTGAGATCTAAGAAGAGATCGCTCATACATCAACCACGAGTTGAACTCTCAAGCGTTTACACCTGGCCATCTTCAAGGGTATGTTCTCTACTTGGATATACATCCGCTTCGCTGTTTGTATCTAGTATATATAGATCTTGGTATATAGTTCACATCAGAGGAAAAATTTTTGTTTTCTATGCGTCATGAACCCCTACAATCTTTGTCACCCACACCGTCGTCAGATTGTGTAGAGTTGTAGCGCTAAGTTGGCTATCGACAACTTCTCTTCTTGTAAGATTGTTAGTTTCCAACATGAAGACCATTTTCGATGATCTTCCACAACTCTATGGAGGAACTGCACATGAGATTTCACTGTACCTCATTGAGTAAAAGTAGATGCCGAAAGTTTGGGTGATCACCCTATTATGTATATGTGGGTGATGGATAGGTGGATCGTGAATACACATGAGAAAACATCATTGTATCCATCCTTGCCGCTATCCTTTTCGAGGAGGAGCTCGTTAGTAAGTCATCACCAACCACTTCGTTATCTTGGAAACAGCTTAACCGCTTCCTTGATCATGGAGTGGTAGCCTTAGAGTTAGATGGAGGTGATGTCATGGATGTCGAGAGACGATTATCAATTGACGCATCTCTTCCATCTTAGCCTCCATTGAACTCACCAAGGTTGTTTCCAACATCTTGAGATCATTCATGGTGACTCACCTCCGAGCATCACTCCCATCTACCTTGGAACCCATACTTCTTAGGCCTAAGCTCAAATAAGAGCCGGGCTCTAATATGTTGGAGATATGCCCTAGAGGCAATAATAATGTAGTTATTATTATATCTTTGTGTTTATGATAAATGTTTATCTTATGCTATAATAGTATTAACCTAAACATTAATACTTGTGTGATTTGTAAACTAAATAGAGTCCTTAGTAAAACCTCTTTATAATACTAGCTTGTTGGTTAATAGATGATTGTGGTTTCAATCATGAACATTGAGATGTTGTTAACAACAAGATCATATCATTAGGAGAATGGTGTGATGGACATACTCCTATAGATAAGCGGCATAAAGATCAAGTCATTTTAAATAGTTCATTTGCTATAAGCTTTACGATACATAGTAACCTAATTCCTTCGACCATGAGATCATGCTAATCACCATCACCGAAGGATGCTTTGATGACATCAAACACTACACAGAATCGGGTGTTATAAAGGTGGCATTGAGTGTTTGAAAGTATGGGTTGAGGCACATGGATCAAGAGTGGGATTTGTCCATCCATATGAGATAGATATACTGGGTCCTCCTGGAATGTCATCCAATTAGCTTGCAAGCATGTGACCGCTCACAAGAGATCACATATCACGGAACGATAAAAGAGTACTTCATTTGAACGAGGTTGAACTAGGTATTCTGAGATACACGATCAAAACCTCGATAAGTAAACTATCGTGAGACAAAGGGAAATTGGTATCGATGTAAGTGGTTCATTCGACGCAAAGTAATCAGAGAAATATGTGGGAGCCATATGAATTTCGATTCCTCTATTGGTTATTGATCGGAGAAGTGTCTTGGTCATGTCCGCATAATTCACGAACCGTAGGGAGACACACTTAAGGATTCAATGTTGTTGAGTAGTTATGGAATGATGAGTAAGAGACCTAATGTTGTTCGAGTCTCGGATAGGATCCGGATATCACGAGGAGATCCGAATGGTCCGGAGAATAAGATTCATATAAGGAAAGTCCTTGCTTCGAGTTCGTGAATGATTCCTGTTTTCACCAGAATGTTCTAGAAGGGTCCGAAGGTCCCAAGACCAAGGGGAAGGGTACATGAATGTGTCATGAAAATATGGAATGGTTGCATCATGTACTAGGTCACTTGGTCAAAAAAATAAAGAGAGAAATCAAATCGAAGTTTGAAAGTCAAACGCCAATTTGAAAAGTCAAATTTCAAGTTTGCTTGGTGAGGGAGAGTAGGAAACCCACTTGGGGAGGAAGTCCCTCCTCCACCCACGGCCAAGGAGGAGGAGTTGGAGGAGGACTCCTCCTCCCAACCGGCCACCTCCACCAATAATATAGGAGGGTAGGCTGCCTCACCGACACACCTCAAACCCTAGCTCGCGCCCACCTCCAAGTGCACGTCCTAGGGTTTCCTCCAATCCTGCATTTGGGGCTTCCCAAGCCCCAGACGCGCCACACCTCCCTTGGTGCCCTCTAAACCCTATATCACCAAGGCCTCTCTCATACTCCACCATACTGCCTCCTTAAGGCGAAGCCTCAAATCTCCTTCTACTCCGACACCACACCGTCAGGGGCCGGAATCACGAGGAGAGTGCTATAACCTCCACGCCTGGAACAAGGGAGAGGAAGGTCTTCATCGAGTACCAACGTGACCGATCACAGTAACGGAACATCACCGGAAGGATCGTTTACACAATCTTGAGATCGGCAAGAGTATTTACGACATCACCCACGGTAGAATCTATTCTCGTTAACCGCTTTGGAATCTTCGAGGGTGAGTTCCTCTATCGACTCGTTGCTACAATCTAGTAGATAGATCTTGGCTTGTTTGTTTGCATGCGGTAGAATTTTTTTATTTTTCCATGCTACGAACCCCTACATGATACCAATTGAAATGGATCGTATGGGCACCTAGAGGGGGTGAATAGGTGCTAACCAATTTTTAATACTTTTCAATTTTAGGCTGACACAAAGTAAATTCTCTAGATATGAAACTACTAGAATTTCCCTATATGCAACCCTAACTACTAAGCACGTAAAGAGAGGAGCGAAGGAACCGTAGGGAGCACGCAGAGACACATAGATTTGTTTTACCTCAGTTCCTTCCTTGTTAAGGGAAGTACATCTGCTGGAAGGCGGGCGGTTCTAAGACCACCACGCCACAATAGGCCTCACCCTATTCTCCGATGGATCTCGCCACGAGTCCCGATCCACCTTCTCCACTATTGGATCCTTTCGTGAGGGAACCGTGCCTTTTACAACACTATCGGGGCACACACCCACAAACTAATTGGGGGCTCCCGAGATGACAACAAGCTGCCACAAGAAAAAGGTTTATCAATATAAACAAAAACAAGGATCTAGGTATTTGCAAGAAATACTAGATCGATGGTTCTCCAAATGAATGGAGAGGAGATGAAGCGCTTGATTGTAGTTGATGATGATCGAGTCCTCCTCCTTTGATTCCCCAATGGACGGAGCCTTTGAGTGGATCTAGGTGGAGTTCTCTTGGATGAAGGTCGTGTCGCCTTTTATTTTTGGATCAATCAAGAGTTCTGATTGCAGGAAGACAGCTTAAATACCCCCCGCCTGCATCAAGCCGTTGAGAGTTTGGGGCGGATTATCCGCCCCCTTTGGGACGGACTATCCGCCCTGGGGAGAAAATCCGCCCTAGGACGGAAACTCCGGGGAAAACTCCATCCCCCATACAGAGAGTGACGCAGCCTTGACTTGAAGAAAATTTAGGTGGAGGCGATTATCCGCCTGCTGGGGGCGACTATCCGCCTTGGGAGAAAGTCCTCCCAAGGATCGACCTGAGGGAAACCCGCCCCATATAGAGCGACGCATGCCTTGGCTTGAAGGAAATCTCGAGAAAGGATGGTCTGTCTCCCTAAGGCAGATCGTCCCCGGGCCAGAAATCATCCCACAAACTCCACCCTCTCCTGGGCTCAAGACTCTTGGGAAGAGGGAGGGCTGGATTTTCCGCCCCGCGAGGATTACCCCCAAAGGCGTAAACATTTCCCTTTTATTAGGAGAGCAACACTTCAACACATTAAATAATTCTTGTTATTGTTATCTAACACGCAAAACACTAGGAGTAAGAATGTTCTTCACTGCGGGTCAGAGAAGGCTTCACGTGAGCAAGCTTCCTACTACGACAAAGATGCGCCCGACCATGGCTTCGACGAGTCGAGGAGGAAGAAATGTGCCAACGTCCAAGTTCGCCGGAGTCAGGTAGTGTGACCGTGAAGAGAGACGGCGAGATGTACGGCTTTTATAGGCCAAGAATGGCGAGGGTGTGGCATGAGGGCGGGAAAAGGAAAACGGCGAAGGATGGCGAGTTTCACGTCGCTAGGCTGGTCCACTCGCCGACCCGCTTGCTCGGCGTCCCTGCAGAATCGATCCTGGTTCGCCCGGTAGTCCGAACTAAAGTTGGCCCAAATCCGACAAAAAAAAGATCCCTGGATACACGAGTGAGCCGATTTTCAACGTCCGGACATAATTTCGACGTCCGGATTACTCCACTAGGCCTATGGAGTACAACATTACATGTTCTGAGCGTAATTACGGTACACATGAGATAGCAAGCCAACAGGCAGATAGGTAACCACAAGCTTCTGGGCCCACGCGTCAGGGGGGCTGATATGTCTGCATCATGGCATTGTGCCAGTGTACGAACTACGAACCCGACTGCTTCACTGTCCGTCACTCGGTCAGTCCACTGAGCGGCGGAGAGCTCACGTGACTAGTGAGCACGCGAGGCCGGTCCGATCATCTGGTCCCAGCTCCGCAGCCACAATGCATCGCACTACAACGTTCACTGACACTGCAGTCGGAGCAATCTCTGGCCCCACATGTCATCGTTTATTTCGATACGAGGACGTGTGCGTTCGCTTTTAAGCACGGGTAGTTCTATGCTCCTCGGCTAAGAAGCAATTCATGGTGCACATCACAGACATGTGGGACCAATCTGCTTGTGCTCCCACCTGTCATCGTAAAGTGTAGCACCAGATGTGCGCCACGCTGGTTTTCCTTAAAACGCACGGCAGAAACCAAACCCACCGAGAGGGGGAAAAGGAGTACAAAAAAGGTCAAAGAAAAGCCGGGGAAAACTGCAGCAACGGAACCGAGCAGAGCAGCTGGTAGAGAGATATGCCTCCGGGAGGCGGCATCGCCGACGACGACGCCGACGCCGAGTCCGGCGCGACCGCGGCCTCCCTGAACGACCTCTGCGCCACCGCGGGGACGCGGGCCCGGTGTCGGCGCTGTTCCGAGGGCGGCGGTCTGGGCGGTCGCGGCGCTGCTCGCGGTGGGGATCGGGCTCGGCGCGCTCGTCCTCGCCGTCGTGGGCAGCGCCGTGCTGCTCGTGGTGGCGCTGGTGCCCGCGGCCGTCTCCGCGTTCATCCTGTGGAATGCCGCGGTTGCGGCGTCGGCCGCGTGCTGCGGCGGTTCGTGGACGGGCTACCGGCCTCCAGTCTCCGCGTCGCCGCCGACGGCCAGCTCGTCAAGATCACCGGTGTACGTTTTACAGTTACACTTAGGCGTTACCTCTTATTAGTCGCGAATGCCATGCAATTAATCGAAGTAGTACTCAATTGTTCTGCTCTGAATTGAGCCGCCATTTAGCAGAGCAGTAATTTCAGTAAACTTTGGTACGACTTCTGATAAATGTACCAGTTTCTAAGATAAGGTGGGTGGAGTATGATGCACGCGATGTAGCCATTCCGCAACTCGTGGCAATTCCATTTATGTCTGGCAAATGTGGATCGATCTTGTTGTGGACTGTGTATGTTCGTTGACCTTATCTCCAAAGTTAGTTCCATCAGATTAGACTGTTGTGAATAAAACCTCCGGTTGATGGATATAATATAATCTTGCAAGGGGAAATGTGCTCCCTACTTTATTTTATCTGTCAAGCTTGCAGAAGTAACTTCTATGTAAAGGCTAAGGATATTTCCTGTTAGCTTACCAATTTATTGTTCTAGTACTACCATTGCTTCGGTTTAACCATGTGTTTTGAATGGTGTGCTGATCTCATATGTGTTGTGTTGTTCGTTCTTTTATGCAGTTGGTTTCATGTGGTGATATTTCGTTGATTTCTTCATATGAGAAGGTGGAGAATTGTGTATACACATCTACGCTGCTTAGAAAATGTGGTAGATGGGGTTCTGAGGTGGCAAATCCGATAAACAATCATTCTAGGTGGAAGTTGACACATGCTGAGGTAAGGATGCTTTGTGACCATCTGCATGTAATTTGCAGAGATTTTATTTATCCTTTTCCATTTATTAAATGCACATTCATTCCGTTCATCCTGCAATCTATCTGATCGGAATGATTGCATATTATATCCTAAGTAAAAAGAAGGAATGCCTCATATTCTGTTATGGTGCCTTAAGATAGTCAAACACACTGAAATTGTTATACATATGCTATAATTTCATGCACAATACCATTAGTGATGCAACCTTACTTTAATTCCAGTTCCAGAATAATTATAAGAAATCCTAAACTGGTTCTCTCATCTGCATAAATTTGAAGAGAATCTGCCTGATAGTTCAATATGTGTACCTAATTCGTTTTAAAAGGGTATGTTGTATAATGAGTTTATCTTATTAGCTTGTGAAGAATTTTCATTCCTTGAACTCCAGTTCATTTGCATAATATTGTTCTTGACTCACTAGTCTTGCAGATTTGTAATTCTATGGTACTTCTGTCCTTACTGTATATTTTAGTACATAGTGAGATACACCGATACATATGATATTTTGCTCATTTAAATATTCTGTGGAGTTCGGCAGAGGTTTGCTGCTGATTTCACATAACGGATGCAAAATCAGGTAAAAGAGCCTTGGTGAAAACTGGGTACCAGATGAAAGTAGTTCCACTGATCGATGAAAATGTTCTGGTTACAACAAGCAGAAGTACTGAACTATCTACAACCTTGAATGTTGGCTAGAAGAAAGAAATCTTTCTTCCAAGAAGTTAACTTCGTCTTGAGGAAGGGTAATCAAATTACTCCTGAATATCCACATCTTTTGTCTATATCTTTGTAGACTGAGCTCCCAGAATCACATGATTGCATGAACTTGTAGATATATTCGGAAGGAATGCGGTTGAGCGTGATTGGAATTTTGAGCAAGAAGAATGGAGATTTCATGATACTCCTCCACGTGAACCTATATCTACAGGTTGTGTGTTGTTGTCATTTCTCCTTCCAGCTTATTTCGATGGAATAGTTCTGAGACTAGTAGACAGGAGTTATTTTGTGCCAAATTCTGAATATCGTGAAATATTATGACAACTCATGAGATGTAACAGCTAACAATTTTAACACAATGATCTTTTCCCTTAAATCGATCCTGTATGGGACCAAAACTTTGAATGAGGACACACGCCTGCTTTAGATAGCCATAGGCATTAGATTGTACATTCCTACTGTTGTGAGGTCTCATCCTTTCTAGCGATGGATCATGTCGTCTTTTCCATTCGCTGTTCCAGTAGTTGTCGGCGTTGCTATTGCTGTCATCATTTTGCTTTGTTTGTCCCTTGGTAGTTTGGCCAATGTACTGTAAATGTATCTTCAGTGTACCTTACAGAAGCCTTAATAGTTGCAAACTGCAGAAATTACTTGAGGCTCTATCTAAATTTAAGTTATAAAAATGTGATGCTCTGCAAGCACAAGTTTTTTATGCTTTTCCTGTAGAGGAATTAGAATGTCATATACTTTATTTTCTACTTTAAATTTAAACCCCGCCACATCCCTGCTAACCAGGGTTCAAAACTTCGAATCCTAACTAAAATGATGCTCTGCCAGCACGAATGTTTATGCCTTTGTTGTTGAGGAGCTAGAATTAGGTAACTGGCGCAACCCAGTTGGCTATCGGGGCGCGACCAAATTCCCCGCCTATCCCGCGACCCACGTTCTAGCCCTTGGCTCTGCAGGTTTGCGCCTAGAGTTGCGTCTACCTTAATATACTGCCCGTCTGTTGGACTTGTTTTGTAGAGGAAATAGATTTTCATAGTACCGAGCTTGTGAAAAGATGGTGCAGTCCTCATTTTGGGATCTATCCTTGCTTTTAGACTTCCAAAACACTTGTTTCTGGAAGGCAGCCTTGTCATAAATTTAATCAGATAACCAATTTATTGGATGATTGGAACTTCTTTGTTCTGGCTGTTGTCAATTTACACAGCTTGCTAAAAGGCTTTAGTAAAGCCAAACAACTCTCTTTCAGGGTAGTTTAATTTAATATAACTGAACGAAACCCCAACAGTAGTTTAACCAGAAGTTCAGAACTTGAGGGTGTCGATCGCAGGTGAAAATGGTCGCAGGGCAGTGCTCAGTCGGAGGACAGCACTCCGCTACTGTTTGCGGCGATGCGCTTTCCTGCAACATTCCGATTGAAATACCGTATGTAGTAGCAGACAGGCAGTGTTGCTGTTGTTGCTACAATTTACAGCTGCATCACTCACAGCTTGATAGAACAAACGGGCAAATTACCTGGATGTACACAACTAACAGTACAATCATTACATAATAGAATCTGCTAGTATTCCCGTTTGGCCACTGTGAAGCCTCTTAATCACCAAGGCCAACCCAAACCCAAGCACTACCACTGGCAGTGCGATCTGCAACACCATTGACCAGAGACCAGGTCGACATCGCCTGTGAAGTACACACCTTTCTTCCCGCCATTGCCACCCATGCACAGCAGGCTCCATTCCATCCTCCAACTATCAGCCGGAAAGATAGCAGGGCGACCATTGTTTTTTGCGCAGAGGAGGCAGATCGCTGAGACCCTGACGCGTCATGGCGCCATCTTTTGTGCATTCCACGCTTGCTGTGCGCCAGTGCTGCTAATTGCAGCAGAAGTATAGCCGTCCCTCTCAACAAAACGGAGAAGTACAACTGCATCAAGATTGGACTGATGTCACGCAGGGCCAACAGAAACGAGACGAGACGGGGAAACGTCGATTTTTTAGGACAGGAAGCTCTTCTAGAAGTCGTGGATTTGGAATGGACTACGGCATAACAAGCTCACATCAGAGAGTTGGACTTCCTGGACACCTCTCTGAAGTAGCAAGATAGTAGTAGTAGTATAAAATACCATCTAAAAAGCTTTCTGGGGACATATTTTTTCACATGGACGAAGTGTTACCTTGAGTATGTGCCGCAATGTCAAACCTCCACCCGAAACCAGTAGTTTATGGGGTATCTTAAGCAGTAGTTTTTGTTTGCGGGTATCTTATCCATTTTAGTTATCTTGTCGGGTTAAGTGTGTCTCCAACACTAGGTCAGGAGTAGATATAGCTGAGCTGAGAGTCTGTCTGAGACTCGAGGAGGTTAAATATACTTTCCAGCTTCTAGTAGGCTTCACCACTGTAAAATTAGGCAAAAGTCGCCGATTGCATAATTTTCTCCTGGGAAGTTAGTGTCGCACTTACAATGTCATCACTGCTTCGTTTAATAGGATTATCTGAAGGCGCAAAACAAACATTGAACTATGCACTCACTCCTGACGTAAGCTACGCACCTCCGAAATTCCGTATAGTCCAAACTTTCGAAAGGGAAACAGGAGCCTGGCCCAGACCAAAAATTATCAGGCGAGACTGTGAGAGCGTGACGTCCCTTTTTTTCCTCCTCATCCATCTCGCTCCCTCTGCCCCCAATGGAAACAAATTGGGTGAAATAGCCATAGGGATGGCGACCGGTAGGTATGCGGTCAATCGCGGCCTTGATTCGTGCGTACGTAGACATGGACATAGTTTAGGATCAGATCCGCATACAACAAGTGCACAGGCGTATACACAATGCAAAAACCGATCCCATTGTTTAGATGCAGCCCGATCCTCCGCCATTTTTGCTTACTGTATGGCCGATGACGTGTTGATCCGTCTATGGACGGGTAGATGGCGAATGTCGTAGTATGCTGTAGCGGTCGCGCTCCCCATCTTTTTTGATCGGCAGCGACCCGTGTGTGCCAAATGGTTCCAGGTTTCTGGCGCAAACCGTGCCAGATCCTCGGGTTTCAGGCGGAGCGCGGCCGCGGCACGAGCGCCACTCGCCCACCCCTCGCGCGCACGACACGAAGTACAGTACACAGCACCTGGGCGACCCCCACTCTCGTAGGGCGTAGCCCCGTAGTAGGCCGTAGCCATCATCATACCCCCAATAATTCACTGCCCACACCGGCCACCGATCGCCTCCACCACCCAGTACACCGCGCGGCCCGCCAATAATAGGCGAGCGCTCGGACGCTGGTTCTACCCACGGCACGCGCGCTGGGCAGTGGCCACTGGCCAAGCCACAACTCGCACCGCGCCGGCCATGTCCATGCGCGACCGCCGCTCCGCCGCCATGTCCCCGTCGCTACGCTTCCTCGGCTTCCTCACCCAGCCCGATCGTGCTGATGTCCAGGAGCTGGAGCTGGACGAGCGCGACGTGGTCTGGTCGTCGTCGCCGTCGCCCAACTCCTACTCCCCGTCCTCCTCCATCTCCAC
Source organism: Avena longiglumis (assembly GCA_030063025.1). Lineage (NCBI taxonomy): Eukaryota > Viridiplantae > Streptophyta > Magnoliopsida > Poales > Poaceae > Avena > Avena longiglumis. The sequence goes on along the minus strand of CP125976.1, from coordinate 72,804,727 downwards.
CGCCTCCTCGCCGTCGCCCACGCCGTCCCCGTACGGGAGCGGCAACCGCTGGCCCCTCTCGTCCTCCTCCTCCTCCCGCGCGTTCCCCTCGGCCGCCCCCGGCCTGTCCGCGCTCATCGCCGACGAGGACACCCACTCGCCCACCGCCGCCATCCCGGCCGCGGCCCGGCGCGAGAGGCAGCGCCACCCGCAGCCGTACCACCAGTCCGCGCCGGTCGCCGTGCCTGCCTGGTCCAAGGCGACGGCGGACAGGCGGCGCCGGGAGGCGGAGCAGGAGGCCGCGGACAACGAGGACGACGAAGACGACGAGGAGCTGGTGGTGCCGCCGCACGAGATGGCCGCGCGCCGCGCCGCGGCGGCCGCGTCCGTGATGGAGGGCGCCGGGCGGACGCTCAAGGGCCGCGACCTCCGCCGCATGCGCAACGCCGTGTGGCGCACCACCGGCTTCCTCGACCTGTGAAAAAGGATATGGATGCTCCTGCCCTTTGGAGGTTTCTCTCGCTGCCCACGTCACTCCAATAGTGGTGGTGTATTTTGTTGGAGAAAATGTGGGTCTTTTGTTGCTAAGTTTTGGGTTGATCTACTACTAGGAGCAATGTTTTCAAGGGTATTCGACGTGCTAGTTAATTGATACTTAAGTGTTTAATGTTTTTTCTACAAGTAAGCGAAGCTGATCATAAAGCGATTAACTAAGTTTTGCACTTGCAGCTTACCACAATAGGCTACCATTGTTTCAAGACCCGAACAATTCCTTGTCTGGGAAAATATACTTAGTGAGTTTCATTTTTTTTTTTGGGAACAAAACCTGAAAGGCCCAGCTTATATTCAAAGCTTAGTGAGTTTCATTTAGAAGGGAAGATAATATTCGCAAGAGAACATCATTTGCAAGCAAATTTGTTGTGGGGTAGGACATGTGCCAGTGTATCCGGTGTTGTATGAACACCAAGATAAAGAGTGGGTATGCGGCGATATGGATAAAGTAAACGGACGTGTTAGACGGACCTGTTGTTGGTGTCAGAAACTAACTCAAGCACAATATTGTATTTTTGTAACCGGGTCCTGTCTCAACTTGTTGACCAGAGGGGCTTAATACCTTTCAGGGGTGCATCATCGGGTTCAAAAGCGACAATCCGTAGATACGTCGACGACCATTTCCTCAGACATTCCACGACTTCCTTTCCTTTAGACCAAAGTTTGGAGGCAAACTCCACCCGAAACCGATGGCCAAAGTGATCAATCAAGAGGCTAGGTCACACACATTATCTAACACTCAAGTTAGTGCAAGTCTATTATCCAAAAGCACATAAATTACCTACAACAGAGACATCACCGCGGACTAAAGACGATTATACATATTTAACACACACTACAAAAGTAGGAGAAATGATGGATTTGTTTAGATGCCTCGTACCTCTCACGCATCTCATGTTTCCTGTTGCATCAGACAAGAGCATCACACCACTGTCTCTCCTCTGAAAATACCTCCTCTACCGCTGTGCATGCTTCTCCTCTATCTCCCTTCCTCCACGACTTCACCGTGCATTCCAGCCACGACGGATCTTGTCATGCCGACATAGATGCCTAGAAGTGGGATTTCCAATTTGAGGTCCTCCATGATGTAATCTTGGGAAGAAGTCAGGGGCGGAAGGAATGCGTTCAAGGCACTGAGCTCATCACATAGGACAACACGGGTGCTCCTGCAAGACGGATTCATTGCTTTAGATTAGGATTAGTGATTTGGAGTTTATAGGTCTTGCATAAGTTATTTTGTAAGCTTCAAGCTCATGTTTGTTGAGCCACAACCACACGAATAACATACTGCAATGACTCGGTGTTTTGCTACAAATATGATGCTCATGCTACAAGGGTTTTTTAGATGTTGCATAGGTTTGCTTCCTTGTTGCATACACATGTTGGTTCTTCTCGATGATTTGTTGCGGCCAAATGAGGATCTATTGCATACACGTAATTTCATATTTCATGAGCGTCCTTGAAATGTTTCAATTTTTTGAGTATTTTTTACACACCTAGGCGAAAAATATTCTGATGATGTTCAAAGGCATAAAAAATATTGCATCTATGGGGTTATGCTGTAATAGTCGCACGGACCAGAACTCACATTTAAGTGAGATCGGACGGTGGGGGAGGTGGGCAACGTGGGCCTATCTCTGCCTGATCAAAGATGCTACCTGCCACACTTATACTCACGCTAAATTTGCATATTACTTCTAGGTATTAAATTCTATTTTCTTTGGATAAGCCTGATAAAGATTACTAAATCTGAATGGATGGGAACAAACAACCTTACCATTGACACTAGCCTATAAAGTCATCCGAAGCTGTTAAATACAGTATTAACGTCACTACTCACTATCAGGAGTGTTGTCCCCAAAAGCATTGATGGTATGATTGATAGTTGCCGTGAAGATTCGAAATCATTGGTTCGGTTTATGTCAAACTATCAGTGGACATAATAAAAAATAATGTAAAATGGCTCGCCACTGACGTTGTATCTGCTGTGGCGTTTTTTTTTCAACCGGCATCTGCTGTGGTTGAATATGAGTGTTCGTGTCACCCTCGAGGGGATATTATTATGACCAACGCATGGTAAGGGGTGCAGGAGTAGAAACTCGCGACTGTACTAATTTAGTTTTGCAAAACACACTATATTACGGAATAGAGGATGTATATTTTCTTGCGTTCCTCATCTTTCACATGAACGCATCTTTGGAATCAGCGAGCAAGTAGTGGAATCTACTTGTTCAAAAAAAAGTAGTGGAATCTAGAAATTGCACAAAACAATATTCTATTTTGTTGACTTCACTTAATTCATGATTTTCACATGTTTCCAAATTGGTTTGAAGTTAGTTTAAATCTCATCCAAAATTTCAATTTTTCTATTAGAGTATATCACGGTTTGGACTATATTTGGTAGTTTAAGTTTGTAATTCAATTATATCTCTAGTAGTCTTCTTGGCCCCCAAGTCTTGTAATCTATATAAACAGTCCAAAGACTCACGTTGTAATCACCTCAATCACAATCAATACAGATAATATTCCGCAATTCTATATGGTATCGAATGTTCGCTCTGTAGGTTTAGCACCACCGCTTCCGCTACCGCCATGTAACATCCCAAAAATATTAAACTTGGATCATCAAACTCTAATCATCAAAATTAGGGTTAACAAAAACTTTTCCAAATAAAAATATGAAAGCATTCATATGTGCGTGTATTAAAATTTGGATTCTTTTGAATTGCCATGATTCTGTGTTTCTTTGCTTGCAAAATGATTCTTAGGTGAAATAAATATCATCTAAACAATCCTCACAATTTTCCCAAAGACAAACAACTCAAAATGAATAAATTAAGTGAATGGTCACTTTGGACAAATTAACTCAATGTAAACATATATGGATCTTTGCACCACTTGATAGTACACATAATAAGGTACCAAGGACCACTTTGTGATCATCCAGAAACATTCAAATATCAAGTTTAAATGACAGTTTAAAATTGAATCTATCTCATATGAGAAGATCCCACTATTCCAAAAACCACTCAAACAAACTCAATTTTCAAAACCCAAGCACCCACAGAGTCTCCAGCACATGTCTAGCACACCCACCAAAAATCTTTTCAAAATTCAAAACTCAAGTTCTTATGCCATTTCATCAAACAAAGGTGATTCAAATCAACAAAATCACAAACACTATTTTGAGCAGTGTTTTGGCCAACCTTGTTCCCTCTCTGGTTGCAGCTAGCCTTAGTAGATCATCTAGCACCCTTAACTAACCTCTAGCACCACTGTGAGCTTGCCAATGCCATCAATGATGAGCAGGCCGAGCCTCACCATGTCACCCCAGTGTGGACATCAAGCTAGGAGAAGAACTAGCCGTGCCCACCTTGTCTAGCGTGCAGCCCATGAATCACCGCCCCCTCTCAACCAGCCCTAGCTCAAGAACAGAGCCCAGAACCGCCAGGAACGCCGCACCCGCGCCATCGCGACCATGCCGAAGCATCGAAAGCACGCGTTGCCCCATGCAACCCGAACACCTCGAGCCCTCGCCCGCCAAAGATGCACCCCACCGCCCCAGAGACCACCGACATGTTCGTTTCACCGCCTGCACCCGAGCCACCGCCGCGAGTTCGCCGCCGCCACGCAGAGCACCGCACGCCCGACCAATTGCACCGCCTACACGCGATTTAAGCTCTAGAGCATCGCCAGAGACCGCCGTCGATCGCCAACCGCAGCCATGCCTCTAGCCGCCAGATGTCGCCACCGCCGCCCATCCTATCGGTCTCGCCATTGAGCCTATAAAAGGAGACGACGCCGATTCTTCACACCATCTCACCCCTCACCTCACCGATCATTCCATCCCTTAACGAGCACGAGGAGCAGCATCCGGAATTACGCCGAGCAGCCGCCTGGAGAAGAAGGAGATGTTGATTTCGACCACCCGAGCTGCCGACCATCCTCGAAGTTCGCCGTCGACTTCGCCGTTGCTGCTCGCCGTCACTAGAGCCTCGGATGCCCCTATGCACCCCCAGAGCCGCTAGGGTTCGAGCTCACCAGGACATGTTCATCGTTGACGACCCTCACCGCTGATCTCACTTCTAATCCAACACACCACATCACTCCCTGCATTTCAGTGTTATGAGCCAACGAGTAGACCCACCTGTCAATCAGCCCAGCTTGTCAGTGACACTGGCCGCCCATTAAACTCTCCCGTGACCCAGCTTTGAATTTAGACTTTTTCTTTTTAATTCAAACTCAGCCTACCTATATTCAAAACTCAACCCAGCTCGATTTAGTGAACCAAATTGCATGAAACCATTTTTTAGAAAGGTATTGAAATGCTTAATCCAAGCCCGTTGATTCAAGTCATTTGGATCTGTAGATCAACCTTGGTAAAATAACAAGTCGTAAGCTTTTCGCATTCAAATATTTTTCAAATTTCAACCATAATAGATTTTGAGTTGATTCCAACTCTCAAAAATCACATTTGATCATACCTTTCAATATATAAAACATTTGTGTTTACTTATAGAAATAATGTTCAAGTAATAAAGGAATGCCACATAGGCATTTCTAGTCACTTTATTTAATTAAAATAAAAAGGTTAAACCTTATTAAATTGTGACACCACTTTAAATCACATTCCCCATGTACTGAAATATGTGGTGATGACATGTGTCAACATGATCCCATGTTTGAGTTGGAAAATATTAAATCTTAAGTAGTTTTTCAATGAGTAGAAATTAATTTTCTAAAAATAAAGTAAATAAGACAAAGGCTTTAATCTTTTAATGTTAGTGATGATGCTAGATCATCTATAGTACCCTTTGTGTGATTATTGAAAATAATTAAGTATTGTTTGGTGATTGTGTACCTCGTATTTATTCATAGACGCTAGTACCGACCAAGGATACGAGGAGGAAGGAGGATGCTACGAAGAAGAAGCCAAGGAGAACTTTAACCACTCGCAAGACAAGGCAAGCTAACACTTGCAATTATGAAAGTTAGATAACTTATGCAATGCACTAAGCATGCTTAGTTGGACACCTTTGATGATACCCAATCCTAGTTTTACTTGCAAGCTTTACACTTTATTTCTTTATCAAAGCTTTTTCTTAGAGTTTACTTAAGTGACTTGTAAATTCTAGGAAGATAATTGAAGGTTGCATAAAGAGCATTAAATTTGGCCTAATCTAGATAATCTTGATGTCATCCTAAGGCATGAGATTGAACTTAGTTAAACTCCACTTGTTTACCACCCCTCATTAGTACTTACCCCATTTGTAGATGCTAGTGCTAAGCATAAAACTTGATCAACTTTAGATGGGAATACTTGGTGAAAATGGTTATGAAAACCTTGGAATGATGAGTCATTCTACTAAAATGTTTTGACATGTGTTTCCGAACACCAGATGATTTTGGTGATGAAAATGTTGATGCATGAGCCTTAGCCCTTTATAAACCGATGGTTGTTCGATGCGATACCATTCCAATTTTACCGTATAACCACAATAACCAAAATTGGGTAGGGCTTGACCGAAACTTATATACCTTAGTATGGGTTCCTCACGGCCAAGATCTAAGCCGAGGCTACCTTGTGAAGATTGTACACTGCAGACTCCAAGATGAGATGGTCATGGTTGGGAGGCCAAATCACAGGAGAGGTGCCTATACTAGGGCGTAATGGAAAGGTTAGGATTGAATATCCGCATCGAGTATGGTGAATTCAGGATTTGTTCTCACTGGATGTATCGAATGTTGTGGTGAAATTGTACAATCTCTACAGAGTGTCAAACTATTCAATAGCTCATCCGATTATGACAGCTTGGAGTGGCCATACTGCTCTCCGCCGATGTTTTCAAAATGACTTATGAAATGAATTGAGACTTTGACTTGACCACAACAGGTTGTGATATGAAATTCAAATTCCACTTAGGTGTTATACAATTTCAACTAGTTTCTTGCTTCGAACCTAGTAGAGGTAACTGGCTTTTTGCAAACAACCCTAGAGCTTAGTGTCCTACTACAAAACCCCTTCACTTGTTAGTATTAGTTTGCAGTACTTAAAGAGTACTCATGCCTTTGTCCCCTGCTATTCCTGGCTGAATATGAAGAAGAGTACTGTGACGAAGGACCCTGTGAAGGTTATGACAACTAGGATCATATCCCATCACAAGATTGCCTCAGACATCAAGATGGAGCTTCGCCTACGCTACCTTTATTATTACGTATTTCCGCTGCTTGAGTTGTATTAAGAACTGGATCATGAGATCCTTATTTGTGTAAGACCTTATGTATGGTTTGTAATGGATGATGTACTGTGGTATCCAAATCTGTTATGTCTCGCAAAAATGGTGTCAACACCCGGATTTTTCAATCCTAGATGCCTGTTATGCCATACATCGCAATCCCAGGATTACCATTTTTGCGAGACATAACAGAATTGGATACCATAGTACTGTTGGGGTTCGTAGCATGGAAAACAAAAATTTTCTATCGCATACAAACAAACAAGCCAAGATCTATCTACTAGATTGTAGCAACGAGTCGATGGAATAACTTACCCTCGAAGATTCCAAAGTGTTTAACGAGAGCGGATTCTCGTGGGTGATGTAGTCGCATTTCTTCCGATCTCAAGATCGTAGACGATCCTTCCGCCATTGCTCCTAAGCGCCCGCAGCCGGGTCACATCGCTCGTACTGACGAAGACCTTCCTCTCCTTGTTCCAAAGGCAATGAGGTTGTAGCACTCTCGCGATTCCGGCAAAGACAACCAAGGCGTGGTACCTAAGTAGAGGGAAATCCGCAGGCTTCGCCTTTTGAGCGAGTATGGTGGAGTATGAGAGGGCTATTAGTGGTCTAGAGATTAGACACACCAATTAGAAGGATCTAAACCCAGGCTAAAGCAATTAGAAGCTCTAAACCAAAACGGCTCTAAACCGGAGATTAGAGGATAGGAACTTGTGTCTAGAAGAGGAGGCCCCGCCCTCCTTTTATAGGTGGAGGGGTCGCGCCAGGGAGGGAGGAGTCCTCCCCAACTCGGCCTAGGTTGGCCGCCAGCTTGGAGGAGAGGGACTCCTCCAAGTTGGTTTCAACCTCCTTGCTTGTTTCCCACAGCTTCCTGCTTCCCAGCTCTGCTTTCCACAGCTTTGCTTTAGCCGCTTGACTTTCAAACTGCGCTTGACTTTTCAGTTTTGGAACAAAGAAGAACACTTAGTACATGATGCAATCATTCAATGACACATTCATGTACCCTCCCTGAGTGCCGGACAATCCAGAACCTTCTAGAACATTCCGATGAAAACACCTAATCATTCCCAACTCCGAAACAGACTTTTCTTATATGAATCTTATTCTTCTGACCATTCGGATCACCTCGTGATATCCCGGATCCCATCCGAGACCGAACAACATTCGGCTCTTTCTCATAATACCATAACTACTCAAAACAACGTCGAATCCTTATGTGTCTCCTACGGTTCGTGAATTATGCGACATGATCGAGACACTTCTCCTAACAATAACCAATAGAGGAATCTGAAATTCATATGGCTCCCACATATTTCTATGATTACTTTACATCGAATGAACCACTTACATACGATACCAATTTCCTTTATCTCACGATAGTTTACTTATCCGAGGTTATGATCATCGGTATCTCGCATACCTAGTTCAACCTCGCTACCGATAAGTACTCTTTCTCGCTCCTGATATGTGATCCCTTGTGACCCACCACATGCTTGCAAGCTAATTGGATGACATTCCACCGAGAGGGCCCAGTATATCTATCCGCATATGGATGGACAAATCCCACTCTTGATCCATGTGTTTCAACCAATGCTTTCCAACACCGAATGCCACCTTTATAGCCACCCGCCACGGTGGTGGTGTTTGATGTCATCAAAGCATCCATCCGTAAAGGTGATATGCATGATCTCATGGTCGAAGGAATTAGGTTACTATGTATCGAAGCATATAGCAATTGAACTATTGAAATGACTTGATCTTTATGCTATGCTTATCCATAGGAGTATGTCCACCATATCATTCTCCTAACGATATGATCTTGTTGTTGATAACATCTCAATGTTCATGATAGGGAAACCACAATCATTAATCAACCAACAAGCTAGTGAAGTATAGAGGCTATACTAGGGACTTCAAATTAAGTTTACAAACCACACAAGTATTAATGTTTCCTTGTTAATACTATTATAGCATGAATGTAAACATTTATCATAAACACAAAGATATAATAATAACTATATTTATTATTGCCTCTAGGGCATATCTCCAATAGTCTCCCACTTGCACTAGAGTCATCTAATCTAGATTACATGGTAATATACCGAACACCTATGGCAGTTTGGTGTTGGTCATGTTTTGCCCTCGGGAGAGGTTTAGTCAACGGATCCGCCACATTCAGATCTGTGTGTACTTTGCAAATCTTTATATCCCCATCCTGGATATGTTCTCGAATAGCGTGAAAGCGCAGCTTGATGTGCTTCAGCTTCTTGTGTGACCTTGGTTCTTGCGCATTGGCTATGGCGCCCATGTTATCACAAGATAGACATTGGGTCCAAGACTAGGAACCACACCGCTCAGAATGAACTCTTTCATCCATATCGCTTGTGAAGCCTCAAGCAGCCATGTATTCCGATTCAGTTGAAGATCTCGCCACAACTCTTTGCTTTGCACTCCTCCGCCTAATCGCCGCACCATTCAAAATAAATACGTATCCAAATTGTGATTTAGAATCATCCGATCGGTGTTCCAACTAGCATAGGTGTAACCATTAACAACGAAATGTTCATCACCTCCATAAGAAAGAACCATATCCTTAGTTCTTCTCAAGTACTTAAGGATGTTTTTGATCATTGTCCAATGATCCACTCGATCACTTTAATATCTGCTAGTTAAACTAAAGATATGCAATGTCGGGTCTAGTACATAGCATGGCATACATTAGAGATCCTATGGTCGAGGCATAGGAGTCTTACTTATCCTTTCTCTATCTTCTGCATGTCGGACTTTGAGTTTTACTCAAGGTCGATACAACATGGGCAAGAACCCTTTATTGCTTTCTTCCATTCCAAACCTCTTTAGAACTTTGTCCAAATATGTACTCAGACAATGATATTTGGCGTTCGATCTATCTCTATAAATCTTTATGCCTAATATGTAAGCTTCAAGATCCTTCATTGAAAAACTATTATTCAAATATTCCTTGACACTATTAAGAAGGTCTACATCATTCCCAATCAACAATATGTCATCCACATATAGTATTAAGAATGCTAGAGCTCCCACTCACTTTCTTGTAAATACAAGCTTCTCCATAAGTTTGTATAAAACCAAAACTTTGATCACCTTATCAAAACGTTGATTCCAACTTCTGGATGCTTGCTTCAATCCATAGATGGACCGTTGAAGTTTGCATACCTTGTTAGCATCTTTAGGATCGACAAAACCTTTGGGTTGCATCATATACAACTCTTCATCAATATCTCCATTGAGGAATGCTGTTTTGACATCCATCTGCCATATCTCATAATCATAATATGCAAATATTACATAATCCTCACAGACTTTTAGCTTCACATCGTGAGAAAGTCTCATCGTAGTCAACTCCTTGAATTTGTCGAAACCCTTTACGACAAGTCGAGCTTTATAGATGAACATTACCATCAAGATCTGCTTTCTTGAAAATCCATTTGTTCTCGATGTTCTTCCCGCCATCCTAAGTCCACCAAAGTCCATACTTGGTTTTCGACATGGATCCAATCTCGGATTTCATGGCTTCTTGCCATTTATTGGAATCGGGCTCATCATCGCTTCCTCATATGTCTCGGGGTCATCGGTGTTGTCCACCAACATGACACTCATAACGGGATCATACCAACTGGAGTGGTACGAGTTCTCGCTGACCTCCGAGGCTCAGAGCAACTTCAACCGAAGTTTCATGATCATCATCATTAGCTTCCTCTCTAATTGGTGCAGCACCACAGAACTTCTTCCGGTCTTGCGCTACTCAATTTCGAGAGAAGGTTCGACAACCTCGAGTTCTACTTTCCTTCCAAATACTTTCGAGAGAAATTCCTTCTCTAGAAAGGATCCATTCTGGCAACGAAGATTTTGCCTTCGGATCTATGATAGAAGGTATACCCAATAGTTTCCTTGGTATCCTATGAAGACGCATTTTTCCGCTTTGGGTTCAAGCTTGTCCGCTGTAACTTCTTTACATAGGCTTCAGATCCCCAAACTTTAAGGAACGACAATTTAGGTTTCTTGCCAAACCATAATTCATACGGTGTCGTTTCAACGGATTTAGACGGTGCCCTATTTAAAGTGAATGCGGTCGTTTCTAATGCATAACCCCAAAATGATAGCGGTAACTGTAAGTGACATCATAGAACGAACCATATCTAAGAGAGTTCGATTACGACGTCGACACACCATTACCGTGGTGTTCCCGCGGTGTCAATCGTGAAAGTATTCCGCATTTCTTCAAATGCTCGCCAAACTCAGAATTTAGATATTCACCTCCACGATCGTAACGTAGAAATTTAATCTTCTTGTTACGTTGATTCTCTACCTCACTTTGAAACTCCTTAAACTTCTCGAAGTTTCGGACTTATGTTTCATGAAATAGATATACCCATATCTACTCAAGTCATCCGTGAAGGTAAGAACATAACGATAACCACTGGCGATGCTACACTCATTGGACCACACACATCGGTATGTATGATTTCCAATAAGTCCGTAGCTCGCTCCATCATACCGTAAAATGGAGTCTTAGTCATTTTTCCCATCGACATGCTTCGATCTTTCAAGTGATTCAAAATCAAGTGATTCAAGAAGTCCATCTAATGGAGTTTCTTCACGCTTCACCCAATGTGACCAAGACGATGGCCACATATAGGTCGAATTATCGCTTGATTTCAAACGCTTAGCCTCAATGTTGTTGATATGTGTATTTCCACCATCGAGATTCAATAAGAATAGACCATCGATCAAAGGTGCATGTGCATAAAACATATTACTCATATAAATCGAACAACCATTATTCTGATTTAAACATAACCGCCTCAATAAACAAGATCCCGATATAATGTTCATGCTCAACACAGCACTAAATAACAATTATTTAAGTATAAAACTAATCCCGATGGTAGATGAAGGGGTAGCGTGCCGGCCATGATCACATCAACCTTTGATCCGCTTCCCACGCCATCGCCACCTCGTTCTTCGCTAGCTTCCGCTTATTCAGACTGCTTCGAGTTACAAATATGAGCAACCAACCAAGATCAAATACCTGTGAACTACTACGAGTACTAGTGAGATACACATCAATAACATGTATATCGAGATATACCTTTCTTCTTGATGTTGCCGTTTCGATCCGCCAAGTACTTTGGGCAATTCCGCCTCGAGGACCTTCTCCCTTGCAAGAAAGCACTCGCCTGTGCTTGGGTCCAAATTGGTTTTCTTCGCATTGGCAACCTTTTTACCACCCTTCTTGAAGTGTCCTTTGCTTAGACTTGCCCTTCTTGAGTTTGGTGGTCTTATTTACCATCAACACTTGGTGCTCTTTCTTGATCTCCACTTCTGCAGACTTTAACATAGCAAACAGTTCTGGCAACTCTTTGTTCATGTTCTGCATGTTGTAGTTCATCACAAAGTTCCTGTAACTTGGTGGCAGTGATCGAGGACGCGTAAATCCCCAAAGCATTAGGAATCACTATACCCAAGCTTTGAAGTTTGTTTATGCCCATACATCTTAAGCACATGCTCACCGACGGAGCCCTCTTCCATCTTGCAGTTAAAGAACTTTTCGTAAGCCTCATAGCTTTCAATTGTCGCATGAGTCTCAAAAATCAATTTGAGATCCTCGACATATGGGTCTCGACTCTTCAAACCTTTCTCAAGCTCCGATTCTAAACCATACAAGATAGCACACCATGGAGTACCGATTCTTCCGAGCGAGGTAAACATTCTTTACTTCATCGAGCATCACCGCAGTGGGTCACCTAGCGGCATCCAAAGACATAGGTCAAATTACCATGTGAGGACAATCTCAAATTATGGAACCAATCCGCTGTTGCTTCCATTGTTTTTCAACTTTTCTTTCTAGGAACGCATTAAAATTGATGGTAGGGCTGCCATTGATCTACAACATATTTGCAATAGTTTAGACTAAGTTTATGACAAATTGAGTTCAAATTAATTAATGAAATTAAACTAGGTGAACTCCCACTCAAAACAACATCCCTCACATTGTTTTAGTGATCACACGAACCAAATCCACTACATCAACACCGATCATCACGAGAGTTGATATAGTTTCAATGGCGAACAATCGTCATGTTCATCATATCTATTATATGATTCATTCTTTACCTTTCGGTGATCCGTGTTCGAGACCATGTCCGTACATGCTAGGCTCGTCAAGATCAAACCTTAGTTTCGCATGATCAAATCTGGCTTGCTCACGTTGTATACACTTGCGTAATCTAACACACCCGATCATCACGTGGTGCTTCAAACAACAAGCTTTAGCAACGGGCGCTAACTAAGGGTGAACACTTTATGACTTGAAATTGATGTGCATGAGGGATCATCTTATAATGCTACCGTCGCTACCAAGCAATACAAGATGCATAAAGGATTAACATCACATGCAATTCATAATATGTGATATGATATGACCTTTTCTTCTTTGTGCTTCCGATCTCCATCTTCAAGCACGAACATGATCTCCATCATCACCGCATTGCATCAAGGTCAATGACGCTTCACCATGGTTGTCGTATTACAGCTTCAACTATTACAACTACTTTGAATAGACACGGGTCTTAAAATAAATTAAAGACAACCATATGGCTCCGTTGCCAACTTACAATAAGGAACATTGCATACATCAAATATAATCACAATCATGGCCATATCACATCATCAAGACACCGCAAAACAAAGTTAGACGCCTACTTTCTTTGCATATTTTACGTGGTTTGGGGCTTTCAATAAGTGTCTCTAACTTACGAACAAGAACCACAACATTGATACTAGCATTGTTGATCACCCGTTGTAAATTGGATCTTAACTATGCTAGGAGAAACAGCACCCAAGAAAGCCACTTATGCAATACAAGTTGCATGTCAAGCGTGGAGCAAGTCTCATGAACGATGTCATGTAAGGTTAGCCGCCGCTTCATCCCAACATACCGCAAGATGCAAAGTACACAAAAGCAATCGACAATAAAAGCATCAACCCACAATGACCATTGTGTTCTACTGGCAACAGATCTACATATAGACACGGCTAATACCCTTTGTAGGGGTTCGAGCATGGAAAACAAAAATTTTCTATCGCATACAAACAAACAAGCCAAGATCTATCTACTAGATTGTAGCAACGAGTCGATGGAATAACTTACCTCAAGATTCCAAAGTGTTTAACGAGAGCGGATTCTCGTGGGTGATGTAGTCGTACTCTTTCCGATCTCAAGATCGTAGACGATCCTTACGGCCAATGCTCCTAAGCGCCAAGTCGGTCACACGTTCGGTACTCAAGAAGACCTTCCTCTCCTTGTTCCAAAGAAAATGGAGGTTGTAGCACTCTCCTCGCGATTCCGCAAAGACAACCCAAGGTGGTACCGAAAGTAGAGGGAAATCCCGCAGGCTTCAGCCTGCCGGAGCTAGTATGGTGGAGTATGAGAGGGCTATTAGTGGTCTAGAGATTAGACACACCAATTAGAAGGCTCTAAACCGCAGGCTAAAGCAATTAGAAGCTCTAAACCAAACGGCTCTAAACCGAGATTAGAGGATAGGAACTTGTGTCAGGAGGAGGCCCCGCCTCCTTTTATAGGTGGAGGGTGGGCGCCAGGAGGGAGGAGTCCCTCCCCAACTCGGCCTAGGTCAGCCCGGCTTGGAGGAGAGGACTCCTCCTCCAAGTTGGTTTCAACCTCCTCTTGCTTGTTTCCCACGCTTTCTTCCCAGCTTCTGTTTTCCACAGTTTCCTGCTTTAGCTTTGACTTTCAAACCGCAGCTTGACTTTTCAGTTTTGGAACAAGAAGAACACTTAGTACATGATGCAATCATTCAATGACACATTCATGTACCCTCCCCGGAGTGCCGGACAATCCGAACCTTCTAGAACATTCCCGATGAAAACACCTAATCATTCCAACTCAAACGGACTTTCCTTATATGAATCTTATTCTCCTGACCATTCCGGATCACCTCGTGATATCCCGGATCCCATCCGAGACTCGAACAACATTCGTCTCTTTCTCATAATACCATAACTACTCAAAACAACGTCAATCCTTATGTGTCTCCCTACGGTCGTGAATTATGCGACATGATCGAGACACTTCTCCAACAATAACCAATAGAGGAATCTGAAATTCATATGGCTCCCACATATTTCTACGATTACTTTGAGATCGAATGAACCACTTACATATACGATACCAATTTCCTTTATCTCACGATAGTTTACTTATCCGAGGTTATGATCATGATCTCCGCATACCTAGTTCAACCTCGTTAATAAGTACTCTTTCGTTCTCGTGATATGTGATCCCTTGTGACCCAGTCACATGCTTGCAAGATAATTGGATGACATTCCACCGAGAGGGCCCGAGTATATCTATCCGTCATATGGATGGACAAATCCCACTCTTGATCCATGTGTTTCAACCAATACTTTCCGAACACTCAATGCCACCTTTATAGCCACCCCACGGTGTGGTGTTTGATGTCATCAAAGCATCCATCCGAAAGGTGATATGCATGATCTCATGGTCAAGGAATTAGGTTACTATGTATCAGAAAGCATATAGCAATTGAACTATTGAAATGACTTGATCTTTATGCTATGCTTATCTATAGGAGTATGTCCACCATATCATTCTCCTAACGATATGATCTTGTTGTTGATAACATCTCAATGTTCATGATAGGAAACCACAATCATTAATCAACCAACAAGCTAGTGAAGTATAGAGGCTATACTAGGGACTTCAAATTAAGTTTACAAACCACACAAGTATTAATGTTTCCTTGTTAATACTATTATAGCATGAATGTAAACATTTATCATAAACACAAAGATATAATAATAACTATATTTATTATTGCCTCTAGGGCATATATCCAACAAGTACATCATCCGTTACAACGATACATAAGTTCTTACACAAATAGGGATCTCATGATCCAGTTCTTAATACAACTTCAAGCAGCGGAATACGTAATAATAACGGTAGCGTAGGCGAAGCTCCATCTTCAGGGTCACATGCAATGCTGACGATGGGAGATGATCCTAGTTGTCGTAACCTTCCTGGGGTCCATCTTCCAGGTACTCCTCTTCATAGTCTGGCCATGGGAATAGCCAGGAACAAAGCCATGAGTACTCTTTAAGTACTCGCAAACTAATACTAACAGGTAAGGTTTTTTTGGATAATAGGACACTAGGCTCTAGGGTTGTTTTGCAAAAATCCAGGTTTATCTCTACTCAGTTCCAAAGCTAGTCAGAATTTTATAACTCCTAAGTGGGATCTTGTAATTCAGGTCACAACTCCGTTGTGGTCAAGTCAAAGTCTCAATTCGTTTCACAAGTCATTTTGAAAATTCTGACGGGAGAACAAGATGGCCATCTAATCGTCCATAATCATGACGCTTATTCAATAGTTTGACACTCAACACTTTCACCACAACATTCGATACATCCGTCAGAACAAATCCTGAATTCACCATACTCGGATGCGGATAATCAATCATAACCTTTCGATTACACGCCTAGTATAAGCACCTCTCCTGTGAGTTTGGCCTCCCAACCATGACCAACTGTCATCTTGGTACCGCATGTGGACAATCTTCACAAGGTAGCCTCACTGCACCTTGGCCGTGAGGGAACTAATACTAAGGTATATAAGTTTCCACCAAGCCCTACCCAATCTTCGTATTGTGGTTGTACGATAAAATTGGAATGGTATCGCATCCAGACAACCATCCGTTTTATAAAGGGCTAAGGCTCATGCCTCAACATTTTCATCACCAAAATCATCAAGTGTTTGGAAACACATGTCCAAAACATTTCAATAGAATGATCCATCATTCCAAGGTTTTCATAACCATTTTTCCTCCAAGTATTCCCATCTAAAGTTGATCAAGTTTTATGCTTAGCACTAGCATCTACAAGTGGGGGTAAGCACTAATGAGGGGTGGTAAACTAGTGGGTTTTAACTAAGTTCAAACTCATACCTTAGGCTGACATCAAGGTTATCTAGCTTAGGCCAAATTTTATGCTCTTTTTGCAACCTTCAGCACACCTGTATAGTATCTACCAAACTCTTAGGTAGACTCTAAGTAAGCTTTTATAAAGAAATAAAGTAATAAGCTTGCACATAAAACTAGGATTTGGTTTATCAAGTGGGTATGATCACATATGCTTAAGGCATATTGTAGTCATATCACAAGTATGGGTTTGTGGCATCAGTAGGGTATCTTGCAAGGGTTAGCTTGCATCAATATCAGTATAATCTTGCATAGTTACTAGCTTGCTCAATCAACTAGTAGTATTAGGCTTGCCTTGTGCAGAGCAGTGGTTGAAGTTCTCCTCGGCTTCCTCTTCGTAGTATCCTCCTTCCTCCTCGTATCCTTGGTCGGTACTAGCGTCTATGAATAAATACGAGGTACACAATCACAAAACAATACTTAACTACTTGCAATCATCACACACAAGGGTCCTATAGATGATCTAGCATCATCTCTAACATTACAAGGTTAAGGCTTGGTTTAAATCTTTTTATTTTTAGAAAAGTAATTTCTACTCATCGAAAAATTACTTAAGATTTAATATTCTCCAAACTAAACATGGTATCATGTTGACACATGTCATCACCACATATTGTAGTCCATGGGAATGTGATTTAAAGTGGTGTCACAATTTAATAAGGTTTTACCCTTTTATTTTAATTAATTAAAGTGGCTAGAAATGCTTATGAAGCATTCTTTTATTACTTGAACAATATTTCTGCAAGTAAACATATATATTTTTATATATTCTGAAAGGTATGGTTAAATGTGATTTTTGAGAGTTGGAATCAACTCAAAAGCTATTATGGTTTAACTTTGAAAAATGTTTGAATGCAGAAAAGCTTCTGCCTTGTTATTTTTACCAGGGGTGATCTATAGATCCAAATGACTTGAATCCAACGGGCTTGGATTCAGCATTCACAGACATTTCCAACAAAATTGGTTTCATTCAAATTGGTGCACTGAATCGATCTGGGTTGATTTTTGAAGTTGAGTTCAGAAGTGTGTTTGAATTGAAATATAAAAAGATTTAATTTGAATAACTGGGCTGCGCGGGAAATTCTAACGGGCCGGCATGCTAAGAGCAGTGCTCCCGCGGGCTGTTTAAGTGGGTGTTCCCACTCGTCAGTGACACGGGGCTGGGCGAAGCGGTATGGGGCAACATGGATCATTCGATCTAGTTCTAATCTAACGGTTGGGAGTCATCGTCGACGCGAGACAACTCCGACGAGAACGAAACCTAGCGCCAAGGGTCGCCGGGGCTCACCGGGCATCGGGCGAGGGTCGGCGAGGGGCGAACGACTTAAGTCGACAACGGCGAACCTCGGGGTGGTCGCGGCAGCCTGGGCGGCTCAATCGCTGGCTCCTTTCTTCTCCCAAGGCAGCTCCAGTGAAATTCGACGAGGTGGTGCTCGCTTGCTCGAGAATGGTGTGGCACGAATAGTGAGGAGAGGGAGTGAGATGGTGAAGAATTCGAGCGGTGGCCTCTATTTATAGTCGAGCGAGGGACCGTCGAAGACGCATGCCTCGCCAGGGTGACGTTAAAGGCTATTGGCATGGGCAAGGGTAGGGACGGTGTTGTCTCCGGCGATGCTCAACGACATGGTCGCGAGGCATGGGCGGTGTGGTTTGGTCTGAACGGCGGTGCTCACGCTGCAGGTGGCGCCTTCGACGGCGGGCGGTGGGTCGCACGAGGCGACAAATGGGGAAGTCCGCGGTCTCCGGGTTGATGGCGATCGTGTATGCACGCGCGAGGGCGACGCCACCGTGGATGCTGGTCGAGGGTGGTGCTCTAGCGCACGCCGGCATGGTCTGGGCGGCTTGTGCGCGTGGTCCGTGGCTTGGCAACGCTTATGCCGGGATGAGTGGCGATGGACGGTGGGCTGCCTCCTAGACAAGGTTGGCTAGTTCTTCCTCTAGCTTGTTGTCCACAATGGGGTGACATTGGGGTGCTCATTGTTCACCATTAATGGCAATGGCAAGCTCACGGGTGCTAGTGTTGGGCTAATCTTTCTATATGATCTCTCGATGTGTGTGAGCTAACTAGGGAACAAGTTAGGCAAGAATCACTGCACACTATAGTGTTTGATGTTTTGTTTGATTTGTGTCTGCAACCTGTTTGATGAAATGGCCGCATGAAATCAAGTTTTGAATTTTGAAATGATTTTTGGTGGGTTTGCTAGATTGGTGCTGGTGAGTCTGCGGATGTTTGGGTTTTGAAAGTTGAGCTTGTTTGAGTGGGTTTTGAAAAAGTGGGATCTTCCCATATGAAGAAGATTCAATTTTGAATTGTCATTTAAACTATGCATTTGAAAGTTTCTAGATGATCACAAAGTGGACCTTGATACTCTGTTATGAGTACATTCAAGGGGTGCAAAGATCCATAAAAGTTTCTGTTAGGTTCTGAAAGTTTGAGATAGCCAAAGTAGGCATGGTAGTTAAATTGGCCAAAATGACCATTCACTTAATATATTTGTTTTGATTTACTTGTCTTTAAGGAAAGTGTGGGAAATGTTTTAGATGATGTTCATTTCACCTAGGAAACATTTTACAAGCAATGGATCACACAAACAAGGTGGTTTCTAAAGAAATTCAAAATCCATACATACACATATACATGCATTCATGAGTTTATTTAGAAAAGTTTTTGTTAACCCTAATCTTGATGATTAGTGTTTGATGATCTAAGTTTGGAATTTTTGGGATGTTACAAACCTTCCCCCCTTAAACAAAATCTCGTCCCGAGATTTGAAAAAGGACGAAAAGATTACCTGGGATTTGAAGAGATCGGGAAACTCCGTCCTGATGTGATCTTCGCGTTCCCAGGTAGCTTCCTCTTCTGTGTGGTTGCTCCACTGAATCTTGAGAAACTTGATGCTTCGGGTTCGGGTAGTTCGAAAAGCTTCTTCCAAAATGCGGATGGGCACTTCGGGATAGGTCAGGACATCGTTGATCTCTATGGTCCGATGATCGATATTCTTGAACACTTCGGTCTTCTGGGGGACTTCGAGACATTTGCGAAGTAATGAGATATGGAACACATTGTGCACAGCTGACATCTCTTCAGGTAGTTCCAGTTGATAAGATACTTCTCCTTGACGGTTCAAAATTTTGAAAGGTCCGATATATCTGGGGGCTAACTTTCCTTTGAGTTGGAAACGCTGCATTCCCTTCAATGGCGACACTTTCAGATAAACAAACTCTTCTGTCGGGATTGGGCGGTCTTGAGGTGCTCACGAATCTTGCGAAACTTCTCTTCTGCTTCTCGTAGGATGTCGGGTCCGAAGATCTGACTCTCTCCTACTTCCGACCAGTTCAACGGGGTGCGACACTTTCTTCCGTACATGAATTCAAATGGGGCCATTTGCAACCTGGCTTGGTAACTATTGTTGTAGGAAAATTCTGCAAACGGCAGACAGTCTTCCCACTTGGATCCATATTCTAGCACACATGCTCTAAGCATATCTTCGAGTATTTGGTTTACTCGCTCCGTTTGTCCATCGGTCTGAGGGTGATACACGGTACTGAAATCTAGGCGGGTTCCTAAACCTTCTTGGACTTTCTTCCAGCATCTCGAGTTAAACTGAGTTCCTCGATCCGATACTATGTTCTTGGGGACTCCGTGCAAACTAACTATTCTAGCGATGTACAACTCCGCTAGCTTCGAACTCTGATAGGTGGTTTTGACGGGCAAGAAATGGGCGACTTTGGACAATCTGTCCACTATGACCCAGATAGAGTCATTTCCCCTACTAGAAGTAGGTAGTTCAGTGATAAAGTCCATTCCTACAGAATCCCATTTCCATTCCGGAATTTGCAAAGGTTGCAACAATCCAGCAGGTCTTTGATGTCCTGCCTTGACTCACTGGCATATATCACATTTAGTGATATAGCTTCCGATTTCTCTCTTCATCTTATGCCACCAAAATTGCTCTTTAAAATCTTGATACATCTTCGTTCCTCCGGGATGGATGGAATAAAGAGTATCATGAGCCTCCTTCAAGATAACTTCTTTCAACTCCGAATCTGCTGGTACACAAAGGCGTCCTTTGTACCACATAACTCCTTCTTCGTCCTCGGTGAATCCGCGTACTTTGCCTGTACCGATACGACGCTTGATTCCGTCGATACTAGCATTTCCCTTTTGCGCCTCTTTAATCTGACTGATCAAAGTGAGCTAAAGTTCTATGCTAGCCAAAAATCCTTCACTTACTAATTCTATTTGAAAATCTTCCATCTCCTTGTGCAGACTTGGTTGCTCCTCTAAAATCATGGAGTTCAAGTGGCACGGCAATCTGCTAAGGGCATCGGCTACCACATTGGCTTTACCAGGGTGATAGTGAATGTCCAGGTCGTAATCCTTGATTAGCTCAATCCATCTTCTCTGCCCCATATTCAACTCCTTCTGAGTGAATATATACTCTAGGCTCTTGTGATCCGAGTAAATCTCACAACGATTTCCCACCAGGTAATGTCTCCATGTCTTCAGGGCTAGAACTACGGCTGCGAGTTCGAGGTAATGGGTTGGGTAGTTTTGCTCATGTTGCTTCAATTGTCGAGATAGATAAGATATAACTTTGCCTTCTTGCATTAGCACACATCCGAGGCCAATCTTGGATGCGTCACAATACACATCGAAGGGCTTCGTGATATCCCGCATGATTAAGATTGGGGCTGAGATCAATCTCCTCTTGAGTTCTTGAAAACTCGCTTCACACTTGTCTGTCCATTCAAACTTCTTGTCCTTCTTCAGCAATTGGGTCATGGGTCTGGCGATACTCGAGAATCCTTCTACGAATTTGCGGTAATATCCCGCCAATCCGAGAAAAGAACGAACTTGGGTTTGAGTGGTTGGGGCTTGCCAATCTTCTACATCTTTCACTTTGGCAGGGTCAACGGCAATTACTCCTGCTGATACAATGTGACCGAGGAATCCTACCTCCTGTAACCAGAATTCACATTTGCTAAACTTTGCATACAACTGATGCTCTCTAAGGGTTCCAAGAATGGTCCTTAGGTGTAGCTCATGTTCTTCTTCTGATTTGGAATAAATCAGAATGTCATCGATGAAAACAACGACAAACTTATCCAGGAAGTCCATAAAAATCTTATTCATGAGGTTCATGAAATAAGCGGGGGCATTGGTTAATCCAAAAGACATGATCAGATACTGCATAATCCATATCCGTGGTAAAGGCAGTCTTTGGAATATCCTCTCACGAATGTTGAGTTGATGATAGCCGTTCTAAGATCAATCTTAGAAAACACTGGCACCGTCAACCGATCAAACAAATCCTCTATCTTGGGCAAGGAGTACTTGTTCTTGATGGTGACATCATTCAACTTTCGATAATCCGTATAAACGACCTCCATCTTTCTTGTCCACAAATAAGACAAGTGATCTCCATGGTGACGACTTGGTTGAATTAGTCCAATTTCTAGCATGGAATCCAGTTGCTTCTTCGCCTTCTAACTCCGATGGGTTCATACTATAGGGTCTCGGGCTATGGGTCTCGCCCGGGATTAGTTCAATGATAAACTCGATATCCCGATCCGGGGCATACCGCAAAACATCCGAAATACATCGGGTATTCACGCACTATCCGGACTTGGTCAATGGTAGGCTGGGCTAGACTCTTGTTACACTTGAATTGGCGGTAAGGTTTTATATATGCTCGATCGTTATTCCAGATCGGTCATGGTGATGGCTTTCTTGGCACAGTCAATCAATCCCTTATGTTCGGACATCCAATCCATTCCTAGTACTACTTCCAAACCTTTAGTTCTGAGTACTATTAGATTAGCATAAAAATCTATGCCATGTATTCGGATAGGGACGGCTTTGCAAATTTGCCTAGCCTTGGTGGTCGATCCGGGGATTTGCACAATCATAACATGCTTCAGTTTGTTTGGTTGAATTTTACTAGTGGAGGCAAATTCTTCGGTGAAAAATGAATGCGATGCACCAGAATCAAACAACACTCTTGCAAGTACTAAATTAACAGAAAACATACCCAGCACGATGTCTGGTGCTTCCTAAGCTTCTTCAGCATGCATGAGAAAAAGACGGCCATTGCGGTTGAGTGAATTTCCTGGGGCAAATCTCCTTCCTGGATGGACACGACGCTGTTGCTGAGCTGGGACATTGGTATTAGGGGTTGTAGCATTCTTCTTGTTGGGACACTCATTGGATTAGTGGCCTTTATTTCCACAGTCATAACAGGTCACTTGTGACTTGTCCTTGGCTGCGACAGGCACAACATTGCTTCTAGTCCTCGGGGCAGTGTTGGGATTGGTGGTAGCATTGTTGGTGTTGAACTTGGGTGGGCACGGTGAAATTGCTAGAGTTGCTGTGGTTGTTGTGATTTCCTCCTGCTAGGGTTTCCACGGTTGGGATAGGTTGGACGGGTCATAGGGGGTCTCTTGGTTCTTGGGGCAAATCTCGAGATGGGTTCAGCGATACTTTGGGGTCCGATGGGTTCTGGTTGATGCATCATACGACGCTATGTTCTCATTGGCTTGGTTGATCTTTCCTTCCATCCGGATGGTCAATCGACAAGGGCTTCAATATCGCAAAGGGATATTGACTAACACCGTCTGCATCTCGTCATGCACCATTCAGAATCTTTCTTTCTTCTTGGCTTCAAAGGTTCATCTCGTCCGGGGCATACCTAGCTAATGACAAAAATTTGTCACGGTATTCCACTACAGTCATCCTCCCTTGCTTCAGCTCTCTGAACTCGTCTCTCATTCTCTTGATCAAACCTGGTGGCACATGGGTTCTGCTAAACTTGACCTTGAATTCCTCCCAGGTCATCATATGGCCTCCGGTCATGGCACAAACACTGTTCCACCATGCCCTGGCATCTCCGGCTAGATAGTGGGTGACAAATAGAACTTTCTCATTGGCTTCGACTCCTGCTACTTCTAAGTTATTTTCCATGGTTTGCAGCCAATCATCGGCGTCTAGGGGTTCTTCTGACTTGGTGAAAACATGTGGGTTGGTATTCTGAAAATTCTTGAGCTTAGATCCATGGTTGTCCTGATTTCCATGGCCCTGGTTGTTGTGGGCTAGCTGGGCTATCTGTTGTAGAGTGGCTAGGTTGGCTTGACGTTCCGCTCTTTCAGCTTCGCGGTCAGAGGTCAACATTTGCAGAATCTGCAACATCGGATTCGGGGCTAAACCACTTCCTCCACGTGGCATCTGAAGATTTAGATAAATCATGAGAAAAGAGGGAAATTTTCTAAGGTTTGGGGTCTTTGAAAAGTTTTAAAGGTTTGACTCAGATTTTTCTAGCAACTTGATTTTTCATTCATTCATTCATAGCACACAGTACAACACACACCACAACAAGGAAAAACAGATGGTTTTAAGAACCATTCTAAAATCTACGATACAGTGGGACCGACTACTACTCACTACGCGAGTGCTTAGTGCTACTACTCCTCGGAGTCTGTGGCTTCATCATCTTCATTATCATCGATGAAGGCAAAATCATCCTCATCGGTGAAGAAGTCCATGGCCTGATCCTCCAGAAAATCATCGTCATCACTGAGATAAGAGTAAGGGTCTCCACGAAGATCCTCTCCTGCATTCTCCCTTTCCTCCAACTGCATGTCCCTCTCGTGGATGGTCTCTTCCACAGATGAGATGCGGTGGTGAAGACGGGAAATAATGCGCTCCTTCTTGTCGAGTTGACGGCGACGAGACTTGCGATCCTTTGCTAGCATGGCTATGGTCTGATCCTTCGTCTTGATGATTGCATACTTGTGGTTGCAATAGTCACGACAGTTTTCCAAATCCTGCTTACGATCATACATCATGAAGCTAAGGTGGTCCAATTGAGTCTTCAGCTCGGGGTGGTATGGGGCTTCCAGTGGTTGTCCATTTGCATCACGCCTTGGGAAAAACTCAAAGCGGGTTCCCTTGATCTGATTGATGCTCGCCTACGACGGGAGAGAGATTCTGCATTGCTCGCAAGTCCATCAAGCCGCTTGTTCTCTCTAAGGTAAACCGAATTCCTTCCGCAGGGAGGTTCAATCTTTCCTGAGACTTGCAACAATTAACCACCGCAGATCTTCTCCTCCTTGATCATTGAGTCGAGCTCAAGAACTCGGGTGTGGACGCCCAAGTTCCAAAGTCGATCCAGTCCCTCTCAAAGATAAGGTCTCCTCCCTTCCCCAACTGATAAAACTTGCTGTACTTCACGTCCATCTATAAAAATAGAGGATGAGTAGATTAGCAGAGTGATCAAGTGTGTCAAAATTTTATGTATTTTTCAAGAGTTTTTTGAGGAACATGAATTTTTATGAAAGAATCAAGGAGACAAGAATGAGAATAGGTTTCTGTAAATATTTGTTTTTCTTTGGTTTTGAAACTAAGTTTTTGGTTCAACGTCCAGTCTAACTAGGGTCTCCTATGGTCAGGATGGCTCTGATACCAACTTGTCAACACCCGGATTTTTCAATCCTAGATGCCTGTTATGCCATACATCGCAATCCCAGGATTACCATTTTTGCGAGACATAACATAATTGGATACCATAGTACATCATCCGTTACAACGATACATAAGTTCTTACACAAATAGGGATCTCATGATCCAGTTCTTAATACAACTTCAAGCAGCGGAATACGTAATAATAACGGTAGCGTAAGCTCCATCTTCGTGGTCACGAGCAATGCTTACGATGGGAGATGATCCTAGTTGTCGTAACCTTCACAGGGTCCATCTTCCGTGTACTCCTCTTCATAGTCCGCCATGGGAATAGCTGTGGTCTAAGCCATGAGTACTCTTTAAGTACTGCAAACTAATACTAACAGTAAGGGTTTTATTGGATAATAGGACACTAGGCTCTAGGGTTGTTTTGCAAAAAGCGTGTTTATCTCTACTCAGTTCCAAAGATATTCACAATTTTATAACTCCTAAGTGGGATCTTGTAATTCAGGTCACAACTCTGTTGTGGTCAAGTCAAAGTCTCAATTCGTTTCACAAGTCATTTTGAAAATTCTGACGGGGGAACAGTATGGCCACTCAATCGTCCATAATCATGACGCGCTATTCGAATAGTTTGACACTCTGTAGAGATTGTACACTTTCACCACAACATTCGATACATCCGCCGTGAACAAATCCTGAATTCACCATACTCGATGCGGATAATCAATCCTAACCTTTCGATTACGCCCTAGTATAAGCACCTCTCCTGAGTTTGGCCTCCCAACCATGACCAACTATCATCTTGGGTACTACGGTGGACAATCTTCACAAGGTAGCCTCACTCGGACCTTGGCATGAGGGAACTAATACTAAGGTATATAAGTTTCAGAAGCCCTACCCAATCTTCGGGTATTGTGGTTGTACGATAAAATTGGAATGGTATCACATCCAGACAACCATCAGTTTTATAAAGGGCTAAGGCTCATGCCTCAACATTTTCATCACCAAAATCATCAAGTGTTTGGAAACACATGTCCAAAACATTTCAATAGAATGATCCATCATTCCAAGGTTTTCATAACCATTTTTCCTCCAAGTATTCCCATCTAAAGTTGATCAAGTTTTATGCTTAGCACTAGCATCTACAGGTGGGGGTAAGCACTGATGAGGGGTGGTAAACTAGTGGGGTTTTAACTAAGTTCAAACTCATACCTTAGGCTGACATCAAGGTTATCTAGCTTAGGCCAAATTTTATGCTCTTTATGCAACCTTCAGCACAACTGTCTAGTATCTACCAAACTCTTAGGTAGACTCTAAGTAAGCTTTGATAAATAAATAAAGTAAGAAGCTTGCACATAAAACTAGGATTTGGTTTATCAAGTGGGTATGATCACATATGCTTAAGGCATATAGTAGTCATATCACAAGTATGGGTTTGTGGCATCAGTAGGGTATCTTGCGAGGGTTAGCTTTCATCAATATCAGTATAAGCTTGCATAGTTACTAGCTTACTCAATCAACTAGTAGTATTAGGCTTGCCTTGTGCAGAGCAGTGGTTGAAGTTCTCCTCGGCGCTTCCTCTTCGTAGTATCCTCCTTCCTCCTCATATCCTTGGTCGGTACTAGCGTCTATGAATAAATACGAGGTACACAATCACCAAAAAATACTTAACTACTTGCAATCATCACACACAAGGGTCCTATATATTATCTAGCATCATCTCTAACATTACAAGGTTAAGGCTTGGTTTAAATCTTTTTATTTTTAGAAAAGTAATTTCTACTCATTGAAAAATTACTTAAGATTTAATATTCTCCAAACTAAACATGGGATCATGTTGACACATGTCATCACCACATATTGTAGTCCATGGGAATGTGATTTAAAGTGGTGTCACAATTTAATAAGGTTTTACCCTTTTATTTTAATTAATTAAAGTGGCTAGAAATGCTTATGAAGCATTCTTTTATTACTTGAACAATATTTCTGCAAGTAAACCTGTATATTTTTATATATTCTGAAAGGTATGGTTAAATGTGATTTTTGAGAGTTTGAATCAACTCCAAAGCTATTATGGTTTAACTTTGAAAAATGTTTGAATGCAAAAAAGCTTCTGCCTTGTTATTTTTACCAGGGGTGATCTATAGATCCAAATGACTTGAATACAACGGGCTTGGATTCAGCATTCACAGACCTTTCCAACAAAATTGGTTTCATTCAAATTGGTGCACTGAATCGATCTGGGTTGATTTTTGAAGTTGAGTTCAGAAGTGTGTTTGAATTGAAATAGAAAAGGATTTAATTTGAATAACTAGGCTGCGCGGGAAATTCTAACGGGCCGGCCTGCTAAAAAGGATGCTCCTGGCTGTTTAAGTGGGTGTCCCCACTCGTCAGTGACACGGGGCTGGGCGAAGCGGTATGGGGCAACGTGGATCATTCGATCTAGTTCTAATCTAACGGCTGGGAGTCATCGTCGACGTGAGACAACTCCGGAGAGAACGAAACCTAGCACGGTCAGTGAGGGTCGTGGGGGCTCACCGGGGTACTGGCGAGTCGGGCGAACGACGAAGTCGACGCCGGCGAACTCAGGGGTGGTCGCGGCAGCTCCTGGGACGGCTCCAATCGCTGGCTCCTTTCTTCTCCGGCAACGGCAGGCTCCAGTGAAATTCCGGCGAGGTGGTGCTCGCCTTGCTCTGAGAATGGTGTGGCACGATCAGTGAGGAGAGGGGAGTGAGATGGTGTGAAGAATTCGAGCGGGGGTGGCTTCTATTTATAGTCGAGCGAGGGGACCGTCGGGGCACACGGTGAGCTCGTCGGGGGCGACGTTACAGGCGGCTATTGGCATGTGCAAGGGTAGGGGACGGTGTTGTGTCTCCTGGCGATGCTCAACGACATGGTCGCGAGGCATGGAGCGGTGTGGTTTGTTCTGGAACGGCCGGTGCTCTACGCGGCAGAGGCAGCGTCTTCGACGGCGGGCGGTGGTTGTGCGGCACGGGGCAGCAAATGGGGATGTCTGGCGGTCTCCTGGGTTGATGGCGATCGTGTATGCACGCGGCGAGGGCGGCGCGCGGTCTGTGGATGCTGGTCGAGGGTGACGCTCTGGCGCACGCTCGGCATGGTCTGGGCGCGGCTTGTGCGCGTGGACCAGGGCTTGGCAACACTTGCGGCTGGGACAGTGAGTGGCGGTGGACGATAGGCTGCCTCCTAGACATGGTTGGCACGGCTAGTTCTTCCTCTATCTTGCTGTCCACGATGGGGTGACATTGGGGTGCTCGGCTGTTCACCATTAATGGCAATGGCAAGCTCACAGGGGTGCTAGTGTTGGGCTAATCTTTCTAGATGATCTACTGAGCTGTGTGTGAGCTAACTAGGGAACAAGTTAGGCAAGAATCACTGCACACTATAGTGTTTGATGTTTTGTTTGATTTGTGTGCAACTGTTTGATGAAATGGCCGCATGAAATCAAGTTTTGAATTTTGAAATGATTTTTGGTGGGTTTGCTAGATTGGTGCTGGTGAGTCTGCGGATGTTTGGGTTTTGAAAGTTGAGCTTGTTTGAGTGGGTTTTGAAAAAGTGGGATCTTCCCATATGAAGAAGATTCAATTTTGAATTGTCATTTAAACTATGCATTTGAAAGTTTCTAGATGATCACAAAGTGGACCTTGATACTCTGTTATGAGTACATTCAAGGGGTGCAAAGATCCATAAAAGTTTACGTTAGGTAATGAAAGTTTGAGATAGCCAAAGTAGGCATGGTAGTTAAATTGGCCAAAATGACCATTCACTTAATATATTTGTTTTGATTTACTTGTCTTTAAGGAAAGTGTGGGAAATGTTTTAGATGATGTTCATTTCACCTAGGAAACATTTTACAAGCAATGGATCACACAAACAAGGTGGTTTCTAAAGAAATTCAAAATCCATACATACACATATACATGCATTCATGAGTTTATTTAGAAAAGTTTTTGTTAACCCTAATCTTGATGATTAGTGTTTGATGATCTAAGTTTGGTATTTTGGGATGTTACAAATGGTAATCCTGGGATTGTGATGTATGGCATAACAGGCATCTGGGATTAAAAATCCGGATGTTGATACGCCTCCGAGGAGATCGTTCTCAGCCGGGGGCCACGCAAATAGTAGATCAGATCTTTCTTCGTCAAATTTTTCTCGCCGGCCGCTTGACCGGCGTTTCTTCTTATTTTGCCGATCATAGATCGGATTGCGTCGTCCACAACCACATGTCGTCATCGCGCGTCTCTACTTCAACCTCGGCGTCGACTCATCTCCGGTAAATCATCGCCAACGATCGTGCCAAGGAGGTTCGGCGCGGCGCCCCAAGGGACGCCTTCACGCGCTACGTCGGCTTCTCCGTCCTCCCGTCGTCACCACGCCGGCCCGTCTTCGCCTACATCAATCGGGACGCAAGTCCCCGAGTACGTGCCTCGCCGTCAACAAAGGGCTGCACCTTCATCACCCTTGGTCATCATCGCCGACAACCGTCTACACCAACAACATTGTCACATCGTCGCCGCCACCACCAATCGTGGTCAACGTCAACGCCAACAAAAAGTTCTTCTCCACGAGTGACGCCGCACTCATACAAGCGGAAAATACGGGTCTAATCCCCGAAATCGACTACCGCAACAATTCAATCGTCATCAACATCTACCTCGTCGTCTTCGTCCACCATGACCTCGCCGCCAGAGTCGCAGTCTAATTTTTTATTTTGCACTAAATTTATTTTCTTCTTCAACTACTTCATCTACTTTGATAAATCGGCGGACAACTTCTACGCACCGACCGTTCACGGAGAATTTCTCTACTGCTCCCTCCGGCTCTAGCTCGCATGGCTCGTGATGGTCCCTGTCTTCGCACGTCTGATATTGGCAACATCGATGCGTGCCTTCGTCCCCGGTATGCTCCCAAGTTTGGCAAGCTCGGCCAGGCGTGTCTCCTACCTCAACTACTCCAACTCAAACTACGTCTACTTCAACCACTACGGAGAATTCTTCTGGCTCAACGACGACATCGACCACAACACAACGACATCATCAACTTCATCGACTTCATCAACAGTGACTACATCACCAATGGCATCATCGACCATGACTACAACGCCCTACTTCCGGCTACATCGATATCGACATCCTCTCCCATCTCCGCCTTCGGATTATGCTCCAGTCAGACCGTTCGCGTCACTACCGATCC
The DNA here is from genome assembly GCA_030063025.1 of Avena longiglumis. NCBI lineage: Eukaryota > Viridiplantae > Streptophyta > Magnoliopsida > Poales > Poaceae > Avena > Avena longiglumis. Next base: position 72,774,227 of record CP125976.1, on the reverse strand, counting down.
GACTGCGGAGGAGTGTTAGAGTATATCACGCCACTTCATCTACTCTGACATGGCGGACAACTTCTACACCGACCGTTTACGGAAATTTTCTTTGCTCCTCAATCCGGCTCTGGCACGCATGGCTCATGATGGTCCCTGTCTTCGCACGCTCGGTATCGGCAACACCGACGCGTGCCTTCGTCCCCGACACGCTCCCGAGTCTGGCAAGCTCGGCATTGCGGGTCGAGCTACTTCTCAAACTACGTCTACTTCAACTACTACGGCGAATTCTCTGGCTCAACGACGACATCGACCACAACATAACGACATCATCAACTTCATCGACTTCATCAACAGCGACTACATCACTAATGGCATCATCGACCACGACTACAACGCCCTACTTCCGGCTACATCGACATCGACATCCTCTCCCATCTCCGCCTTCGGATTATGCTCCAGTCAGACCGTTCGCGTCACTACCGATCCGACTGCGGGGGAGTGTTAGAGTATATCACGGTTTGGACTATATTTGGTAGTTTAAGTTTGTAATCCAATTATATCTCTAGTAGTCTTCTTGGCCCCTAAGTCTTGTAATCTATATAAACAGCCCAAAGGCTCACGTTGTAATAACCTCAATCACAATCAATACAGATAATATTTCGCAATTCTACAGTTACAAATATTTTGGCACCCATAGAAATTATCAAAATTTCGATAAATATCGTTGACGACATACTTAATTAAGTTGGGGGGAGGGGGTGGCATGATGTTGGAGGGGCGCCGGCTACTCGTGGTTTGCCCTAAAACCATCATTGTTGGCGCTAGGATCCATCTCCTTTCCCTCTTCTTTTGGCACTAACTCATTCTTGATGCATCTTGCGGTTAGGGTTCCAGGCTTCCAGCACCTATTTGGTACTAATTTTGTTTGCAGTTTTTTTTGACAGGGACAGCAGGCTTTCTGCTTTGCATTATAGAAGGGGGAAAGCACCCCATGAAGTTTTTTTTAACAAAAATTCCACCAATCTATTAATAATCATTAACAGTAGTACAAACAGGCCTAAAAGCACCCCATGAAGTTACAGAGGTGTGAATCAGAAAAAAGAACAAAGGAGTATATCCCACAACAACAAACTGTGGAAAAAAAAGTTTGCAGTTCTCTAACGCCTAATTTGCCCTAGAGTGTTCTACTTTCTGCGCGATTCCAGACCAAGAAAGGGCAATGCTAGGTCCCCCCCCGATGAAACTTTCCATCCCCCCCCCCCCCGTTAGATAGATCGAGGTCGATGGTCGTCACCATCTTCACGTTACTTACTTTTACTGCTTTTTTTTTTGTCCCGCTGTTACATTGCTGCTGTTCATTGTTAAAAAAAAAACAAAAAAAAAAAAAAAAGAGAAAAAAAGACGAGAACTCGCCGGAGAGACTGCGGAGAACTGACTTTGTACTTTTGTAGCTAATTTTCGTTAAAATGTAGCAAAAAGACCGAGGTCGAGAAGACTTCCGAATATCTTTATCGAAAAAGAAAAACTGAAAAATGTAAATTTATTGTAAAAAAATTAAAAAAAACATATTAAAAAAAAAAAAAAAATGAAAAAGAAAAAGAGAAACAGATAGAAATCATTAAGCCATAGCAAGCACTGGTAGCAAAACAAGCGGTAGCCAAGCACGCCAGCGTAGCTTGTAAGCGCCGCCGCTGCGGCCCAGCACCCCCGCATGCATAGCAAGCCCCCACCGCCCGTGGTAGCCAGCGCCGCCGCCAGCCGCCCCACCGCAGCAGCGTTAGCGCCATAGCCATTAGTGCGCCGCCGGCGCGTGCTTACAGCTGTACGCAATTTGACCTTGTCTCGACATTGCTACCAGTGGCGACCGCGGACGGCGAGCTAGAGGGCGAGCGGCTGGCGAGCTCGAGGGCGGCGAGCCGCGGGGCGGCGGTTACCGAGCCGGGCGGACGCGGACGGCGAGCAGCCGCGAGGCAAGGCGGGGCGCGGGAGGATAGGAGGAGCGGCGGCGGAAGGAAAGCTGAGGGACAGGCCGGCGGCGCGAGAGGGAGCGGCGAGCGGGCGAGGCGGCCGGGCGCGCGGGGGTGGCGGCGCGAGAGGAGCGCCGTGAGGGCGGGGGCTGCGGGGGCGCGCGAAAGGGGGGAGGGAGGGAGCAGGCGCGGGCGGCGCGCCGGGCCGGCCGGGGTGGAGAGGGGAGGGGGGGGGAGGAGGCAGCGGAGGAGGGCGAGGGGCGGGGCGCGGACGGGGAAGGGTGGATGGGAGGACGGGGCGGAGGTGGCGGGCAGCGGCGGGCGCGGGGGCGGAGGAGCGAGGAGTGGAGGGAGGCGAGGAGGCGGGAGGGGAGCGTGGAGAGCGGCGAGGTCATGAGCGGGAGCGAGGGAGGCGGGGGAGAGTATATCAGTCAAAATAAATTGTTCACGCAGTCGTCATCTGCATGCCTGTTGGAGTTGGACTTTGTGATTGCACCAAATGATCAAAGCAGAGACAATTGCATAGGTTTCCTGGGCAAATCTGTTCCTGGCATCCATCTCTTCCCACGAGCTTGATAAAAAAACACCTCAAATCAGACTCTCCAACTGCTGGCACGCTGAATCAGGGATTCAGGGGAACCAGGAAAGTATTCCGGGATCAAATCCAGTAGTCCGGTCAGAGAACTTCAGAACACGGTCCATGTCGAGCATCAGATGCCTTTTTCCATGGCCGAATCCAGGCAGCCGTGGCCACTCCAACCCCAACACAAAGTTACGGACTTATAAGCGACGACAGAATCGCCAATCAAACAGTAGTGACAAGAGCACCGCTCCTTGGCGAGCGCGTAAGCCATACATAGTACTGCAGTAGCACATCACCGATAGACACTTAGGCAGAGGACACCGAGACTGATCCGTGCCATCAGAGAGAAAGAGAAAGACAACAGTGAGCATCCGGGACTGTCCGGGCATCTTCGGTACTACGTACTGGAGTGGGTGGGAGAAGACACCAGCGAACGACGACGGTCCACACCGACGAGCGGTTCATGTGGAGGCCGGCAGTTCACACAAGATGCCCCGTCGCCGTCGTCACGCATCAGCGTCGGTCCGGATTGCAATGGGCACAAACACAAGCAATCGTAAAGTAGAAGATCTGTACTACTGAAACCGGGTTAGCTTGCTGTGTGTTGCTTTGCGCGTAATCTGTGGTTGGCTGCATGGACCATGCTGCACCTCTTCTTTTTTGTTCGGTTAGACCAACAGATAACTTTTGGAAGGTACCATGGGAGTTGTTTTATTGTCTTGATCATGATCGCCTCAATTTAGTGGCCTAGTGATGTAACCCTCTGGGCAGTGTTGCTGGCTCGTTAGAGGGTATTGAACATTTTCTACCAAGGTTAACTGACCTCCCGTAGACCAGCACTCTAAAAAGTGTGGCACATATGCAAAAATCCCGGGTTCTTGGATTAATAGAATTCGTGAACTAATCCAGCCTAAGATGATTAGTTACGAATCAATCAGATTTTTTTTTTGATGATGATGATGATGAGATGATTATTAGACAAATTTTTTTGCAAAAATCTGTCTCTTGAAAATTTTTATTTTTTAAAAATTTTTTTGAAAAAAAATTTTGATTTTTTTTTTTTTTTTTTTTAAGACAATAAATAAATAATAAATGCTAATAATAATTGTTAAATTTAATCTTAAATTATTAGAATTTTAAGCATCATTATAGCTATTCCGTTTCGGTCCCAATTTTCAACAACCAACATATGGGACCACCTGCTCTCTTTCTTTTTTTTTCCGAACTAGAATTCCAAAAACGATATGAATAGAAAAAAAATGTCCATCCCAATCCAATAGCTCATGCATCAAAGTTTGTTTGATACCATCATAATAAACCAAGAAATTTGAATAGATGTTAAATTTCATTTAAAATATAGTGCAAAAGATTCAAACTTTTTCTGAAACAATCAACGGGGGGAGAGGATCCCCACCTGAATATATTACTTCAAAAGATCAACAAACAGGTTTCACGAGCGTCGTGATAAGAGGTAGTCGCGCCACAAGCCGGCGTGACTTTTTTTAGTCAAATACCTACAACGATGAGACCATAGAGTGATGCCGTTCACGGTTTTTGGAAATAGTTACATAAGAGGATTGATCAACGTTTCTAAATACCATACTATTTCTGGCATCCCAAATTTTCCACGGAATGACGAGAGCGATAGACGGTCAAACAGAGGAGTGAAGCCCAGCAAGCACCTGAAGAGTCCACAAGTCGGAGAAATCTTGAAAGGCCAATTGAAAATTGATTTTATTCAATACCTCCTACACACGAGGGCAAACGAAGAAAATGTGATCTTGGCTTTCCATGGTGTGCACCTAGGACAAGTCGCAGAGGCAATAATAGTCTTCCTGTGGAGATTCTCTCCAGGGAGAGAAGCCAACCAAAGATCTTCACCTGTTTGGGGATGAAGGACCCCCATACATTGGACAAGTGGTGGTTTTGAAGCTGAGTCGAGAAGGCAGCATAAGCATTCTTAGTAGAGAAGCCGGAGCCGTCGAGCATCGTCTGATGATCAGCCGTATCTGAAAGTTGCACATCCTGCAACAAGACACGAAGAGACAAGAGCTCGCTATCAGCGGCCAATGACAATCTGTTACGAAGGTCAGATTCGATCTCGCCCTGCAAAACCATAGAAACTAAAATATGTGGTTTAGTATGGTGTGAAAAGATGTCGGAAAAGGGCTCATGAAGGAACCACCCGTCGAGCAAAAAAAAAGTACTTTCGCCATTTCCCACATGTAGCCTGTACTACTGGTGGTGCCGGCGGCTCCTTGCCCATCCGACCAGTGTGAATAAACTGAGAGGGTTTGCTTCACACTCAAGAGTTACTCCGACGTTTTTTCCTCCCGGATCGCTGCCCGTGGAGGCTCCGGAGAATCCCAAAAAACCCTAGAAACAACCGCTGCCGACTCCGACATATGTGAGGGGTTGCTTCACACCCGCTGCGGGACCAACAGGAAAATGAGTAGGCACACAAGCTTAGTCGTGAGTCTGGCAGTGATGGGAGAACGATTGAGTCAACCAAGCAAGCATGTCACGAAGATTAGCCTCCCTAGCTACCTAGCTGCAGACACGTACCCCTGTCGCTCTTGCCCAGGGTGACTCGGGGGTGACCTAAACCCTAGCCCAGCTGCCGGTCTCTCTCCTCCCCCGGCCGCCGCCAGAGGAAGCCGTCGGACGAAGCCAGTGCAGCCGACGGCGGCGCAGGGCCTCTCCTCGCGTCCCTCTTGAGAGCCTGGGCGGAGGTCCTCGGGAGGGTTCAGTGGTGCGCCCACGCGAGCGTGGGCTGCCTCCGTTCGGCCAGGGTCTGGCACATGGCGGCGCGACCTGGCGAGCGGTGGTCGGTGGAGTTCGTCGGCGCTGGATGGGGCCCCCTCGCCATCAAGGCTCCGGCCGGCGGTGGGAGATCGGATCTGGAGGCGGCGGCGGCCTCTGTCGGAGTGGGGTGGGTGGCGATCTGGTGGAGGAGGTGCCGGCAATGGGATTCTGTTGAAAGACCTAGATCGGCTATCTTTCCCTAATTGTCTGCTCGATCCGTTCTCCAGAAGCCGGCCGACGGTGTGGGGATTGCTGTGTCAGATCTAATAAAGGTGGTGGTCCTTTGGTTTCTTCCGCACGAAGACGAAGATCTGCTTGATGTCTGCCCTCATTGATCTGGTCTAGAGAGGCGGGTTCCGGAAGGCTCCGCCGACGAACTCCCATGGGCGTATCATGCTTGGAGATTGCTGGATCGGAAGGTATTCGATCGTGCACACCTTGTTTTTCTGGCCGTTTGGTTTCAGCGGGAGCGTTGCGAAGCTCTGTTGTTTGTTCCCACCAAGCGCCATTCTTAGAACCATGGTGAAGTCAGATGCGGAGAATGTCAGGATAGCGGAAATATGAGGGCAGCTTTGGTGATTTTTGTTCTTGTGGCGACGGAGATCTGGCTGCATGATCTGGGACTCGTTGCAGCGACTGTTGGTGCTGGAAGATAACACAGAGGGAGTTCCCAGTCTTATCTTGCAGGGTAAAAATCCAAGGTCTGACCTTAACTGGTTGTGCCTCGCAATGACCTTGTTGAAGTCATTGTTTTGTGAGCGAGAACTTTCTCCAGGATAAAAACCTATGATCTTTGATCGAGCAACGACGACGCTTGAGCATTATTTCCTTCTTAAAGGCGTTGTTATTGGAGTTGAGGACTTCTGGTGTTGTACTGATGGTGTCACTGTCGTTACTTTGAGGATTAGTTTTCTATAGCGGAGCTTTTCTTTTTTTATAATTCTTATTTCTTTTTTCTGGGTTGTGTGCATCCGTAGAGCCGTTAGGCATTGCGTTGTTACAGAGGTTGAGTGTAATTGGTATCCATGAAATATTAATATATATATTTTTATAAAAAAAGCAAGCATGTCACAAATTGGAGGGTTCGCTACATACATCACGGGTAGATAAGCACGTTTCGTTGAAAAATAATCACCACACAAAGATAATTAAGCTTGATATGCCCATCTAGTAAGGAAAACCCCAGTGTTTGCCACGGTAATTCATCATTGCAGAGGTTTTGTTGAGCCGGCACATCTGTCTTAATGTCTGGTCTTACGCTCATCAATTTCTGTGCATCATTTAGCTATTTTTTTATACGCCCTCAGTCCAAGAATAGATGTCTTAGGATTTTTAAATTTTGGATGAATCTATATACTAAATAGTGTCTAGATTCAATCAAATTTAAGACATCTATTTTAGGACGGAGGGAGTATGTCATGCATCAACTACAATGCTTCATTGGTTTATTTCCGATGATAATATTTGCAGATAACAGCTGGAAACCAATATTTGACAATTGGATGAGCTACTCTTGAAAGATACTTCTTACAGTTTTACGCCTTGTGGATTTATCATTCAGCTTATTCACCCTACTATGAAAAATCTCATCCATGGAGCTTGCGACCGATCATGAGATCCATCTAGTATGTAGGATCAAATGCCATGCACATTGGTGGAGTGATCTTGGCCAGTGCAAGCAGGGAAGCTGGGAAGATCCAGAGTCCATCTCCACATATAAATCCAGATGCAACTGCCGGCACCATATGCAGTGCCTTGCTTTTGTCAACCTTGTGCCAGATGTAGACTATCAAGCTCCCAACACACATGTCGATGGCAAAGCTCGCGCCAACCAGGAAGGGAAACCCCATTGCCATGGGCAAGGGGATCCATTTGCCATACTTCCGCGGGAGGAAATCCCTCATAAGGTTGGCCACCAGCGCAAAGCCAAAGAATCCATAGCACAACTGCAAGCAATGCATGGGTAAAGCAGCTGTGCCCTCGACACCAAGAATTGCGATGTTTCGGTATATTAGAGCATAGGGTGCCTTCCATGGCCCATTCTGGTTGCCTATGTCAAAGGCATTGTAGAACACAAAGAATGTGAGCGGTGAGATGACACAGCCCATGGCGGTGCCAATAATCTGAGCAATGAGCATTGATCTAGGTGATGTTAGTGTAAGATGTCCAGTTTTGAAATCCTGCATAAGGTCAGCAGCTATCGATGTCATACATTTCACCATACCACAGCCTACCATCCCAGCAACTACGCCGTGTTCTTTTCCAATAGAAGCTGCAAGAATGAGGAGCGCAACTTTTCCATAGTTGAAGGCCATGTTGATGTCAGTGAGGCCGGACCCATAAGCATTGGAGAAACCCAAGGCAGGAGCCAATATGTATGCTATGACAGCATAGTACCACTTCATCTCAGGGAACATCAAGGGAATAGTAATTACGGCGACGACTGATAATACAAAGTACCCCGAGATGGCTATCCAATTAGGGAGACTGTCTCTTGTAAAAACTTCATTGCGGTGAAGGTCATCGAGCTTCAGACTATCTTCCTCTGGAATCATAATGAATCTCAGGTCACATCATATTTCCATCACAAAAAGTTGTGTGCTAAGATGTTTACCTTTCTTGGCGTTCTTGTTTTTTGATTTGTCTAGTATACTCCAAATGGTCTTCAGAAAAACCTTTACAAAATTGTACATGCCGTCTCCGAGGATGAGAGAGATGCAGATGAAGGCCTGAGAATGAGACACATGTAAGGAACAAAGGATGGCAAATCACACATGCTACCAACAAAATCAAATTGGGAAACGAACCTTGTAACCTTGCAGGCTTCTCATGCTGCTTTCTGGTAAATCTGCCGGATACCAGATCCCTTTCAGATCAGCAATCAGTGGCCACATTATACCCCAAGAGAGAATAGAACCGACAAGGAGAGAGATATTGACAAGATGGGGGCATATCATCCCTGCCCCAACATATGTGAGGTTGAAATCAAAGAAGAACCTGGCAGCATATCAGAATTTAAATTAGGTCAGACTGTTACTAGTGATTCAGTGAAGCATGGAGTATAATAATTAATAAGCAAAGTAACGTGTATTACGATTGTTTCCAAGCTCGTAGTCCAAGAGTGGGAAACTGCGAAAACCCACAATTATCTCCACCAGAGTAAAACCACTGGAAAAAACTCCAGACAAAGCTGATTGCAAAGTATTTTGTGAATCCATCCACTTGCATCCTGACATAAGCAATCAAAGCATTACATTATTTTCCAAAGAAATGATAATTATATTATTGGATTTTGCTCTACAGGCCATAGGGTATGCTAGAGAACCACGTACTTTGCCACTTCATCTCCCTGACGCGCATGAAATCCATTTATAAGCACGGCAGTTGCAGTTCCGCTTGGGTAAGTTAATTTGTAGTCGATCACCAATATCTGAAATTTTACAAAGTTCCATACAAACTTATGGTTCGAATTGAATTGTGCATTTTCAAGTGCTCCCAAACAACTTGAGTTGTTGTTAAGTGACAAGGAAAAGCTATGAGGGATCACATTCGATTGGAAAGTGTTCACACAATGATAGGCCAACAAATCCGGCACACACAGTCAACGGTATACACTATTTTTTTCTACTCAAGCTTATGATTGGTATTTAACTCATTTTAGTTGATACCGAAGGTTCGAGTAAAAGTACGTCCTTATTTTCTCAAAATGCATAATTAATGTACCAAAGTTTTTTTTTCAAAAAGGGAAACGCTGGCCTTTGCATCTGCATCGAGCGATGCACTAACTTTTATTCATTATTAAAATAATAAAGTCTAGCAAAAACCATTACAAAGATCATACATAATAAGACCGCTAAAATAATACCACTGAGCATGAGATAGCAGTCCAACCGCCCATGCAAGCTAGGAGCCAGATTCATCCAACATATCATCGAAACGACGCCAACGCACACACTCCGGATGTCTCTGCCTCCACTATCATCCGCCAACCCACCTTCAACATGTAGATCGATGCGCAGACTTTCGTCATACTAGCCACTGACATCACCATGGTGCCAAGTAGCACCAATTCCTTGCACACTAACTCCGAAGCACGTCACAATCCTTGCCGGTACACCGGAGCACCATGCTGCCAAGTGCCACTATCCAACACAACCTAAAGGCTCTAGAGGATCTGTCGTGCGTAGCTACCGCCGAACATACATGATTTAGCGTATCACCTGTCGATCAAGCATGACTTGACATCGTCTCCGAAGCTCCATGCAAGACAAAGCTGTTCCAACTCTTACATTTGCCATCTAACGATTCTCCACAAACGATGGAACGCGACACCGAAACGCCGCCATCACCCGATCCGAAAGCCATATCATAGGGTTTTCCATGGAGCATCACGAGTGGGTCGACAATAGTTGCATAATTATGTCTTCAATAAGGTAACAGCGTAGGATGCTGCCATCACCCGCCAAGACCGAAGTCGGCTTGATTTTTACTGGCAACTAGGTCTCCCCAACTCGCAAATGGTACTAGACGACTGATCTCGAGATCCTCCTAAACCAGCCTCAGGCTAACTACTTCCAACGAAAGAGATGATTATCGTCGCCAAGCATAGGGCCTCTGCCCCAGGCATCCTCGTGATACGGAGCAACACCCGGAGGGTCTCTTCGCAATGTCACCAGCCGACGACGAGATGGCAACGGGGTTGGAATCAAAGGACGCCGATCATAGGACCCAAGGCCCCATATCAAGCGCCCCTTAGCCGCCACCTCCTGCCAGCCCCTCCACCAAAGCAAGTCGGCTGCCGCTTGCTGCCACCATCGTCGGGAATCAAAGAGAGGGCTGCCCTGTCGCCTGTGATATTGGGATCTCGAGGACAGAGGTCCGCTGCAGCCTCGCCGCAGGGACTAACGACGGTGCCGGCGGCGACGGATGGAGGGGGGCACGAGAGGGGGGTGAGGCCGACCGATTGGTGGCCGACGGGTGCCCAGTGGCGGCCACCCGGGGTCTGTAGGAGAGGGGTCCCGTGCGTGTTTTTTTTAAATTGGGAGAGAATTTAACTTTACCGCCCTCTTCATCATCTAAGAATGCACACAACCATTAAGCATGAGTATCATGATTTTTAATCTTGATAAAGCACCAAGCATGATCCTCAGAATAAATTGCACGAGTATCATGAGAGCCTAGTGCTTAAGTATAATTAGGAAACATATATTCTCAAGTATTAAAGATATGTACCTCAACCATAAACAAAGTATCCAGTATTTTTTCTAACATAAGAACTACACGCCGTGACTCTATTTTTCTTGGCAAAAGTTAGGCCAGCAAGTTTGACATACATGCCCATTGTATTCTTAGGCTTCAGCTAAACAAACCCATAGTCCTAACGAATAGCATAACTTACCCAATGTATGTGTAACCCATGTTCTTTTCTACATCAAACACTCTGCATGAAAGGATTTTCTGAGGAATGGCGTGCTCTTCTTCAGACGTTTGTGTCAGGGGTAGTGTTGCCATTAAAGTAAATGAGGATACTGACAAATATTTTCAGACAAAGAAAGGACTGAGACAAGGAGACCCATTATCATCTTTACTATTTAATATAGTGTCTTTTATGTTGGCTATTCTTATTAAGAGAGCTAAGGCTCATGGTAAAATTGAAGGATTAGTTTCATATCTTATTGATGGTGGTCTTTCTATTTTTAATATGCTGACAATACAATTCTTTTTATAGAACATGATCTGGAAAAGGTTAAGAATCTGAAATTAATTTTATCATCATTCGAACTGTTATCTGGACTTAAAATTAACTTTTATAAGAGTGATTTGTATTGTTTTGACGAGGCCCAAGAAGAGGCCCATCTTTATGCTAAACTTTTCGGCCGTAGTCAGAAGCAATTTCCAATCAACTATCTGGAAATACCGATTTATTATCGACGGCTCACAATAGCTGAATATTATCGGCGGCTCACAATAGCTGAATGAAAACTTGTAGAGGAAAGGCTACACAAGCGTCTTAATAGTGGGAAGGGCAAATTGATATCCCTTGGTGGAAGACTAGTACTCATAAATTCAGTACTTACTAACATGATACTGTATATGATCTCGTTTTTTTCAAATACCAAAAGGTGTCTTGAACAAAGTGGATTATTTCGCTCAAGATTTTTTTGGCAAGGGGATAGTGAGAAATAGAAGTATCGATTGGCAGATGGAATATGGTTTGCCGCCCGAAGGAGTATGGTGGACTAGGCATACATGTTTTGCAAGTCAAAAACACCATGTTTCTGGGCAAATGGCTTTTTAAACTACGTACTGAAGATGGCGTTTGGCAAACCATGTTATGGAGGAAATATGTGGGGTCCAAAGCTATGTCTCAAGTGGTTTGGAAATCCGGTGATTCACATTTTTGGGCAGGACTCATGGCCACCAAAAAACATTTCTTTTGTTTTGGTGCTTTCGAGATTAAGGATGGATCACAGATTAGGTTTTGAAAAGATAAGTGGCTTGGCCAAACTACTCTTCACGAACAATATCCATCTCTATATTCGATTGTTAGACACAAAGGAGATACTATTTCTATAGTGTTGGAGAATAGCCCTCCTAATGTGTCTTTCAGAGAAAGCCCCATTGGTCCTAGACTGTTATCTTGGAACAATCTACTTTTACGATTATCCATGATACAACTGTCGGACTATGTGGACGTGTTCAAATGGAAATTACTAAAAAGTGGTAAACTTTCTGTTGGCTCATTTTATAGAGTTTTGCTCCAACCTGATATCCCGGTCAATGATAATAGTAAGATTTGGAAAATGAAATTAGCTCTTAAGATGAATTCTTTTGCATGGTATTTACGTAAAGGTGTAATTCTAACAAAAAGATAATCTTGCAAAGAGGAATTGGCATGGAAGTACACAATGCGTTTTTTGTCATCACGACCAATTCGCTATTTATTCTTCCAGTGTAAATTCGCTCCCTCTATATGGTTATTCATCCAAATAACTTCTGGTTTATCTCCTCCAAACTCAGTAACCAATGTTTTTGGTAATTGATTACATGAAATTGTTGATAAGTACAAAACTTTATTTAGGATGGAAAGACTTGCCATTATATGGTCTCTATGGCTTGATAGAAATGACAAGATTTTAATAGCATTGTCTCTTCACCTCTGCAAGTTATTTATCGAGCCACGGTTTTTCTCCGATCATGGACTATTCTCCAACATATGGAGTTTCGCGACTTATTTATGAAGGGATATACGCGATTGGAGGATACGGCGAGGGATATTTTCTCCCGACAGAGATGGCCACTTGACTTGAGGATTGATCTGCCTTAGATTCAAGATTCTTTTTTATAATGATTTTGTGTAATGCTTGTCTACTCTTTATTTCCTAGCTCTGTCGTTTGTGTGGCTGTATGCATCCTAATTATGCAGCGTTTTCGTTAATATATACGCCCATTTCAAAAAAAAAAAGTGTAACCCGTGTGGGACTTTTATCTGAAGAAAAGCTTTGGCAAGGCTAAGTTGTGAGTATAATCAATCACTTGGATAACTTAGCTAAATTCAGTGTGGCAACAAAACATTGTGATAAGCATGGAAGCGCTAGCGTTCACGTCAAACCCCAACACCTAACAAAACTGAAACCAATTTGTCGTTTGTTCGAGCTTACATAATCCGACAGGCACCACAACACCTGACCTGACGACGTAAAAAATAAAGGAAAATAAAAGGAAGTGGCAAGGTGCCGGTGACTAGTTGGCCACTATGCAATGGGTACTGGCAAATGAACAAAATTGGGGACGACAACAAAATCGCAATTCGAAGTGGCCGTGATTCGAATGGCAAAATTTGTTAGTAGGATCGTGTTCGGGAGCTCACCGACCTTCCTGAGAGGGACGAGCGCGAGGATCCCGACGAAGCTGACAGCTAAGAGGAATCCGATCATCCACGCAAGGCCGGGTTCTTTCGTGCCGACGTTGCCCTCCATGTCCGTCCCCGCCATCTCGTACGTCTTCGTGTTGAGTCCGAGCAGGTAGGACCCGAACCCACCTGGACAGCAAAATAAAAAAAGTCAAAATCCAATCTCTCCGGCGGACAAGTTGAGGAGGAGGGTTCGGCGGCGCGTGGCGCTGACCGGCGGAGCCGATGCTGTAGCAGGCGACGGCGCAGGTCTGTACGACGGTGTTCTCCTGGCGCGTGAGCGGGCGGACGGCGACGCCGAGGCGGGCCAGCGCCTGCGTCCAGCCGCGGAGCATGACGAAGGAGATGAGCGCCGCGGAGACGTTGAGGGTGGGGTTGAGCCCCGTGGTGAGGTTGAGCTTCATGACTATGACGCTGTACATGGTGCCGACGGCCGCGCTCACCAGCAGGCCGCGCGCCGTCAGCTGCTCCGACCACGGCGGCACGCGGGCGGTCGCGTGCGAGGGCTCGGCGTCGTCGGCGTAGAGCCCGACTTTCTCCTCTTTGGTTCCGCCGCCGGTGTCCCGCTGGTGGAGCGCCATGGCGAGCCCGCGGCGCCGCGGTGGCCTGGAGCTGCTTCCTCCGGCCTGCCCTGCTTCATGGTCATGGGGGAACATATTTTCCCGGCCGTCAGGTTCGAGAAAATGATTTGTCAGAGAGAGGTGGGGAGGTGGAATGGACAGTGTTTCATGTCAGAATTTGATCGTGAGCTGGAGTAGTATTACGGAGCTCTTGTGCTAATACTGCAGTTTAGATGGGCGGAAATGCCATTTTTGCATAAAACAGCGACAAGTAATTTGGATCGAAAGAAATTATAGTAGTATTATTTTTCATAAGTAGAGTAGAAAATTATAGGAAGATAAAAAAGTCCCACGTCACCTAACGTTGTCTCTCCACTCCAACGAAAAAGGCAGCAACCCAAAGGAAGTAGAACTAGGGAGCACGTCACAGAAAGAGAGGAAAACGATGGACAAATCACAGTCAGGAGTGAGTTGCTCCCCGGCACGCAATCAAACATCAGCTGCTCTTGGCAAACACATTTCAGCTGGAAACACGAAGAAATCCCCAGAGGCATCAGAACACAAGAGTCCAGACAGACCCTCGAGCAACAGAGATTGGCCAAAATTAAAGAAGAAGAAAGTGTCAACACAGGATCATCACAACATCAAGCAAGACCAGGTCGCTTTGATGGGATGGGGTCGTCGTAAATCATGGAATGAAAACTAAACTGCTCGTTTTCGCCTGGTACAGTCTGAACCTGAACTTTACGAACACCAGTATATTTTACCTGCTGGATGATCGTCCGGCGTCAGGTTGCAGAAGAGCGCAGGCAGGAGTCGTCGATCCGACGTGGTAGTGGCGGGTGGACTGCACACTAGCTACTACCGGCGACTGAGTTATGTATAAAGGCGCCCATGTTTGTTGTTTTCTGCCCGGAGGGCCCCGGGGGCGGGCAGCATGCTTCACGCCCACTGTGTTTTGCTGATCCGCTCCCCTCCTTGTTCGCTTCCGCGCGCGCGCGCCGGGCGTGTGGTACCTCGTGCCATGCGCCACGTCCAAAACAAGGTCCAAAAGAGGCCTTAGTTTTTTCTAATGTAACCACGTCATTCATTCATTAGAAAATTCTCAAAATATAATAATCATTCATTAGAAGGAGCACAAACCCACACGTAGCCACTATCTAGATCCTAGAGGCAACCAGAAGATACTTGGATCAAGACTTTGTAAAAAGGACCCCACAAAAATAACACAAAGATCTTTGGGAGGGCCTAGAAGCAAAACAACCATCTGTCACCATTGTACCGCGACGACGCCGAAGCTTCGCCGGAGATAGGAGAGACACCTATTTTCCTAGGACCGAAGAAACGCCATAGCAAGCAACGCTGCCTAGGGAGCCGATGAAGCGAGCCGCTGCGTGACCCGAAACCTTGTGGCTTCTTGACCTAGGATCTTCCTCGCGCTCGTCGGACCGCGGGTCTGTTGTCCTTGTCTGACACCGTCGAAGAGGGGACCCGAAGCCTTAACCTGCACCCTTCTTTTAGGTGTCGAATCCTTTGTCTTCCCGCACTCAACGGAGATAGCGTCGACGATCCTGCTGCAACCTACATAACTCATCCAATCCCCACCACGACATCGGAGCAAATACCGTCACGGCGGCCGGATTGAAGCACATAAGGCCACAAAAACAACTTGACTCTAAAATTCCATCAACATGAAGTTTCTTCATGTCTTTCTTTCTAATATAACTTAAATGGCGGTTTCACACTTAAGTGAAATTCCAATCATTTTTGTGTTGCGATACTTTAGCATTTAGTTTTATGAATGTTATTTCACCAAAAATATTTATAATGGTTTACCCATCATCTATGAAATATAGTAATTATTTGAACAATAACTTGTTCTCACAATACTGGAACTAGATAACAATTATCGGAATAAATCTTAGTGACTTGGTTCTTGATGTAGATGAACATGATAACATCTTATTTGTTTATCGATGAACATCATTATCATATTATTTTGCTAGTTACTCGAACCATTGTATTTCTTATATTGAGTTGCTTTTGTATGACATTTCGTACCAACCAATATAGTATCTAATATTGAAGAATTACATTGGTTTAACATGCAAAGAATACATTCATAACATGTATATCTTGTATATACCTGAGCTGGATAGTTCCAATTCATTAATTTCTGCTAATTATATTTATGGTTTCTCTTTCAACGTTTTCCTCTCTTTTGGAAAAACCAACATCAATAGTGGCACCAATCACATAGTACTTGGTTCAAGTTTATTAGTCCAATACTAACACCCTTAAATTTACACTTTGAAGTGGATAACTATCATCACATGATTCGGTTTTCTTCCGGGTTCTACTTTAGTGATCTTTTTGTATAGTAAACATTTTACCAATACCTCTTATTCATCCTATCATGACAAATTTCATGATGAAACTACTATAGTTTATAAGGACGAATGTTTGTACAACTTTTAGTCCCCAAACATATTGGGTGATAGATACACTTAGTGTCACCATCATTTGCAAATGCTCACCCAATATGAGAA
This sequence comes from Avena longiglumis, assembly GCA_030063025.1. NCBI lineage: Eukaryota > Viridiplantae > Streptophyta > Magnoliopsida > Poales > Poaceae > Avena > Avena longiglumis. The sequence continues at coordinate 72,757,869 of CP125976.1, read as the reverse complement.
TCTATTTCCAAACAAATTTATATTTTATTATATTGCAATCAAATAGTTTTTTAGATATCACAATATCTTTTACACAAGATGATTTTTGAAATGAACCTTTCAGCTCCTAGATAATCTTGATACAAAAGACTTTCTTTCTAATTTCAAGTATCATGGGCAAACATGATCTTTTAGACACTAATTTCAGAATTAATTACTCTAGAATTAATACACTTATTAAACCTTATGGAGTAAGTGAGGTTTACTTGAAAGTTTGCTTTAGAACTTTTTATCTTTAATTTGACACTTAAAAAATACGGTACTAGTCAATAAAGTAAGTATCTAGAATACCATAGTTCTATCATCTCAATTATAGCTAAGCGCATGGTAGTCTATAACAGATGCCAACTACAACTTCAATGCAAATTCACTTAGACTGTTTAGTTCATAATATGAGTTCAATATAATAACTCCCACTTAAACTAACATCCCTCAATGTTTGTTCAGTGATTATATGATACCTTTATACTATATCATCCCCGATCGTCACGGTCTTTGATATAGCTACTAGGATAGACAACACAATTTCGATCACATCATCATGTGACTTATGCTTAACCTTTCGGTCATCTGTGTTCCGAGGCCATGTATGTACATGCTAGGCTCGCCAACTGTAACCATAGTGTATTGCAGTGCATAAATGTCTTACACCCACTATATGCGAACATCGATATGTCTAGCGTCCGATCCTCACGGTCTGCTTCATAACGGTGGACTTTCTTGATGTTGCACACTAATGCGAGAACACGAAAATTGGAATTATGTTTGAGGGAACATCTCATAATGCTACCGTCGAAATCCCGGTGTACTATCAAAACAAGATGCACAAGTGATGAGTGGAATTTATGTACACTTTAATAGAAGTATTTTATGCATATCAACCATCCATCCCATGCTTTATCTAGCTGCAGTTATGCCAAATATGCATGGTTTATGTTTTCATTCATTTTCATATGATCTTTGCACATTTAGTAATTTTGGTAGAATTTTATCCCTTTTCCTTTTCTTTGACATGTGTGTAGGTGTTGATGATGATTATGGATAAAACAAAGGAAAAAGGAACAAAGAGAGCATAGTATGGAGAAGTTGCAGGGACCAGACTTAGCCATTTGAGAGGTTGGAAATGTAAAATTTTCCACTTTATCAAAATTAAGATACAAGACCATGGGGTTGTAGCTCTCGTCGAGACGAATCCAATGAGCCCAAGAACACCCAAAACAGAGTTCGTATAAAAAAATGTCGACCAAAATACTTAAGATCCCGAAGGTTTAACGACCAACTATACGGCGGGAGCAAAAATTCCGGCCGTATAGTTGCAAAAAAGGTCGCAAACGACTTGTTTTCGACCCTAGACTACTCCAGAACCTTCCCTAATCAATATGACGGTATTGAGGGCGACCTAGGGCACTTCTAAGGCCTATATAAAGGTGGGAGGAGCCAAGAGAGAGCCACCAATCAATATTCTCCACCACAGCGGAGCCCTGCCGCCGTGCCACCGCCATAGCCGCCTCCAATCAGATCTACACCATCACCATCATACAAGAGGAGAAGGGACTAGGATCTTGAATGCCTCCACATGAATCTACATCGTCATGTTCATCAACAACGTCTCCATCACCGATCCCCTTTGGTTACTTGTTGTGATTCTAGACTGAATCTTGGATTTTCACTTGTCCTCAATTGCATCATCATACTTCATCCATATTCTATCCATGATGTTGATTACCTTCATGTGTGAGTAGTTTCCTTTGTTCTTAGGGAGATGGATAAACCCTAGTATGTGATTGAACTGAGATAAAGATTATTATGTGATATTGTTCATTATGTGTTTGTGTTAGATTTCCTTCATCTTGATGTTGGGTCAAGATCACCACTCAATATTTGCCTCACCGATGACTAGATGGAGGGAACTACTTGTTGGTAAAGGAGGGGTGGTAGCATTTACATTGACTATAAAGCTTTTAACACTCCCTTACATATCAACTTGGGAACCGAGGAGAACTCACTAAACATTGTCCATGCCATGGGAGAAATCCCTTAATAGAGCAGTAACATGATGGTTGTTGGTTATTGTCTACTGTGGTTATGAGGATGATGTGTGCGGTGGTTGTTGCCTATTTGTCCATATATGGAGCTCCTCCCACACATATCGTAAATGGTCTTATTCATTATAATAATTTTGATCACTCTTTCTAATTACTAACAGTGAATCCACTACTCCCTCGGAACTCTTTCCATAATCTTGCAAACTTTCATAATCATACTCGCGTGCTCTTGTTTACTTACAGCTTTAGTTTACTTATTGTTCTCTTATCTTAAAACCAAAAATATCTTTTACACAAAACTCACATTTTATCTTGTTACTTAGAATGTTATTTAGCATTACTATTTCAGTATTTAGTTTAAGAGTTATTAGACTTCAAACTCCTGCTCCCTATGTGATTGATATCTTTATTTTAAAACTAGATACAAACGATATGTGCACTTGCAGTCATCAACAAGCAATTAACATCAAATGTAAATCATTTATGCGATATGTTATGGTTGTCACACCTATAGATCCGTACTGATTCCCACACATTTAACGATGGCTTCTTGTGATCGTGTGAACCTTTAACTCTATAAATAAATCCCTTTGTCTTGCAATATTTTACATGTCCGAGATTCGATCATCGGTATACCCATACCTAGTTTAATCTCGTTACCGACATGTACTCTTTTCTCATTACCGTGATATAATATTCTAGTAATCCACATCACTTGCTTGCAAGCTATGTCAATGTGATATCACCGAGACGGTCCAGAGTATATCCCTCCATCATCGGGATGGACAAATCCCACTCTTAATCCATGAGCCTCTATATAACACTACCGGAGTATCCGAACCCACCTTTATAGTCACCCTGTTATGGTGTGATGTTTGATGTTATCAAGCTACTCTTCATGTGGTAGTGATTGGCATGATCTCATGGTCTAAGGACTAAAGTTACTTTGTAAGATGTTATAGTAATTTAAACATAATGACTTTGATCATATTACTATACTTCGTATAAATTTTCATCACATCATTCCACCAATGTTGTGACCTCTTTATTAACAACATCCAATGTCCATGATCAGGAAACTTTGATCATCTTGTTAATCAACAAGCTAGTTTATACGAGAGGCATAACTAGGAACTCTTATTTGTTTATTAAACACATATGTATTAACATTTCCTTTTAATACAATTATATCATGAGAAAAAACATTTATCATAAACAAGAAATAAGATAATAACCACTTTATTATTGCCTCTCGGGCATATTCCCTTCAGTCTCTCACTTGCACTAGAGTCAATAATCTAGTTTGTAAACTCGCTTGCATAAATGGGTTAAGGCTAACAAACCTAGCCTCCAACATATAAACTAAAGAAGTTGCATCAATCTCATAATTTGGAGCAAGCTCTGCTATAGATTTATCCTCAATATCCTCATGCTTGCTAACATGATTAAAGAATTCTTCAATATATCTTCCCCAATTATGGAGCCACTACCTATTGCAAGATCCTTCAGGGCGAAATTGGGGAGCAACATGGTGAGCTACAGCAAGGTGGCAACTAGAGTAGGAACTATTTTTTTTGTTTTTTTGAGTAAAGAAAGCAAAGCAAACTAGACTAATTTTTTTTGGGTTTTTTGAAAAGATGCAAACAAAACCAAGCAAAAGAAACTAAGAAAACTAAAAAGAAAGTAAAGAGAAAGGAAGTGGAGGACTCCCCTTGTGAAGACGTCCTTAGCCTCCCCGGCAACAGCGCTAGAAAATAGCTTGATGACGCCCAACACTATTGTGGGACGCTTCGTTGGAAACCCCAAGAGAAAGGTGTGATGAGCACAACAACAAGTTTTCCCTCAGTAAGAAACCGAGGTTATCGAACTAGTAGGAGGAAGGAAACGTCTCAAAGGTGTTGCAAGCAACGTGGAAACCTGCACAACACAAACTCTAGACTTTGCCCAACGAATCAGTGAGGTTGTCAAGCTCACCGGTTTGATGTAACAAAGGATTAAACGTATGGTGTGGAAGGTAATGGTTTGCAGCAAGTAAACAAGTAATAGTGGAAGATGTATCAATGGTAAAAATTGGACCGGGGTCCATAGTTCACTAGAGGTGTTCTCCTTAGATAAACAACATGGCATGAAGGGTAAACAAATTACAACAGGGCAATTGACAGGAACTAAGCTAGGCATAACAATGCAATACCAGACAAAAAGATCCTATGAGATTCGATTGGGCAATACAACAAGATACATAGACCGCCATCCAACTGCATCGATGACTAGAAGTCCACCTTCAGGTTATCATCCGAACCCCCTCTAGTATTAAGTTGCAAGCAATAGATAACTACTTTAAGCAAAGTGTGTAGGTAAACAATCCACTTGTTCCGTGAACAAGAGATCATTGTTTTCTCCCTAGTAGCAACAAAACATCTACAACCGAAGAGATTTCTGTCACTTCCCTTGAAAACTAGAGGCATGAACCCACTATCGAGCATAAATACCCCCTCTTGGAGTCGCTAGCAACTACTTGGCCAAGATAGCTACTAACAACGGAGAGCATGCAAGATCACAAACAACACAGACATGATAGAATCATAAAGACAAAACCATTAATCAATCTGTCATAGTAATCTCAATATCCATCGGATCCCCGCAAACACAACATGCATGATTACAAATAGATTAGATCTTGATCATGAATGGAGCTCACAAGATCTATACATGAAAGCACAAGAAGGAGATACAACCATCTAGATACTACATGGACCCATAGTACAAAGTGGAACTACTCACGCATCATACCGGAGAGAAGGCCTCCGGGATGATCTCCCCTCTGGTAGGGTGCCGAGAAGAACTTGTAGGGTTCGCAGCATAGAAAACAAAAAAAATCCTATGATGGGAACTATGTACCAAGATCTATCTACTAGATACAAACAACGGGCAGATGTATATCCGTAGAGAACATACCCTTGAAGACCGACAAAGCTTAACGAGTTAAACTCGTGGTTGATGTAGACGATCTCTTGCCGATCTCAAGATCGAGAGGAAGTCCGAGCGCCGCAAAACAGTTGCGCATCCGTGCTCGCACACACGTACAAGACACCGAGCAACCTCCGCCTCCTCACTCCAGCAATGCAGCGGAAGCACAAATCTTTCTTCCCGAATAGCCACTGGGAACATATATCTCGCTAGTCCGAGACCATGGGGGATAAATTATAGAGGGGGAGAGAGATCCTTCATGAGGAGGTGTGAGTGAGAGAGAGGAGAGGGGGTGCCTTTTATAGGAGTAAGGGGGTCACCCAAGGGGGTGGCCGCCGGCCATGGGGGCTTCCCCCTCCCCTCCTTCATTCATGTGGGTGGACACTCCACTCACAAAAATATCTTCAATTCCCTCCACTCAAAATTGCTATTAAATTTCCACCAAATTTAATGCAAACTCTCATTAAATAAAACTCCTTTTATTTATTCAGAATTTTTTCAATTATTTTAATGACAAACATTCACATATAAACCCTTGCTAGTATTCCATTTCACATGCAAAAACACTTTCTGTAATTTCACCAGAAAACCTGTTTCGGTATCTAGTGAGATAAATTCCTGCGCTTGTTATTCTTTCCGGCATGAAAATTTTGCTCCAATTGGATGCCAGTGTCCCTTAAGTGTGCCACCCTACGGTTCATGAATAATGCGGACATGATCGAGACCCTTCTCTGATCAATAATCATAAGCGGGACTTGGAGATCCATACTGACTCCCACAAATTCAACGATGACTTTCCTGTGATCGTCGGAACCTTTTATTTTAGTATCTTAATCCCTTTGTTTCACGATATATTACATGTCCGAGATTCGATTATCTCCATACCTAGTTTGATCTCGTTACTAACATGCACTCTTTTCTCGTTCCCATGATATAACATTCTAGTGATCAAATCACTTGCTTGCAAGCTAACCAATGTGATATCACCAAGAGGGCCCCGAGTATATCTATCCGTCATCAGGATGAACAAATTCCACTCTTGATCCATGAGCCTCAACATAACATTTTAGTAGTTCTGAAGCCATCTTTATAATCACCCAGTTATGATGTGACATTTGATGTCATCAAGAAACTCTTCCGGTGTTAGTGATTGGCAAGATCTCATGGTCTAAGGATTAGGATCACTTCGTAAGTTGTTATAGCAATAAAAACTCAATGACTTTAATCATAATGCTACACTTCGGATGAATGTTCATCACATCATTACACTAATGTTGTGATCTCGTTATTAACAACATCCAATGTTTATGATCAGGAAACTGTGATCATCTTGTTAATCAATGAGCTAGTTTATGAGAGAGGCATAACTAGGAACTTTCTGTTTGTTTATTAAACACACATGTATTAATGTTTCCGTATTAATACAATTATAGCATGCAAAATAAACATCTATCATATACTTGGAATACAGATAATAAACACTTCATTATTGCCTCTCAGGGCATATTCCCTTCAGAACTTCAGATCCCCCCGATCTAGGGACGATGGTGGCGGTGGCTACAGATGGTTTCGTGGAGTTTTGATCGGGTACCTAGGATTTCTCCATCGGGGGCTTTTTATAGGCGAAGAGGCGAGGTTGGGAGGCGGCCAGGGCCCCCATAACCTACCCAGGCACGGGGTGGGCCCACCCACGCCTAGGGGGGTCTGGCCGCCCTGGTTCGCTTCTCCGTCTCGTCTTCTGGATTCGTGTCCCTCATGTTAAAATATTGACTTTGGCTTTTTTTCCCGTCCAATTCCGAGAATATTGATTTTCTGTCTTTCTAGAACCAAAAACAGAAGAAAACAGGCAACTGGCACTGTGGCAACTTGTTAACAGGTTAGTTCCAGAAAAGATATAAAAACACCTCAAAGTGTAGACAAAGCAAAGCAAAGTAGATACTAAACAAGCATGGAGCATCAAAAATTATAGATACGTTTCCGACGTATCAGACACTCATGGCATTACCAAGGTTTTTGTTCCCTTTGTATAATGATTACTCATATCAGCCAGAGGAGTGGTTCCATCATGAACACAGCTACACAAGGATGCCAAGAATCTTACCCATTATAGCATTCCTGCTACAAATGTTTAATCAACTCATAGGCGAAATCTAGGAGTTTCCCCCATGAAGATCGTTCGTAGGCTAGCGGAGTTGTTGGCATCCCATGAAGTTTGACACGCATAAAGCTATATCATTCTTATGATTCACAAGTCAAACTTTGGCATGCTCACAAAAACCGCTAAACATTAATTCTATTGAACAAATCCTTTCAAAGAGAGCTATCAAGTCAATCATTATTTTCTATGGTGTTGAGTGTATCTAGGAATAAGCTTTCAAGACTGAACATTAAAACACCCAAGCCTTCAATTGTGAGACTTTTTCTTATTAAAATTGTTTAGCAATTTTTTAGGCAAGACTTGGTTAACTACAAGAGCTGGAACAAAACATACTCAACTAAAATTCCATGCAAACAAAATGCTACTCCAATATAAAGACTCACTCCACCAATATAATATCTTAACATTTACTACTAACTAGTATGGGTTTCTCAAACTTCAAAAGTGGGGAGTCATAAGGCATACCTCTCATGATTGGTTCCACTTCTCTCTTCCCCTTTGATTCGTTTTTTGGAAACTCAAAGTCAATCACTCTCCTGCAAATATGCGAGAACCACGAGGAGAATAGAAAAAAGGAAGAGGGAAAATAAAGATAAATGGAAAAAACTTTTTGTTGTTTTTAAGAGGTAATTAAAGAATAGAAAATGAGCGACAAAGCTCGGCTAGAAAATCTTGAAAACAAATAAAAACGACTAAAGATAAAATGTTGGGGAAACCAACACGAGTGCTTATAAACTCAAACTAAAAGTATAACCTCGAAATATTAAAAACAAACGCCAAATAAAGATAATGGGGAGACTTCTCCAATCTTAGGCTTTTGCAAGCCCTTCAAATCATTATGGTGGCGGGAAAAAGTTGTGGCTCCATTTTGCAAATTGAGTTGATAAATTACTAGTTGTTTCTCAGAGGTTCAGGGCAAGATTATGCATCCCCTCCACAGTTCCTCCAAGTTCTTCGAAATCTTGATATGTAGAAAACCGGTTGAGTGGCTTCTCCTCTTGATCAGGAACTTCTTGCTCCTCTTCTTGGTCTTCATCCTAGTCCGGAATCTCCTCCTCGGGTTGGTGTTGTTCAAACTACAAATCATATAGCAAATGTCCTTCCTCAATAGAGAAAATACCATTAGGCAAAGGAGCGGGGTAACGACGCCCAGCTCCAGCAATATGCAGGTAATAACTACCACCTCTCCTAGTGAGCATTCCACAAGCTTTAAAAGTAGAGAAAGCAACACGACGCTCACCTACCATGGTTGCAACTCACCTAGGTCGATGCCCAAGGCAATGGCAAGCACGGTGATGACGCCTCCACATGTGATTGGCCCTTGGCTTTGGGAGGATTGGTGCTCCAGGTAGTGCACAAGAATTGCGTCCAAGTTGAGTGACGAGTTGTTGTTGAAAGCATTTTTTCCGAGGACCAAGATGTCCTCCTCACTGAGTCTTGTAAACTCATTTCGTGCCTGCAAGGTGGTAGCAATAACAATAACATAGAACAAATAGCGAATAGCGGGATGCTGGATATTCTTCCACTTGTTGACTCTAGAAGTGAAGCTCATTCTATTATAATAATAATCCGGGGAAGGGCGTATGTCAGCAAAAGATGCGCGTAAAGCATTAACATCATTGTTTGGTAAATTAAAATAATTGCACCATTCATCAAGTGATAATGTATAATTGTTGTTCATAAGTCAGAAAGAAATCATGTCCTCTCCTCGCCATGTTTTAACGGTTCTTTTCAAAGAACTTATTAATTCAAGAGTTAGCCGGAGATAACTAGGCACATCATGGAATACAAAGTTTTGCTGGCCAAATCTATTGCAAAATAAATTGAAGTCATTAGAAATACCGAGTTGATTCAATATAATGGGACAAGCCCATTTGGTTGTCTTCACTTCTCGGTTCTTTATTCTATTGAAGTGATCACGTTGGATCTCATCCCTAAACCATATCCCCATGCGGTGCTGATCTTTAGCGGCAGCCCAAGAAGAACTCGTGGCACGAGCACGCGATTGGCTCCATGTGTTCATCATATAAAATAATAAGAATGACGAAAATAAAACTTTTTGATCCAATAGTAATAAGCATAACATATTCCTCATCATAGCACACTACAGAATCTCCTCAAAATAATAGTCTAGACAAGAGAAACATGACAATTAGTTCATAGTAGGTCTCACCCTAGATTGACAGTGACAACAGATCGGAGATGAATTTTCAAAAGGTAATTGGAGGATCGGAGGAGAAACTTACCGTAAATCACTTGTGTGCGAGGAAATCGAATGAAATTGAGTAGATATAAAGATCTCTTGAGGTTTTGAGAGAGTTTGGAGGTAGAAGGGAGAAAAGGATTGAAGTTTTGGTGTTAGGGGTACCTTCCCCTGGAGTTTTTATGGTCGCACGAACTATATGGCCAAAAATATACGGTCGGAATTCTTATTCCCACCGTATAGTTGGTCTGACGGTAATATTTTAGGATTTCTTCCTGGCGGCGCAAACTATACGGCCGGAATTTTTATTCCCACAATATAGTTGGTCGTTAAACTTTTCGTATCCTAGAAAAGAAATTTGACAAAGGCATCAATATGTATACGACCACAACTATATGGCAGAAATTTTTATTCTCGCTCTATAGTTGGTCGTTAAACTTTCGATATCCTTTGGAAACTGAAGGGATGATGTTGAAACAACTATACGACCGGAACTATACGGCCGGAATTTTTATTCTCGCCATATAGTTGGTCATTAAAACTTCTGGATTCGCCAAATTTTACCTATTTCTTCGAGACTTCTTTATTAACCTGAAACTTAGCGAAACACCATGTTTTGATAGAAAAATGACAGATTAAATTATCGACCAACAACAGCATGTATAAGACAGTATTTCAGTACCATCGAACTTCTCCTCCTCAACTGGAGTTTTCTAGCACTCTTTATTTGACATGAAACTTAAACGAAAACTTAAAAACTTTACTCAAACCTTTATTTCACATGGGTTGCCTCCCATGAAGCGCTCTTTTATGGTCAATAGCTTGACCATGATGTTGCTCACTTAGGCCAAATGAGTGGACCACCCACTCCAAAATAGTTGGCCTTCAAAGTGATGGCCTCCTTCTCATCATGCTTGGCTTTCTTCTTCCGGGGAAATGAACAACAAAAGGATCACGCAAAGGCCATTGAAGCTTCACGTTCCCTTCATGTAGATTAATAAAAGCCTTAATAGTTTTTAAGAATGGACGACCTGATATGATAGGAGCAGTAGTATCTTTAGGCATTTCAATAATAACAAAATCAATAAGAGCATATTCTCCTTAATTCCTACAGCTTGTTTGTAGGTAGAATCTGCTAAATGTAATTTTAATTCAGTTATTTCAAAAGATCCAATATTTAACTTATCAAAAAGACTTTCTGGAATTGTTGAAACACTTGCACCTAGATCACAAAGTGTGGCTATCTCATTAGTCCCACTTTTAATTTTAATAGTAGGCTCAAATATATCATCAAGCTTAACACGTAGTTTTTCAGCAATTTTCTTATATTCATCTTCAAGATCACGTACCTTTATTGCTACCTGATTAACGAAAAGTTGATACACAGCTTCATCATTTCCTTCACTTACTGGAATCTTGATGTTGATCCTTTTCACAAGATCTTCAACCATGTAATTTGGTGAAGGGGCATTGCTATAGTCAAGTTCTTCAGGCTCCTCCATTTGAATTATTATCATCTTGAGGTCTTCAACCGGATTGGGCTCAGCTTTACCTGCAAATATAGCTAGAATGGGAGTTTGACTCTCAGTTATCTTACCTAGATGTGCCTGAATTTGTTCTTTGTTGGAGGGCCTGCAAATCATTTCTCAAACTCAGAGATTGGTTAGACAATTTTCCAAGCATACTATCATGGTTCTCCGTTATCTTAACAAGGCTATTATTTTGCTTAGTTTGCGAGTCCATAAAGGACTTAAGTGATTCTTGGAGACTACCATTACTTGATCCAATATTATTATTAGAGTTACCTGCATGGCTAGAATACTGTTTTTGGAAATTTGGATTATAGTTCTTCTTCCAATCAGGGTTATAATCATTATGAGCTATGATACGCCCAATTTGCATCACCTTTCTATATCAAAATTTACCTCTATTCATTGATATTTGTCTTATTATTAGGTATTAATTATGGATTTTCATCTGTTTATGCATGTTGGATGATTCTTGGAGGATGGGCTACCGGAGTCTGGATTCTGATAGAAAAGAAGGCGTTTCAGTGCAATTTCACGAAGATCAGAAAAATACCAGAAAAATATGGAAACATATTATTTTACCAGAAGACGAAGGAGGCCAGAAGGAGGAGCGAAGAGGGGCCGTAGGGGGCCCACACCCCCTAGGCGCGGGCCCACGCTAGGCCGCGCCTAGGGCAGGTGTGTCCCACCTGCCCGGCCTCCGACTCCGCCCCTTCGCCTATATCTTCCCTACAGAACCCTAAGCCTCGGGGGGAGACCACAGATAGATTTCCGCCGCCTCTATGGGGCGGAAAACACCGAGAGAGAAAGATCTCTCTGGCAGATAGATTTCTGCCGGGGCAATTCCTTCCCGAAGAGGGGAGACCGCCGCCATCAACACCATCGTCAAGATAGGCTTCATCGGGATCATCATCATCATCCACACCATCATCTCCACCAGCACCATCATCACCACTTCAACCCGCTGTAACAATTGTGTTGGATATTGCTTAGTTCATTAGGGGAAACTTTCCTGGTGTTAATTACTATTGTAGTTGATGCTTGTGATTGGAACCATTGGATTATTGTTTATGTTCAGATTGTTATCCATTACCATATCATCTTTGATCTTGATCCATATGATGTATTGTGAGTAGTTCGTTTAGTTCTTGAGGACATGGGATAAGTCATGTTGTTAGTAGTGAATCTGTGTTGAGTTATTATTCAATGGTTTAGTATTTAAGTTGTGGTGTTATTCTTCTAGTGGTTTCATGTGAACATCGACTACATGACACTTAATTTATGGGCCTAGGGGGATGAATTGTGTATTTGGCTACTAATTGTGGGGTTGCCGGAGTGACAGAAACCTGAAACCCTGTTAGGACACCTTTGCACAAGGGAGCGTAGGATCTCAGAGTTTAAAGCTGTGGTTAGATTTATATCTTAATTACTTTCCTATAGTTATGGATGTTTGCAAGGGGTTTTAATCACAAGTGTGTATTAGTCCAAGTAAGGTCGGTACATTAGCACATGTTCACCCACACAACACTTACAACACCAGAGAAGAGTACTCAGCTATTTCAAGCGAAAACACTTGACAGAATTCCCATGTGTCCTCGGGAACGTTTGGTCCTTATAAGTATTTCCACCGATTTTTCCTTTGCTAAGAAAGGATTGGGCCAATTGCTCTGTTTGTTTGTTACCTTTATTATATGCTCCTTGTTTTGTTGCTTTATCAGAAAACCACTAAAAATCCGTTTGCTAAGTATTCACAGGGATTTCCTGCTCCATACCACTGTTCAGCACCTTCTGCTCCTCGTTGGGATCGACACTCCTATTTATCGAAAGTACTACGATACACCCCCTATACTTGTGGGTCATCAAGACTATTTTCTGGCGCCATTGCCGGGGAGTGAAGCGCTATTGAAGAGTGGAACTGGTAAGGGAAACTTTTACTGTGAGTATTTCTTTTGTTACTGCTTGTTGCTTTGTTTCCAACATGGATAACCCACCTGGATTTCTGTTTGGGAAAACTACTACCACTGCTAGGGTAGTAGATGAACCACCACTTGTTGATATAGATCCTTTTAAGATACCTACAAGTATTGTTAATCGTGTTATGGATAATTATTATTTAGGGGATGGAACTGTCCACCCTGGTGATCATTTGCTTTTTATCCATGAATTATGCGGGTTGTTTAAGAGTGCAGGTATCACAATTGAACATGTGAAGAATAAGTTACTCTCCATATCCTTGAAAGGGAGAGCTGAATAATGGTATAAGCTGCTGAAGAATGGACAATCCATGGAATAGGAGGAGATGGCATCTCTCTTTTACTCTAAACTTTATCCTCCTAGTGAAATTCATAAGGATAGAAATCTTATATATAACTTTTGGCCTCTTGATGGAGAGAGTACAACTCAAGCTTGGGGGAGATTGAAGTTACTAATGCTTAAATGTCCTATTCATGAACTCCCTAACAATATTATTCTCAATAACTTTTATGCTAGGCTCTCTCTTCATGATAAATATTTACTAGATGCTTTTTGTGTTGGATCATTCACACGTAAAGCTTTGAAGTTGCATCAGTTTTGTCTTCCTATGCTTGTGGCTTTTTGTTTCAACAATTCGTTTTCTCATGATACTCCCATGCATAGGAAGTGGGTTAGACTCAACTGTGTTGGTTATTTGGTTCTTGATGCTCTCTTTCACTTCCAATATATATATCCTATGTGAGCATCTTTGGAAGTTTTAGGCCTAACTTAAAGGCATTAAAGAAAAGTACTTGTTGGAAGATAACCCAAGAGTTTTGTCGAGTCTTGGAAGTTATTATCTTAGTAATAACCGCTCCTTATCCTTTTTGTTTTGGTTTTTGTGTCAAGTTCAACTACTTTTGTGAAGTAGAGGAGTTGTGAAAAGTGGTTGTCCTGGGATTGTGCTGCATTGTAAAAATTCGTGAGGGAGCTCAGTACTTCGGAAGGAGGTGCATTTTTTTGAGCTTGTTCTCCAGGTTGTTACCCAACTTTCATTAGTTTCGTACTTTTTGATTTGAGTAACAGAATGTCTTCAAAAAAATCAATCTTTACCTGTTGATCTGTTTTGACAAATTTCTGCCATCATTTGCATTTGCCTCTTACATAAGCTTTTGTTTTGTTGGATTTCAGTTGAAGTGTGTACCCAAATGTTTGTTATTTTTGCTTATACTAATGTTGCCATTGAGGTTTGTGTGAGGCCTTGTAGGAAAGAAAATTCTAGGGGAAGGAGAAAAGGAGTCTGCAGAGTTCTTCTTTGAATAGGTAAAAGTGGTGAAAACAGAAGGATCGTGAAACCCCAATATTTTTATATTTTTGATGTTTTTAATACATAAGGAAGACTACGAGACAGAACTGAAGAGGAAGCAGAGTCCGGGGTGGACAAACCCACCCTAGACACGGGCCCAGCCTGGCCGCGCCTGGAGGGGGTGTGACACCCTCGAACTTCGTTTCCGCCTCGTTTCCATGTCAGTACCTTCCTTATGCCTTGAAACTTCGAAATATATAAACCCCCGGATCCCCCGAGGTTCATGCATCGTGTTCTTGTTTCAATCTGTTTCTGTCAGGAAATCTTCTCAAGTTTAGAGCACCATGGCCTCCGCCAACGATAAAGGCAAGAAGCCCGTGGAGGAGATAAAGTTGGAAGAACAAACCGTCGCAAGGACAAGGGCAATTAACACTGGGATGCTTTTTCTCGTAACATGCAGGGAATCATAGCCTTCGGTCCAGATTTCAGATACTGCCCTGAGGCAGCGGAAGCCCATCGAACCACTAACGAGTTTTGTGATATGTACCGTGCTTTGAAGATGAAGGTGGATATGCTTCAAGAGGAGAATAACAGGCTTCGTAAGATGCTTGAAGATTTTCTGACCCGTGATAAGAGAACAACACCACCACCGAAGGAGTAATTCGTCATTAGGTTTGGCATCCCCTTGGCTTGTTCCAAGCTTGGGGGAGTGCCGCGGTATCACCACCATTATCTTTTATCTTTTACCTTTTTAGTGGATTCATATCTGTGGTAGAGAAGTTATCTTATAGTTTGGTTTGCATATGGGCGTATCTCTCCTTTAGTTGATTATCTATGTATCCCTTGGTGTGAGTGCCTTTATTGAATATTAATGAGAAGTCTCATCTTTTACTTTTTGCACTTCTTATTTTAGTTTGCAATATCTATTATATGATGGATCTTGTTGATCAGTATTGGCATCACTTTGGGATCATCAAGTGGATCTAAATTGGTTTTGGCAAACTGAGTTCTGGTCAGTAGCATTACTTTGAAAGAGAAAAAGAGAAAAAGCTTATAGGTATTTTTTATCATTTGTTTTCTTTCTTGTTGGCTCATAAGCTTAGTATTCTTTATTTAAGATCTTTTGTGTCTTCAAGGAAGATTGCATGTTTGGCTTTATTACTTGTATGTTTGCTTTTTCATTTAAACTCTCTTGCTTGCTACCCAGCCTTGCTAGCCAAAAACCTGTTTTGAGAAGGCATACTTCTCATGTTTCCAAATCCCTTTAAACCAAAAACCTGTGCCACTTGTGTCCACCATATATACCTAGTAGCTTTTGCTATTCCAAGAAAATTCTCAAGCTTCATCTAACTTTCAAATTAAAAAGTATTTTGTTATGTGAAAACTAGTTAGTAAAGCTCTCACGAACTTGATGGCACATTTTATTCCTTGCCCCTAATAGACTTGAACCATTGTGCCATCAAAGTTGTATATGCTTGCATCTATACGTTGGAATTAGCAGAACTGTGCTGTCACGGGGAACGTTTTCAACATTGAACTTGTACTCTGTACACAGTTGATATCGTTCCCTTTTGTCTATGGATGTCAACGGTGTGAAATAAAGAGGGAACTTGTAAGTCCATGGAGTCTGTATTTTGTGTTAGAGAAACGCCTGGGCCGCTAGCCTAAGCCATGCCTAATCATGGTGGAAACTTGCAGCATCACGATAGTGAGCTATCTATGAAGCATCCTCAATAAAAAGCTATGCACATAGTAAATAAAAAGATCGCTGAGATGCTCATTGTCTGCTTGCCTTGTCATTTTGGTTATGGGAAAGCTCCTATACCATGTGCAAGGGGTACCCCGTTGGTGGTCCTCTATGATATGCAAATACTTACAATGACAAGAACTTACATGTGACCAAAGTTGAGTAGCATGAGGAGTGACCCTCATATTCAAGGGACATGAGATTGCCAACTTATATTTCGTCAATCATATACTCCATCTTTGTGAAGGGAATATGCCCTGAGAGGCAATAATAAAGTGTTTATTATGTATATTCCAAGTATATGATAGATGTTTATTTTGCATGCTATAATTGTATTAATACGGAAACGTTAATACATGTGTGTTTAATAAACAAACAGAAAGTTCCTAGTTATGCCTCTCTCATAAACTAGCTCGTTGATTAACAAGATGATCAAGGTTTCCTGATCATGGACATTGGATGTTGTTAATAACGGGATCACAACATTAGTGTAATGGTGTGATGAACATTCATCCAGTATAGCATTACGATCAAAGTCATTGAGTTTATATTGCTATAACAACTTACGAGTGATCCTAATCCTTAGACCATGAGATCATGTCAATCACTAACACCTAAGAGTTTCTTGATAACATCAAACGTCACACCGTAACAGGGTGATTATAAAGATGGATTCAGAACTAATAAAGTGTTATGTTGAGGCTCATGGATCGAGAGTGGAATTTGTTCATCCCGATGACGGATAGATATACTCTGGGCCCTCTCGGTGATATCACATTGATTAGCTTGCAAGCAAGTGATTTGATCACTAGAATGTTATATCACAGGAACGAGAAAAGAGTGCATGTCGGTAACGAGATCAAACTAGGTATGGAGATACCGATGATCTAATCTCGGACATGTAATATATCGTGAAACAAAGAGATTAAGATACTAGCGTAAAAGGTTCCAATGATCACAAGAAAGTCATCGTTGAATGTGTGGGAGTCAGTATGGGTCTCCAGATCCCGCTTCTGATTATTGATCCGAGAGGGGTCTCGATCATGTCCGCATTATTCACGAACCGTAGGGTGACACACTTAAGAGACACTGACATCCAATTGGAGCAAATGTTTCATGCCGAAAGAATGAACAAGCGCAGGAATTTATTTCACTAGATACCAAACAAAGTTTTGGGTGAAATTGCATAAAGTGGTTATGCATGTGAAATAGAATTCTAGCAAGGGGTTATTTGTGAATGCTTGTCATTAAAGTAATTGACAAAATTCTGAATAAAATAAAAGAGTTTTATTTAATGAGATTTTGCATTAAATTTGGTGGAAATTTAATGGGAATTTGAGTGGACTTTTGAGTGGAGGTAATTTAAAGGAGATTTGTGAGTGGAGTGTCCACCCACATGAAGAGGGGAGGGCAAGGGGGCAGCCCCCATGCGCCGGCCACCCCCTTGGGGTTCGCCCCCCCTCCTCCTATAAAAGGATCCCCCCTCCTCACTTGTCTCTCACACCTCCTCGTGAAGGATCTCTCTCCCCCTCTAGAATTTATTCCCCATGGTCTCGGACTAGCGAGATACATGTTCCCGGTGGATATTCGGCTAGAAAGAGTTGTGCTTCCGCTGCATCGCTGGAGCGAGGAGGCGGAGGTTGCTCGGTGCCTCGAACGTGTGCGAGCACGGATGCGCCGATTTGGCGCTAGGACTTCCTCTCGATCTTGAGATCGGCAAGAGATCGTCTACATCACCCACGAGTTGAACTCGTTAAGCTTTCTCGGTCTTAAAGGGTATGTTCTCTACGGATATACATCCGCCCGTTGTTTGTATCTAGTAGATAGATCTTGGTATATAGTTCACATCGTAGGAAATTTTTCGTTTTCTATGTCACGAACCGCATGCTGGTATCGAGCCGGATCTATGCGTAGATACTTTACACGTAGTACACATATGAGTATGTGGGCGATGATGATCATGTTGTTGCTCCTTTGTTGTAATTTTGGATATTGGTGGCATAGTGGGATGAAGCGCCCGACAAACTTTACATGTCCTCGCACATGAGACCTGTTCCACGCTTGACATGCAACTAGTTTGCATAAGTGGCTAGCGGGTGTCTGTCTCTCCTACTATAGTCAATATCTATTTTGCAAGCGAGTTGTCAACAATTTGATTATCCTCGTTGTGGTTCATGTTCGTAGGTAAGAACGGTTCTATCTCGAAAGCCCTAAGCCACGTAAAACTTGCAATGGATAAATTATAGGCGTCTAGTTTAGATTGTTGCTGGGCTAGTGTTATGATATGGTAGTTTTGTAAGTAGAAGTATGAGATGATACTCTTACAACACACATAGCGTGTAAAATCCATATACCTTGGATTTACACATATAGGTATGATAGTGATCATACCACGATGCACATGATAGAGATCATCTGCGGGAACCATATCATTTCACTAATAAACATATGATGTTTGATAGCATCTTATATTGCTTGTTTAGCGCTTTGTTAGCATAATAAGATGATCCCTCATTTAAATATCAAGATAAGAATGTGTTCTTCCTTTAGTATGCACCGATTATGTTTTCGTTGCTCCAAGACATCACGTGATGATCGGGTGTTCTTGGATCCACGACCATATTTCGGGTGTAAAACAGTTACACACGCGAATACTAAGGTTCTAACTTGGCGAGCCTAGCATGTACAGACATGGCCTCGGAACACGGACCGAAAGGTTAAGCATGAGTCATATAGTTGATATGATGCCCATTTGATGCTCGCCTTTGAAGCTATACCGACTCACGTGATGATCGGACTTGGTGTAGTGGATTTGGTTCATGTAATCACCAAAAGGCACGAGGGATGTCGTTTTTGAGTGGGA
Source organism: Avena longiglumis (assembly GCA_030063025.1). Taxonomy (NCBI): domain Eukaryota; kingdom Viridiplantae; phylum Streptophyta; class Magnoliopsida; order Poales; family Poaceae; genus Avena; species Avena longiglumis. The sequence goes on along the minus strand of CP125976.1, from coordinate 72,739,059 downwards.
GTTCATTCGTAATATAGATTAGTTGAACTCAATCTATCATACACTTAGTCTAAACTTTACAAATTCTGTTGTAGATGGCACCACCTGCTTTTAATTTCAATGTGTTCATGGAGAAAGAGAAACTAGCAACGAACGGTAGCAACTTTACCGAATGGGCCATGAATTTGAGGATTCTCCTCTCTGCTGCACAAAAGCAATATGTGCTAGAAGCGCCGTTAGGCCCCCACCTTTAGATGATGCCCCTTACGAGGAGAAGAATGTCTATCGACTTGTCGAGGACCACAACTTAGTTCATTGCGGCATATTGTATGGGCTAGATCCGAACTTCAAAGCGTTTGAAAACGGCAATGCATTTGATACAATGGGTGAGTTGAAAATGATTTTCGACACACATGATGTAGAGAGCTACAACGCTTGTAAAAGTTCTTTAGTCGATGATGGAAGAGCACAGTCGTTAGTGAGCATGTACTCAAGATGTCGGGTCACGCCGATAAGCTTGTGTCCTTGGGAATATCGATTCCCATTGACTTAGGCATCCATCGTGTTCGCATCTCGCCACCTAGCTATAAGAGCTTCGTGATGAACTATAATATGCAAGGCATGAAGAAGTCTCTCCCGAGCTTACACAATGCTTAAAACCGCAGAAGTGGAGATCAAAAGGAACATCAAGTGTTGATGATCAATAGGAACACTGGTTTCAAGAAAGACAAGAAGGAAAACGGAAGGAAGTAAGGCGGCAAACTGTTGCCGCTGAAAAGAAACCCCGAGTTGGACCTAAGTCTGATTCGAGTGCTACTATTGTAAGGGATCCCATCGAAGCAATCGCCCCAAGTTTCGCGCAAGAAGGCCGTCAAGGCAGACAAAGGTATATATGATATACATGTTATTGATGTGTACTTGACTAGTGCTCGTAGTAGCACCTGCGTATTTGAGACCGGTTCAGTTGCTAATATTTGTAACTCGAATCGGGTCATGAACAAGCGACCGCTAGCAAGGGGTGAGGTCAAGATGCGTGTCGGCAATGGATCAAGCGTTGATGTGATCGCCGTCGGAACGCTGCCTCTCCACTTGCCGTCGGGATTAGTTATAAACTTGAATAAATGTTATCTGGTGCCTGCACTGAGCATGAACATTGTATCTGGATCGTGTTTGATGCGAAGTGGTTATTCATTTAAATCCAATAACAATGGTTGTTCCATTTATATGAATGAAATCTTTTATGGTCATGCATCGATGATGAATGGTTTATTTCTATTAGATCTCGATGATAATATTACACATATTCATAATGTTGATGCTAAAAGGATTAAACTTAATGATGATATATCCGCATATATGTGGCACTGCCGTCTAGGTCATATTGGCGTTAAACGCATGAAGAAGCTCCATTCGGATGGACTTTTGGAATCACTTGATTATGAATCATTTGATACATGTGAGCCATGCCTTATGGGCAAGATGACTAGAACGCCGTTTTCCGGTTCAATGGAACGGGCGACAGATTTATTGGAAATCATACATTCGATGTATGTGGTCCAATGAGTGTGTCGGCGAGGTGGATATCGTTATTTTGTTACTTTCACGGATGATTTGAGTAGATACGGTTATATCTACTTGATGAAACACAAGTCCAAACCTTTGAAAAGTTCAAGGAATTTCGAATGAAGTGGAAAATCATCGTAATAGAAAGATCAAATTTCTACGGTCCGACCGTGGAGGTGAGTATCTAAGTTACGAGTTTAGCACTCACATGAAAGAGTGTGGAATTGTTTCACAACTCACACTGCCGAACACCACAAATGAAATGGTGTGTCGAACGTCGAATCGTACTTTATTAGATATGGTTCGATCTATGATGTCTCCGACGGACTTGCCGTTGTCATTTTGGGGTTATGCACTAGAAAGCTGCATTCACTTTAAATCGGGCACCATCTAAATCCGTTGAAAAGACACCAGATGAATTGTGGTTTGGAAACAAACCTAAGCTGTCATTTCTTAAAGTTTGGGGATGCGATGTTTATGTGAAGATTCTTCAACCGGTAAACTCGAACCCAAAGCGGAAAAATGCGTCTTCATAGGATACCCTAAAGAAACTATTGGGTATTCCTTCTATCACGCATCCGAGGGCAAGGTTTTTGTTGCCAAGAATGGATCCTTTCTAGAGAAAGAGTTTCATGAAAGGTGTGAGTAGTCAAGGTAGAACTCAAGAGGTTGTGGAACCTTCTCTTCAAAGTATGGTGAGTAGCGCAGGAAGTTGTTCCGGAGTTGGCTCCACCTGTTGAAGAGGAACTAATGATAATGATCATGAAACTCCTAAAGAGAGTACTACCGAACCTCGCAGTCAAACAGACGCGGCAGCCCCGAGACGGAAATCCTGTCATGAATTTCATGGTGGATGAAAATGATGACCCTGCGACGTATGAAGAAGCGATGATGAGCCCGGATTCCAACAAATGGTTAGAAGCCATGAAATCCGAGATGGAATCCATGTATGAAAATCAAGTTTGGAACTTGGTGGAATTACCTCACGACCGAAAGGCCGTGGAGAACAAATGGATTTTCAAAAGGAAAACTGATGTTGATGGTAATGTGACCGTCTATAAAGCTCGACTTGTCGCAAAGGGGTTTAGACAAATTCAAGGAGTTGACTATGATGAGACTTTCTCTCCCGTAGCGATGCTAAAGTCAGTTAGGATTATGTTAGCAATTGCTGCATATTTCGATTATGAGATATGGCAGATGGATGTCAAAACCGCGTTTCTCAATGGTAATATTGAAGAAGAGTTGTATATGATACAACCAAAGGGTTTTGTCGATCCTAAGGATGCTAACAAGGTGTGCAAGCTTCAGCGATCCATCTATGGATTGAAGCAAGCATCACAAAGTTGGAATCTCCGCTTTGATGAGGTGATCAAAGAGTTTGGATTTGTCCAAACTTATGGAGAAGCTTGTATTTACAAGAAAGTGAGTGGGAGCAATGTGGCATTTCTGATATTATATGTGGATGACATATTATTGATCGGAAATGATATAGATCTTTAAAGTGTTAAAAGTTATCTAAATAGCAAATTTTCAATGAAGGACCTAGGTGAAGCGTCATACATATTAGGCATAAAGATCTATAGAGATAGATCTAGGCGCCTAATAGGGCTATCACAAAGTACATACCTTGATAAGATTTTAAAGAAGTTTAAAATGGACGGAAGTAAGAAGGGGTTCTTACCTATGTTGCAAGGCAAGACATTCAGTAAGACTCAAAGTCCGGCTTCGGCGGAAGAAAGAGAGATAATGGACAAAGTCCCCTATGCTTCAGCCATAGGCTCTATAATGTACGCCATGCTATGTATAAGACCGGATGTGGCACATGCTATTAGCTTGACTAGTAGGTACCAATCGGATCCAGGTTCGGAACACTGGATAGAGGTCAAGAATATCCTTAAGTACTTACGAAGAACTAAGGATATGTTTCTTGTATACGAAGGTGAAGAAGAGCTCGTCGCTAAGTGTTATGTCGACGCTAGCTTTGACACCGATCCAGATGACTCTAAGTCTCAATCTGGATACGTATTTCTCATGAATGGCGGAGCGGTTAGTTGGAGGAGCTCCAAACAACCTGTGGTAGCGGGATCAACAACGGAGGCCGAATATGTTGCTGCTTCAGAAGCGGCTCAGGAAGCAGTTTGGATGAAGGAGTTCATATCCGAACTAGGAGTGGTGGCAAACGCGTTGGACCCAATGGTGATCTATTGTGACAACAATGGTTCCATTGCCAATGCCAAAGAGACAAGGTCTCACAAGCATTCCAAGCATAAGCGCCGGTTTCACTCCATCCATGAGCATGTCAAGGATGGAGATATAAAGATTTAGAAGTACATACGGATCTCAATGTAGCATCCGTTGACTAAAACTCTCCTAGAGCAAAACATGATCAACACCATAACTCCATGGGTGTTAGATTTATCACTATGTAACTAGATTATTGTCTCTAGTGCAAGTGGGAGACTGAAGGGAATATGCCCTGAGAGGCAATAATAAAGTGTTTATTATGTGTATTCCAAGTATATGATAGATGTTTATTTTGCATGCTATAATTGTATTTATACGGAAACGTTAATTCATCTGTGTTTAATAAACAAACAGAAAGTTCCTAGTTATGCCTCTCTCATAAACTAGCTCGTTGATTAACAAGATGATCAAGGTTTCCTAATCATGGACATTGGATGTTGTTAATAACGAGATCACAACATTAGTGTAATGGTGTGATGAACATTCATCCGAAGTATAGCATTACGATCAAAGTCATTGAGTTTATATTGCTATAACAACTTATGAAGTGATCCTAATTCTTAGACCATGAGATCATGTCAATCACTAACACCGGAAGAGTTTCTTGATAACATCAAACGTCACACCGTAACAGGGTGATTATAAATATGGATTCAGAACTAATAAAGTGTTATGTTGAGGCTCATGGATCGAGAGTGGAATTTGTTCATCCCGATGACGGATAGATATACTCTGGGCCCTCTCGGTGATATCACATTGATTAGCTTGCAAGCAAGTGATTTGATCACTAGAATGTTATATCGCAGGAACGAGAAAAGAGTGCATGTCGGTAACGAGATCAAACTAGGTATGGAGATACCGATGATCGAATCTCGGACATGTAATATATCGTGAAACAAAGGGATTAATATACTAGCGTAAAAGGTTCCGACGATCACAAGAAAGTCATCGTTGAATGTGTGGGAGTCAGTATGGGTCTCCAGATCCCGCTTCTGATTATTGATCCGAGAGGGGTCTCGATCATGTCCGCATTATTCACGAACCGTAGGGTGACACACTTAAGAGACACCGACATCCAATTTGAGCAAATGTTTCATGCCGAAAGAATGAACAAGCACAGGAATTTATTTCACTAGATACCGAAACAGGTTTTCGGGTGAAATTGCATAAAGTGGTTATGCATGTGAAATAGAATTCTAGCAAGGGGTTATTTGTGAATGTTTGTCATTAAAGTAATTGACAAAATTCTGAATAAAATAAAATAGTTTTATTTAATGAGAGTTTGCATTAAATTTGGTGGAAATTTAATGGAAATTTGAGTGGACTTTTGAGTGGAGGGAATTTAAAGGAGATTTGTGAGTGGAGTGTCCACCCACATGAAGAGGGGAGGGCAAGGGGGCAGCCCCATGCGCCTGCCACCCCTTGGGGTTCCCTCCTCCTATAAAATGAGCCCCCTCCTCACTTGTCTCTCACACCTCCTCGTGAAGGATCTCTCTCCCCCTCTAGAATTTATCCCCCATGGTCTCGGACTAGCGAGATACATGTTCCCGGTGGCTATTCGGCAAGAAAGAGTTGTGCTTCCGCTGCATCACTGGAGCGAGGAGGCGGAGGTTGCTCGGTGCCTCGAATGTGTGTGCGAGCACGGATGCGCTGCTGATTTGCGGCGCTAGGACTTCCTCTCGATCTTGAGATCGGCAAGAGATCGTCTACATCAACCACGAGTTGAACTCGTTAAGCTTTGTCGGTCTTCAAGGGTATGTTCTCTACGGATATACATCCACCCGTTGTTTGTATCTAGTAGATAGATCTTGGTATATAGTTCACATCGTAGGAAAAATTTTGTTTTCTATGCTGCGAACCCTACAAAAACACCAAGAGAGAAAGATCTCTCCGACAGACAGATTTCTGCTGGGGGAATTCCTTCCTGGAGAGGGGAGACCGTCGCAATCAACACCATCGTCAATCTAGGCTTCATCGGGATCATCATCATCATCCACACCATCATCTCCACCAGCACCATCATCACCACTTCATCCCGCTGTAACAATTGTGTTGGATATTGCTTTGTTCATTAGGGAAAACTTTCTCGGTGTTAATTACTATTGTAGTTGATGCTTGTGAGTGGAACCATTGGATTATTGTTTATGTTCAGATTGTTATCCATTACCATATCATCTTTGATCTTGATCCATATGATGTCTTGTGAGTAGTTCGTTTAGTTCTTGAGGACATGGGAGAAGTCATGTTGTTAGTAGTGAATCTGTGTTGAGTTATTATTCAATGGTTTGGTGCTATTCTTTTAGTGGTGTCATGTGAATATCGACTATATGACACTTCACCATTTATGGGCCTAGGGGGATCATTGTGTATTTGGCTACTAATAGTGGGGTTGCCGGAGTGACCGAAAACTAAACCCCCGTTAGGACACCTTTGCACAAGGGAGCGTAGGATATCAGAGTTTAAGGCTGTGGTTAGATTTATATCTTAATTACTTTCCTATAGTTACAGATGTTTGCAAGGGGGTTTTAATCACAAGTGTGTATTAGTCCAAGTAAGGTCGGTACATTAGCACAGGTTCACCCACACAACACTTACAACACCAGAGAAGAGTACTCAGCTATTTGAAGCGAAAGCACTTGACAGAATTCCCATGTGTCCTCGAGAACGTTTGGTCCTTATAAGTATTTCCACCAACTTGTCCTTTGCTAAGAAAGGATTGGGCCACTTGCTCCGTTTGTTTGTTACCTTTGTTACATGCTCCTTGTTTTGTTGCTTTATCAGAAAACCACTAAAAATTCGTTTGCTAAGTATTCACAGGGATTTCCTGCTCCATACCACTGTTCAGCACCTTCTGCTCCTCGTTGGGATCGACACTCCTATTTATCAAAAGTACTACGATACACCCCCTATACTTGTCGGTCATCAAGCTATGAAGTCTATTTCTTCTATATTTGATTTTGGGAGCTCTTACCTGGGTTTCCTTACCCTTGACGGCTAATATGAGCTCATACATCTTAGCAGTGAGTTCTTCATTTTCCTCCGATGTGACGGAGTTTACCTTCTTTGTGATTGATCTTTCCACATGCCATTAGGCATGATTGTCTTGCATATTTCCTAGCAGCTGCTTTGCTTCGGCAATTTGTTTGCCCATAAATGTTCCTCCAGCTGCAGTATCAAGCATAGACTTAGACACAGGGTTAAGAGCATTATAAAATAAATGGAGAATTAACCAATCTTCCATCACATGGCTGGGACAGTTTCTCATGCATTCTTTCATTCTCTCCCATGAAAGCGCTAGTGGCGCACGCTCTTCCTGTCTAAAACCAGTAATATTAGATTTTAGTTGCATAGCCTTTGCAGGTGGGAAAATTTTAGTCATGAATAAAGAAGTACATTCCATCCATGATGCAATAATATTTCTAGGCAAAGATAGCAACCATTCTTTTGATCTTCCTCTAAGAGAGAAAGGAAATAAGTGCAGCTTGACCGCATCGGGGTCAACATCTTTAATGCGCATCATATCACATATTTTAGTGGAAGTGTTCAAGTTCATACTTGCGTCCTCAGAAGCAGAGCCTCCAAATTGATTCTGTTGAACCAAACTTAAATAGTAGGGCTTAATTTCATAGTCCTTAGTAGTAATTGTTGGATGGGTAATAGGAATACACAAATAATCATTGTTGGGAGTTGCAAACTCCCCAAGTTTTTTTTAGCCATAGTACGTATGTTTTTGGGTTTTCTAAACAAAACTTATGATAGTAAAAACAATAATTTAAAGGCTATTTTTTTAAAAAATAAAGATTGAAATAAAACTAACAAAATTAAAAACAAGAATTAAAACTAGCAAGGTTTCGAATAATCTTACAAGGGTAGCTATTGCTTCCCCGGCAACGTCGCTAGAAAAAGGGTTGATACCTTCGATCCGGATTACAGATATAGTATAGCTCTTTTTCCCTAGTAGACCTAGGTTATCGAATCCTTGGGAAGCAGAAAGCTTGGTGAAATTATTTTAACGCACCGTCGGGAGTTTTAGAATTATTTTAGTGTTTTACCGGACCAAGAGTTTGCGATCTTTTGTTGTTGTCGATGATGGCGCGAGAGGGCCTAGGGCATTCGGTTTCACCTGTAGCTGTGTAAAACATCTCATGGGAATAAAAGATAATAATAAAGTACACATGTAATCATTAGAGCAAGATAATTATATGTGGGCAGTGCATCCATAACTGCTATTATCTCTGCAACTACTTATAACAATAACCTATTAGTATCATCCATAGAATAAAGAAAACCAATTACATGCACAGTGACGTCACCATTAATCCCAAGTAAATCCCTCACATACAGCCGTACTACCCTTTCTGTCACTGGGGTTCCCATTCTGCAGATTAGTCATTACTCATACTCCCTATACCTGGATCAATCCTCGGGGTCTTGGATACCTGACAAGTCCTTAGATTGAGGCAAGAGAGGATAAAATAATAATCGTATCATCTATCTATCTATCTATCTACTAATTTACACAGAGGTTCGTCCGCCTCAACTTTTCATTCCGATTTTTATTTTCCAGTTTTACCCCTCCACCAGATAAACAATTACCCACGTATGCCACTGCAAGTAAAAAACGGTTCGCGAAAACTATTACCCATCCGCGAGCCCGTCTCGGCCTGCCCTGCTGCGTCGTCGACCATGGGAGAAGGGCCCCACGCCCCGCACCGCACCCCCTACCGGCCGCCACCGCTGCCCCCGCACACAGCCAGGAGCGGCCACCCCGGCAGCCCTGCCGCCGAGATCTTGCTGCCTTCGGTCTGTCCCCGCGCGCCGGCCCGGATTTGATGGCTAGCCGATCCTACCCAACCCCGTCCAATCGATCCCCTCCTTCCTCCTCTGAGCGGCGACCACCGCCGGCCATGCGGGCATGTCTGCCTTGTGGCAATGGCCAGGCTTCCCCTCCTCCCTTCCTCCTTCCCATTCTCGTACCCCACCGACACGCGTCGCTGTGCTCCCATCGTCTTGAGGCCGCCGCGCCTACCCTGCTCCTCCACCACCGGAACAGGGCCATCGTGCTCACCCTGCTCTTCCCATGCCGGAGTGAGGTCCCGTGCCGAGCGCGGTGGAATCACGACCGCGGTAGAGCAGGCCTGGTCCAGGAGCGCACGGTGGTGCGGAGCAGCGGGATCAATCCGGAGACAGATTGATGCCTCATCCATCGACCTGTTGCTCGCCGCGTCAGATCTGGCGGTGCGTCATGGCATGGCTTGCAGATACCTACGGCCTTTTATGCCGCTGCTTTTGTTATCTGCATGGAACGACATGAGGCTGGGGAGAAAGCATGGTAGAGGAGACATCCAAAAAATAAAGAAGTACTACGGGGAAGAGAAAAGACGTCATGTGAGAGCAAAAACAGAAATAAAAACACCAAGAGCAGTGTTCATTGGCACCATGTTCTGCAGGGTCCCCTCCGCCGCCAACTGCGCCAGGTTCAGATTCTGGGTGAGTATCTTTTAACCGTTTAAAGTGAAATTGATGTACGACATTGTAATACAGAAACAAAGATTCTTTCGATTATTGTCTGCCAGTGTTCATCATCTTCATATTCGTAGTCTTTAGATGATGAATTTGTTTCCTTTAATAGAAAAGGATCATATTTTCCTCACGTGTTGTATATTTTTATACAAAGCCTCTCGACTGATTACTTGGTCTTCGTTAACTGAAAAGTACCATAGGAATTTTTTATATATTATATTAAATTTCATTCGGTGATTGTTGTCTGTCATAGTCCGTCACTCTTTCTAGATACTTACGTTAGCTTACGTTGATACATGTCCCGCCGACACGCTCGTCGAAAGTAGAGTCCGATCAGAACAAAAACAACCGTCCCTTGTTTTTCGTTCTGAAAAGGCAATATTTATTTTATCCTTTTGCAATTAAATAACAAATAGAAATCAAAATAATATGACTCAACCTCACCCTTTTAAATGTATCAGATAATAGTGGAGCTCGAAAATTGATGTGGTTGCTCGATGGAATGTGCTATATGGGTGCTGTTTTGTGGACGTCCATGTTATCAGCATATCTTGCAGGGTGGGAAGTCGAGGAGGCGCTGAGGTTCTTCGAGGAGATGGCGGTGGCTTAGGTACGGCTGGACGCTGGCACTTCGCAGCCTTCTCCCGTCGGCATGATCCAGCCTTCTTGGTATTCATGACGGTTTGGTTGCAAGACGCCAACGAGGCCACCTCCTAGGTTTGCCGCTTCATAGTCCATATCTTGACTGTTGGCATGCAGCCGCTCGCTTGCTGCTGAACTACAGTAAAAATTATTCCACGCTCTTTCATATATCTCTCTGTGGAGGTTATGCCCAAGGTTCTTTCTACACAGCTGATATGTTGCTCATATCTGCAGGTGGATGGTGCAACACTTTCTCGTCCTGAATTTCCCCGATTGATATAGGTTGGTCCAGATATTGTATGTTTACCTTTTAGTTAGCATGCCTATTCAAATACAAAATGTATTACGAAGCTTCCAAGGTACTACATCATAATTTTTTGTTTGCATGATATAAAAGTTATGGTCAGAGATGAAACATATTATGAAATTTGGTACTCCCTCCGATCCATAATAAGTGTCGGTGAGTTAGTATTGATTTAGTACAAAGTTTGTACTAAGTCTCCAACACTTATTTGGATCGTAGGTAGTACATAGTTTCAGTACATTTCTATTTCAATATCAGTCATATAATATTCTAGCATGTATGCTTAGGTGGTTGCAGGTTGCAGTTATAGTCCTCACTTTCTGATCCATAGTCATAGGTCGTATGAGAAATTGAGAGTAAATCGGTTGATTAGGTGAGATAATTGGCGCTGAGAATGTGTGGAGTACCAAAATGAATATTGTGCTTCTCCTTTGCAAGATGTTAATTTAATGGCTCTGACAAGGATTCAGGTGACTCTGTGCAAAGCATATGACTATGTGGTTTTGACCTAATGGGCTATTCTGGTATATGAAGATGATGGTGTATCATGCTAGTTGAAACTAGAGATGCATGTGTATGCAGAATGAACAAATTCACATAGGACCACTCTGACCATAGTGATGTAAAATTTAAGCCAAGCTGATGAAGCTCCTGCCACTTTTTCCTCTCATAAATACTATCCCATGATGCTTGGTAGCAAGCTGTGAACATTTAATTTCTTGAGTTTTCATGTTGTTATGTGATTACATCGGCTTCATTTAATTCTTAATCTGTAAGGTCGATGCAGTTGTTGACGCCACGACAAGAAACAATTTGTAAGAGGAGGTCAACGGCTTTCTGTCCGATGACTCCTTAGCTAAGGTGTCTTTCCTCATACTCGGTAACAAGATCAATCTCTTTACACTGGGAAGGGCAATATGACCTATCCGATTCGAACGTGCGGCCCCATGGAGGTCTTCATATGTAGCATTGTCCACAAGATGGACTACGACGAAGGCTTCAAATGGATGTCCGTATCAAAGACCCGTAATTACTTTCCATCTCTTTCTAAAATAAACTTATGATCTCCAAGCTACAAATTAGCAAAGGTGCTGAAATCGTGTAATTTATCTATGTTCAAAGAACAATTTCTGGCAATTCTATTTTAGCTGTTGATTAAGGGTTGTTAGTAGTATGAAAAAAATTAGTCTAGAGATGGATAATACGTACTCCCTCTGTCCATAAATAAATGACTTGGGTTTATCTAAATTCGAATGTATCTATATGCTAAAACATGTCAAGATACGTGTGAATCTAGACAAATCCAAGTCATTTATTTCTAGACGAAAGGAGTATAATATTTCAGTGGCCCTCCTATATTTTGAGGAAGATTGAAGAAGTTGTATCATGTGTCGAAATTAGCTAGAGCAAGAAGTAGAGATTAGTTTGTGTTAATTTATACGTTTTGAATATATCGTGAATTATAAACGTTTTGATTAATATATTAGATATAAATTTATTGGGCCGTGGCAACACACGGGCACTCAACTAGTACAAACTAATACATTATCCCATCTATGATAAATAACATGCACAAACTACATGGCTAGGCCGAAGCTCTCAGCCCAAGGAGAATTACTCACACATAAATATGAGATCAACATCATAAACATTGTATTGAAAATTATGAGATCGATAGAAATAGTCTTACAATGTCGCCAATTGGAGATGGGATCTACTATTAAAAGTGGTGGACTATGGCTATGGTGGTGGAGAAGGGTTTGTGAGATTGGATCTAGATCTATTCCTCCGGTGGCTCTTCGGTGTTTTGGGTTTCTCTTCTTGTCTCTCCTCCTCTTGTTTGTCGTCATGAGAGTTCTCTTTATATAGGGGTCCCTTCATGAAAGTTATTCTGTTTGACCTAGAAGTGTCGGTGGAAACTATACGGCCAGAACTATACGGTCGAAAAAATATTCCCGCCGTATAGTTGGTCGTTAAAGCTTCTGTTTCCTCTTCACGACCCCTGGTTTCTTTGGATTGTTGGAAATCTCGTATCTTTGACTGTAATGTTGTGATTCCCATCATCAAACGTCATTTCCTAAGCAGGGAAAATAGAAAGACAGGATTGCATACCCCTTTGAACATTAGGCATTAGTGGCAGGATTTAGAGAGATATTTCATCAAAAGTATGAATAATATCTAGTTTAAATGTGGATGTAGATGGCTATATTTCACAGTCATCATCCCCATACCTAGTTTAATCTCTTTACCAACATGTACTATTTTCTCATTCTCGTGATATAACATTCTAGTGATGTCCATCACTTGCTTGCAAGCTATGTCAATGTGATATCACCGAGAGGGCCTAGAGTATATCTCTCCGTTATTGGGATGGACAAATCCCACTCTTGATCCATGAGCCTCTATATAACATCATCGGAGTATCTGAACCCACCTTTATAGTCACTCTGTTACGGTATGACGTTTGATGTTATCAAGCTACTCTTCCTGTGGTAGTGATTGACATGATCTCATGGTCTAAGGACTAAAGTTACTTTGTAAGATGTTATAGTGATTTAAACATAATGACTTTGATCATATTACTATACTTCGGATAAATGTTCATCACATCATTCCACCAATGTTGTGACCTCATTATTAACAACATCCAATATCCATGATCAAGACACCTTGATCATCTTGTTAATCAGTGAGCTAGTTTATATGAGAGGCATAACTAGGAACTCTTATTTGTTTATTAAACACGCATGTCTTAACATTTCCTTTTAATACAACTATAGCATAAGAAATAAATATTTATCATAAACAAGGAATAAGATAATAACCACTTTATTATTGCCTCTCGCGCATATTCCCTTCATGCGCCGGTATTGCACCAGGTTCACGGTGCCACCTTGCCTTCGTTGTTCATCTCACAAACACTTACATTGATCGTACATATCACAAGCCCCTGTAAAATAAAGTTAGATGCCTCTACTTTATCTTTGCATGTTTTATGTGGTTGTTTAGGCTTTAGCACAAGAACTGTTTCTTACCTACGAACATCAACCACAACATGGATTAACTGTTTTCTGCTTTAAATACCTTTATAGGGCCATCCTTTGTAAATACCATATCAACTAATGTTAGAGAGACAGACACCCGTTGGACACTTATATGGTGCAATCCATATGTGTGGAACCAGTCTCGCGTATGCGTGGAACTAGTATCATGTATGATTACGTGTAAGGTTGATCTGGGCCGCTTAATCCAACATTGCCACGATATGAGCAAGTACACTTTGGAGGGTAGCAACTAGAAAATCAATGCCCATATATTTGTATGTGTTCTATGTGTAGCATACATCTACGCATAGGTAAGCTCTGATATCACTGAAGGGGTTCCGCAGCAGAAAACAAAAAGAATTCTAGGAACGCAAACACCATAGCCAAGATCTATCTATGCAGATGTAAGGTAATAGATGTAAGGTAACGAGAGGGATTCAATATTCATACCTTTGAAGACCGAAAGCGGTTAACATTTCACGAGAAACGTGGATGATATAGTCGTGCAACATAGTCAACCACAAGGTCGTGTAGACATCCAAGTTCCAAGCGACTAGCAACACAAGTGGCGGCGCCTCATGGCTTTCGATGCATCCAGTGTAGAGACGTATATCGGGTTCCGGTCCAGCAAAGCGGCGAAATAAGATTGATCCGAACCGAGAGTCCAGCAGCAAGACGACTTGCGTAAGGTGGAGAAACCCCTATCCCCATATGCAGTTCCAATCTTGGGAACCACACATGAGGGATAGGGAGAGAGAATAGGCAAACACAATTGAAGGGATGGATTGGGGGAGAGGGGTGCCCCTCTTTATGTAGGTGGAAGGAAGGCAACACAGGGCTAGAGGAGGTGGGGTGGGACTAAACCCACCGCCGACCAGCCTCCCTAATGGTCCCCTCGTGGTGGGAGGCCCACCTTGTGGCCGTCAGCCACCTTGGCCCTTCCCTAGGGCGCGTGGCCCCCTCTTGGGCCTCTTCTGAGGCCCATGTAGGTAGGCTGCCCCATTAAATTCAATTAAAAATACATTTTAATACTAATTTATTTAATTAATATTATATACATATTATTTAATACCTATCACTCTGACACATCTCTGGAAACATTCCGATATCACCCTGGCACAATTTCGGAGTTCTCTCTCTTTTCTCCTACGATCTCGAATCAATTCCTAAGCATTATATACCCTTAAGCGTGACACCCTATGGTTCGAAAATACACAAACATGATCGATACACTCTCTAATTAATGACCAACAGTGGTGTCTAAAAACTCATGATGGCCCCCATGCATTCCACGAATAACTTGATCGGTTGAACGTCGAGTATCATTCCCTTTACTCCACAATAACTGGTTTGTCCAATACCTGATTTACGGTATCAACATACCTAGTTCGATCTTGTTAATGATAAACACATTTACTTGTTCCCGTGATATTACAACCCGGTGACCTAGTCACATGTTTGCAAACTTGTAGATGTAATCTCACCGAGTGGGCCCATGATATCTATCCGTCACTTGGATGGGCAAATTCCAATCTTGATACACACACCTCAACCTATTCCATTGGAATACCTAAAATACACATTTATGATCACCTTGTTACGGTCGTGACGGTTGATGTGATCAAAGCAGCCGCGGGAGATAGTGATTAAATATGATCTCATGGTCGAAGGACTGAGTTACTATGCTTTGCTAGATATTGCAATGCTGAAATTTGTGACTGTATCACACTGCAATACTACAGTCAGGTGTGTCCATCACATCATTCATCTAAATAAGTTACCTCGTTGTTAGTTGATGTTAATAAGTTCATGATTGGGAAACCTCGATCATCAGCTCCCAACGATCTAGTACTAGAGGATACTAGGGACTTGGTTTGTTTACATACCACACGGGTCCCAATGTTTTTGGTTGATACAGTTATAGCATGGTATAAAACTATTACAAACTAATGAGATATGGAAATAAAAACCTCTTTATTATTTGCCTCTAGGGCATATCTCCTTCACTACCAGGTTGATCCTGATAATGGCAGATCAATGGATGGCGGCTCGTGGATCTCCTGTCGTAGGTTGATTGGACAATAGGTATGTAGTTCCTGCGATGACTCCAACTTGCGGTGTTTTGGGCATCATGTTGATCTGAGAGTCCACCAACATGAAGGAGAAGTCGAGGGTTTGAGTGGCCTCCCACTTTTATTCCTCTCCCATGCTTGTTTGTTTGGGAGCATCTCTTGTGTGCCCCAGCTTCTTGGTTTCGCGAAGAGGATCTGCCGATGGAGCAGAGTGCCGCCCAACGAGCACCGAAGCGTCATCTTGTCTTTTGCGCTCCTCTAGTTGGGTATGCAACGCCTGTTGGAGGAGAACCTCCCTTTGAAGGATCCAGTGGTAGTCCATCGGCACCTCGTGCGCTGAGTCTTCTTCCAGAGGGGTGCCCTTTAGGGCCTGCTTGACCCTATACCACTCATCGTCCGTGAGACTGATTCAGGGACGCTTGTTGGTGTTGTCGTGGTTGGAACCGTTCTCGTCCTAAGGGTTCATGTGAGCATCGTCGCCGGCATTAGCATTGATGACGGCACACATGTAGTGGTTGGCATAGACATTGCTTTCGCGACTCTCTAGATCGGATCTACGGGTGTCATCTCCCACGAGCGAGTTTCTCAGATCAAAATTGCAACTGTTTTTTCCATCCGAGCCACAGATTGATGAAGAGACGTTGAGCTCGTTGAGGGTGCCCAGTGGTGGAAGGATCCACGATGCAGTTCAATCGACGATGGTGTCTACTGCTCTAAAGCCGAACGGATCTAGTCCAGGAGGCGAAGGGTACCGATTTTGCCGACCAGGAAGTCCAGATCGACGGTCATCATGTTGGATCCATCGTTGAGGGAGTCGAAGGCCGGTCGTGTAACCAGCGAGTGGACGGTGAAGTCGAAGGAGGCGAAGAAGATCCGTGCCTCTGATGCCGACAAGTCGTAGATCATCGGTGATTTTTTTTTGAAAAGGAGCATATATTAATATCAACAAAGATACCAATAACACACAGCCTCTGCAACAACGCAATGCCCTAGCGGCATTACGAATGCACATAGTCAAAAAAGAAAAAGAGAAATTACAAAATATAAAAGCCCTGCTATAGCAATATATTCCTTGTAACAGCAATACTAACACCACCAGAACAGCACCAAAAGTCCAGCTTCTCCAAAAGCGACGCCTCCAATAAGGGAACAGTGCACAAGCGCCGTTGTCGTCCGATCATAGATCTTAGGTTTTCGCCGTCGTCACAAAACAATGCCTTCAACAAGGTCATTGCCAGGCACAACTAATTAAGGCCAGACCTTGGATTTTCACCCTGCAAGATCAGACATTGAACGTCTCCGGTGCTGCCGTCCCCACTAACAAGCCGCTGCTACAAATCACGGATCACTAAGCCTGTTACTCAGCGTCAAAGACTCGAACCAACTGTGTTATCCCTCAAATCTATGCTTTCATGACATTCTCCACCACTGACTTCACCATGGACTAATAAAGAAAATGTTCAATGATGGTAACAGGCAGCAGAGCTTCGCAACACTCCCTCTAAAACCAAACGGTCAGAAAATGCACGGGCGCGTATGACCGAATCCCATCCGACCAGCATTCTCCAGGCATGAGCGCCCATGGGAGATCGCCAGCGGAGCATTCCGGAACCCGACAATCCTCACAAATCAGCAATGGCACGCAACTAGCATTTCTTGGTCTTTGTGCATGAGAAATCAAGGGCCACCGCCATTATTCTCGAGACTCGCAAGCCCCCATGCCGCTAGCCTCCTCCAACACGACGGAAACACAAAGAAGCAACAAGAAAGCTGAGTCAAAGGAGACGAACCCCCCCCCCCCACAATAGCAGCCCTACTGGGTCCAACAACGTCAAACATGGCCCAAGGCCTAGATCTCAGACCACAGGAAACCCAGATCGCCACCGCCGATGACTATTGTCGCTACCGGCAGCCACCATGGCGGCGCCTTGCCACCTCTACGTTGTCGCGCCGCCGGAGAACTCAAGCCCTGGACGACAAGCCACGCCGCGCTGTGCAATCCTCCGCTGCCACGTACCCTCCCACACACACGACGCGTCCTAGGCCACCTCTCCATCCCACCATCGTTTGATGGGGTGGGCGCCGCCACCACCGCCGTCACCGGCAGCAGTGGCGGCCGCTGCTTGCAGGTAGGCCTCGAGAGGAGGGATTGGAGGGTCCTCCGGAGCCGCCAGGGAGGGAGGCGCCCCGGTAGGAGTTGGTTCAAAATGGAGGGAGGATTTCACTTCACTGGCCTCTGCACCAACTAGGAATGCACACGGCCATTAAGCATGAGTAACATGATTTTTCAACTTGGTTTAAGCACCAAGCCTAGTCCTGAGGATAAATTGCATGAGTATCAGGATAGCATGATCCTTAAGTATAAATAGGAACCTTAATTCGTTTCTGTGAGGATTTGAACTCAGGTGTTGGGTTTGTACATCCACTCCCCCAGCTAGTTGAGCTAGGCTCACTCCCAGATCGCCGGTGATGAGGCCCCCGAAGTCGCAACATCAGCGTGTGGGCATCCGACAGACGGCGCGACAGTGTCGTTCCCTCCTTGGAGGTGTTTCTTTGGTTGTTCGTGGAGTCCTTAGCATGGCCGATGGAGCCACCGCTAAGATCCTAAGCATCTGGGGCGCAATGTACACCGTAGCCGGGGCCCCTTCGTCGACACCATCTCCGGTTTGGTTCCAGTCCCGCCGTTCACTCGCTATCTCTTAGGCGCTCAAGGCGAGCGGTGCGTTGATCTATGCCAAGTTGGAGTCGGAATCGGGCTACCGCAGTTTCCCATCGGTTATGACGCGGTCGGGGGCTTGGTGTATCACCTCTTCGCCTTCTTGACGGGTGACGGTGCAAGGCGAGCCTTGATTGTTTGATTGTTGTAGGTTGATGTGTAGGCCAGGTGGTGTGCGAGCCATGTTTGGCGTTGTATCGGCAGTCTCGGCCTCTTCTTCTATGGAATGGATACACATTTCCAAGGTGTATCCTCGAGAAAAACCACAGAGGTGTTCTCTTACGGCGGGAGATCTAGCTAGGTTGCCCCCCAGCCTACGGCAGAAAATGAGCTGTCAGAGAGTATCGTTTCTAGTGTCGATCATCCTCTTTGGTTTTGTTTGGCGTGAGCTACAGGCAAGGGGCAGTGGTGTAGTGACTTGTGTAGCTTTCGAATCCGTGAGATTATTTAGCAAACCTAACCGGATATGCACGAACAAACCTAGCTAATAGGGTCAACAAGCACAGTCTGAGTGGTGAAAAGCTGATGCAGACGACGAGCTTCACTGTTTGGGTTTTGTTACGTGTGTGAGCTTCTGGCACAGGGGAAGTAGCGCAACCGCTGCAGCAGCTTTCGAATCCGTAAAATTATTCAGCAAAACTAAGTCTGAGTGGTGGAAAAACTGATGCAGACTGTTCGTTTCGCTGCACTTGTAATTGACAACCATTTGCTGCAGATGCTGCACCGAATGGACGAACCATTCGTCGAAGAATCAGTGCAGGCCAGGCTCCGAGGTTGACAGGCAGGCAAAGATGGAAGAGATAACTCACGGCATCATTTTGATGATTGCTATCCTCCAAATTGAAGGCTACGGTACATACACACATCACTGCTAGATAGGCAATTCCCATTGAAAAAAAAAGAATCACCACACAAAGATAATTACACTGCATATCAACTGACAATTCATCATCGCAGTAGTTTTGTTGAGCAGGCACATCTCTATCTTAATGCCTGGTCTTACACTCATCAATTTCTATAGTATACATCATCTGGCAACTTTTTCTATGTCATGCATCAACTGACAGACGCTTCATTGGTTCATCTCTGATAATAACTTGGCCAAGAACAGCTGGAAACCGGAATTGTACAATTGGATCAGCTGCTATTGAGAGAATGCTTCTTACAATTTCATTCATTGTGGATTTCCCATTCAGTTTATTCACCCTACAATGCAAAATCTCAGCCATGGAGCCACGAATACTGCCCAGCATGGGATCCATCTAGTGTGTAGGACCAAACGCCATGCACATTGGTGCAGTGACCTTGGCCAGTGAAAGCAAGGAAGCCGGGAAGATCCAGAGTCCATCCCCGCATATAAAACCAGACGCAACTGCCGGCACCATATGCACTGCTTTGCTTCTGTCAATCTTGTGCCAGATAAAGACTATCAAGCTCCCGACGCACATGTCGATGGCAAAGGTTGCGCCAACAAGGAAGGGAAACCCCATTGCCATGGGTAAGGGTATCCATTTCCCATACTTTTGCGGGAGGAAATCCTTCACGAGGTTGGCCACCAGTGCAAATCCAAAGAACCCGTAGCACAGCTGCAAGCAGTGCATGGGCAGAGCAGATGAACCCTCGACACCCAGAATTGCAACGTTTCGGTATACTAGAGCATATGGTGCCTTCCAGGGCCCATTCTGGTTGCCTATGTCAAAGGCATTGTAGAACATAAAGAATGTCAGCGGTGCGATGACGCAGCCCATGGTGACGCCAACAATCTGAGCAATAAGCATTGATCTAGGTGATGTTAATGTAAGGTGTCCAGTTTTGAAATCGTGCATCAGATCAGCAGATATCGATGCGATAGTTTTCACCATACCACAGCCTACCAGCCCAGCAACTACACCATGTTCTTTTCCAGCAGTGGCTGCAAGAACGAGGATAGCAACTTTTCCATAGTTGAAGGCCATGTTGATGTCAGTAAGGCCGGTTCCGTAGGCATTGGAGAAACCCAGGGCAGGAGCCAATGTGTATGCTATGATAGCATAGTACCACTTCACCTCAGGGAACATCAAGGGAATAGTAATAACAGCAACGACTGATAATGCAAAATAACCCAAGAAGGCTAGCCAATTAGGGAGACTCTCTCTTGTAAAAACTTCATTGCGATGGAGGTCATCCAGCGCCAGATTATCTTCCTCTGGAAGTATAATGAACCCCAGGTCAGATCATGCATACGTCATAAAGGTTGTACGTTTAGATTTTTTTTGGAAATGGGGTTGTACTTTTAGATGTTTACCTTTCTTGGTGTTCTTCTTTTCTGATTTGTCTACTAAACTCCAAATGGTCGTTACAACAACCTTTGCAAAATTGTACATGCCATCTCCTAGGATGAGAGCTATGCAAATGAAGACCTGAGAATAAGAGAAGGTAAACAACAAAGGAATGCAAATCATACGCGCAACAAGAAATCAAATTGGGAAGCAAACCTTGTAACCTTGCAGGCTTCTCATGCTGCTTTCTGGTATATCTGCCGGATACCAGTTCCCTTTCAGATCAGCAATCAGTGGCCACATTATACCCCAAGAGAGAATAGAACCGAGAAGGAGAGAGATATTGATACGGTGGGGACATATCATCCCTGCTCCAACATATGTGAGGTTGAAATCAAAGAAGAACCTGACACCCCATCATAAAATCTAAATTGGGTCAATTATTACTATTTATTTAGCGGAGAATGGAGTATAACAAGAAGAAAAGTGGCAGTTATTACGTTTGTTTCCGAGCTCGTAGTCCAAGAGTGGGAAATTGCGAAAACCCACAGTTGTCTCCACCAGAGTAAAACCACTGGAAAAAGCTCCAGAAGAAGCTGATTGCAAAATATTTTGTGAATCCCTTCACTTGCATCCTGACATTACCAAACGAAACATTAAATTTATTTACTAAAATGATAAGAAAAGGTTGGCTCTGCAGGCCATGGGATATGCTAGAGAACCACTTACGTTGCCACTTCGTCTCCCTGAGGCGCATGAAATCCATTTATAAGCACCGCGGTTGCAGTTCCGCTTGGGTAAGTTAATTTGTAGTCAATCACCAAAATCTGAAATATTACATAGTGCCATACAAAATTATGCTTCGAACTGAATTGTTCATTTACAGGTGATGCCAAATAACTTTAGTAGTTCTAACATAACAATGAAAAGCTATGCAGGCAGTTTGAAATGATTCACAACCTGATAAGCAAACTGGCCTGGCACACAGCCGTGAACGGTGTACAACTATAGGTACGGCTTTTTTGCTCAAGATATTGCTTGGAATTCAACTCAGTTTAACTGCAACCGAAAGTTCGAACAAAAATGTCCTTGATTTTTCAAAATGCTTAGTTAACTTTAGAAACATGTACTAAAAGTCTGAAACCATAGGTGAAGTACCTAGCATTTTGTTTAACAGAAGCACTGCATGTTGTGGCTCTAATTTTCTCGCCACAAGTTAGGATAACAAGTTTGATATACTTGCCCATTCTTAGTCTCCAACTGAAGCAATGCATGTTGTGGCTTTATTTGGTTAAAGTTCAAATAGGAGTTGGTGTTTGTGCTTTACTTTGGGCTATATGGAAAGTAAAAAATGATTTTGTTTTTAACAAGACATCGAAATAATCTTTTATGCAGGTTATTTCTTTGGCCACGCATTGGATCCGCCTGTGCTCCCTTCTCCAGCCGGAGGAGCGCAGGCAGAACATGGTTATTACACAGGATTTATTCGACCGGTACGGCTGACGTTTTGACTATAGATTATCATGTTGATGCATCGGTATTTTTCCTACTAGCTTTGTTCAGATGGTTGGTACATGCATCAACTCTTTGTGATCCATGAGCTGTACTCTTGTATGAACTCGCTTCAATAATGCAAATAATAAAAATAAGACATGCACATGTCAAGTTGGTATGCATAGGGCAGAGACCGCTGGCAACCATGGCAACATGGGGGGAGCTGGCGCCGCTGGTGGCCTGATCTCGCACTCCGGCGACCTCTCAGGTCACCGAGACCAGATCGAGGCCCTATGCATCGGTCAATGCAGATGCTTGGGTGCTGTCCTCTTTCGAAAAAAAGTTAGGCCAACAAGTTTGACAAACTTGTCCATTATTAGGCTTCAACTAATAAACAATCCCATAGACCATAGTCCATAGAGCCATTAGCGAGTGTGTTTACGGTTTTGCTAATTCTCAGTTGACTGAGCTTTTCCTAAAGTCTCATGAAAACTGCAACTACCGTTTACTGACTTGCAAAGTGCGCACATTTCACTAAACTGAAGTTACCCCTTTCACATCGATTGAGATCCTTGGGTAACTTAGCTAAGGGCAGTGTGGCGACCAAACAGTCTGAAAATCAGGGAACGCTATTACGCTAGCGTTAACGTCAAACCACAACAACTAACAAAACGAAGCAAATTCGTCGTTTGTTTCAGCTTACATGATCCGTGAGGCACCTAACAACAACAACACCTGACGCTATGGAAAAAAGAAAAGAAAATGCCAAGGAGCTGATGACTACCTGGCCACTATGCAAAAGAACAAAAAAAAAACTATAGACTGAAAAAAAAGAGAACAAAGTTGGGGACGAAAGGTAAAACCGCAGTTCTTCTTTAGCTAGGAGTGGCGTGATTTGGAAGGCAAAACCTGTAGCGTGGGCGAGCTCACCGACCTTTCTGAGAGGAACGAGCGCCAGGATCCCGACGAAGCTGGTGGCAAAGAGGAAGCCCGTCATCCACCCAACGCCGGGCTCCTTCGTGCCCACGTTGCCCTCCATGTCCGTCCCCGCCGCCTCGTAGGTCTTCTTGTTGAGCCCAAGCAGGTAGGACCCAAACCCACCTGGGGATCGAATCGAACAAGGAAAATCCAAAACAACGCGTCAGATTCCAAGGTCTCCACTTGACAATCTAATCAAAGGGGGGAGGGGTTGGTGACGCGTGGTCCTGACCGGCGGAGGCGATGCCGTAGCAGGCGACGGCGCAGGTCTGGACGACGGTGTTCTCCTGGCGCGTGAGCGGGCGGACGGCGAAGCCGAGGCGAGCCACGGCGTGCGTCCAGCCGCGGAGCACGACGAAGGAGATGAGCGCGGCGGAGACGTTGAGGGTGGGGTCGAGCCCCGTGGTGAGGTTGAACTTCATCACGATGACGCTGTACATGGTGCCGACGAGCGCGCTCACCACCAGGCCGCGAGCCGTCAGCTGCTCCGACCACTTGGGCACGCGGACCGTGGCGTGCGCGGGCTGCCCCGCCTCGGCGCCGGAGCCGGCGCCGTACAGCTCGGATGTCTCCTCTTTGCCTCCGCCGCCGGCGTCCCGCTGGTGGAGCGCCATGGCGAGCCCGCGGCGGCGCGGTGGCCCGGGGTCGCTTCCTCCGCCGCCGCCGGCCGCTCCTGGTTCATTGGGGAAAATATTTTCGCGGTGTCAGATTCGAGGACGGGGCAAACGGTGGCGTCAGAGGGAGCAATCAGTGAAATCGAAGCACGGATGAAGTTGAGCAAGAGAAGTCCGGTCAACGATTTTGATCACTTATTCATGGGCACGGAAAAAATATTTTTTCTTGACCGGAATGGATTCCAAACCGAAAGGACCAGGAAGAAAGAACCAAGGTATGCTGAGAAAGAGATGAAGTGAGCGACTGAAGAGCTCGTGACAGAAAAGAGGGGAAATGATGGACAAAGATGAACGAACAGCATCTCCTCTCATAAAACAAGAACAGCTTGTGTACAGTAGAATAACAGCAACACAAGCAACCACACGAAGCTCAGTGAGGAGCTGCCCAAGAAACATCCCCCGTGGAAACAGAATCGAGCAACAAAATTCAAGACCGGTTGTGTACCTCCTGGTCCTGGCTGGGTGGTCGTGGGAGCGCCCGGCGCCGGGCTGCAGAAGAGCGGAGGCAAAGGGGTCGTCGATCCTGCGTGCCGTACGTTGGGGGCGTGTGGACTACACACTCTGCTACTACCGGCGACTGAGCTATATATATAAGGACGGCGTCCACGTTTGTTTGATGCCATCTACTCCGAGGTAGGCTGCAAGAAAAGCTCCGCCTTTGTGACTCGGGAGACTCGTTTTTCAGCTCGTATAAATGTCCTATATAGCTCGATTAAAATTCTAGCTGAGCCAAGCTTGCTCGATAACTCGAAAAAAAATTATGTACTTCCTTCGACCCATATTAGTTGATTTAAATTTATCTAAATACGAATTTATTTAAAATTAAAACTTAACTAGATACATCTATATCTAGATGGATCTAAATCAATTAATATGGATCAGAGGAAGTAATAATAATTGTACTACTATATGTTAAAAATATTACTCCCTCCGTTCATATTAATTGTGGATGTATCTAATATTAAAAGTGTCTAGATACATCTAATTCAATGACAATTAATATGGATCAGAGGGAGTACTCCGCTCGGTTCATATTAATGGCTTCTACTTTGTCTAGATACGGATGTATTTATTCTCATATCTAAGTAAATACATACGAATCTAGACAAAGTTGAAGAAATTAATATGAATCGAAGGGAGTATTTTTTGATCTAAATTAATGAATTCGAATTTGTCTAGATTCGGATATATCTAGCCATATTTATTTAGTCATGTTTTAATGCTAGATATATTAATACATTCGAATCTAAATAAATTTGAGTACATTATTTTGGAACAGAGGGAGTATATTACTCCATCTGTCTCAAAATATATGTCGTAAATTTATCAAAATTTAGATGAATCTAGACATTATTTAGTATATAGATTCATCCAAATTTTGAAAAACATATGACATCTATTTTGAGAAGAAGAGAGTACTTTGTATGTTATACTCCCTCCATTCAACAAGAAAAAACATCGGTTAAAAAAATATGATCACCAATTTTGTGAACAAAATATGAGACATATGCCATAAAATATGTATTTTATATACTCTCCCGTTCATGTCTCGTGTTTGTCTAGAGTCGCATGTGTCAAAACTTGTTTTAGTATACAGATCACGAATCTAAATAAATTTGTGATATTCTTTTTAGAACGTAGGGAGTACAAAAGAAGTTTTAATTAAGAAAATATGAAAGGTTCAACTCTTTCGAACTATCATGGATTAGATTTATAAAAAAACATAGTAGATGCTCACAAATACTTACACACATCCTACCCCTATACTTGAGATTGAGCAGGCGGGTATTAAGATTGATGAAGTCATCAGTGTCTCGCTATCGATGGAAATGTCATCTCACACTGAAAGCAAAATCTTCTTTATAAAACACCAAAGTGTCAAACTTGGGGTTTGATTCGAGGTGTGGTGGAGGTATCACTTCCCTCCTAACCATCCAACCACATGTTTGATTCTCTATGGATTAGATTCTTTATTCCTTCTATTGGAAGCAATATTGAAATTTTAAGTGTCTTTCTTGGCTTAAAATTAGCTCGAGATCGAGTCGATATTGTTGCAAGCTGATGAACCAACTTTTACAGCCTGGCATTTAACTTGACCAAGCCTCAACTTGCTCGAATTTTAGCATGAGTTGAGTTGAGCCTAGTCTAACTCGCTCGAACTCAAGTCGCTTGCAAGCCTACTCGAAGGGCCTCGGTGGGTAGCATGCTTCACTAATCATGCTTACCATGTTTTCTGCTTGCTAAATATTTGCTTGTGCGCGTGAGTAAATTACATAAAAGTACCACACGTTGGGCTAGGTAAATAGGTTAGTATCCATAGTGATTTTTTCAAAAACTACTGATGATTGCAAGTGCACAGTTCGTATATAGCTAGTTTTAAAATAAGAGTATCAAACCACAGAGAACTACCGGTTGAGGTCTTAATGCCCCTCCTTACTATTCACCAAAGTATACTTAGAAGTTGTATTTGATTTTAAGCAAGTGTGTTTGAGAAAGGTTATGTGTGTGAACAAAAAAATATTAATCTAATGCAAGTAAACAGAGAACAAGACTCGCGATGTAAATGGTATGAAACTACAACAAGGTTAAAGAATTCTCAGGGAGTGTAGGATTCACCACTAGCAATTGTGTTATTCATGATAAGGATAAATCTATGTCTTTCTTTATGTGCATGTATGGAAAAAGTTCCAAATTATGTGATCACGGATCAGCCATCTGATATCTCACCATCATAACCTTAATTGTGCTAATAGGCCACCCACCCTGATCTCTAGCAAATTAAGGGTTAACCACATGAGTATGGACATAGATTTGTGAGTCCCCTCGTATCCCCCTTGGCTACATGAATGGTGATGCGGTGCGACATGTCAATTGACACCTTCAACACCACCACATGTCCAATAGTAATTCCATGTCCTATCCCAAAGGCAAATGTTATATGGTCGACATTCACATAACATCAGATGAGTGAACTAATAAATACTCATAAACAAGGTTATAGATCATCTTTATTTCAATTCATAATACTGGTATGGTTTCTCTATCTCCCCAAGAAGAAGGAAAACTACTCACACATGGAGGCAATCAACATCATCATAATAGTATGAATGGAATATATATGGATATATGAATACTTGTGCAAATTCACAATAGGGCTTAGGAAAATACAACAGGGTGAATGTAATTGAGATGTAGAAGATGGTGATGGTGGTGGAGTTGTAGCGGATGACGAAGATGATGCCTAGGCCTCAAAGGATCTCCGTAGCCTTAGGATCGAAGCCCTTCTGCAAGTTCCCCCTCCAGATCCCTTCTGGTTGTGAGGTTTCTGCGAGTTCTAGTGTCTCTAAATGTCGGATCTTTGATCCGTATGCACGGGGTGAAAGTATTTGATGAGCCGGCTTCGAAGGCACATGGTACGGGCAGGTCGTTCGGACGGGCCCAGTACGGGCTTACACACCTCAATACTAATCTTTTATATGAAGATTAATCAACAACATGACATAGATAGATAAGTTTAACGATCGAGTGTTCTGAGGAGATCTCAAACATATTTAGAAGTTCGCACATCCACTTGAGATTCACGATTGGTGATTTGAGTATCTACCTCATCTTGTACTCATTCTAATTTTAAAAAGTACCATTGTTTGATTTTCTTAACTTACTTCTTGGCTCTATCTTTATTCTTTTCATTAAGCACCTTTATTTATTTCTTATAGACAAACCAATAATCTACAACATACTATCAAAATTTCTTCAATTTTTCCATCAGTACTAATGGTGTGGAAGATTCTAAAATCACCATCAAGTACAAATATAATATAACTCATCCTAATTCATACATCTAACAAAATAACCATAAGCTCAAATACTTAAAATATAATAAATACTCGAAATCCTAAGGATATGAATCGTTCCTTTCTTGAAGGGAGTTGAAGTTGCAACTTATTATGCAAAACTTGGAATAATAAACTAATATGAGTGTGGGAAAGTAAACATGCTAAAACTTATAAGATAGATTACAAGGTCTTAAAGATCTCTCAAGCTTGGAATTAAACCAGGCGGGATCAAATAATTCCTTGCAATTATTTGATACCCTGACGCAATTGCTTATGGTGGTGGCGCTTCGGTTGCACGGTGAAGTCTGGCAAGAAGAACTTGCTTTGCAACCTGTAGAGCTGAGATGCGACGCTGGTGTTGTTCGTTTATCTTTTGATCTTTTCTAAGTGTATAATGTAACACTTATGAAGATCAATGGTCTCCTTATACTCGGAGACTATTGTTGAGACTATCATCCAAGCCATTTATTATTTTCTCATCCATCTGATCAAGGTAGTGTTGCAGCAAGTCAATGTGCTTATAAGATACAGGAGCATTTACCTCAACTTTCTTGATACGTCGATCAAGAAAATCCAAAGAAGATTGGATCTTGTCACCTGCTAGCTTTATTTTTTTGAGCAAGATCTCCTCTTCTTCTTATCCGATCTTACCCTTCTCTTCATCCATCTTCTTCCCACACATGATATGAGTGTACACCTTGCGTCTTTCCTCCGTGGTCTCCCTTAACTTGTCTTGTTCATCCTGTTGGAATTGATTGAACCAAGTCGACTTGTATCTCTTTATGGCTTACCATTCTTCATAACTTGTGGCTTCCCAGGCCGCATGGTGATCTTCTAAGTGAGCTCCTTCTTCTCGTAGTTTTTAGGTTGCGCAATTGCTTTAGAGTTGGGGAGGAGACTTGTAGATCAGATATGTGGATTATGAGAGAAAAGAAAACTCCTACGAGAGTATATGAGGAGGTTATAAGCCAGAATATCTCATCATATTAGTCCGTAAGTCGAACAAGAAAAGAATCCCAACGAATCTAGAAACAAATAAGCAAAAAGGGAAAAATGGAAAAAATTAGCGGTAACGACCTATCGTATGGGCGATGCTCGTACTTAAAGGGTTCACATCAGCAAACAATAATTTTTCTAACTAGCGTACACCAACTGTCAAGATCTATTTAGGAGTAATGCTATAAACAAAAGGTTAGACATATCCTTATAGACCGAAAGTGTTTAACATCCACGATGAATATGGATAATGTAGTCGAACAACATAGCCGACCTTAAGGCCGCGTCGATCCTCGCACGACGACCAGGTGCCATAACTGGTAGCACCTCTGTGGTTTAACAACTTGCTAGAATATTTACACCCTTGAGTGACTCGCTTTTACTTTTATTTGTTTTTTACTTTATTTTCAATAGTTCTACTTTCTATTATTACTTTCAGCAACTTACAGTTTTCTAGTCAGAAGTAAAAAGTACCTGACACCATCTAGTTTAGTGTATTTCACGAAAGTACATTTAAGTGGGTTATATGGCTTTAGAGAAAGATAATTTTCCTTCAGATTCTCGTGAGTTCGACACTAAAATACTTATCAAATTGTGCTACAATGATTTCTTGCCCTTGGGGATTATCATGTGACACCCAAAGTTTCTCTAATGGGCAATATGCAAATTCAAAAGTGCTCTTCTGAACTGATAAACATCAGTAAAACACGTCTCCCCAAAGAACAGATCTTCTGGCTGCAACCTATCCTCGTCATACCATACTCTTGATTTTTTTTCTTCTTCTTTGCCATGCGCTCTTCCTTCCACTTGGCACCGTCCAACACATTAATTGTGATGCATCATCATATGATGCTTTGATGTCACCATCCAAGCAAGAATCAGAAGATGGCACATAATATGCAAATGTAGAACTCTTTGCAATGCAGTGTGCTGGCCCTTTCCTAACTAGAGAAAGCTTCCTCCTCTCATGGCTGCATAGGCTCATGTTGAGGCTCCACTATATGTATGAAATTACTGTCATCATTCCCACTATCTAAATGATAAAAAGTTCATCTACTTATGTATCACCTTCAGAGTTCTCATTTGGTTATTGTCTTGTCCTTTTCGTGTCTATTAACCTTTGCCTCATTTCAATCTTCTCTTGACCCAGATGTGCATCCTACTCTTCAGGACAATAATCCCCTCTATCAAACAAAAACTCATCCTGAGAATCATGTACCAAATCAAATAAGCTATATGATTTGTTCTCTTCAATCAAATATTGTTGCCCTTCTGCAAATTGTTGATTTGCTGAGTTAACAAATATTCAACTTCTTGTATAGGATTTTTCTGCTGACTTACGGACAATATACAAGTCACGGTCTTATGTAATTGGTTGACTTGGAAAAATGACACCTCTGTCGTCAAGTGAATAAACCACTAGATCTGCTATCCGGGAAAGAGGATTTTGATCATCAAAAGCAGTGTGCATTGTACCATAAGGTTTATTTTTTCCCTTCATAACAATGACCGAAATGGAATACTTGTCCTCACAACTATTCAACATTTGCAGCAAGTGTGTCGCTCCATCTAGTAGCTCATACCCTGCCAGCCCAATTCCCTCTTCCTTCAAATGTTACATGGAATATCCGATTCCATAGCACTCGGTCTCGGTTAAAGCTAACAAGTTCAAATATGTGATATCATACCGGCCAATCTTCTTCTCTAAATTCTCACGGCCCTTGATATGTACTCTGGCACACCACAAATTATTATCCAAACTACAAAATTTGTACAAATATTAAATTTCCTTGTTTCCAAAACCTAAATCAGCTCAAAATGTGCATGTGCGGGGGAAGGGGCAATACATTACTCAACGCCGCCCGCAGAGGTGGTACTGCGTTCGCTTTGTGAGGTATTGGCCTCCTTCCTGACCGCCGCGAAAGCCACCACCGCCAGCGAGCCGACCAGGTTCGAGCTCCCGCAGATCTCCCTCTCGCCCCCAAAATTAGCCAGGGAAACCCACCTCGGTCTCCGGCAACACCATCGCTTCTCTCTCCGTCGCCGCCGCGACACCGCCAAGGCAGCCTATTCCGCCACTGCGATTCGCCGACGCCATGGACCGAGCTAAAGCGAGCTCTGCACTCACAACGATGGATTGAACCAGCCGCTGGCAGCTAACGTTACGATTAACGGTCGTCCGAGCTTGACCGCCACAGCTCGCCACGTCGGCTTGACGGTGGACCATTCTTATCGGAACGAGCGTCAAATGGACTAACACAGCGAGTTAGTGTGTTTTGGGCATTTTTTGCAACAATCAAAACGAAATGTGATAGTTTTAAAAAAAATCTGAAAAGTGGTAGTAGTTTTTTTTTTTAAAAAAAAATAGCCTCAAAAGTGGTACTAGCAAAATGCAATTTTCTCGCACTTCTGCTGAGTCCAAGACTCCAAGTTGCGCGGTGACTGTCTCATTGTTTCTAGCTTTGGTTATTCCCAGTCGGGTGGTTTAGTTCGCTTGCGCATTCCCTGTCTAGACGGAATAGGATCCGAAGGATCACTACGTCGCGATTACTCATGAGACGTACACGGAGCGTCGTTCCTTGCTGACACGACGGAACACGGAAGTCCCAGCCTGAAGATCGGTCTTTTTCAGCAACTCGGCTCCTCCATCGGACTTCTTACTACTACCACAGTTGCAGTTCTCCTCCTATCGGGATATTTTCTGCAATGCCAGTTACTTGCTAGGAGGAGCCAACTTTCGGTGGAGCGCACGGTGCATTTCTCTAAGAGGGTGTACGACACTATAATAACAGCGATATACATGTGCTAGGTGTACTACACGGAGAAATAGTACGTATACTTCAACTTGGACCAGAGACGCGATGATCTACGCTCGATCATCTCTAAAGTCAAACCACAAAGGTGTTCTCTTATGGCCGGAACTCTATCTATAATAGGTTGGCCCCCCAGCCTAGGGCAGAAAATGAGCTATCAGAGAGCATAATTTGTAGTAGTGCGCTGGGGATCATCAGCATGGGGTCCTGTACCCCTGTCTGGTTTGTCCGGCGTAAGCCACGGGCATGTGCAGCGGCGTGATGGCCGCCGTAGCTTTCGAATCCGCCAAATTATCTTCAGCAACCCTAACCGAATACTCTATGTGCGAAAATAGTTGAAATAATCTCGAGAGTAGTGCAGCAACAGCCACGACCCGAGAGTTGAGAAAGCTGATGTAGACTTTGCGTTGAACTGCACTTGCGCGCGCTTGAGAACCCATGCCACTACTATTTGCTTCGTCAGATGCTAGTAGTACATCGAATCAGTGCAAGCACGCTTTCGTCCGAGAGAATCAGTGCACGCCAGGCTCCGAGGTGACAGGCAGGGAAAGAGAGATCTCTCACGGCATCGCTTTGATGATGATTCTTCATTGCCATATATCTGAATAATGTTAAGTAGTATTTTTTTATGTACCCGATAACAGTTGGAAACTGACAATTCACAATTGGATTAGATGCCCGTGAAAGACGATTCTCACTTCTTGCAGTATCACACCTTGATTCCTTGAAGCTCTATCATCCAACCCAACTCATTATCGCCAATACTATACATGTATAAATCTGTACAAAAGAAGCATCTATACGCTACAAATCTCGCCCTGGTATATATGCAAAATCTATTTACCGCATTCTTGCCAGGCCATGTATCTCTCCTAACTGTACATACACACTAGCTTCTTGCACTTCTAGTGTGTAGACCTAAACGCCATGCACAAGGGTGGACTGATCTTGGCCAGTGCAAGAAGCGCCGAAGGGAAGATCCAGAGCCCATCTCCACATATCAAACCGGATGCAACCGCAGGCACCATCTGTGCCGCTTCACTACTGTCAAACCTGCGCCAGACGAAGACCACCAGGCTCCCGGCGCACATGTCGATGGCGAAGCTCGCGCCGACGAGGAAAGGAACCCCCATTGCCATCGGCAGGGGAACCCACCTGCCATACTTGGGCGGGAGGAGGTCCCTCGTTAGGTTGGCCACCACCGCAAAGCCAAAGAATCCGCAGCACAGCTGCAAGCAGTGCAGGGGCAGGGCGGAGAAACCCTCGACGCCAAGAATTGCCATGTTTCGGTAGATCAGAGCATACGGTGCCTTCCAGGGCCCTTCTGGGTTGCCTATGTCGAATGCCTTGTAGAACAGCATGAATGTAAGTGGCCCGATGACGCAGCCCATGGCGGTGCCGATAGCCTGAGCAATCAGCATTGACCTTGGTGAAGTTAATGTGAGATGCCCAGTCTTGAAATCATGCATCAGATCAGCGGATATGGTCACCAGTGATTTCACCAGGCCGCAGCCTACTAAGCCAGCAACTACACCGGAGCCTTTTCCAGCCCAGGCTGCAAGAATGAAGAGGCCAACCTTCCCATAATTGTAGGCCATGTTCATGTCAGTAAGGCGGCCAGACGTGCGTTGCAGAAACCCAGGGCAGGAGCCAATATGTATGCTATGATAACATAGTACCACTTCATCTCGCGGAACATCAAGGGAATGGCAATTACTGCAAGGACTGATAATGCAACGTAACCAGAGTAGGCTAGCCAGGTAGGGAGACTGTCCCTTATGAAAACTTCATTACGATGAAGGTCATCAAGCACCGGAATGTCTTCCTCTAGAAATAGCACGGACACTATATCAGATCATCCATACATCACAAAGACTGTACTTACATGTATTTGTCAGAACGTTTACCTTTCTTTGTATTCTTTAGTTTTGATTTTTCAATCATATTCTTAATGGTCAATGCAATAATCTTGGCGAAATTGTATAGGCCATCTCCTACAATAAGAGCTATGCATATGAAGGCCTACAGAATGAGACAAGGTAAGTAACAAGGAATTATAGTCCATATGTGCAATAACCAACATAAACAGGAAAACCAACCTTGTAACCTTGCAGGCTGCTCATGCTGCTTTCTGGTATATTTGATGGATACCAGTCCCCTTTCAAATCGCTGATGAGTGGCCACATGACACCCCAGGAGAGAATAGCACCAAGTAGGAGAGACATATTAACAAGATGGGAACAAATCATCCCTGCCCCAACATATGTGAGGCTGAAATCAAAGAAGAACCTGACATCCAGAAAACCAGAAAAATCCAAATCAGGTGAAAGTGTTACTAGTCAAGAGTAAATTTAATACCACAATGAGCAAAGTGAATATTGTTACGTGTTTTTCCATGCTATTAGTCCAAAAGTAGGAAACTGCGAGAACCCACAGCTGTCTCCACCAGAGAAAAACCACTGGAAGAAGCTCCAGAAGAAGCTGATTCCAAAGTATTTTGTGAATCCATTTACTTGCTGCCTGACATGAAGAAACAAAGCGATCAACTGATGAAAAAAGAGATTATGTTGTTTGGTTTTCTCAGTCACGTGCTATGCGAAACAATCACATACTTTGCCATGGCATCTCCATGAGGCGTGTGGAATCCATTTATAAGCACAGCTGTGGCAGTCCCGCTTGGATAAGTTAACTTGTAATCGATTATCATAATCTGGAAATTTACAAAGTTTCGTAGCAAAATGAATCATCTGTTTACCATGTGATTCTCAAACTAATTGACGAATTTCTTGTAATCTAACAAAACAAGACTGCAGGCATCAAGTTCATTTCTGAAGGATTTGCAAGAAAACATATTTTTATCCAAATATGGTAAGGACTAAGGTGCATAGCTGACAACTTAAAACTTCTATGTAGTCTTTTTTGGAATTAGGATCTCAATTATATTCAGTTGGATGCAGCTAAAGGTTCAAATAAGAAATGCAAAGGTGGTTTCAAAATACATAACCGTTTATCCCTTTTAAGCATATCCCAGGGAAAGTGCCTAATACTTTTTATTGAGAAACATCGTGTGGTCCACACCATATATAAGTTAATATAATATATTTCATCTTCAGCATCATCAAAGCATATGTGTTCCATTTGTCTAAACAATGATGGCTTTGCCTTTGCTGGTTTAACAACTCAAGGAGCAAATAGGCTTTGTGATAGACAAATAGTGACAATTAAATTATCTAAAAGACAGTGCAATTAAGAACACCGATCCAGCATGCCGTGTGGGACCTTATGTGCATTTCTTCCAGAGAACTTCATGCCACACCACCCTCCCCTTATCTGTTTATAGACACCTAGTAGGATGAAATGTTGCGGCAGTTTTGAACTATACTATACCAGGTTTTTATTAGTTTTTGGGCATGTTCTAAGTCAAAAATTTGTCTACAGACCCCATCCTTGTTAATGACTAGGCGGCCCTCTTACCATTGTTCTCCAGAAAGAAGCCCCATTCAGTAGGGGACAATAAGGCCACAATCAATCAATCGGACATCATGAAAATGGTAGCATTGCCGTCAGACTACATCACCTAGCTAAATAGAAGCAGATTTGTCCTTTGTTCAGCTTACCTAATCTGTGAGCCGGTCTTGACAAAAAAGACAGAAACAATATCCTACAAACAAACAAGGATAACAAGACAGAGACAAAAAGACCTTAGGCCTGACGCGTAGGAAAGGATCCAACATTTTTCTGCCTCTGAAGCATGAACAAAACGTAAATGGAAGTTCCGGAATACAGATGGTGAAATGATGGTCACTTCAACAATGTGCATGGATAGAGGAGCATGGTTAGGATGAAAGGTGAAGCTGCAGTTCTTAGGCGTGACAGAATCAGTAGCAGACGGACCTTCCTGAGAGGGACGAGCGCGAGAATCCCCACGAAGCTGACGGCGAGCAGAAAGCCGGTCATCCACGCAATGCCGGGGTCCTTGTAGCTCCCCGGCACGTTGCCCTCCGTCTCCACCCCCGCCGCCTCGTAGGTCTTCTTGTCGAGCGCGAGCAGGTAGGACCCGAACCCACCTGAGGAGCAAAACAACACCGTCAGTCAATCCAAGGACTCCACTTGACAGATCGGACGACGCTCCTGTCCTGTGCCTGTCGACTGTCGAGAGCGGCCGCCCTGACCTCCGACGGCGATGCTGTAGCAGGCGACGGCGCAGGTCTGCACGACGGTGTTCTCCTGGCGCGTGAAGGGGCGGGCGGCGAAGCCGAGGCGGGCCAGCGCCTTGGTCCAGCCGCGGAGGACGACGAAGGCGATGAGCGCGGCGGAGACGTTGAGCGTGGGGACGAGCCCCGTGGTGAGGACGAGCTTCATGACGATGATGCTGTACATGGCGCCGACGGCCAGGCTCGCCACCATCCCGCGCGCCGTCAGCTGCTCCCACCACGGCGGCACGCGGCCGCGCTCGTAGTGCGCCGCTCCCACAAGCTCGGAGTCGCCGTCGAGCTCGCGGATCTCCTCGAAACGGCCCTCCCGAGAGCGGGGCGCCATCGCGAGCTCGAGGCCCGGCGGATGCCCGGAGTGCTTCCTCCCTCCGCCGCTCCTGCTTCATGGTGGGGAAAAGATTTTCGCGGCGTCAGATTCGAGCCCAGGGAGAATGTTGCCATCGGGCCGAGACCGATGACTGGGAAACAGAACGTTTAATCAGTGAGCTCCACTACTAGTATGCCAAGTGAGCTCTTGGGAGCTGTGAGGGATTCAGTGCAAAAGGCGATCCATGGAGCAAGGAGATTCGAGGTTATGATCAGAGATTCATGGAATCAGGAAAGATTCTTGATTCTTCAGTTAGAATGGAGAATTGCAGAGAGATAGAGGAAGTAAAAAATCTCACCTTACCTCCTGGGCCCTCCTCTAGCTCCAATCAGACAGCCAATAATATCCGGGAACTAAAAGGAAATGAGATGTGACCAACAGAACTTCAGTTTATTGCTCTTCAGCACGGAGTGCTCTCCATGAAACCGAGAGCCTGATTGAGTGCAACTGTACAAGAGGTCAAAAGCTGTAGCCCACGCATACACGCAAGATTAACGGAATAAGCAAGCTGGAGTTCCTCCTCGCCACGCATCGTTAAAATATCCTTGGCCAGCAGTTGATTATGCAGTTTAGCGGGCTGAAAATGTCGAAACTTTTGTTGAAAAAACAAAGTCAACGAAGCTCGAACTAAGCAGGATCATTGAACTACAATGGCTTGAGACGCGATTGCATAGGCTTCGTTGTGATTTCGCGCAAGGAAAAAAATGTTGTGCTGTGGCTTATGCGGGCGTGTGGTCGCCACGGATGGCGACAGGAACAGGCCAAATGTGGATACCGAGTTTTAACCTAATTAACGTTTGATCTCACAAATTGACCTATTTTTTCGAAGATATCCCGATTTAACCTATTTTCATGGCGCTTTATCAGAAGGCGTCATGGTCAGTAGCACGGCGTCCTCCGCAAAAGCGTCATGATACCATGACGCTTTCTAAGAAAGCGCCATGGCCCCGTCCGACGCGTGGCCGTGGCACAACCTGTTTAATGTTTGGCGCTTTCGCGGGCGCCGCTACTAGGCATGACGCTTTGCGGAAAGCGCCATGGTCCTATACCTAGAAAAGCGGCGCCTCCCCCACCCCCTCGATGCCATACCCATGCGCCAAACCTCCTAGCAGACAGACGGCGGCGGCGGCTCCTCACTAATCCCTCAAATCCACATGCCCTCTTATACGAATCGATTTACGGTGGAATTTCTTCCTCTCCCCCACTTGAGGTATTCCCCTTCAATTTTGCTTGTTTTATTGGTTGAAATCATCACATGGTCCTCTTCCTCCTAACCCTAGTTCTTGTGAAATGATGCATGTATTTTGTGCAATGTGTAATTTGTTTGAAGAAACTAGTGTGGTAGAATGATAGTTTGTTAAAGCTAGTTAATAAATCATTGACATTGCTTTTGGGGGGGGCGCCATGCGCCTGACTTAGCAGTTTTCGTGGTCCAGTTTTCCTTCGAGCGCGCGCGGTCACTGTGTCCCAGCGCGCTAGAGTTGGCTCAAGGCGCCATGGAAGCATGGATCCCTCCAGGAAAGCGCCATGGAGGCATGGCGCCCTCCAGAAAAACGCCATGCTTCCTAGGATGGCGCTTTTATGAGGCGCCATCGCTGACTTTCGATTTCGTGATCCGTTTTCCTTCGAAGGCGATCACTGTGTCCCAAATACTAGAGTTGGCTCAAGGCGCCATGGAAGCATGGCGCCCTCAGAAAACGCCATGCTTCCTAGCATGGCGCTTTTAGGGGCGCCATGCGCTGCATTCACTAAGTTGGAGCTAGTTTCTATGCTAGTGGCACCATTCCGTAAATTTTACAAGACAATGCTAGTGGCAACATTCCAGAAACATTATAGGCAAGTGCAGTGAATGTTTACGAAATACATGGCGTTGCGCCCTTAAGGGGTTTTACATACGACAAATTCGGCATGACAATGTTCAAGATAAATTCCACATAGTGGAGTCCATAACATAGATCATAGCATGGTGACAACTCTACTGTGTCGTGCTAGGCTCCTTCCCCTTCGCCTTCCTTTTCCTCTCTTCCTCTTCCTATTCCTTTTCCCTCAAGTCACGTGCTAGCTGGACAACAGAATTGAACTACGCCTCGAATTGGCGTCTACTCTCCTCTTTCTTCTTGATCTCCTCTTCCTCCATTATGAGGCTAGCCTCTTCAGACACCTTCTCAAACCGACGATGATTCCTCAAGCTCTTCAAGTACATGTCTCTTTCATGTTTTGCTTCTTTTTCCTTCCTCTCACGTTCTTTCTTTGCTTTCTTGATGCTTGCCTCACGCAATCTCCTGTTGAAATCTTCTTCCCACCGACGTTCTTCTTCAGCCTCCCTCCTTTCCTCTTCCCTTTTCTTGATCAACTGAGCTACTTCATCTTCCCTCTCCTTCACCCTCCTCAAAGCCTCTGCCCACACTTTGGAGTAGCTCATACCGTTCCCATCATTGTTCTCCTTGGTTGGTTGGGTCGACATACCTATAACAGGAATGCAACCTAATAGTTAGTAAATAGAAATACACTTAAATGCACAATAAAAATTATTAAAATCATCAAGAAAACACATACGGAAATTCTCCTCGAAGATACGTAAACATACTACCGCCACGACCTCTACCGCCACCACGACCTCTACCGCCGCCACGACCTCTACCACCACGACCTATACCACCACGACCTCTACCACCATCACCACATCCTTGGCTTGTGTTTGTACCACCATCACCACCTCCTTGGCTTGTGTTTGTACCACCATCACCACCTCCTTGTCTTGTGTTTGTACCACCGTCACCACCTCCTTGGCTTGTGCTTCCAATAGGGGTGTTGGCCTCCTTTGATTTTCTCCTTTTGCTACATGATGTTTTATTATGGCCCTCGGCATTGCATTCTCCACAACGGGTTTTGTCACGAGGCTCTGCGAAATACTCGCTCCCCCATTCCCGTCGATATCCACCAGCCCAATCGTCCATGTCACCTCGAAAACGTTTGGTTTGTCTTCTTCCCCGACCAACAACCTTCGTTGACGGATCAGGCCAAAGTTGGACACCATGATATTCTGGCCATTGAGATTGGTCAAGGTAAGGCTGAAATCTACCCGCCCATGTGTTCTTCACCGCTTGGATGGAATGCTCATCCAACCTAACCGTATCCGGGTGATTAAGACCCATCATTCGTTGGATGCCGCCTTCATCACGTGAGCAAGGGAGATGGTACAATGTCGGCCTCTCGCAGAGCAATAACCATTGTGTAGCCACACCTTATAGAATGATCCCCATGTTGCACACCTTCCCTTGTCTTGCCTCCATGCTCATTCACTTGGTAAATCAGTTCTTGGTTGTGAAACATTCAACCGTTTGTGTATTCCTTTCTTTGATTGATATTCCACCAATTATCAACCAATGGTGGGTACTCATACTTCTTCTTTTCTTGTTATCCCCAGATTTGCTTATCCGTTTCATCACTATACTTTAGAAAGTATTCATTCAACTTCTGAAATGTGTACTCATTATAGCGATCACGTGCAATTGACATACACCTTTAAGTACTTTATTGAAGCATTCAGCCATGTTACTGGTGGAATCACCGTATCTCTTGCCTCCATAATCATAAGCCCTTGCCCACTTTGTCCATTCATTAAGATGCCTTCTGAGAAACTCTTTCCCACCATCATCTGTGAGACAATACAATCTATCATATAGTTTTTGAAAATGCCGAGCGGTGAAGGCAAGACAACAATCTTGTAGATCGTCGGAACGTTCCTTGTTGCCACAAGCTCTATAGAAGTTGGACACAAAATGCCTCATGCACCATCGATGGTGGATACGAGCACATCCAGGAATGTCCTTCTCGACTGCATTTAGTATTCCTTGATGGCGATCCGAGATGATGAAAACCTCTCTATCAGGTTCTATAACCTTGGTCCTCAATATATGGAAAAACCACTCCCAGTTGTCGTTGTTCTCCACCGAAACCAAGGCAAAAGCCAAAGGTAAAACCCGGTTGTTTGCGTCGTGGCATATGGCAGTTAATAGTGTGCCCTTGAACTTGCCGGTCAAAAAGGTGCCATCCACGGACATAACAGGCCGACAATGTTTGAATCCCCTGATGCATGGTCCAATGTCCAAAATGCACGGCCAAATACCCGGACAGTGGCACCATTGTACAACCTAGTCACCGACCCAAGAGGCTCCACCACATAATACATTCTTGGGTTCCTTGCGGCCATTGCTCCCAACAACCTAGGGAGGCGGTTGTATGCTTCTTCCCAATCACCATACAACATCTTAAATGCGGCTTGTTTGGCCTTCCACGCCTTACCATATTTCACTTTATAACCGAATACTTCTTTCACCAAATCTATGACACCCTTAATAGTATATGTTGGGAGAGACCTTATGTTATTTGCAACTCTATACGCGATGAAATCGGAGGTGAGCTGCCGATGGTCCTCCTTCACAACTTTGGCATCCTTGATAAACTTGTCATCACACATATGAATGGACTGACAACTTACAATGATCCATTGTGGCCCCTCGATGTCGTCTGTGAACAACCCATGGACATCCTTGCTTCTCACACTTGATGTAACGCACCTTAGTGTCCGAGTGAGCCACCTTATGCAGTCGGTGGTACTTCACCGCATAGTCCTTGATCCACATCCGAAATTCCAACAAGCTATCAAACTTCACCCGGATTTATCCGTATTTTTCGGCCGTGTCCTTTTTAGAAGGTGCTCGCGCCTCGAGCACTCGACTAATTCCACCGTCAACTTGGGCCTCATCCGCAAGACTAACATCACGGAACAATGAAGGTCGATGATCCCGACCTACTACTTTTTTGTGAGCTTCGGCGAATTTAACCGTTAGACCATCCTCATCCACATCTTCATCCGGTCCTTCATCCTCGGAGTCCGATGCATGACACCTCAAATAAGGGAGATCATGGTCCATGTCCTCCTCATGGCAATTTGCCTCCACATCTCCTACTTCATTGTCACGAAGCCCATATTCAACCTCATCACCCTCAAAGTCATCATCCTCCATTTGAGGTGCTTCATAGTTGTCATTGCGAAAAGGGCTCATGGAAGGTTGCCTCGTTGTTGTATCGTCGTAGGTTGGCTCTACGCGAACCAGGCTCAATGGAGGTTGGCTCATTGTTGTGTCATACACCTGTGGCTCACCTCGAGCCGGGCTCATGGAAGCATGCCGGTTCAAGTCAATGTGCAACCGAGCCGCAACCTTTCTTGTGGCAAATATCTCGAGTGACTTATCTTCGGATTCCGCCACCATCTCCTTATACGCACTCCAATTCAACTCGGAGTTGATAGGCATTATCTTCAATCTATTGTGATGGCCAAACCCGGCGTTATACCTTCCAACCAACTCATACACATCACTAGGTTCCATCCATTTCAAATCATTCCTCACTCTTTCCACAACCTCGGCATATGTAGGACTTGTGCCAAACACCATGACTACCTCCTCCGGGTCACACTCGGTATTGCCTTTCAAGAATGCGGCCTTGTCCACATGATGAACATTAACGATTTTTGCCATCTAAAAAACAATGACACCAACCATTACGCTTCAAAGACAACTATATTACCACCATCAACCGTAGCTACCAACTAAAACAAGTCATGCCACTTTGCTAATTCTAACATACAAATCCTAGCCATAAACTACCAATCTAATAACTAGAAGCAACAACATCAAGCCAAGATATAGCTAGGGTTAGGGTTCTACATTCTTTACCAACAAAGAACCAAATTTCACAAATCTATTTGGACAAAACCAAGGGGTTAGGGGGAGATTACCTCTTGAAGCAAGGGAAAGTCCAAATCCACGGAGAAAAGCAACCGATTCGAAGGGATTCGAGTAGGGGAAGAACTTGGGCGAGAGAGAGAGAGAGGAGAGCTGGGAGAAATGAAGAGGTATGGCCTGGGAGGGCGCCCGAGCCGTTTTCTAGGTGTAGGACCATGGCGCTTTCCGCAAAAGCGTCATGCCTAGTAGCATGGCGCCCCCGCGGAAAGCGCCAAACATTAAAACGGGCCCGCCTGTTCCACGGCGGCCGCCACGTCGGACGGGGCCATGACGCTTTCTTAGAAAGCGTCATGGTATCATGGCGCTTTTGCGGAGGGCGCCGTGCTACTGACCATGGCGCCTTCTGGTAAAGCGCCATGAAAACAGGTCAAATCGGGATATCTTCGAAAAAGTAGGTCAATTTGTGAGATCAAACGTTAATTAGGTCAAAACAGTGATTTTTGCCTGTGGATACCCGATACGAGGATGGCAAGGTGCCCTCTAAACCTGTTGGTTGGTGCCCCTTAAGCTAAACGGGCTATATTAAGAGTATATATATTAATACGGAATTGCTATGTCACAGCTAGATGTGACGTAAGCTACGTCACAGCTAGCTTTGTTGCCGTTGGATGTTTTGTTTCAAGATTTGCGCAGGAGGTTCCCTGGTTGTGTTTGGCGACGTTCCTGGTGATGGTAGCTCGCGATCGATGGCGTGTGCGTTAGCTGTTGGTTCGCTACGGCCCAAGCCCATGTGTGTTAGCTGTAGTTTGGTTTTGTTATTGGGCCAGAGATAGCTGTTTTGGTTATTCTATTGGGTCGGTGTTTTGTGTTGTTTTGTTTTTGTGTTTTTTGTTTTGTTTTGTTTACACAACGTAGCAGGAATCAGTTGGTTTAGTTGTTAATTTTTTTTAATTTATTAGCTTATTTTCTATTTATAGGGAAGACTAAATATAGTTGTGTGGTTGTGGTTGTTTCTTGACTGATGCGAGAATGATTCTTGTTTTTTCAGCCACTTATAATTCTTGTGTTTGTGGTTTAATTCTATTTTTGGTGTGTTCTATTTTTAGTGTTACATTGGGTCCTATATATTTCGTATGGTTTGTGTTGGAACGACAGACTGAAGGATCAAGTTGCTCTTTTGTAGAGGTTGGGAAAGGAATAGTTGCATTTTTAGTGTTTCGTAGAGGCTCAAGTTTACTACAAAGATATGAGCAATGCAAGGAGCTCGTGTGATGTGTGTCATCAACCAGCTAGGATGTGCGAAAGAGCACCCCACAGTCTGTATAAGTTTCGTGTCAAGATGGTTGACGAAGATTATGAGGAGTTAGATGTAAGTTTGATCGTGGTTTGATCATAATTTTTTTAAGTTTTATTTTATATTAATTTATTTTGGTTTTTCCTTTTTTAGGTTGTGTCATGTTTTTTTACTGATCGAATAGAAATATTATGTCCAAACAATTGGATGAAAGTTCTTGCTGAATTGCCAAATCATGGTTTAGAGAATCCAATTCCTAAAAGTGATCATCACATCTTTTTAGATAGGGTTGGCAGTAAAATATACATGTGTGGGCCATACTGGAATTCTTTGATTGAGGCATTTGTTATAAATGAAGATGATATTATTTCATTTGAATATAATACATCGACTGAGTGTTTTGAAGTAAGAGTTACTTCAAGTGAAGGATATAGAAAGAATTGGGCTCATTTCCCAAGTAAGTTATGTTATATCTTTGTTTATATGTTTAATTTTATTTTTTGTTTGATGACTAATGTAATTTTCATTATGTTTTTGTTTTTATAGAGGTTTCTGATATACCTATTGGTTGTGATTCATATTTGTTCAACACATATTTTGATGATATACACGATGTTACACAAAACGAAATGAATGGGATTGTTGCTACAATGCAAGTTGTGAAGATGGAGTCTGTGGATGATGATATCATTCCTAAATTATATGTTTATAGGCTTGATGCTAATGATATATTTCGCTTGGTTAGTAATTTTATTTTTTGTACTTGTTTATTATATTCTCATAGTTTATTATGTAAATAATTAATTTTTTATATTCTTTCTTTATATAGGAAGTACCTACTGAGGTTTTCCCTAATGCAACTGAAATCCCAGATCGGGGTGAAGCACGTTATGTGTGGGGTGACAGAGCTATACCTGGATCATACAAATTATTTGGAGATTATATTACGTTCCGTTATAATTGGGGAGCTTTTACTAGTGATGCAAATTTAAAAGTAAATGATCTTATCCATGTTATTATTGATATAAAAGAAGGATTCCTGATACTCGAAGTATACAAGAGCAAAGCATAGTAGATCAAATTCCAGAATTACTAGTGATATTTTTTTATTTTTTATTTTATTTTTTTAATAATTATGTATTACTTTCTTATGTAATTGAGAAATTTTATTAATTGATATCTTTATTTATTTTTTGTGATACTTTTGTGGCTTGTGGAGTTGCAATTGGGATGTTAAGTTGTTTATTTCTTATTTTATAATTTCTTATTTTTATACTTGTGGTTTACTTGCATGGTGGCATGCAACTAGGAATTTTTATATTTTTTAATAATTTGAGTTCCATCTAGAGTTGTAACTGGCTTATTTAATTTTATATATGGAGAAGAGCATATGATTTTTTATTTTCAATTTCTATATTAATATCAGCCGAATTGCATGTTGACATGCAACTAGGTTCTTTTTTATTTTTTGAAAAATTTTGAGTTGCATGTGGAGATGCAACTGGTATGTTATCTTTAATATTTTCTTGTTTTATATGTGAGGGCGGGTTGACTTGCATGTTGGCATGCAATTAGGAATTTTTAAATTTTTTAACAGTTTGAGTTGCATGTGGAGATGTAACTGCCTTGTTTACTTGAATTTTTCTTGTTTTATATACGAGGATGGGTTGGCATGCAACTAGGAATTTTTAAATTTTTTAATAGTTTGAGTTGCATGTGGAGATGCAACTGATATGTTTACTTGAATTTTTCTTGTTTTATATATGAGGATGGGTTGACTTGCATGTTGGCATGCAAATAGGAATTTTTAATTTTATTAATAATTTGAGTTGCATGTGGAGATGCAACTAGCATGTTTACTTGAAT
The DNA here is from genome assembly GCA_030063025.1 of Avena longiglumis. Classification (NCBI taxonomy): domain Eukaryota; kingdom Viridiplantae; phylum Streptophyta; class Magnoliopsida; order Poales; family Poaceae; genus Avena; species Avena longiglumis. Next base: position 72,694,432 of record CP125976.1, on the reverse strand, counting down.
TTTTATTATTTTATATATGAGGACGGGTTGACTTGCATGTTGGCATGCTACTAGGGATTTTTTAAAAAATTAATAGTTTGAGTTGCATGTGGAGATGCAACTGACATGTTTTCATGATTTTTTCTTGTTTTAGGATGGTTTGACTTGCACATGCAACTAGAATTTTTTAAATTTTTTAATAGTTTTAGTTGCATGTGGAGATGCAACTGGCATGTTAACTTCAATTTTTAATCGGATATGTGAGGACGGTTTGAGTTGCATGTTGGCATGCAACTAGAAATTTTTAAATTTTTTAATACTTTGAGTTGCATGTGGAGATTGAATTGGCATGTTTACTTGAATTTTTCTTGTTTTATTTTGTGAGGATAGTTTGAGTTGCATGTTGGCATGCAACTAGGGATTTTTAAAAAAATTAATAGTTTGAGTTGCATGTGGAGATGCAACTGGCATGTTTTACTTGAATATTTTCTTGTTTTATTTTGTGAGGATGGGTTGACTTGCTTGTTGTCATGCAACTAGGGATTTTTAAAAAAATTAATAGGTTGAGTTGCATGTGGAGATGCAACTGGCATGTTTTACTTGAATATTTCTTGTTTTATTTTGTGAGGATGGGTTAACTTGGTTGTTGGCATGCATCTAGGGATTTTTAAAAAATTTAATAGGTTGAGTTGCATGTGGAGATGCAACTGGCATGTTTTACTTGAATGTGAGGATGGGTTGAGTTGCATGTTGGCATGCAACTAGGGATTTTTTAAAATTTTAATAGTTTGAGTTGCATGTGGAGATGCAACTGCCATGTTTTACTTGAATATTTTCTTGTTTTATTTTGTGAGGATGGGTTGACTTGCTTGTTGTCATGCAACTAGGGATTTTTAAAAAATTTAATAGGTTGAGTTGCATGTGGAGATGCAACTGGCATGTTTTACTTGAATATTTCTTGTTTTATTTTGTGAGGATGGGTTGACTTGGTTGTTGGCATGCATCTAGGGATTTTTAAAAAAATTAATAGGTTGAGTTACATGTGGAGATGCAACTGGCATGTTTTACTTGAATGTGAGAATGGGTTGAGTTGCATGTTGTCATGCAACTAGGGATTTTTAAAAAATTTAATAGGTTGAGTTGCATGTGGAGATGCAACTGGCATGTTTTACTTGAATATTTCTTGTTTTATTTTGTGAGGATGGGTTGAATTGGTTGTTGGCATGCATCTAGGGATTTTTAAAAATTTTAATAGGTTGAGTTGCATGTGGAGATGCAACTGGCATGTTTTACTTGAATGTGAGGATGGGTTGAGTTGCATGTTGGCATGATTATATGGAGAAGGGCATGATTATATGGAGATGCAACTAGCATGTTAAATTGAATATTTCTTGTTTTATATGTGATGGCTTTGTTGAGTTGCATGTTGGCATGCAAATAAGGATTTTTAATTTTTTTGAATTTTTTGAGTTGCATGTGGAGATGCAACTGAAATGTTTACTTTGAATATTTTCTTGTTTTAATTTTGTGAGGACGGGTTTGACTTGCATGTTGGCATGCAACTAGGGAATTTAAATTTTTTAATAATTTGAGTTGCATGTGGAGATGCAACTGGCATGTTAACTTTGAATATTTTCTTGTTTTATATGGAGAAGGGCATGATTATATGGAGATGCAACTGGCATGTTAAATTGAATATTTCTTGTTTTATATGTGATGACTGGTTAACTTGCATGTTGGCATGCAAATAGGGATTTTTAAATTTTTTGAATTTTTTGAGTTGCATGCAGAGATGCAACTGGCATGTAAATTGAATTTTTTAAATTTTTATATTATGACTTACTTGAATGTTGACATGCAACTAGAAATAATTAATGAATTTTTGTTAGTATTCATCTTAAGTTGCATGTGGTATTGACTACCATCTTAAGAAAAATAATTTAAAAATAAAATGAAGAAGTTGTCAATACCATGTTAACACAATCCATGAAATAAACTTAAACAATAAAATGAAAAAAAACGATTTAACAATTTTATATTTGTTATATTTATATATAATTTCAACTGTAAGAGATTTTGTAACAATACTATAATTTTATATTTGTTTTTTATTGTTATATAAATGCGATCCATGTGTGTTTGCAAAGTTACTGTGATGTACATAAGAAACAACTACACATACACAATTACTACCCTCCTAAGTCAATGTCAAGTGGGTCCAGTATCAGTTTGTCGTTACTACCCAATTAAGTTGTCTGTTTCTTTTTCCCTCGCAGTACGTGACTTTTCTAGAAAAACTGAAAGAGATATTTGAACAGTGGTCCTGGAAAATAGGTGGTGGAGGAAAAGGGGGAGTCGTTGCTTTGCAGGGGAGGGGTGGGTAGGAGATTGTGAGCACGGCGGAGGTGCCCGGCGAGCAGGCCACTGGTCCGGCAAGCGAGGGATCTTGCTCGGTTGATGAGAGCTCTTACTCGCAGAGCTGTGGACGCGGAGCTATGGAGGTGGCGGAGCTTTCGACGCGGCGGAGCTCTGGACGCTGAGTCTTCAAACCTCTACCACCCCGACGGTAGTACCTACAAGCGTTGCACTCGATTTTGATGTGTTCTGTTGTTAATTTCGCATGTGAGGAACAAGCTTGTGAGCAAGCATCTTTCATTTTGTTGTGAAGGTCCTGTCGCGGAAGTGATTCGTTGAGGTTGAGGGGTCTTGTGTGTCTAGGATCTGCATAGTTTCGAGTAAAGGTGCCCTTTATTTGTCTGCCAGAATAAGGTACAAGCATGACTGAACCTGAATCTCATTTATGACATGATCGAACCTGAACCTGAACCATTTTTTTATGTGAACCTGAACTTGAACATGTTTCTGTATCCATTTTCAGATCTTACTTTCAGATCTGTTTTGTTGGTAGATTTTTTTTGTATTTGATTTGATTTATAAGGTGTATATATCTTGTATAATGATTTTGTGTGTGATTTGATTTGAAAAAAGTATTTAATATCTAGAACTTATATTATATCATTTGATTTGCAGGTTCAGTTTTTCAGATATTTGTGTGGTTCAATGATGGTCTTATATATTTTTGAAAATGCATGCCATGTGAAAATGTTTATGTTATTGTCAGTTTTTTTGTGTTTATTGGATGTATAAGCGAGAATGAACGGTATTTGTGCAAATTGTTTTTATGAACAATTGTTTAAGTAATGAGATAAGTGTATGTACTGCATTTGTTTATGCACTGCTGTACAATGATTATTTGTACATCAGTTGCCTGCTGTACAATGATTATCTGTAAGCATATTGGTTGTGTTTGTGTAACATATTGGTTGTGTTTGTGTAAGCATTTTTATTTTTAAAGTCTAAGACCATATTGTTATTGTTGTATCCTAAATGCATAATAACAGGAATAAGTTTGAGTTGTATAGGGAAGATGGAACAAGACGGGTATAACACAGATGTTGCACATCAACAAATTAAACTGAATGACAAGGATATTTCTCTCAGTGCTAATGAGACACCAGAAGAACTTTTGAGACTGGTTTGTGTTTTTTATTTTTATTTATTCATAATATGTCTTTTTGTGTTTTACGAATATGAAAAATTGTTATACATGATTGTCTTGAACATTTCATAATTTTTAAGATGTGTGATTATGTTGATGCAACAAGTTTATTTTCAGTTTAGAATTTTAAATTAAATATCAAATAATTTAATTCATGTTCAAGTTTTGTTAATGCTTAGTCACAGTTGCATACAAGTTTTTATATAGTAGTATGTATTCAAGTTTAATGATGTGTTATTATGTGTTATTTTTTTACTAAGGAGTATGTTAATGATGCATTTTTTTAACTATCTTTTTTGTTTTTGTTCCTGTAGATTATTAGAAGTGTGAAGAAAACAGAGAGACGCAAAAGTGCTAAAAAATTCAAGAGGAAGGTTAGTTACATTGTTTTTGAATTCAACTGTTGTGTTTATTTTTGTGTGTTTATTGTTTTCTGTCATTATTAAGGTTTATACTAATTATATTACCTTTTCTAGCAGAGGACAGTAAAACAGAACAATGTAGCTAACGGTGACGAGGCTGATGATGAGCGCAAAGTATACAGCAGATGCAATATTACATTTCTATTTCAAGTGCTGCAGAGGATTCGTTCTTGTGAACAGTATGTGAAGCTTGTTAAATGGATGGGTTTTGAAGAAATACTTCAGCTAGATGACTATTGCATTCCGAGATGTTTTGTCGAATGGATAGCAGGCAATGTGTCCACTGAAGAAGAAGAAATAGGAATTGGCTCCAAATCAATCAAGTGTCTCCTCAGTCTGTGACACAAACTTTTGGTACTCCAGAAGGTCACCTCTCTGTTGACTGCGATGAAATAGCGGGGAAAGCTGAATTTCTTGAGCTGTTTGGTTTGTCTGATGTTCCATCAATAAAGTTCTTTGGCAAAAAGATCTTATCAAAAGAAATTCTACTAGATGCTGTTTTTTGTCGTTGTTTCATGACAGTGTCACTAGGAACCTTATTCTGCCCAAACTCAAGTACAAAGATCAGTACTAAATACATGGGTTCTTTAGTTGTTGTTGATCTAATAAAAGATAGAAACTGGTCCAAGTTTATTCACGAATGGACAATGATATACATCAAGAAGTATCTAAAAGAACCAACAAAAGGAAATCAATTGACTCTGACTTTAGGTGGTTGCATTTATCACTTGGCTGTAAGTAATATCTGAAGTTTTTTATTTTTTGTTTATGATTTCCAATTTTTTTAAAATTCTGAATTCTTGTATTTTTTGGTAATTTAATCATGTTTTGATGTTTTGAACAGGTTCGGTGTCTTGACTTCATTGACTTTGGTCCAATCCATATGCCAACAACATTACCAAGAATAAGAGTCTGGAAAGGAAAGCTTATTAAAGTTTTTAGTGATATGTATATGGATACTAATGGCAAATATGGGGCTTATCCAGTAAGTTTTACATATTATTGATTTTTTGTTATATGTAATATTCATTTTATAATTTAGGGCATAATAAATAATGATTAATAGTTTCTGAAAATTGTTACTGCTTCAGTAATGCTAATTTGAACATTGTTACCGCTGGTAGGTAAAGGATTTTTGTTTTCTGTTGGTAGGTAAAGTATTTAGGGCATATAATAGCTTCTTTTTTTCTGTTGGTAGGTAAAGGATTTTTCTGAAACTTGTTACTGCTTCAGTAATGCTAATTTGAACAAGGCAGAAGCAACAGATGATGCAAATCTCAAACAGGCAATTGAAAGAGCTATTGGTGATGTTGTTGGTTTGAAGGTATCATAATTATAGATTTTACATTTAAAACATTATTATATATGAAGTTTGTGTTTTTTTGTATTTATTGATTGTATTGTTCTTTATTTCTTGCTACTAGATAAAGGACAACATAGCTTCATGCTATGCAAATGTGATGAAAGATGAAGAAACAAGAATTTGTTTGAAAGTGAAAGATCTTGTTGTGCAAGTAGTTGAAGATTTTTTGACCAAGCAGAACACATCATAAGATACTTTGAAATTATCTAGTTCTTGTGAAACTTCTTACAAAACTGCATTCAACTCTGGCAGCACTGTAAAATTGCATGAAGAAGAAGATGAGTGTGATAGTAAGTGTTTAATTGTCTGAATATTTTTTTATTTCTGTTTTTTTCTGTTATCCTAGTGGTAGATTTGAAATAATATCTAATTATATAATAATTAGCTTCTGCTTTTTCACAAAACAGAGGATGTCTTAATTCAAACCAGAAAAACATGCACAGATGCAAATTCTGGAAGTTTTGAGAAATTAGATGATGTGACAGTACTGATTTTTTTGTTGCTATTATATTACATTAAATTACAAATCATTATAGTAACCAGTATTTGTAATCATAAGTTGACAGTAAGGAAATTTGTTGTATTGCTTATATTCAATTTAAATTGCAAACAGATGATGATTTAATTCAAAGGAAAAGAACAAGGACAGAAGAGAAATGCAGTTCACAAAATTTAGTTGAATCTAATAATAATATCAAAAGAATACCAGAGAACAATGATGTTGGACTTATGCAATCTGTAGTTGGTCAGGTATCATCGAGATACTTGTGTGTTTTATGCTATTTATATTTTTTTAGCACTTGTGTGTTTTCATCTTTTTTTGAAGGAATTAATTGATTTGTGCCATTTTTTAAAAACAGGATAATAAAGAAATACATGATTCATTATCTCAGGGTATCCAATCGGCAAGCCTTAATCATATGGTCCCTTCAAATGGTTTCTCACAGAAATCAAAAGAAATTGTGCATATATGTTCTGAAGTGCAAGTTCTAGTGGAAACTAAGGATCAAACAAAACAAGGTAAATTATTTTTTTACTTTTATCTTTGTGGATTTTTTTGTTGTTTAATTATGTTTCTGGTGTTATTTAATTTTTTCTTTGTTTTGTTGTATAGTTACTGATACTCTTATGGATCTCAATATAAAATGTATTGAAGAAGATAATGGAGATTTTCGTGGTTTCCACTTAGCTGTTGTGAATGAAATGATAAGTAATCCGAATAAGTTTGAAAACAAGGAGGTGTGTTGTTTAGATGAACAACTTATGAACCAGGTAAAAGCAATGTTAATGGTTGTTTGGATTCTACTCGATTCCAACGAAGAATTATAAATCATTTTACTGTTTTTGTAGGATAACAATCAGGCTAAAATAGTATTGGATCAAACTTTGCCAAACAAAGAAGTTGCAACAACAGAAACTAAAATAATTGGTATGAGTATAAATTAGCTCAAGTTATAATTCTTATTTTATAAACTGAAATAATTTTTATTTGCTGATGGTTATTATCTTATGTTTTTCATTTTTCATATTTAAAGAGATTGTTCAAATGAAGAGAAGTGAGCATCTTCAGCTTGCGAGAAGTAAATATTTTTTCAATGATGAAGGCACACCTTCATTCCGTCTCATGGAATGTGTTGATGATAACGACAAAACTATTGAAGATCCTGAATTTTATCGGCCACTAGAGATGGATGATTTCTCATACAATTGAAAGTGTGAGGTACAATATACAAATATGACTTTATTTTTATTTTAAAATCAGTATTATATAATTGTTATATTGGTAGTGTATTTTGTGGTTTTTTTATTTACTGATTGTTTATATTCTATTTTACAGTTGGCAATTTCTATGTGCAAGGAATTAGAGATGGACTGTCCAAGTAAAGAACATTCAAAATTGAATTCAAGTCCAAACAGATACAAAAACAGCAATATTTCAAATGACATATTCAATACTGTAAGTACTCCAAACATGTATGTTGTGTTCTTAGTTTTTGCAATTGTTGTTGTTTTGCTATAACTATATTAATTGTTTTTTTGTTCTTATATTTGTAATATCAAGGAGAGCAATAACAATGAATATGAAACAACAATACAATGCGCCCAAAGAGAACCAAGCCATACTGGTCTTACATTTTCACAACCAAGAGAAATCACACACACTAAAGCTTTTGTAGATCTTGTAAGTTGTTCTCTATGCTATTGTTCTTATGGAGTTTTTTTTACTTGCTGTTAGTATTGTCTTTTACATTTTTGCTCCTTATATGTTTTCTTTTTTGTTTATTTTTAGGTATTCCCAGAAGTAACAATACAAACACAAAGTCACACAAAATTTAAGAAATCTAGCAGCAGCGATCAAGCAACTCCAGTAAGTTTTACAGGTTTCTAAAGTTTTTCTGCTTAAGTTAATATAATATGTATTTTTTCAGTAGTGTTGTATCCTTTTTTTTTAGAGTTATGGCAAAGATCTAATTGTTGGCCGGAGACTTTTTGAAGGCAGCAATGAAGACTATAGTCAATCAAATTCAAAGAACAAATCACCTATAAGAGAACTATTGAACAACTTTGTTGATGTAAGTTTTAAAGAAAATTTGACAATATAATTCATTACAAGTTATTTTAATTCATATTTTTTATGTTTTGCAGGTTTCATATCCTGATGTTCAAGTGCTTGGAGAAAAATCTTTCAGATACAATAGCAACAACATGAATGAAGAAACAGATCACCTTTACAACACTAGTTTGTCACTTGGAAGTTCTAACCGTAGTCATGGCAAAGAAAATTTGTTACCTCAACGAATCCCTCAAAGAAGTAGATATCTGAGTTCACCTTTTGATGTGAATCCATCTGTTAATCTATCAGTCCAACCAATAGAGCAAAAAATATGGGAAGCTGTCACAACATTGTGTGATGATCCAGAACACAAAACGTGAGATAATTTTTAACCTACTGCTTTGTAATATGCTTTTTATTTTGTGCTCAAAATATTCAGTATTTTTTGGTAGTTTAATATTTGTTATTGTTTTTGAACATGCATAAAAAGTGATTGGGTTGTCTGCATAGACAATGTTAGAGTTACAATGGAGCAACTAGGGAGTTCAATGAAAATTAATGGCAAGGTAGAGGCTTGGCTTATGAATGCTTTCTGCCGGAAACTTTTCAGAGATAACCATCCAAGATTTACATAGAAACACTTCTTCTTCAACACTATTTATGTAAGTCTTTTTGCTGGTGTTTGGCATTTCCTAATGTTTTACATAACTTATTGTTATGGTGTTTATTTTTTGCCAGCTGTATTTGGATAGTAAATTAATTATTTAACTATTGCTTATTTTATTTTACTCTAAACAGGATTACTTTCTTGAGAAATAGAAGAATGAAGATGCAAAAGCTTTCATGAAGAAGAGAGCCATTGAATCACTTTGTGGTGCAAATAAAGCCAGGCAATTTCATCTATCAGATGGGGTATTGAATTTTTGTGAAGTTACATATGTTCTTTGAAACTAATAATTTAATTCAGAAAAGACAAATATTAATTGTTATTTTTGTCATAACAGCTATATTTTCCTTCAATCTTCGATGGCCATTGGTTTATCTTTTTGGTTGATATGAAGTACCGAAACTTCATTTTTCTTGATTCATGGTATGGCAAAGACAATAGCTACCATAAGAAAATAGCATGTTTGATGGTAAATATTTTTTATCTTTTTTAATTTTGTGTAATTCTTGTTGCTGTATTTTAGAAAAGAGAAGACAAGTAACTAATGTCCAATATAAAACAGATTAAAAATTTCAGGAACACATGGAATGATGCAGGTCTCAAAAAAGTGTTGTTTGAGAATTTTGGAACAACATATCCTAATGTTCCAAAGCAAAATCCTAGGTAACTTTGTTATGTATATCTTATTTTTTAAATTTTATTACTGTTTTGTCATAATTTTATTTTCTGTTTTGTTTTAGTTGATTCTCTTAACAACAGAAATGATTGTGGGATTTATTGTATGAAGTACATGGAATTATACATTCCAAGAAACCTAGCTCAGTGTGCTTTTTCATACATCGATATCCCTACGTTTCGAATCAGATATGTGCACGATATTCTTTTGAGTGATCACAACGACAAGTATGAAGCAAGAATTTTAGCTACAGAATTCAAACATTAAGGTAATGCAGAAACATTTCTAATTTTTTTATGTCTATAAATCAAATATATTTTCCTTGCATTGAAATTTATTTTCTATCTTCATTGTATTTTTTAACAGATACATAAGGTGATTATCACAAGATAAGAAACTGAATTGCATCAAGGGAACAACAAAAGAAGAGCAACCTCTCACTCACAGTTAAAAAAATGTTGATCTGTTTAGTGTGTCACTTCACTGTGCAAAGAAGCAAAAAAGTTGTTAAAGTTGTTGTTTCTGTTCATTAATTACTGTACTTTTTTGATCTGTTTTTTGTGTGTTTGAAACTTGTTCAGTTGTATGTGTTGTAAGTTTTGCCTTGCGTGTTTTCTTTCATATGCAGTGGATATTCAGAATATACTTTCATATACACGATATAAAAAAAATTGAATGCACATGAATGTTTTTGTTTGTATTTTTTCTGAATGTGTTCTATTGAGAAATTATGGAGTTTAATATTGAAAGTCACAGCATGAATGTTATTACCAAGAGCATAGAAGTTAGTACAAGGTATGTTCACCTAGTAATTATATCTTCAGTTTTTTTTCATGTTTTTGTTTTGGTTTTAGTGTTCCAGTTTTTTAATTGTTACTTTTTATATAACATGACAGCAGGTACAGTAGAGAACCAGCAAATTTTCAGTATCAAATCAAATGGATGGAACTTCAAGCAAATGTACAAGGTATATATAAAAAACGATCTGCATTCAATCATTATATAACTGTCAATCTTGTTTTATAAATTATCCAACCATCCCAAGATTACAAAAATGTTAAGTATAGACATAATGATCACAGAGATCCACATTTTGGAGATTGTTGTTTGGACTTGCTTCTTTTTTTTTCCTTGATCACTAGCTGTTCTTGGCTTCCTTGTTTCCTTTGTTGATTGAGGAGTAGCAGCTGAAAAACATACATAAGAAAATCAACAAATTAGATAACTTTATGATTGGACATTATTGATACTACTAGAAAGAAATGGTATATTTTTGTGTTAAATATACCATTTGTTTTGTTTTTGCTTTTTGTAGTCTTTTTCTGAGGAGTTGCTTTTGGTAAATGCTTGTTTGTGCATGTAGCAATGTTGTGTGCATTTGATCCACAGTGACTGCATGTTATCTTGTTTCTCGAAAACAGCTCCTCCATAAATGTCTTCTATCTCTTAGTACTTTCTAGAGGACCTTTCGAAGGTGCTACATCTGGATCCTGTAGGAAATCACTATAACCATCATCTTGTTGTTGCCTTATTACTGGTTGTTTGCCTTTACTTCTTTTTTTGTTTTCCTCAACTTCATCCTCTATGGTCATCTCATATAATTTCTCTTCTATCCTTTTGATCTCTTGTGTCAGAAACAAGTACTTTCGAACAGTTTCTGAACCTTCTGATGCGAGGTTGGTTAGTCTCCTAGAAAGCACACTGTATCTCAAATGTTTGTTGCTTGTTGTGAGATTAATAGGAATATTGAATTTGCTGTCCCTCAAGTAATTTCTTTCCTTTGGCATCCACCTGCTTATGTAGTATTTTTCTGGTAACTCTGATATGTTTAGATGAACAAGAACTCTCAAAATATGAGCACAGACAATACCATCTTTGTCAAACTTGCAATAAATGCACACAAAATCTTGTGTTGCAAGATTAACAAACATAATATATCTGTGTGGTCTGATATCTTGCATTTGAAGCATAGCTGTTTTGTAGACCTCATATCTGACAAACCGTTCAACCTCATCAACATGGAGTTTTGCTGAAAACATTATTTGTTTTTGAAACCTGTAGAATATTTTTCTGTTGTACATGCGGCTTGCTTGTAACTCAAGCTCACTATGCAAGAAAAAGCTAGGTTCTGTTGTCCTTGTTACTGTATCTTGTTCCTTCTCCAATTCTTCTATGTTTTCTGCTATCTTTTGGTACTCACCCAAGAAGCTTATAACACTGAATGTAGAACCCACATTATCTTTGAATATTGCATTTGTTCCTTCACTTCTAGCTGTTGAGTGAACAAAAGGACAGAAGTTCCTTTTGAAGTATACAGGGACAAATCTAGTCCTGTTTTCCCACATTATTCTCAAGTACTTTAGGTGTCCAACGTTGTATCTTTCAATCATTTCTGGCCACAAAGCCTCAAATTCAGCAATGGTCAAAGAGTTGCGAAGGATACCATTGAAGTCAATATGGAAGTTTGGTATCCTACCAAAGCTGCCTCCACACTTCTCTTCAGCTTTTTTCTTTACATGGAAAAACAGTTCCGGTGACAAGTATTGGGGAAAACTGCATCTATTCCATTCTTAATAGCCATATCTTGATCTGTTATAATTGTAAGTGGATCTTTCCCTCTGTGGCAATGCTTGAATGCGCGAAACAACCACTTGAAAGTTTCTCCTTGTTCGTTGTTTATTATCGCGCATCCAAACAAATATTTATGACCATGACCAGTAACACCAACAAAATGGTGCAAATGGAAGATTGTATTTGTTTGTTTTGAATGTGGTGTCAAAACTGATAACATCACCATACAACTCATACATTTGCCTTGAAAAATCATCTGCCCAGAATATGCATAGAACTTTATTGCCCTCACCTAGCTCAAATTCATAATGGAATCTAGGATCCTCATCCTTCCTTTGCCTAAAATAATCAAGCACCTTCATCATATCATTCCTATTGTCTTCTTGCCTTATTGCTGTCATAACATTGCTCACGTCTTTTTTGTGTATGGAACATTCTTTGGTTTTCCTCCTCTCAAATAAGTCAGGATTGCCATAATTTTTCTCGTTGCCAACTTCACAGATGTGAAAGTCCGTATGAACAGTTTCTCTTGGGTTGTCATATTTTTATGAGAGCGTAGGAACTTGCTTTCATCTGCTGGGCATAACTCATGATTGTGGTGTAGTTCCAAGTTTGTAATCTGCCACTTTGTGTCTTTCAAAGAAACAACCATTTTGGATTTGCATCCAGTAACTTCAGTGACATTTCTTTTTCTTTTCTTGCTGTTATCAGCTGGAGATTTTCCAGTCCTTGCTTGATCCCTCTCCTGCCTTCTCAATTTTCTATTCTCTAAAACATCAGGAGCAACAACTTTGAAAAATTTGTGGCACGTGTAAGTTCACCTTGAGCCAATTTCATCTCCTGTATTCTTGCCCTTGTAGTTGCTTGCTCTTCGAACAGAGAATCCACAGATCGAAGCATATTCATTGTAGAATTTGTAAGCTTCTTCCGTGTCAAATATCATGTTTATATGAGGAACATGGTGACCAATTGCTTCTTGACTCCCAGTACGAGCTGCTGTAACGCTTTCGCTTTCAAGGAAGAGACGAATATCTTCAGGAGTTAACTGTTCTACACCTTCAGGCATTTCCATTTCTGTTGCTGCATATTTATCTTTATCGTCATCTGAGATGTTTAGAGTTTCTTCATTATTTGTTTCCTTATTAGGAGATTGATTACTGTGTTGTCCATAATCATCATCCCACTGCCACTTGTAAAATCTGTCTGTTTCGTTGTCTTGAACTTCATCATTATCTCTAAACTGATTTTGTTGTTCATCGTTATCCTGTTGTTCTTGTTCATCTTCATCCAATTCATCATGATCTCCAAACTGAGGATGTTGTTCTGGCTCTCCATCTTCATCAAGCAACAGTGTCTGTGAACTTCCATCTCTTCCAGTAATCATAAAAGTCTTGTTCTACATGTAAAATTTAAAAAAGACATGAGAGTTTTTTAATTTGGTGGTGTTTGTGCTTGTTTATTATATTTTTGTTTTTTTTACCTCAGATCCCATTGGTTCAACATTCCAGCTGCTATTGTCATTAAAGTAACTCTGAAACAATATAAACTGAAGTGAAAACTCAAATCACATGTAAATATGTAATTTATTGACTTTTAATTTATGTATTTTTTTACCTGAGAATTTCCTGGGGCTTCAACAGACAACAACATCTGTGTGAAAGTCATGTTCATGCTATCTGCCATTAACTTCATATTATGTAAGATAATATGAATTCAAGTGAGAACAATATAAAATGTAAATTATTTTTTTATTTGTTCATATTTGTCACAACTTACAGAATACTCATCTTCATAACAAGAAGGTCCTGGAATGTGCCCATATGTTGTCGAAGTAACATTCTACAAATGTGCCCATATAAAATGCATAAAACAAGAAAATGATAAGATAAAAATTATGAACAGTAATGAGTAATTAAATATTTTAAATTTTGTCGATCTTTTTATTTTATTTTGCAGGTACATATACAAATGGACATTAGTTACTACCTGTGAGTAAATTTTGCACATTACTAGTAGGTGTAAGTTACTTGTTACCTCCTCACCTACCAGCAATAAATGCTACCTACTTACTACTACCACATCCCCACTAAATATATTCTTTGTCCTCTGCTCTTCTCTCCCTTGCCGACAGTACACAGCTATCTCTCTTCCTTCTTCCTCAACCACCACTCTATCGCTCAGGTGTACTTCTTTTCTTTTTGCTGGTGACAGGAGGTAGGATCAAGGGAGGTCCTACCATGTCTTCAAGCCAGGTAGGAACAAGGAGGTCCCCTCCATATGTTATCTTTTTGTTGGTGGAAAGTCTCTTTCTATGTGTTTTCTGTCTGTCCAATGTGCTCGCACATTTTTGGTGAAAAGTACACTTGTGTTTTTTGTTTGTTTCTTTTTTTTGATTATTGCCCCTCTGACAGAGATCAAGTGACATGTATTATAGTAGTGTTCTGCACATTATAGTACATCTGAAACTACAATATGAGATTTTGTACTGGGAATAACAGATCTAGGCAGAAGTAAACTTTTATATATATATTACAAGTTTATAATAAAAGAAGATCTGAAAAATTGTTTTATTTTTCCATTAGATCTATGTCTTATTCTGTTTTTTATCAAGCAGTACATGTCTTATTCAGGACATAACAGATCTAACATTCTTGGTCAAAAGTACACTTGTTTTGTTTCTTCTAGTTTTTATCAAGCAGTGCATGTACTGTATGTAGTTGCTTAACTAAATAAGGTAGTTGTTAGCTAATAGTGCTTGTCGATTTTAATTTTATTTCTTATTTTTATTGTAGGAAAAGTGTGGGATTTGTGGGCACAAATCTGGTGCCTGCAACAACAGGAAGCTCTCCAAAACCTATTTCCATATCCACTTGCGCAGCAACTTCAAAGATCATGTGGTAAGTTCTTTTTCTGTCACTGTAATTGTTTTAGTCTGTTTTTGTTGGAGTTCTCTGTATTATGTGTTTTTGTACTAATTTTATTCATGTTTTCTTTCATACATGTGTATAGAATGTCCTTGTTATGCTAGGGAAGTTTTTAATGTAGTGACTAGTGATGTTCTGTATGTTGAAACTGAAGGAAAAGAACTGTACATTTTCAATCTTGTGAAAAAAAACTCACAAGACCAGAATTTGTGGTCCTGAGTACATGAAGTTTCTGGATGACTACAACATGAAAAATGGAGAGCAAATTAGGCTAAGCATGAACAACCCACCACCTTTTCTTCGTATCAAGGCACTTGATGAAAATGGTTATTTGAAGGATAGGGTAGAAGGTACTAGTTTTCGTCATTACTTATCTGTTATTGTTTTCTAATTTTTCATTCATTATATTGTTTTCTAATATACTGTAATGCTCATTTATACCCTTGTTGTTTTCTTTGTTTTTCAGAAGAATTTGCTTTCAATGGTGAAGCTAAATCTGTTGTGTTTTCAAAAGGCATGGAACCAACAGCATCTGAGACAACAAGGATTAACATGTTTGTTGGGTTACATGGAATTGGTATGGGAGCTGTGTTTGTTCATCAAATGACTAAAACAGATATATATCCAAGAACGCATTGGTATGTTTTTCATTTTGTTTATCCAAATATATCCAAGGATTAACTGTGATTTTTCATTCTGTATTTTTTTGTTGTATATGTAATTTGTTGGTTTTGTTCCTTGTTTATATGTAGCACATTCCAAAGTTCATTGTATCAATGCTGGATATGCCACAGACTGGAAGTGTTCTTCTGGTATATGGTATACCTGATGGTAACAACATGCTTGCAAACTACTACACATCAACTGATGGAAGAATCCATTTCAGTAACGGGTGGAAAGAGTTTGCTCAGTCAAATGACTTTGAAGAAGGACATGTTGCTCTCTTCATGTTCCATGCAACAACAACTGGTTTTGAGATAACTGTTGATACAATTCGCGACTGATGGAACATGAAGACCACTTATGTTATGGTGCTGTTTGAACACAACACCGGCTGCTACTTTATATGTTTTTCTGTGTTAAAGACTATGAACGTTAGTTGATGTGTATCGTCAGTTGATGTGTAATAATTCTGTTCAAGACTATGTTTTATTTCCTAAGTATGTGTTGTGTAAGAATCTTTTAAGTGCTGCATGTATGTTTATCCGTAAGACTTATGGTACTAAATGTTATTGCTACTACCAACTTATGTTTTTGTTACTCTATTTCTTATTTGTTTTATTGTTGTTTTGTTATTATTGAATGATTGGTGTAATCTGTTGATTTCTCAGACAACATAAAACAAGACAGCATGAAAACCAAAATGGTATTATTTCTTGTTTTGTTAATTTTTACAGTTAGAAACAAACCTGATATGTGTCTTGCTGTTGTTCCTGATTACTTCTGTTTGTTTCAACTTGCAGATTGTTCAAGATATCTGTCTTGGAAGTTTGTAACTGCATCAAAACAGGTAAATATCATTACAAAGAATGTTTAGTTTTTTGCATTTTGATAACTCAAAAAATTGTAGATATTAATGTTGTAGTTCAACCTGAGTTCCTATGATATCATCAGAGAAATTTGCTGAATCTGCAAAGAAAAGAACATCTGTTAATGCAAGATTTTTTGTATGATGCAGGTTTTACATGAGTTTTTCAATGTTTCTTTTTTAATCAGAAGAAAGTGCACACAGATAAGAGAGCAAGAGAGAAGAGAGGAATCATTAGTAATTTTTTCAACTAGATTTGGGGATTTTTTTACCGTAAGTGTAACGCCTCAATCCATTAATGACTTCTTTCTTTGAATCTAGCCTATGCATCTGGGGATCCATTGGTTTTCCTCTTCAGATCTGCTTGTACATGCTGCTTCTATTTTATGTTATTGACGATGGGGAATAGGGGGAGGAAGAGGGGAAAGAGAAAGAGAGATGTTTCCAGATCGAGATCGATCTGGTTGTTGTTAGGAGCTGGGTTTTTAATCTGCTTTTTTTGTCCTGTCTAGATCATAAAGTGGTTTTTGTCGTGTCTAAGATCAATAAAGTGGTTTTTGTCTTTTTCATAGCTGGACCAGCCCAGACAGTCTAATATCAGTAAAGTTGTTTTTGTCTTTTTCATAGTTGGACCGGCCTAGACAAACAAACAACGACCGAAAGAAAAATCCCACCAAAAAGACAAACAAATCTAGTCCTATAATAAGCCCAACAAACAACTGATGTAACAACAACAAAAAAAACTGGGGGTCGGGAGGATACGTTTGTTCGTGCGCTGTGCTCCTGTTGATTTGCGCTGACGTCACCTGACTGTGACATAAGTTATGTCACAGTCGGCTGTGACTTAGAGACACCCATATTAATATCATAAGGACACCAATTACATCCATCCTCTGCAACAACGTATAATCTAGCGGCTCTACGGATGCACACATCTCAGAAAAAAGAAAGAGAAATTACAAAAAAAAGTCCCGCTACAGAGAACTAATCCTCAAAGAAACGACAGTGACACCATCAGAACAACACCAGTAGTCCTCCACTCCAATAACAACGATGCCTTCAAAGAAACAGTGTCCAAGTGCCGTTGTTGCCCGACCAAAAGTCATAGGTTTTCACCCTGGAGAAAGTCCTTACTTACAAAACAATGCCTTCAACAAGGTCATTGCCAGGCACAACCAGCTAAGGCCAGACCTTGGATTTTCACCCTGCAAGATAAGACTGGGAACTCCCCTGTGTTGTCTTCCCGCACCAACTGTCGCTGCAACGAGTCTCAGATCACGCAGTCAGATCTCCGTCGCCACAAGAACAAATATCACCAACGATATCCTCAAATTTCCGCTTTCCTGACATTCTCCGTATCTGACATCACCATGGCTCAAAGCATGGCACTTGGTGGAAACAAACAACAAAGCTTCGCAACTCTCCCACTGAAACAGCCAGAAAAACAAGGTGCGCGCGACCGAATACCTTCCATCCAACAATCTCCAGGTATGATACGTCCATGGGAGTTCGCCGGCGGAGCCTTCCGGAACCCGCCTCTCCATACCAGATCAAGGAGGGCAGACATCAAGCAGATCTTCGTCTTCGTGCGAAAGAAATCAAAAGACCAACACCTTTATTAGATCCGACACAACGATCCCCACACCGTCGGTCGGTTCCCGAAGGACGGATCGAGCAGGAAAAAAGGAAGAGAGCCAAACCGGGAACCACTGCAAACAGCGCCAGAGCCGCCGCCCAGTAGGATCCCAGCACCACGCCTTGACCGCTGCCTACCACGGCGCCCCAGCCGAGGGCCGACCTGGCCTAGATGGCCCCAGATCGAGCCCACGCGGCGCACCCGTAGACGGTCTTCGTCACACCGAGGCCCCTCCCTACGCCACACACACCGCCTCCACCGAGCCACCATGCGCCACCCGCGACCTCCAGATCAGGCCGCGCCATCGCCCCGACCCGCCAAACGCCTCCTGAGCCCCTCTAGCCTTCTGGCGAGGCGTCGTCGCCACCGTGAGGGACTGCGGCGGGCGCGAACGGAGTCTCATGGGGAGCCCGCCACGCGACGATTAGGTTGCCCAGTCGCCCGTGCGCGGAGCGGCCTGGGGAGTGAGCCTAGCTCCTTAAAATGGAGGGAGGATTTCACTTCCCCGGCCTCTGCACCAACTAGGGATGCACACATCCATTAAGCATGAGTACCAGGATTTTTAAACTTGGTTAAACACCAAGCTTGGTTCTCAAGATAAATTGCATGAGTACCAGGAGAGCCTGGTCCTCAAATATAAATAGAAATCTTAATTCGCTTCCATGAGGATTTGAACTTAGGTGTTGGGTTTGTACATTCACTCCCCCAACCAGTTGATCTAGGCTCACTTCCATAAATGGGCTATATGTTTAAAAAATATATAAAAATAGAAAAATATAAAAACTTAAAAATAATAATAAACTCAATGAGTGGTGCTGGACTGACACACGTGCTTCAGGTCTTGGCATAGGCATGGCCTCGACAGGCCATGGGTCAGCACGAGCCCGCTTAGCCATTTGTCGTGTCAGGACACACACGGTCGGGCTAGCATGTTTCGGGTCGGCATGCAAAGATCCTAGTTTGCTCTCTCTCTCTCCTCCCTCATGTCTCCTGTGTCCCTCTTCAGAGAGACACAGGGAAAACCCTAGTTTCATGTCGTCTTCTTTCCCTTCCACTCCCTCCATCTCCCCTCGACACCGCCAAAGGACACGGGTGGTGAATCCCGTGCTACCGGTGATGGAGGCGAGGTGATTTTTGGTGTTCTCTTGACGATGTTGACGGCGGGCGAGCCCGAGCCGCGGTGGCGCGGTTGGATCGTAGACAACATGCTTGGATGAAGCTCATGTGGCAATAACTGAGGTGGACGACACTAATAGTGTGTTGGTACTCCGTGGTTGTCGTATGTGCATTGGACGATTCGGTGGCCTTTGCCGGCGATCTGCCTACTAGGTCTACTGGGTCCAAGTGTTGGTGACGATGTGCGATGATTAGGGTTGCAAACGGAGCGGGCTTGCGGGCAACTCAATTAGGCTTAGCTCACGTGGGCAGTACAACTTACAAACCAGTTCTAATCGATGGATGTAGTGCAATTTAAATAGATCACCCAGTTTTACGGGTCCAAGCAGGCCCGCACTTGCAGCCCTAGCGGTGATGCGTGGATGCGGGGCGGGCCTTCGGTGGCAGACGTACCATCTGGAAAATACGGGCCTAGATCTAGGCACTACGGGTTGAGAGCCTCGCGCGTGCACGTGTTGGAGATATGCCCAAGAGGCAATAATAAAGTAGGTTATTATCATATCTTCATACTTATGATAAATGTTTACATACCATGCTATAATTGTATTAACAGGAAACATTAATACTTGTGTGATTTGTAAACATAAAAGAGTCCCTAGTAAAGCCTCTTGTTAAACTAGCTTGTTGGTTAATATATGATCATGGTTTCACGATCATGAACATAGAGATGTTATTAACAATGTGGTCATATCATTAGGAGAATGATGTGATGGACATACTCCTATAGTTAAGCGTAGCATAAAGATCAAGTCATTTAATATAGTTCATTTGCTATAAGATTTCGATACATAGTAACCTAATTCCTTCGACCATGAGATCATGCATATCACCTTTACCGGATGGATGCTTTGATGACATCAAACACCACACCGTGAATGGGTGGCTATAAAGGTGGCATTGAGTGTTCGGAAAGTATTGGTTGAAACACATGGATCAAGAGTGGATTTGTCCATCCATATGAGATAGATATACTGGGCCCTCTCGGTGGAATGTCATCCAATTAGCTTGCAAGCATGTGACTGGCTCACAAGGGATCACATATCACGGAACGAGAAAAGGGTACTTATCGGTAACGAGGTTGAACTAGGTATGCAGAGATACCGATCATAACCTCGGATAAGTAAACTATCGTGAGACAAAGGAAATTGGTATCGTATGTAAACGGTTCATTCGATCGCAGTAATCGAGAAATATGTGGGAGCCATATGAATTTCCGATTCCTCTATTGGTTATTGTTCGGAGAAGTGTCTCGATCATGTTCGCATAATTCACGAACCGTAGGGAGACACACTTAAGGATTCGACGTTGTTTGAGTAGTTATGGTATTATGAGAAAGAGACAATGTTGTTGAGTCTCGGATGGGATCCGGATATCACGAGGTGATCCGGAATGGTCCGGAGAATAAGATTCATATAAGGAAAGTCCCGTTGAGTTCGGAATGATTCCTGTTTTCATCGGAATGTTCTAGAAGGTTCCGAATGTCCGCAGACTCGGAGGAAGTACATGAATGTGTCATTGCATATTGGAATGATTGCATCATGTACTAAGTGTTCTCTGTTCCAAATATAGGATTATATTGAATCCCAAACTGAAAAGTCAAACGCCGTTTGAAAGTCAAACAGCTAAAACAGAAACGTGGGAAGCAGAAAGAGGAGGTTGAAACCGACTTGGGGAGGAGTCCTCTCCAAGCGGCCGCCAACCAAGGCCGAGTTGGGAGGACTCCTCCCTTGGCCGCACCTCCCACCGATAAAAGGAGGGGCAGGGCCCCCTCCTCAAAACACACAAGTTCCTATCCTCTAATCTAAACCCTAGCCAAAGCCTCCGGTTTAGAGCCGTTTTGGTTTAGAGCTTCTAATTGCCCTAGCCTTCGGTTTAGAGCCTTATAATTGGTGTGTCTAAACCCTAGACCACTATTAGCTCTCTCATACTCCACCATACTCGCTCCGGCTTAAGGCGAAGCCCTGCGAGATCTCCCATCTACTTCCGGTACCACGCCATTGTGCTGCCGGAATCGCGAGGAGAGTGCTACAACCTCCGCTGCCTGCTGGAACAAGGGAGAGGAAGGTCTTCGTCGAGTACCGAACGTGTGACCGTGTCGTGGTGGTGGCACGGCAGATGCCATGGGTAGGCTAAAGTATGGGGCCAATGGATGCTAGTGGGATCTGGGGAGGGAAGATGCAACTGTCTTTACACTCAAGCTGCCAAAGTGATGAACTTTATTTCTCTCTTGATGGGTTACAAGTGCTCCTTGAGCTGTTTACAGGGGGACAATGTGAATCTCCCCAGCCTAACGGTGCTCCTTGAAATCGATCCTCCCCTCAGGGTCCAAACCTCCCCTTATAAAGGGGTGCCTTGGGTGCCCTTAGGGCTGACGAGGCAAGCATATTCGTGGAATATGCTTGTCCCAAAATAGTAGTTCGGCCTCCTTTCCTGTCGCCTTCTAATGACTACAAGGCTCTAGTGGCCCCTCCTGCGTGCCTCGGGCTGTGGACTGTCACCTCCGTGACCTCCTTATGCCTCTAACGCAGGCATCCTTGTCTCTTGTGCTTGGCCCTGCTCGATTCCTTCTAGCTGCGGCTACACTTTGACCTGGCTTCTCCTTCTCCGCAAGCTTCGTATCACTCGGCCTTACCTTGTGTTACTCGCCTGTTCCTTACCGCATGAAGATCATTTGGGTAACCCGGCCGATTTTCTCATTAACTCGGGGGTAACTACTTGATACCTATACATGGGCTTCTTGCCTCCGTTCATCGGCCGACATATTCATGATTCGGCCGACCTAGGCCGTAAGCTCGAAACCAGGGACGGGGTACCTCTGTCTTTCCCGTCTCGACCTACCCGAGGTTAACCCCGACATTAGTCCCGCTGGTGGCCGCCAATAGCTTTGGCCGGGTTATATCGACTTCATTACTTAAGTCTTGTTTCCGAAGCTATGGCCTCGTCCGAGGTTTCCTCGTTCCTTCCATCGCACGCCACGCCCCACGTGTCACCCCATCATTGCTCTTCTAGTTTTTAGGTCCTTCTACAAGCTTTCGACAAGCTACAGTGAACCTCTGCCTGCGCCGCCGCTGACGCCTGTGTCAGCCTCCCCTGGATCGTAACAACTTTTCTTTGTCAGGCCGTTGGTGTGGCTCCACTTACCGTCATGCGTTCGCTGTTCCCACGATCTACACGGTAATCGCCACACCCACGATCCCACTCCCTGTTCGTGGCTTGACTATAAAGAGGGGAAACACGCCCGCAGGGTTCATCTTTCCCCTTATCGCTCGCGTCCACTCTCCTTCTTCCCTTCGCCTGCGTGTTCTCTTGCCGCTCCGCCGCCGTTCATCCGCCAGAGCCTCCGCCGGCGAGGATTCCGCCAGCTGTCGCTACGCCCACGGCCGTGGCTCCGCCACGGTGAGTCCTTTCGACCATCTTGCCCTGATCTCGCCTAGATCGATCCGCTCCGTTTCGTGCTTTGCGGCGGTTCCTCCTCTTCGCCATTGTTTTCGTGCTAAGTTCCGGCGGGCCTTGTAGCTCTAAGCTCCTCCGCCGCCAGTTTTTCCTCCGGCGATCTCTCCGGCGCACCCATGTCTAGTTCGTTTAGCGGTGCTCTTGTTGAGGACGATGACGCTGGCTCTGGGCCCGAGCGTGGATCGTGGCAGGGCTCTTCAGTCACGCGCCATGAGATTGAATGGCTCATCCGAACTTGACGGATTCCTGCCGAGGTTTCCTGCCGTTTACCCGGCAGCGAATCCTCTCCAGTTATCAGAGAGGGCGAGTATGTGGTCTTCATGTCTCACTTCGCCATGCCGGTCTCCCTCTCAGCGATTTCGCTAGAGAATTCTTGATTACTTCGGCCTTCACCGCACACCTTCCTGCGAACGCCATAGCTTCTTTCGCTTTCATCTCCGCCTCGAGGGTTACTTGACTGTGGCCGTCGGGCATGTCCGGTCGAAGTTCTTCCGGATCCGCTCCAACGTCGTTCCCGACAAATCTCTGCATCCTTCCGAGAAGTTGCTCACCCAATGTGGGGCGGCGTCTATTACACCTCGGAGGAAATCCGTGTTCCCCCGTGTCACTGGGTTGGAGTCATGCAAGAAATGGCACAAATCATTCTTCTATGTCAAGAACAGAGGGGCGGAAGACAAGATTCGGCTCCCTCCATTCTCAATTGGCCCACCTTCCAAAGTGAACTGGCTCTATAATCCGAGGAAAACTCATGCCCTGGCCGAGGCCTTCGAGATTCGGCTAAAAGAGTTGATCCGGGCCGGGTTGTGCGGCGAAGACCTGATGGCAACTTTTATTAGTAGCCGGATCTGCCCCTTCCAGCAGCGGACCCACAAGCTATGCTACATGAGTGGTCCTCTTGACCCTAACCGAGTCTCGACCGTGGAGTTGGACAATTACCTTATTCATAAGCGCGTCCGAGCTATCTTCAAGACTGAGATGCCTGAGGATTGGTCTTGGGGGTTAAAACCATTCACCCGCGACCGTCCGCCTCCCGAGGTATGCCTAATCTCCATTACTCTATTTTTCCTCAGTTCCTAGAGACTGGTTTACATGATTTTCTTTCTCCTTGTCCTGCAGAGGTTCGCAGAGCAGAAGAATGAGGACGCCGAAGTTCTGCAGCTCCCTTGGCCCGCAGACAGGAGTACCCCGGATACTGGCGAGCCGGACTCCGAGGAGTTCGTCCCTAAGTCGGATCCTGCTCCGGCTCGAGCTCGCGGCAAAACTTCAGCGCAAGAGGAGGAAGGTGATTCAGACGAGGTCCAAATTCTTGAGGTAGTTGCCGCCATGCCTATTTCTTATGCATTTCCGGCTTCTACTTTCCCAGCTAATCCGGCCGGTCAGGTTCACGACGCCAACCTATTGCTTCCCGGCCTCCGTTACCTCGGGAAGCGCTGGGCTCCTGCTAGTGCCTCGGAGGCGGTTCAAGAAGCGAATAAAGAAATCCGCTCGAATCCTCCCAGCGCAAGACTATGCCCGGGTTCTTTGGGTAAGTTCTTTTGCCTATATTTCTTGTTTCTCTCTTTCTGTTTCCCATACCGACGAATCTTCTTTCTTATTTTTGCAGCGCTCCTCTGTCTGTTAAACCCGGCGGTCCTAGTATGACTAGCCGTCCGATTCGGCCGCCATCTCCTCCTCCCGCTGATGACACCCGAATTCCTAGTCCTATTCGTCCTGCTTCTCCCCCCGCTCCAAATACGTCGCCTGTTCGTCGTGATGCCCCTGAGACCTCTTCCATTGATCTGGATCCGATCCGGCCCTCCGATGTTTTCGTTGAGCCAGCTGTCCCCTCTATGGGCCCCAGCGTTACCATTGAGCCTCCATCTACTCCGGCAGTTTCTACGGTCATCCCGACCTTGGCCGAAAAGGTCGTTGCCTCGCCCTCTGAGCTTATCCTCCGCTGGTCCTAAGGACTCCGTCCCCACTTCGAGGCGAACTTCCTCCGACGCCTCGTCTAAGGAGAAACATGCTATTGCCAAGACTTCTTCTCGAAGGTCTTGCCGCTCTTCTCGACCGAGTATTGCAGACGCTGCGTAAGGAGCAGACCGCCAAAGTCATGTTACCTCGCCACCGGCAGCGACTTGCTCTTCATAAGAGCCTCGCGATCGCTGCGTGGTCGACTGCCGCCTGGGTAAAGTTTTAACTCGGACTAGCGGGAACAGCCTTGAGCGCTAGTTGAGTATGCCAATAATCGGAATGTCCGATCAATTTGAGGGTAATCCACCAACCAACCTTTCCAAATTTTCGACATCGGTACCGTTTTGACCATGCTGCCCGGTTTATCATTGATACCAACAAGATGAATGCGGTAATTATTTTATCTCCGAGTCTTAAATTATTCTCCGATGTTACCATATTCTCTAGTCCCGAAACTTGCAAGGAAATAACTTGTTGTATGCTTGGAAGTTTGACTTAATTTTATTTCTAAGGTTTGTTAGTCCGCCATCTAGTTCATAGTTTATTCGGACTTGGTGTAGCTTTGAATATCCATCCACCTAGAGCCGAGTTAAGTCCTTCTTGACTCGGATCCGCATAGCTTTGAATATCCGACCACCTATAGCGAATTAAGCTTTGCATGATTCGGATCTAGTTTAACTTTGAAGATCTAGCCACCTAGATCCAGTCTAGTCCTTCTTGACTCGGATCTAGTATAGCTTTGAATATCCACCACCTAGAGAAGTGAGCTTTGCTTGATTCGGATCTAGTTTAGCTTTTAATATCCACCACCTAGATCTGAGTTAAGTCCTTCGGATTTGATTTAGTATAGCTTTGAATATCCGACCACCTAGAGCCGAATTGAGCTTTGCTTGATTCGGATATGGTATCGCTTTGAATATCCAGCCACCTAGAGCCGAATTAAGCTTTGCTTGATTTGGATCTGGTATAACTTTGAATATCCAACCACCTAGAGCGAATTAAGCTTTGCTTGATTCGGATCTGTATTGCTGAATATCCATACCTAGAGCCGAATTAAGCTTTGCTTGATTTGGATCTGGTATAGCTTTGAATATCCAGCCACCTAGAGCCGAATTAAGCTTTGCTTGATTCGGATCTGGTATCGCTTCTACTTGTTGTTTTATCATTTTGCTCCATTGCTCAGGTTGCACATGACCGACGGACCGCCGAGTTCCAGAGGTTGCTTTTTTCACAGTCGGAAGAGAAGTACGAGAAAGTTCTCGCCTGGCAAAGAAGGCCGATAAGTCGATAGTTCGTTTCCTTATTTCCATATTTCTCATATACTCGCGGAATGCCGGCTTACTTCTTGTTGAATAGGTAATATCAATAACCTCAATCTCCGCCTTGAAAAGAAGATCAAGACCTTGGAATGTTAGTTTCCTTTCTACTTTACTCCTTCTCCCTTTAGTATCTATGCTAAGTTTCCTTATTGCGTTGGGCTGTGGTAAAGCCGAGTTGAAAGACTTTGCAATGTCGCAACAAGATTGCGTGCCCATGCCCCGACGTGATGCTTCATTTTTAGAACAAAGCAGTTCATCATTCGCAACTACAAGAAAAAGATGATGAGATAGCTCGCTTTGAGATCCGAGGTGAATACACTCAAGCTCTCTCAAGTCCGAGCTAGAAAAGGTCGACCAAGAATTTTCCGAGGAAAAGAATCGGTGACTGGATATCTGAAGACAAAGAACTCCTCGTCGCCAAACTTAAAACTCGCGGTTTGAGCGAGGAAATTGCTCGTTTCGAGAAGAGTAAAGCTGCTTGGGCCAAAGACCTTCAGATAATGATGAGCTACATTCATCGTAAGTTATTTGGCATGGCCGAACTATATTTTCTTTGTTGTCGCTGCTACCCTTTGACATGACCATGTTTTGCGCAGATCACTTTCCCGAGGCCAAACCCGTGAGTTCTAAAGCTGTTCTTGCAGCTCGCGCTCGTCGAGGTGAACCGGTTGCTGTTGACTTTGAATATTCGATGGAGGATTTCTTGGTTGCTGTTGGTGCTGCAGTTGGTCCGATGAAAATTATGGGCCGGGACCTGGTGCAGGCCGCTATCCGAGCTTATCATGCACTCTGGCCGAATACCTCAGGGACTCCTGATATCAATGAAGTCAAGTTATTGGTGACAAGGCTGATGGCATCTGAGAGACAGTTGAGTCTTTGGAGAGAATCTGCTGCGCGTGCTGGTGCCGACATGGCCCTTACTGTAATCATGTCATGGTATGAAGACATCTCTCTTGACATTCTGAGGAATCTGCGCACTGGCTCCCGCTGGGTTGAAGATCCCACCTTTGTTGCTCTTCGGCAAGCTCGGGCTTTCCAGCTCGTCGAGTACGCCGACGTGCACACTTGGAATGAAGGGCCGAGTTTTCTCCCCGATCCGGATCAGGAGGTCGCGGCTGAAGGTGCTTCGGGTGATGATTCAGCTGAGCACGGGGAAGGTGAAGATGATTCGGCCACATCCGATAGCTCCAGCTCAAGCTCGGATAGCAACGGTGATGCGCGGTCCTCCTCCAAAGGCACCGGGCATTCTACCGCACGTACTGACGCTCCTGAACAACCCCGTGATACCGCCGAAGTTGCACCTGGGTCGGCGGAGGGCGAGGCGACCTCAGTCGAAGTTCCTCCTACTTCGGAGTGCCCCGCACCTGAGCAAGGAGCTGCCCCTCCAACGAACAACGCCTAGGTTATTTGCGATCCCTGGTATGCCGGGCGTATAATGTAGACGAAAAATTTGTCAACTCGTATGATTCGAACTTCTTTTGCTATGTGTTGTTGAGATTCTTTGTTAAGTGGATGCTCGTCCGAATTCTTGCCTTGCTGGCTCGTAATTTCTTCATCTTTTAGGGCTCAACTTTGCCGTTATTTTGATGATCTTATCCAGGCATTAGCGCTGAATATCTACGCTATTGACCTGTTTTGAATATAAGTTAACTACTCCGTTGTGGGAGCAAGCAACAATCGCTGGATCGTTGCATCGTCCGAACTTCCTTATATAAATCACGTTTGAGGTGGTATAAAACTGATATGATTGCGTTTAGCATAGGTTTGAGGTATCATACGGTAGTCCCCGAATCGTTGCTTTAGATGCCGAGGTTTAAGTGTCAATACGCTTTTGACATATCATATGATAGTCCCTGAGTCAATGTTTTTGGCACCGAGGTACATATTCGTAACATGAAAGGAACACAACATACAAGCCCCAGTCACCGCTCGTCGCCAATGTTCAAGTATGTAACGCAAAGAAATAAATATACCATATGGCAGTCCCCGAGTCATTGCTCTGCGTCGAGGTTCAAACATATAATACGAAATAATCATTACATATGGCAGTCCCCGAGTAACTGCTCTGGGTGCCGAGGTTTAAACATCTAACATGAAATAACATAACATATTGTAGTCCCCGAGTAACTGCTCTGGGTGCCGAGATGCAAATACATCATTGGATTTTGACCTTGAGATAGAACGCTACGAGTAAAATGGCCGAAGTAAAGCCACATTCCGTGGCGCTTGCTTTCTTCACCAGCTTTGTTCCGCCTTGTTCTCTCCGTGGATTGAGCATCGATCGATAATATGCATCGTGCAATGCTTTGCTCACGATAAATGGTCCTTCCCATGGGGTGATAATTTGTGCATGCCGTGCATACTGCACATGGGAGGACTAAATCTCCTTCTTTGAATACTCTTGGATTCACTTTCTTGCTGTGATATCGCCGTAAGTTCTGTTGATAAATGGCCGATCGTGATAATGTCAACTCTGGCTTCTTCCAATGGTCTACGGCATCTTGCCGAGCTATTTCATTTGTTTCGAGGTTGTGTACTAAGCAACCCTTGGCGAGTCATAGATTATGTCGGTCATAGTACGGCCTCGCCCGTACCGTAAAGAATGGAGTGTAACTTGATCTATTCGGAGTAGTCCGAGGCTCCATAACACGCTGGGATTTCTTCGATCCAACATCCCGCCGACCTGCAAAGGTTCAACAAGTCGTGGTTTTATTCCCGATAACACCACCATTAGATCTTTCAACTTGCCCATTGGATCTTGGGTGGGCCACCGAGGCAACATCTAGTCTTATGTGCTTCTCTTGGCAAAATCTAGAAGGCTCATACGCAAAGTTCGTGCCATTATCCGTAATAATGCTATGTGGGTATCCGTATCTCAAGATGATATCCTTGAGAAATTTCACTGTTGTGTGCCCATCACACTTTTTGATTGGTTTTACTTCAATCCACTTTGTGAACTTGTCTACCACAACCAAGATGTGGGTCATTCCTCCTCTCGGCTTGAAAGGTCCCACCATGTCTAAACCCCATACGTAAAATGGCCAAGTGATGGGTATTGTTTTTAACTCGGCCGACGGCATATGTATTCTGGTTGCATATCTCTGACACCCATTGCACTTCTTAACTAATTCTTCTGCCTCTTTTAACGCCGTTGGCCAGTAAAATCCATGCCTGAAAGCCTTGGCTACTAAAGCGCGAGATGAGGCATGGTGCCCACATTCTCCTTGGTGTATGTCTAGAAGGATTTCCTGACCTTCTGTGGAACTCACGCACTTCTGCAATATGTTTGTCACGCTTCTCTTATATAACTCATTGTTTATGATTGTATAGGCTTTTGCTCTTCTGATGGTTTGTCTGGCTAATATTTCATTACTCGGCAATACCGCGTCTTTTAGGTACGAAAATATGGGTTGCGCCCATATCGGCGTTACTCTTTCTGCAGTGATCTCACTGTCTATTTCCATGTTTTCTGCCGACGTATATACCTCGGCTCTCTCCATGATTGCTATTACCTCGGCTGTCCCTCTCTTTAGGGATTAATCTTCTGCGGATCTACCTCCATTGGCGTATGATTCTCTGCAGAACTTGCTGGGATAAAGATTGATTCGGACTCTGGTGATGGGTTTATTGATGGTTTCCTGAGGTGCTCCAGGGCAATACCTGGCGGAATTGATTGCCGGGTTGATCCTAATTTTGACAATGTGTCAGCAGCGTCATTTTCTGCTCGTGGTATGTGGTGGAATTCACATCCTTCAAAATATCCACTTATCTTTTGCACATGGAATCTGTATAAAGCCATATTAGCATCTAATGCGTCCCAACTGCCCGATACTTGCTGTACTACTAGATCCGAGTCACCGTAGCATAGGATTCGGCGTATACCAATTTCTTTTGCCACTTTCAATCCATGAACTAGTGCTTCATATTCAGCTACATTGTTGGATGCGGCAAAATGTATTTGCAGTACATATTTCAACTGATCTTTTTTAGGCGAGGTTAGCACTATTCCTGCTCCCAAACCGTTCCTTAGTTTGGAACCATCAAAATGCATTGTCCAGTAATTTGGATCCGGTGGTGGCTCATATTGCACCTCGCCCGATCTACGAGAAAGTCGGGCGACTGAGATTTGATCGCATCTCTTCTATCAAATTGTGGAGCATACGGTGATAACTCGATTGCCCATTTTGCTATTCGGCCACTTGCATCTTTGTTGTTCAATATGTCGGCTATGGGTGCCTCACAGATTACTTTGATGGGGTGCTCTTCAAAGTAATGCTTAAGCTTTTTTGCCGACATATATACTCCATAAGCCATCTTCTGATAGTGCGGATAATTCTGCTTTGAAGTGGATAATACTTCAAATAGATAATATACTGGCCTCTGAACTGTCTTACCCTCTTCAAGTCGTTCCACTATAACCACAGTACTAACTACTCGATTGGTAGCCGCTACATAGAGTAGCATAGGTTCTTTCGATAATGGAGAAGCTAAAATGGGTGCCGTAACTAGCATCTTTTTCAACTCATGAAATGCAAGGTCCGCTGGGAGTCCAAATTGAATTTGTCCGACTTTCTCATCACCGATAAAGTGGCGGTTTTTCTCCTAGCCGACATACAAATCGACTAAGCGAGGCCAGCAGCCCGTGAATTTTGTACATCGTTCAAGCATCTCGGCAGCCCGGCATCGATCTGGAGCGCTTTAACGCCGGAAGGATCGTCACGCGATCTTGAGATCGGGAAGTGTACTACATCACCCACGAGAATGTGCTCGTTAAACGCTTTGGAATCTTCGAGGGTAAGTTATTCCATCGACTCGTTGCTACAATCTAGTATATAGATCTTGGCTTGTTTGTTTGTACGATAGAAAATTTTGTTTTCCATGCTACGAACCCCTCAAGGGTATCGAGCGTGTCTATATATAGATCTGCATGAGTAGAACACAATGGTCATTGTGGGCATTGATGCTTTTATTGTCGATTGCTTCTTGTACTTTGCATCTTGCGGTATGTTGGGATGAAGCCGGGCTAACCTTACATGACATCGTTCATGAGACTTGCTCACGCTTGACATGCAACTTGTATTGCATAAGTGGCTTTATGGTGCTGTTTCTCCTAGCATAGTTAAGATCCAATTTACAACGGTGATTAACAATACTAGTATCAATGTTGTGGTTCTTGTTCGTAAGTTAGAACGACACTTATTAAAAGCCCCAAACCACGTAAAATATGCAAAGAAAGTAGAGGCGTCTAACTTTGTTTTGCAGGGGTGTGCAGTGATGTGATATGGCCATGATTGTGATTATATATGATGTATGCAATGTTCCTTATTGTAAGTCGACAACCGGCAGGAGCCATATGGTTGTCTTTAATTTCTGTTAAGACCCGCGTGTCTATTCAAAGTAGTTGTAATAGTTGAAGCCGGTGGACGACAACCATGGAGAAGCATCATTGACCTTGATGCAATGTTGGTGATGATGGAGATCATGTTCGTGCTAGAAGATGGAGATCGGAAGCACAAAGAAGAAAGGCCATATCATATCACATATTATGAACTGCATGTGATGTTAATCCTTTATGCATCTTGTATTTCTTAGTAGACGACGGTAGCATTATGAGATGATCCCTCATGCACATGAATTTCAAGTCATAAAGTGTTCACCCTTAGTTAGCACCGTTGCTAAAGCTTGTTGTTTCGAAGCACCACGTGATGATCGGGTGTGTTAGATTCTGCAAGTGTATACAACGTGAGCAAGCCATTTGCTCATGCGGAAACTAAGGTTTGATCTTGACGAGCCTAGCATGTATGAGACATGGCCTCGGGAACACGGATTACCGAAAGGTAGAGCATGAGTCATATAGTAGATATGATGAACATGTTGATTGTTCGCCATTGAAGCTATATCAACTCTCGTGATGATCGGTTTTGATGTGGTGGATTTGGTTCGTGTGATCACTAAAACAATGTGAGGGATATTGTTTTGAGTGGAGTTCACCTAGATTAATTTAATTATTAATTAGAACTCAATTTATCATAAACTAAATCAAAGTGAATTTGCATAGTTGTAGTCATTGGCATCCGCTACCACCTTGCGCTTAGTTATAATTGAGATGATAAAACTATAAAATTCTGGTTAGTTACTTTACGAACTGGTATCGTATTGTTTTAAGTGTTAATCTAAAGTTTAAAAGTCCTATTGCAAACTTTCAAGAAGTTCCGTTACTCCATGAGGTTTAATAATTAGTATTAAATCAAGAGTAACAATTCCAAGTGTTAGTATATAAGTATCATGTTTGTCTCCATGATTCTTGATATTCAAAGGATTCTCTTAATATCAAGGTTATCTAGGATCTGAAAGAGTTGTTTCGAAACCATGATGTGTGGAAGATATTGTGATATCTGAAAGAAGTTTTGGTTACAACATGATAGAGTATAATATGGCAAAGTTCATGTTCTCATATTTTGATGAGAATTTGCAAAAGGTTGGAGACACTTGTTGTCCTAATCCACCAAAAGGTTTTGGATAGCAACATTATACTCATAATTCATCGTTATAAGCTAAAAGTAGCTTGATCATGGACGATTCCATGATAAGGGTGAATATTTGATGTAGGTAAAATGTTTACTACACCAAGAGATTACTAAAGAAAGGAATTTGAAAGAACACCAAACATTTGATGATGGTGATCTACTTCAAAGTGCAAGTCCAAAGACATTGGTATTTAACTATACACACTTTGGATTATGTGTCATATGTATGACTCCACTATTGATGTTGATAGATTCTTTCAAACAGAAAAGGAAATACTGAAAGAGAATCTCATAAATATATGGCAGAAAAGAAAAGACTAGAATTGTTCAGTTTAAGTATATAGATGATATACATGTTATGGCTATATTCTTTGCTTATTAAACAATGTGGTTCTTAAGTATTTGATACTGAATTTGTTGGTGTGAATCGTCATACGAAACAACACAATTCATGAACTACAATGGCCTAAGTAACTAGCAAAAGAATATGTGATGATATTCATCGAGAACAAATAAAGGGTTATTGTGTTGCTCGTTAAACATCGAAGCTTGCCTTCAAGATTTGTTTTATCAGGTATTATGAGAACAAAAGGGTTGTTCAAATAATTGCCGTAATCCATAAAAGATGGATGATTCACAAATCTCGTTGGAGAAATCACATCCATAAAACTAGTGCTAAAAATGTCGAAAGACAAATTGATTAAAAGATCACTTAGGAAGTGACATCGCCGTTTAAATTATATTGAAAGAAAACATGAAGAAAATCCATATGGATGGAATTTTGGAGTCTATTTGATTTTGATCAAATGACGCCAGAAACTTTCCTAGAGATAATTAAAACTTCGTTCATAGGCCAAAAGGGAACGAATGACTAGCTTATTGGAACTTGTACATATTGTTGTACGAAATCCATTATGTGTAGTCAAAAGCGATGGATTTCAACTTCATATGCTTTCTCCAAAAATTTGAGTGAATATATGAATATTTACTTAATAAGGATAAAGTATGAAACAATTGAAAAGTTCAAAGACTTTCAAGATGAAGTGCAAAATCATTGTAACAAGAATATGAATAGTTTATGATAAGATCATAAAGGAAAATATTTAAGTTACAAGTTTAGCATAATACCTAAGATTTAAGGAATCGTTCCGGATTTGCATTTCAAACACCATAAGAGTATGGAACGCTCGAGATATGTAATTAAACCTTGTTTGACATGGTAAGATCAAAGGTATAATTCATAAAACTGCCATTATATTTTAAAGATTAAAAGCTTTAGAGATTACCATTTTTCCACTGAAAAGAGCTCCATCATAATCCGTTGAAATGACACCATATAACGTTATGGTTTGGGATAAAACCCAAGTTGTCCTTTCTTAAACATTGGTATGCTATGCATAAGAAAGATGTTTGCAACCAAAGTCGGATGAACCTGTCTTTGTATGTTATTTCGAATAACTGTTAAGTAATCCTCCATAACATCGGAGACAAAAGTGTTTGTCACTTAAAACGTCAAGTTTCTTTGAGAAGGAATTTTTCGTGAAAATTTAAGTGGGAGGACAATAGAACTTTGATAAGGTTAAAAGAACCTTAGTTGTATGTGCAGAGTTGCGCATCGCCGAAAAGTGTTCCGGAGGCAGCAACTAAGCTCATGGCTCACGTACCTCAAAGGTTGTGGTCACGGAGATCCAAGTTCCTATTGAAACAAGTAGGTCGGATGAACAATCAAATACCAAGATTTGAGGGTTGAATCATTATTTGAGAATAATGAACCGACTACATGCAAAGAAGCGGTGATGGGCCCTGACTCCGTCAAATGGCTTGAAGCCATAAAATCCTTGATAGTTCCATTCATGAGAAATCAAGTTTTGAACTTGAAGGACCTTCGAGAAAGGTGTAAGACCTTACAGTTGTGTCTGGATCTATAAAGAAATAGACATGGATGTTTCACATCTATAATCGACATGTTGGGAAAGAGTTCACAACAATGTTCAAAGGTTGACTATGACAAGATTTGATCTTTCATAGTGATATTTAGTCTAGACGGATTAATGTAGCAACCACTACATATAATTTTGTTATATGATAGTTGAATAAACAAAACAAGTTCTTCTAATAGAATCGTTACCTAGGACATGTGCATAACACGGTCCATAGGGTTTTGTTAATTCATAGGATGCTAAAAGCATATGCAAACTTCAATGGTTGAAATGAGCAGCGCGGAGTTGGAATCTTCACTATGATGAAACTGTTAAAGGAGTTTAAAAGTTCATTAGAGACAATGAAGATGCTTGCATTTGCAAGAAATTAAGTGGGAGCGCTAAGACATGTTTCTAATATATTATGTGGAAGACATATTGTTGATTGGAAATAATGTATCTTTTATTAACACATATTAAGAATTTCATCCCGATGAAAGACTTAGGCAAAACCCAAATATTTGGCATCAATAGACGCTAATATGGTTGTGCCAGAAGTACATAGACGAGATATTGAATGAGTTCAATATAGAAACTACAAGAAAAGGTTCTTGTCGCACAGAAAGGATTGAAAGAGTTCAATGTTGATGATATATTCAAGTGTGTTGACATTTGGTAAAGTGAAACAAATAATCAAGTATAGATTGATACTTGATGTATGAAATCACAAAGAGTATTTATATCAATCATATTGTGATATGTACAAATCCATATATGTCCTATGCTCTAAATGTTGTGAGCATATACCAGAATGATTCGTAAGATGATCATTGGACAATGGTAAGGATATTCTTATGATCTTTTGGAAGGACTAAGAGTATATTATTTGTAGAAGTGACAAATAGATGGTTAGTTCATTGTAAAAGTACTACATTGATACTAGCTTTGTCACAAAGTACAAATTAAGTTTATCTCAATCTAAACTAAGGGTGGCACAATATAATGGAAAGTGAGTTCCATAATGGATTTGGATGAGTTCCAAAGTTAAGACATTGTGATAGATACTACAACAAAAGGCTAAGTATATGACTGCTATTATAGCGACAAAGAGGGCATTTGTGTCAAGTAGTTTGTTATCAAACTAGGTGTAGTTCACAGAGGGATAATACTATGAAGATATATTGTGCGACAATATTATCAACATGTTTTAACCCCAAAGAACTAAAGGTCACACCGAAAGACCAAATTTATACAAAGCCATCTCATTAGAGAATGAGTGATGCGTAGAGACGCAAAGACATGCAATTACACACGGACCTGGAAGTGTCAGATCCGGAGATCAGTTGACCACTAGCAATCGTGTACATACAACACCGGAAATCCATAGGTGTTATATACACAAAGGTTTGAAACTAGATTATTGACTCTAGTGCAAGTGGGAGACTGTTGGAGATATGCCCAAGAGGCAATAATAAAGTAGGTTATTATCATATCTTCATACTTATGATAAATGTTTACATACCACGCTATAATTGTATTAACAGGAAACATTAATACTTGTGTGATTTGTAAACATAAAAGAGTCCCTAGTAAAGCCTCTTGTTAAACTAGCTTGTTGGTTAATATATGATCATGGTTTCCTGATCATGAACATAGAGATGTTATTAACAACGGGGTCATATCATTAGGAGAATGATGTGATGGACATACTCCTATAGTTAAGCGTAGCATAAAGATCAAGTCATTTAATATAGTTCATCTGCTATAAGCTTTCTGATACATAGTAACCTAATTCCTTCGACCATGAGATCATGCATATCACCTTTACCGGATGGATGCTTTGATGACATCAAACACCACACCGTAACTGGGTGGCTATAAAGGTGGCATTGAGTGTTCGGAAAGTATTGGTTGAAACACATGGATCAAGAGTGGGATTTGTCCATCCATATGACGGATAGATATACTCTGGGCCCTCTCGGTGGAATGTCATCCAATTAGCTTGCAAGCATGTGACTGGCTCACAAGGGATCACATATCACGGGAACGAGAAAATAGTACTTATCGGTAACGAGGTTGAACTAGGTATGCAGAGATACCGACGATCATAACCTCGGATAAGTAAACTATCGTGAGACAAAGGGAAATTGGTATCGTATGTAAATGGTTCATTCGATGTAAGTAATCGTAGAAATATGTGGGAGCCATATGAATTTCCAGATTCCTCTATTGGTTATTGTTCAGAGAAGTGTCTCGATCATGTCTGCATAATTCACGAACCGTAGGGAGACACACTTAAGGATTCAACGTTGTTTGAGTAGTTATGGTATTATGAGAAAGATCCCGAATGTTGTTCGGAGTCTCGGATGGGATCCGGGATATCACGAGGTGATCCGGAATGGTCCGGATAATAAGATTCATATAAGGAAAGTCCCGTTTCGGAGTTCGGGAATGATTCCGGTGTTTTCATCGGGAATGTTCTAGAAGGTTCCGGAATGTCCGGCACTCCGGAGGGGAAGGGGTACATGAATGTGTCATTGCATATTGGAATGATTGCATCATGTACTAAGTGTTCTCTCTGTTCCAAATATAGGATTATATTGAATCCCAAACTGAAAAGTCAAACGGCCAGTTTGAAAGTCAAACGGCTAAAACAGGAAACTGAGGAGGTTGAAACCGACTTGGGGGAGGAGTCCCTCCTCTCCAAGCCGGCGCGCCAACCAAGGCCGAGTTGGGGAGGGACTCCCTCCCCTTGGCCGCACCTCCCACCTATAAAAGGAGGGGCAGGGCCCCCTCCTCAAAACACACAAGTTCCTATCCTCTAATCTAAACCCTAGCCAAAGCCTCCGGTTTAGAGCCGTTTTGGTTTAGAGCTTCTAATTGCCCTAGCCTTCGGTTTAGAGCCTTCTAATTGGTGTGTCTAAACACTAGACCACTATTAGCTCTCTCATACTCCACCATACTCGCTCCGGCTTAAGGCGAAGCCCTGCGAGATCTCCCCTCTACTTCCGGTACCACGCCGCTGTGCTGCCGGAATCGCGAGGAGAGTGCTACAACCTCCGCCTTTCTTTGGAACAAGGGAGAGGAAGGTCTTCGTCAGTACCAAACGTGTGACCATTGCGGGGCGCTCTTGGAGCATGGCCGGAAGGATCGTCTGCGATCTTGAGATCGGGAAGTGTACGACTACATCACCCACGAGAATCTGCTCTCGTTAAACGCTTTGGAATCTTCGAGGGTAAGTTATTCCATCGACTCGTTGCTACAATCTAGTAGATAGATCTTGGCTTGTTTGTTTGTATGCGATAGAAATTTTTTGTTTTCCATGCTACGAACCCCTACAACACGAGCCTAGTGGTGTCGTCCTCATTGCTGATTGTCTTTTGTCGGAATCTCTCGTGCTGATTCGTGTCTGGGATGGTACCGGCTGTGGCATCCCGCAAAACCACTACTAGAAAATCGCGTTGTTTTTTGTGCATTGCATCATCATGACCGCATGCTCATGTCATCATGCCACATTGCATTTGAGCATCGTCATCATCTTGCATGTGCTTGTATAAAACTATTTTCAGAAAAACATATTTTTGTTTTCTAAACGCCCGTCTTTGTTCAAACACAAAACCGGGCCTCCGGATTAATTTGTTTTGTCGGTCAACGATTTGCAAAAGTCCCGTTTGTAAATAATAAAATATTTAATTATTTTTAGGGGGGGCAGTCGAACGGGCCGATTCGACCCGGAC
This sequence comes from Avena longiglumis, assembly GCA_030063025.1. Classification (NCBI taxonomy): domain Eukaryota; kingdom Viridiplantae; phylum Streptophyta; class Magnoliopsida; order Poales; family Poaceae; genus Avena; species Avena longiglumis. Next base: position 72,656,469 of record CP125976.1, on the reverse strand, counting down.
GACCACCCCCAGAACAAATCGGTCCACCCAAAAATCCCTAAACTACCTAGTCCTAATCTACCCACCCCTCCAGCCACCTCACCCCACCCAATCCGCTCTCACCACCTCACCTCTCTCCTCCCACCACTCCCTAGCTGCCACGCCAACTCCCTCCTCTCTCACCCCTCCCACTTGTTCCACCCCACACCACACACACACGGCAGCACCCACTCACCCAACCTCCCCGGTCCCACCCGTCAGCCCCACCTGGACCCACGCGCAACCCCACTGGCCGCTCCCTCTCTCTCCCTCAACCGTTTCCCCCCACCAACCCCGATCCCTTCTCCTCAAGGCGTCAGAACTGCCCGCCCACCCACCCGCGCCTCCGCCCTCCACCTCCCTCGCCGCCCCTCCTCCACCGCCCTCGCCTCGCGCTCGCTCCCCTGGCCCGTCCTTCCGCCGCCAGGAGGCCGTCGCTCCGCCCTCTGCTGGAGCCGCCAACCGCCTCGTCTCACGGCTCCTCCCGCCCTCTACCGTCTCCCGGGCGACCTCATGGCGCCGCCTCGCCCGCCTCCGGCCCGCGTCCCTGCCCAGCGTGGCTCCTCCGAGCTCGGCCTTCCTCCCGCCTCCGCTGCTTGGCCCGACCTCGCCGACGAGCCCGCCTCGCCAGCCCGTCCTCTTCCACCTCATGCGGCCCGCGCGTATCTCGCCCGTCGCGGCACGCCTCCTCCCTGTCGGCCTCATCCTCTCGCACCGCCGCCTCAAATCGCCTCGGCCGCCTGCGGCCATCCTCCATCGGCCCCTCCTCGCGCTCGCCCCGACCCGCTTCACCGCCTTCTCGCCTCGGCGCCGCCGTCTGGCGCCCCGCGTCGACCCCCTCGCTCGTGGACCGCCGTCGGCCCCTCTCTGTCGCAGGCGCGGCCTGCAGCGGCTCACCGCGTCCTCCCGGCCACGCCGCCCTCCGGCGTCGCGCCGCGACCTCCCCGAGCGCCGTCCTCTTCGTGTCCCAGCGTCCGAGGTCCCTGCAGAGCCGCTGCCTGTTCTAGCTGCTTCTCCGGTCGCAGATGCCAAGATAGTGGGAGGTCGGACAAGGGATACTCTGGTTCGGTGCGACCTAAGACCATCGGCTAACGATCCACGCACATCACCGACCACAAGATCTTCAACATGGCCCCCGATGACAAGATTGATTCTGTCAAGTACCCGCAAGATCTTCTAGAGTCACTGCTGCTCGAAGGCCATCGACACAAGTTCCAGTTCACGAAACAACAAGTACTCCGACATGGAACCCTGAAGACCCCGTTGTCGAGCCCCAAGTTCGCCACCGATGATCAGGATGATACCCCAAGATCGCCTTCCCGGAATTTGACGCCTCGATCCTGCGGGCCCGAAGACCACGGATGCGACAAGGTCTACCTCACGGAACACCGAGAACTCCCCCCCTGAACGCCAAGGTCGCCGACACGGATGCGCCAAGTACTTCCTCGAGGACGCCCAGTTCTTTACCCGGACACCGAGACCCTGGACGACAAGTTCTCCTTCCCGGAAGCATTGATGCTCGTGCGACAAGATCTACTACCCCGATCCGAAGACCCTAATCCCGGAGTCCGAGAACGATCCGTCGAACCCTGAACCTTGAGACCGAACCCCGAACCCCGGAACCCCAAGTTCGTCGAGACCCCCTAATGTGTGACCCCTTTTCCCGAGCCCTATTTTTATAAATGAAATATCAAATTGTTGCATATCAACTTGTTCATGTTTGCATGCATATTTGTGTGGTTTGGGGGCCTTATGCTGATTCACCATATAATTAAATATGGGGCCCATATGCGGGCAAATCTAGTCTCATATTGGCCTCATTTAAATTTGTGTAGCGTACCGGTGCTATCTTTTATCTTGATAATGCAACATTTAAATTGCGGGATAGTTAAACAACTTGAACCATTTAATTAAATGTCGGGACCCCGGTTCCGCTTAATATGACCTAATTGCATCGCACCTTTGCCATGCCATGCATCATACATGCATCATGCCCGATCTTCTGCCGTTGTATTAAATATTGCATCCGGTGATTATTCTAGTGTTTTGCTTCTTCGCGGATAAGGCCGTTGAGTTGATGTGAGCTTCGCCCCGATCTTCGGTTGAACCTTCGGCAATGCTTTTCAGGCGAGCATCTTCCCCTTTCTACCTATCTTACTTTTATAGTATTTATTCCCTCCTGTTGATCTATTGCTATCGGTGTCGCGTTGCTCTAGTTTTCGTACCCGTGATATCCCTTGCAGCCGTATATTGCCTTGGACACATCCTATTACCTGCTGTTTGGTAGATAGTTGGACTTGCGCGTCGTAGTCGCTTGCTCCAGATCTTGCGTGTCGTCGATTACCACGCTTGTTGGTGTATTGCCGCATGTTGATGTTGGATATGATCTTGGCTTTACTTATCGTTCACTTTAATTCCTGTTTAACAACTAAAATTGAAGTAAGTAAGCAGAGGCATCGGTGGGTGATAGATAATATTTGGTTTCCGACCGCCCACTTGTGTCCCGTAGGACCCGAGTAGTTGATACATGTTCCTTGATTTATCGCGCTATCCACATCCGGGAGGATTATGGGACCCCCCTGAGCCAGAGCTTGATTCAGTCTTATTTCTTGGGGCCACAAACTAGTTTGAGGTTTCATTTACTATCCTGTACTTATGCCATGCTACTGTATTATTTACAATTGTGCGATGGATAACACACTGTATTGTTTAGGTAAGCGGAATGTTTTCGCGGTATCGACAAGCCAGTTTGGGTTCCCGATCGTTCTACCATTGTCGCAAACCTTGAGTCTGTCTCGAGTCACCGTTGGTCTACTCAATGGGGTGGCCCCAAATATTTCTCAATCCTGATTGCTTTGTCGTGAAGGCCTCGTTGGGTTTTGATTTGGTTTTTCCGAGGTTGATCGAGCGTGTGTTGCTATTGGTGCACCCCGGCCGGGTAAAAACTTTCTGAAAGCCGTGTCCACGGTTATGGACGACTTGGAGCACAGTATCTCGATCATAGACAACTATAACTAAAGTAGTGCTATAAATTTGACTTTATAATGACTAGTAATCAGCTTCACTATAATGGAATGGCTAAATAATACTGCCCACAATTGCTTGCTTGGTTTGTCGCTTGCGACGATCGTATTTGACTAGTAAGTATTGCAACTACAACGGAATGGCTAAATAAAAGTACCAACAACTGCTGGGTTTTGGGTTATCTCATGCTAATTGTATCTGATTAGTAAGTGTTGCTACTATAACGGAATGGTTAACTAAAAGTGCCCACTGCTTACTTTATCAGGATGATTATCTAAACCTGACTAGTAATTGCTGCAACGATAACTGAATAAATAAAACTGCCAACTGTGTGAGTTCCTCGGTTGACTTCCTCGTTTGGTCTCGAGGGGGAAACACCAAGATGGGTTTGCTTGGTGGTAGCATCAGGTTGGTTCCGGATAGGTCTTTCTTACCCCTCTCTGATAACCGCTAGATGTATCGAGTCTCTATAGGGAGTTCAGTGCATGCCGCTTGATCCACCATACCTATGGCGAGGACCGAATTCTAGTCTCGCTGTCTTGGCCTCGATCTTGACGCCTCTTTTCCTTTGCCCTTGTCGGCACCCTTTTGTTTAAGCAGGTTTTGAGATCGGCGTCGTTAGCGGGGTTACCCTTCCGGCTTGGCCTGGGCAGGTTATGGGCCATTGGTTATTCTTGAGGCTCTTAGCCCCATTTGCATCTTGTCCGTAGCTGGACGCTCTATCGTCTTCAAGGTGATTTGGATCTTTGTGTATTATATCTGTATTCTTGACTCATGGAGTCGTGTTGTATATATATATCTGTTCTGTGGGTCCCATCGAGGACTGTTGTGTAATGTTATTACTTCGTTTTCCACCCGCACGAAAGTGCCTGGTGGGCACCTTTGAATCGTTTCTATGCGGGTTTGGCGGGTTTCGCTAAAACTTGCATAGGTCCGATTCTGAGGGTGTTACACCGGCCCGGGCGGGCCTAGAACTAGCGCAACAGACTCATCAACGCCGAGTCATGCTCAGGCACTACCTACTGATGGAGAGGGGTTAGGCTTCTCGCCTCACTAATCTAGCTCGAGATTTGTAGACCGGTTTTAGGTCTCAAGAGAAATCCCTGCCAGCATGTCCAGGGCCGGCCCATAAGGAGGGGCAACGGGGCGCCCGCCCAGGGGCCCTAGGAGGTAGGGGGCCTGGCCCAGTTAGTTGTCCAATATAGTAGTCATTATATTTATGTATTAGGTCCAAGAAAAAAAGAGTAAAAATGGACCAAGCCCACCACGGTAGCTACAAGTCACGCACCAACACGATGGATCGATCGGTAAAAGGAAACAAATCGATTCTCGTCTATGTATTTACTCATCTGCTCGTCTTCTCCCCAAAATTCTCCACTCCCAAAGAACAGGGCCGCCCTCTCCCGTGCTTTTCCAATTCCGAAATCGCCACAGCCATTAATGGAGACCTACTGCCCTATTTTCCTCTCCCAATCTTCTCTCTTTCCACGTTCTAGCCATTCCCCATCAACTAAACGCTGGAGGCATCATCGCATTGTAGATGGTACGTTCCCATATCCAATTACTGGCTTCCTGGCTTTGATTGCTCCGCATCTCCAATTCTACTCTTCTAAGGTTAGTTCTTCAAGGGTTCATTGGATCTGATTCCTGGGCATATTAGGAGAAGAGAAGGGGGACAGTCGGATAGGGAATGAGCGAGTGAGATTCTTCTTCATCTTGGTGTCGGACAGTTGGACAGGGAATGAGCGAGTGATATGGAACCAACATCGACACTTTAAAATTGAACCATTCCCATATCCAGGTGATTTTGTTCCTTGTATTGACTGTTTTTTTGGAAATTGTTTGGTTTAGAAATTCAGTCTTAGAAAAGACTACATACTTGCTACTTAGAAATTCAGTCTTTTCTAGAACGATACTATTTCCTTACTAATATGATGAAGTTCCTCAGACCGCTATACATAAACAATTTTTATTGTAAGTTTTTTAGTTTAAACACCCTCAGTCTACATACTTGCTAGATTGGTTTCGAAATACAATGCATTTTAAATAGTATGTGTTTGTAAACAAAGGCCTTTTTGTTGTCTTGCCCCAGGGCCCCAAATATGTATGGACCGGCCCTGAGCATGTCTGACGATGATGTGACGGTATCTATGGAGGCTACCCCTCTCGTGTCTCTCTGTTGAGTGCCAAGGAAACCCTTGAATTAAGGGGCTGTTTTGTTTGCGCCTGCGAGAGCCCTACCAAACCAGGGCACGCCAATTAATTGGGTGATGTTTTTGCCGCCCTCGGCTCACCCTTGATTTGGCGCAAAAAGTGAACTCTGTGACCAAAAAGTTGGCAGGGATCCGAAATTATGGCCTCGATCCAAATGTACGTCCATGTCCTGGTCAACGCCAAAATTTTGGTAAGGCAGTACTCGGCTGCCATCCAAACAGACCCCAAGTCCACTGGTCGGGAGTAGCGACGTGCCGAGACGCCTCCCTTCGTGAAGGTTCTCAGTGATCTTTGGGCGAGATAGTGTGGTGATGGGACGATGCTTTCTCTGTCCAAGGTGCGGAGTGTCGAACATGATGGTTACCTCCTTATTTCATTGCATCGTCGTTATTCTCATTCTCACTCGTGAGATGTATCTTACTTTTCTTGTTGTGCCATTCCCTCACCAGTTTTTTCTTACTCATGAACTTTTGTATAGGCGTTGTTTTATTTATAAATGGACCGATCTAGGTGAGGTCCAAATTTGATGCATGTATAGATCGGTTCATACGTGTTTGTTTGGATGGGTCAGCTGTCCGTCGGTCCGTTTAGACGCGTTCGGACGTGTTTAGATTGGTTGGATCGGCCCGATAAAAATGGCCTTATGACACTATGTAAACAGACCAAGCAATGCACACGTGTCTGTTCCAACCCATTTTGGACAGGGCACTTGCCCCGTGCGCCATGATGAAGGGGCCTGACACACGATTTTGTTTGTGTACCCATATTAATGCATTACTTTTAAGCACAACGGTATAGAATAATTCTAAAATAGATGTCATAGTTTTGTCAAAATTTGGATAAATCTATATACTAAAATAGTGTCGAGGTTTATCCAAATTTTGACAAGTCTACAACATCTTTTTTAAGTCGAACGAGTAGGAAATATAGATGGTCCAAGAGGTTGATTCTATTTCGACTCCTATTTTTCAAAAAATACTCCAACATTTCTCTAGCCTCTCCAATGTGCAGCAACACCGGTCCTCATATGCCTTTACAATGTTGTAAGTATTTATTATTGGAACTAATGATTTAATCATAACTATACAATTTTATAAATAGATCTCCTCTTCCTAACGGTCCTACTTGTCCCCATCGTGCATGTTTGAGAGTCTATTCAACTATTTTACTCTTTTTTCACATGCATATGAACAGAAGGAGAAATTGGTAGAAATAAATATTATAGTATATAGTTTTATCGATCAATAGAAATAGGTAATTTAGGATATCATCGCCGAGATTTCAAATACCATGGATTTATAAAATATACAGATCATTTAATTTGCTATTGCATTACAGTAATATTTCTATTATAGAATTACATTTTTAAGTGTTTAACAAGTGATCGACCATGATAAACATTGTTGAGAGACCCATGAACGCTAATCATGCTTATACTTTGAGTAATCTTTAAAATTTTAGCATAATTATTAAAAATATATTTATGGTATTTTCTAGAGTAGGGGGCAATTTCCCCTTGACCCTAAGGAAGCCTTCTTTAAACAAGATCTCATGTTGTTGTGTTGCCCTAGGGCCCTCAAAATCCGTGGACCGGCCCTAATTTTGAGCCCGAATTTGGAATAGATTTGTATCCATCTGACAGAGTCCCTGTCCATAACATTACTCCTCCTATCCATCGCGGGCCCTTTCGTTAGCGTCATAGACCAGTCTCTCCTCTCCCACACCAAGCCGTCGCTCAAGCCCTAGCGATACCTGGAGGATGTTCTGCTGATAACCCCCAAGAAGAAGAGATCACTGTAGAACCTCTCAATGTAGAAGTATGGTTATCGATCCACAGCAGTAAGAAGAAAAGGCTATTTAATCTCTCCAACTACAATGTCACTATTATAGTTGTCTATGCACTAAACAAAACAAAATAATTATGAGAGTTTAGCTTGATGCTTGAAGGTAAGAGAATAAAATAGAACGTGTAAAAGTGTTCTAATCAATTAAGTGTAAGAAGACGAGATGGATGTTTAACTCTTATGAAAAAATGGACTTGGGATCATGGTTTCACTTGATCTCTCTCTAACAATGGACGTGATCATGTTACGAGAAGTTAAAAGTCACAAACAGCTGTCATGTTTCAACGAATAAAATTTAGTGCGACTACATGTTTGAAAACACATAGTTAAAAAGAAGTACCCATGTGTGATGGACTAAATTTTCCATTAAAAACGATATGCATGGGTAAATATTTGACTTGGGCCAACTTTGACCTCTTGATTGATAACCCACTTTCATGTTTCCCGCACCAAAAGGCCTTGGCGTTTGGTTCCTCCGTTATGGCTTTAACTAACATACTTCATATTAATCCCCTTTAATCTACCTAACTATGCATCCATTCGAGATAATGTCTAGATGAAAAAGATACTTCTCGATGTTACGAATCCATTCCCGCAAAATTTCGTTGAGTGTTTGAAACTCTATATCGTGTTTCTCTTTGGAGCTTCTTTGAACAATTTTTTCCAAATTCCCCACACACAATTGACCATTTGAAATTTCTTTTGAGGGGAAGCTTCAATTTAGCATTCCACACGATTTTTGTGTTGTAAGTTTTCTGGTTTGACATTCCTATACGAGTAGATCTAGATCAACGTATAATATATTAGAACAGTTTAAATCTACTCGTTTACGAATGTCAAAATGAAAAACTTACAACACGAAATTTGTGTGAAAAGGTGAGGAGAAGCTACACCTCGAAGAAAATTTCAAACGGTTGCCCGTGTACAAAGAATTTGACAAAATTCGTTCACAAAACATATAAACATGAACACAAAATAGATCCCTAAAAGGTCAACGAAACTAGGAACTGGTTGTTGGAATGGAATCGCAACGTCGATTCGCATCTTTTTTATGTATAACTTATTTTGAATCGGAGCATGTTTAGGTAGATTAGAAGAAATCTATTTTAGCATGTTAAGTAAGCATGGTTACCTATCTTGCTTGCACCCAGCGTGGCAAAGTTTGCACCCCGAAGGCCTGTCCTAGTGGAAACACTCAATTTCGGCGTTTCCAGCGGACCAAGTTTTGAGATACTTTGAGAATTGTGCTCTACTAGAAACATAGCATAGAAAACAGGCTTATTTTTCCTGCCGGATGCGAGAAACAAAGATCCAGCCTAGCAAACATGCCCTTAGTCAAGGGGTGGACTACTGCCCTTTCATGATCGAGATCGATGAGGAGGCGTTGGAGAAGAAGAAGAGGCAATCGAAGGTGATTTAGGTAGCAGTTCCCTCTACAATCTTTCGTCGACGACGGATTGCAAGCTCTCTATTTCTTGGTTTTTTATCTCCGCCTTTGTCCATTGTGAAACAAATCACCGGGGGTATATATAGATGATTTTAGGCCAAAACGCATCTAAGACGAAAGATTGAGGAGGAGATAGGCCGAGGAGGAGATAGCATGCATGATGCGACCAAGGTATCTACCCGTGCCATGCCCCCCTTCCCCCCCCCCCTCCCGGCTGGCTTATTGACCTCATGCTGGCCCACTTTGGCTTGTTGGATCGGTCTTGAAAATTTTGAATTGCGTTTTTTGATGTTGCCATTTTTGGATTCCTGGAGCTCTCGAAAAGTTAAAAAAATACCAACCAAGCATAGCTAGAACAAAAAATATAGAGAATGTTTTGGAAAATCCCAAATATTAATGTAAAACATGATGCTAACAGTAGATAAGATGAAACTATGTTGGAATATGGCACAACAAAATACAAAGAACATATTACATGCATTAGCATCCCCGAGCTTAAATTATGCTTGTCCTCGAGCATAAAGCTTGTAACTAAATTGGCTTTTAGTTTGTTGTCAATATATAGGATGCAGTCGGTCTAGCCAAAGCCGATTAGTGTCTAGGTAGTTGTCGGCCTAGATTCAGAATTTTTTCAATTTGTACATTATTTCTGAATTTGTATATAAAACATATTTTTTTAAAAATAGCCTAGCTACACAACCAGAAAGAATATTTTTTCAGAGCACGTCAAGATCATGGCTGGACAAACGAACACCAACATCTCTATTGGTCTTCAACACAACTACAGTAGTACAAGACCTGTATTGTGCTGTAGCCCAGGCATACACGCAAGAATAACTTAATAAAGCAAACCAGAGTTCCCCTCTCGAAATAGGTTTTTGTCCCGCTTTATAAATAAAGCAACATCCACATATAGAGTTCAGACAATATCCAAGACGGCCGAAGCCAAAACTAAAAAACAACAGGGTACGACAGACAGACACTCAAGCCACTGCCGAGGAAGGTGTAGCCGGAGCCGAGAGAGGGAGCGCCACCGTCCTCAAGACCCGAAGAGTGTCGTCAAAAGCCGCACGGCCACGCTGCCACACCAGGGGAGACCACTGCTGAAGAAAGGCAAGAAAGGAAAAAAACAGGGTCAGATACTCGGGAAGGGAAGACCTTCTCAATCACATTTTGTTCCGCACGTTCCAAAGGGTCCACGAGAGAGCCGCAAACACTAGCCAGAAGAGGCGGCCCCCCTCCCTCGGCCTGTTTGCTTGAGCTGCAGGAACTCCCCAGCTCAAGGCGCTGCAGGCCCAGCCTCGCAAAGCTCCAGAGGGCGCGAGCAGCCGAACAAGAAAACATAATATGGGCACACGACTCCGGAGTCCCACATAGGGGACACAAGCCGTCGCCGGGGCCGTTGCGCTTGGCCACCTCAATCCCCGACGGGAGACGGTCGCGAAGGAGTTGCCACACGAAGATGCGAATACTAAGCGGCAAGGGGGCCTTCCACAAGGACGCAGTCCAGCACAGCTCCGAGCCCTGGAATAGGGCCTGATAGGCCGAGCTCACCGAGAACTCCCCCGAGGGATGGAGCTGCCAGGCTGCCAGATTCGGGGACTCGGATAGGGACACTGGGAGAGAGCCAAGGAGCTGCTGGAGGTCCTCGGCTTCCGCCTCGCTAAGGAAGCGTCGGAACAATATGTTCCAACGGCCCTCACGAAAAGCCTCAACAACGAGGACAGCCGGCTCGAAGGAAATGGCGAAGAGACCAGAGAAGTGCACCCCCAGCGGGATCGGGAACAGCCACGGGTCCAGCCAGAACCGCACCCCACGCCCGCAGCCCGCCGCAAAGGATAAGCCCAAGCCAATGAAGTGCTTAATCTCCTGGATGGCTCTCCAGAATTGAGAGCCCTCCCGTCTCTCGCACGCCAAAAGGGGGTGGCCCCGGAGGTATTTGGCCTTGATCAGCTGAAGCCAGAGACCGCCGTCGTCCCTGAGGATGCGCCAAACCCACTTGAGCATCAGGGCCACATTAAAGCGGAGCGAATCGAGAATCCCTATGCCCCCAAGTCTCTTGGGGGCGCACACGTCCGCTCATTTGACCATATGATATTTCTGATGGCTGTCCCGAGCCGCCAAAAGAACCTAGACAACTCCTTCGCGAAGTCGGCATGGGTCCCTTCCGGAAGAAGGTATAGGCCCATCTGGTACATGGACAGACTCGAGAGACAGGAGTTAATCAGAACCGACTTGCTCCCCTTGGAGGTAAGGCGCGCTCTCCAGGGTTCTGCTCTCGAGCGAACCTTCGAGACCAGGGGCGCCAAGTCTCTGATCAACACCCTAGTATCCCGGATGGGCATCCCCAGGTAGGTAATGGGGAAGTCAGCCAGCTTACAGTTTAGGTTATCTGCTATACGCTGATGCTCCTCCTCGGAGAAACCAAGGATCATAACCTCACTCTTGTCAAAGTTGATCGTCAGGCCAGACAAGGATTCGAAGCAGAGGAGCAGAAACTTCAAATTAATAATGTCGAGGTCCGATCCCTGCACCATGATCAGGGTGTCGTCCGCATATTGGAGGTGGGAGATCCCACCTCTGGGGATCAGGTGGCCCACCACCCCCGAGATGTGGCCAGCAACCTTGGCTCTGTCCAAAATCTCCGTCAGGGCGTCCACCACGGCGTTAAACAGGAGGGGCGAGATCGGGTCTCCTTGTCTAACCCCACAGGATGGACTAAAGTATGGGCCAATCTCCCCATTGATGTTGATCGCCGTCTGCCCACTCATCACGAACTGCATGATCCAGCAGATCATACGGTCGTCGAATCCCTCCTCTCCAGCACTAGTCTCAAAAAGGCCCAGTCCAAGCGGTCATAGGCCTTCTGGAAATCTAGTTTGAGGAAAACCCCCTTCTGACGTTGCGCCTTGACTTCATGTACAATTTCATGAAAGTCTAGGACATCGTCGTGAATGAGGCGTCCCTTCAGGAAGGCGAACTAGAGAGGGTGAGTAAGCCGCTCCAGGACCGGGGCGAGACAGAGAGCACAGACCTTGGCGAACAACCGTTGGACGACATTAATCACAGTGATCGGACGGAATTGGCGGATATCCATGGCCCCCACTACTTTGGGGATCAAGGTAATAACGCCCAAGTTCAAGCGGGACATCACCAGTGTCCCCACATAGAACTCCTGGAACATCCGAAGGATCACCGGTTGGAGCTGGGCCTAGAAAGTCTGGAAGAAGCACACGGGTAGACCATCAGGGCCCGGAGCCAAGCCGGACCGCATGGACTTCAGGGCATCCAAGACCTCCTCCGGGAGGAAGGGGCGGGTGAGCGCCGCATTCTCCTTCTGGGAGACCAGGGCCTCACCAGTCCAGAAGTCCGGAGCAAGCGAGATCCCTGAAGGAGGCGGCGCCGAGAAGAGGTCCCGGTAGAAGGAATAAATATGGGCGGAGAGGGCCTGCGGGGATTCCAACAGTTCCTCGCCCTTAAGCGAGATTGAGCACTTCTCCTCCTCGCCATTGGCAATGGCGTGAAGTAGGCCGTGTTCGACTCCCACAGTCAGTTAAGCGACTCTGGCCTTGACGAACGCCTCCCCCTTGTAGATCTCCATAATGGAGGCCTCCAAAGAGTACCTATGGTACCACGCCTCGGCCGAGAGACCCTGCCGGTCGGCCTCAAGGTCCAAAGCGTGGATTTCCCCCAGAATGGTCGCCTTCTGGATCCGGAGGTCCGTGTTGGAGATATGCCCTAGAGGCAATAATAAATGTAGTTATTATTATATCTTTGTGTTTATGATAAATGTTTACATTCATGCTATAACAGTATTAACAAGGAAACATTAATACTTGTGTGATTTGTAAACTAAATAAGAGTACCTAATAAAGCCTCTTCATAATACTAGCTTGTTGGTTAATAGATGATTGTGGTTTCCCTATCATGAACATTGAGATGTTATTAACAACAAGATCATATCATTAGGAGAATGGTCTGAAGGACATACTCCTATAGATAAGCGTAGCATAAAGATCAAGTCATTTTAATAGTTCAATTGCTATAAGCTTTCTGATACATAGTAACCTAATTCCTTCGACCATGAGATCATGCTTATCACCATCACCGGAAGGATACTTTGATGACATCAAACATCACACCGTAACTGGGTGGCTATAAAGGTGGCATTGAGTGTTCGGAAAGTATGGGTTGAGAGACATGGATCAAGAGTGGGATTTGTCCATCCATATGACGGATAGATATACTCTGGGCCCTCTCGGTGGAATGTCATCCAATTAGCTTACAAGCATGTGACTGGCTCACAAGGGATCACATACCACAGGAACGAGAAAAGAGTATTTATCGGTAACGAGGTTGAACTAGGTATGCAGAGATACCGACGATCAAAACCTCGGATAAGTAAACTATCGTGAGACAAAGGGAAATTGGTATCGTATGTAAGTGGTTCATTCGATCGCAAAGTAATCATAGAAATATGTGGGAGCCATATGAATTTCCAGATTCCTCTATTGGTTATTGTTCGGAGAAGTGTCTCGATCATGTCCGCATAATTCACGAACCGTAGGGAGACACACTTAAGGATTCGATGTTGTTGAGTAGTTATGGAATGATGAGTAAAAGACTGAATGTTGTTCGGAGTCTCGAATGGGATCCAGGATATCACGAGGAGATCCAGAATGGTCCGGAGAATAAGATTCATATAAGGAAAGTCCTGTTTCGGAGTTGGGTAATGATTCTGGTGTTTTCATCGGGAATGTTCTAGAAGGTTCCGGAAGGTCCGGCACTCCGGAGGGGAAGGGTACATGAATGTGTCATGACAATGTGGAATGGTTGCATCATGTACTAGGTATCATGGCTGAGCAAAATAAAGGGATAAATCAAATCCTAGTTTGAAAAGTCAAACACCAATTTGAAAAGTCAAACAGCAGTTTTGCTTGGTGGAGGGAGAGTAGGAAACCTACTTGGGGAGGAGTTCCTCTCCCTCCACCCGCCGGACAAGGAGGCCGACTTGGGGGAGGACTCCCTCCCCTTGGACGGTGCCCTCCTACCTATAAAAGGAGGGGCAAGGGTGCCCCTCTTCCCTACACCTCTCTCCACCAAAACCCTAGCCCTAGCCGCCGACCACCACAAGTCGCCGCCGCCCTAGGGTTTGCCCTAGCCGCCGAGTTGGGGCTCTCCCCAAGCCCTAGCCGCCGGCCTAGCCTCCTCCCTTGGTTCCTCTAAACCCTAGATCGCCAAGGCCTCTCTCATAGTCCACCATACTCGCTCCCGGCGAAGCCTGCGAGATCTCCCTCTACTTGGGTACCACGCGTCATCTTCTTGGGAATCGCGAGAGAGTGCTACAACCTCCGTCTTGGAACAAGGGAGAGGAATGTCTTCATCGAGTCTCGAACGTGTGACTGCGGGCGCTATGGGAGCATAGCCGGAAGGATCGTCTACGCGATCTTGAGATCGGCAAGAGTACGACTACATCACCCACGAGAATCTGCTCTCGTTAAACACTTTGGAATCTTTGAGGGTGAGTTCCTCTATCGACTCGTTGCTACAATCTAGTAGATAGATCTTGACTTGTGTGTTTGCATGCGGTAGAATTTTTTTGTTTTCCATGCTACGAACCCCTACAGTGGTATCAAAGTCGTGTCTATATATAGATCTGTTGCACGAGTAGAACACAATGGTCATTATGGGCGGTGGTGCTTTTATTATCAATTGCTTCTTGTGTACTTTGCATCTTGCGGTATGATGGGATGAAGCGGTCCGGGCTAACCTTACATGACATTGTTCATGAGACTTGCTCCACGCACAACATGCAACTTGTATTGCATAAGTGGCTTCGCGGGTGTCTGTCTCTCCCATTATAGTATAGGTCCAATTTACAACGGGCACTTGATAGTTTAAACATCAACATTGTGGTTCTTGTTCGTAAGTTAGATCGATACTTATTGAAAGCCCCAAACCACGCAAAATATGCAAAGAAAATTAGAGGCGTCTAACTTTGTTTTGCAGGGGTGTGCTGGGATGTGATATGGCCATGATTGTGATTATATTTGATGTATGCAATGTTCCTTATTATAAGTTGGCAACCGGCAGGAGCCATATGGTTTTTTTAAATTCTGTTAAGACCCGCGTGTCTATTCAAAGTAGTTGTAATAGTTGAAGCTGGTGGATGACAACCATGGAGCGGCGTCATTGACCTTGATGCAATGCCGGTGATGATGGATATCATGTTCGTGCTTGAAGATGGAGATCGGAAGCACAAAGAAGAAAGGCCATATCATATCACATATTATGAATTGCATGTGATGTTAATCCTTTATGCATCTTATATTGCTTAGTTAACGATGGTAGATTTATAAGATGATCCCTCATGCACATAAATTTCAAGTTTTAAAGTGTTCATCCTTAGTAAGCACCGTTGCTAAAGCTTGTTGTTTCGGAGCACCACGTGATGATCGGGTGTGTTAGATTCTGCAAGTGTATACAACGTGAGAAAGCCAGATTTTCTCATGCGGAAGCTAAGGTTTGATATTGACGAGCCTAGCATGTACAGACATGGTCTCGGAACATGGATCACCGAAAGGTAAAGCATGAATCGTATAGTAGATATGGTGAACATGTCGATTGTTCGCCATTGAAGCTACATCAACTCTCGTGATGATCGGTTTTGATATGGTGGATTTGGTTCGTGTGATCACTAAAACAATGTGAGGGATATTTTTTTGAGTGGGAGTTCACCTAGATTAATTTAACTATTAATTAGAACTCAATTTGTCATAAACTTAGTCTAAACTATTGCAAATATGTTGTAGATCAATGGCGGCCCCTACCATCAATTTTAATGCGTTCCTAGAGAAAGAAAAGTTGAAAAACAATGGAATCAAATTCGCAGATTGGTTCCGCAATTTGAGGATTGTCCTCAATGTTGGTAATTTGACCTATGTCTTTGGATGCACCCGGGTGACTACTTTGCGGTGATGTTACCGATGAAGTAAAGAACGTTTACCTCGCTCGGAAGAATCAGTACTCCACAGTTCAGTGTGCTATCTTGTATGGTTTGGAATCGGAGCTTCAGAAAAGGTTTGAGAACCATGACCCACATGATATTGTCCATGAAATCAATTTGATATTTGAGACTCACGCGGCAGTTGAGAGTTATGAAGCTTCTAAAAAGTTCTTTAACTGCAAGATGGAAGAGGGCAGCTCCGTCAGTGAGCATGTGCTTAAGATGTCTGGGCACGCAAACAAACTCCAAAGCTTGGGTATAGTGATTCCTAATGCTTTGGGGATTTACCGTGTCCTCCAATCACTGCCACCAAGTTACAAGAACTTTGTGATGAACTACAATATGCAAAGCATGAACAAGCAGTTGCCAGAACTCTTCTCTATGTTGAAATCTGTAGAAGTGGAGATCAAGAAAGAGCATCAAGTGTTGTTGGTCAATAAGACCACCAAATTCAAGAAAGGCAAGTCTAAGCAAAAGGGAAACTTCAAGAAGGGTGGTAAGAAAGTTGCCACACCGGCGAAGAAGACCAAAGCTGGACCTAAGCCTGATACTGAATGCTTTTACTGCAAGGGAGAGGGTCATTGGAAGCGAAATTGCCCAAAGTACTTGGCGGATTTGAAGAACAGCAACATCAAGAAGAAAGGTATATCCGATATACATGTTATTGATGTGTATCTCACTAGTACTCATAGTAGTGCCTGGGTATTTGATACTGGTTCGTTTGCTCATATTTGTAACCCGAAACAGGTGCTGCAGAATAAACGGAAGCTAGCGAAGAACGAGGTGACGATGCACGTTGGAAATGGATCAAATGTTGATGTGATCGCGGTCGGCACGCTACCTCTTCATCTACCATCGGGATTAGTTTTATACTTAAATAATTGTTATTTTGTGCCTGCGTTGAGCATGAGAATTATATGGGGATCTTGTTTATTGCAAGACGATTACTTGTTTAAGTCCGAGAATAATGGTTGTTCGATTTATATGAGTAATATGTTTTATGCACATGCACCGTTGATAGATGGTCTATTCTTATTGAATCTCGATTGTAGTAATACACACATAAATAACATTGAGGCTAAACGTTTGATATTGAGCGATAAGTCGACCTATATGTGGCACTGTCGTCTTGGTCATATCAGAGTGAAGCGTATGAAGAAACTCCATTCCGATGGACTTCTTGAATCACTTGATTTTGAATCACTTGAAAGATGCGAAGCATGTCTCATGGGTAAAATGACTAAGACTCTATTTTCTGGTATGATGGAGCGAGCTACGGACTTATTGGAAATCATACATACCGATGTGTGTGGTCCAATGAGTGTAGCATCGCGCGGTGGTTATCGTTATGTTCTTACCTTCACGGATGACTTGAGTAGATATGGGTATATCTATTTCATGAAACATAAATCCGAAACTTTCGAGAAGTTTAAGGAATTTCAAAGTGAGGTAGAGAATCAACGTAACAAGAAGATTAAATTTCTACGTTCTGATCGTGGAGGTGAATATCTAAGTTACGAGTTTGGCAAGCATTTGAAGAAATGCGGAATACTTTCACAATTGACACCGCCGGGAACACCACAGCGTAATGGTGTGTTCGAACGTCGTAATCGGACTCTCTTGGATATGGTTCGTTCTATGATGTCACTTATAGATTTACCGCTATCATTTTGGGGTTATGCATTAGAAACAGCCGTATTTACTTTAAATAGGGCACCATCTAAATCCGTTGAAACGACACCGTATGAATTATGGTTTGGGAAGAAACCTAAATTGCCGTTCCTTAAAGTTTGGGGTTGCGAAGCCTATGTAAAGAAGTTACAACTGGACAAGCTTGAACCCAAAGCGGAAAAATGCGTCTTCATAGGATACCCGAAGGAAACTATTGGGTATACCTTCTATCATAGATCCAAAGGCAAAATCTTCGTTGCCAAGAATGGATCCTTCTAGAGAAGGAATTTCTCTCAAAAGAAGTGACTGGAAGGAAAGTAGAACTCGACGAGGTTGTTGAACCTTCTCTCGAACTTACGAGTAGCGCAGCACCGGAAGTAGTTCATGTGGCGCCTACACCAATAAGAGAGGAAGCTAATGATGATGATCATGAAACTTCGGTTTAAGTTGCTACAGAACCTCGCAGGTCAACGAGAACTCGTACCACTCCTGATTGGTATGATCCCGTTATGAGTGTCATGTTGGTGGACAACACCGATGACCCTGCGACATATGAGGAAGCGATGATGAGCCCAGATTCCAATAAATGGCAAGACGCCATGAAATCCGAAATTGGATCCATGTACGAAAACCAAGTATGGACTTTGGTGGACTTACCGGATGGCCGGAAGGCTACCGAGAACAAATGTGTTTTCAAGAAGAAAACAGATGCTGATGGTAATGTTACTGTCTATAAAGCTCGACTTGTCGCAAAAGGGTTTCGACAAATTTAAGGAGTTGACTACGATGAGACTTTCTCACCAGTAGCGAAGCTAAAGTCTGTGAGGATTATGTTAGCAATCGCTGCATATTACGATTATGAGATATGGCAGATGGATGTCAAAACGGCGTTCCTCAATGGAGACATTGATGAAGAGTTGTATATGATGCAACCCAAAGGTTTTGTCGATCCTAAAGACGCTAACAAGGTATGCAAACTTCAACGGTCCATATATGGGTTGAAGCAAGCATCCCGAAGTTGGAATCAACGTTTTGATAAGGTAATCAAAAGATTTGGTTTTATACAAACTTATGGAGAAGCTTGTATTTACAAGAAAGTGAGTGGGAGCTCTGTAGCATTCTTAATACTATATGTAGATGATATATTGTTGATTGGGAATGATGTAGACCTTCTTAATAGTGTCAAGGAATATTTGAATAATAGTTTTTCAATGAAAGATCTTGGCAAAGAAGCTTACATATTAGGCATAAAGATTTATAGAGATAGATCGAGACGCCTAATATCATTGTCACAAAGTACATATTTGGACGAAGTTCTAAATAGGTTTGGAATGGAAGATAGCAAGAAAGGGTTCTTGCCCATGTTGCCCAATACGATCTTGAGTAAAACTCAAAGTCCAGCAACGGCAGAAGATAGAGAAAGGATGAGTAAGACTCCCTATGCCTCAGCCATAGGATCTCTAATATATGTCATGTTATGTACTAGACCCGACATTGCATATGTTGTTAGTTTGACTAGCAGATATCAAAGTGATCCAGGAGTGGATCATTGGACAGCGGTCAAAAACATCCTTAAGTACTTGAGAAGAACTAAGGATATGGTTCTTTATTATGGAGGTGATGAACAACTCGTTGTTAATGGTTACACCGATGCTAGTTGGAACACCGATCCGGATGATTCTAAATCACAATCTGGATACGTATTTACTTTGAATGGTGCAACAATTAGCTGGAGGAGTGCAAAGCAAAGCGTTGTGGCGAGATCTTCAACTTAATCGGAATACATAGCTGCATCGGAGGCTTCACAAGAAGCGATATGGATGAAGGAGTTCATTACAGAGCTCGGTGTGGTTCCAAGTGCGCTGGACCCTATGTCTATCTACTGTGATAACATGGGCGCCATAGCCAATGCGCAAGAACCAATGTCACACAAGAAGCTGAAGCACATCAAGCTACGTTTTTACGCTATTCAAGAACATGTCCAAGATGGTGACATAAAGATTTGCAAAGTACACACAGATCTGAATGTGGCGGATCCATTGACTAAACCTCTCCCGAGGGAAAAACATGACCAACACCAAACTGCCATGGGTGTTCGGTATATTACCATGTAATCTAGATTAGTTGACTCTAGTGCAAGCGGGAGACTGTTGGAAATATGCCCTAGAGGCAATAATAAATGTAGTTATTATTATATCTTTGTGTTTATGATAAATGTTTACATTCATGCTATAACAGTATTAACAAGGAAACATTAATACTTGTGTGATTTGTAAACTAAATAAGAGTCCCTAGTAAAGCCTCTTCATAATACTAGCTTGTTGGTTAATAGATGATTGTGGTTTCCCTATCATGAAAATTGAGATGTTATTAACAACAAGATCATATCATTAGGAGAATGGTATGAAGGACATACTCCTATAGATAAGCGTAGCATAAAGATCAAGTCATTTTAATAGTTCAATTGCTATAAGCTTTCTGATACATAGTAACCTAATTCCTTCGACCATGAGATCATGCTTATCACCATCACCGGAAGGATACTTTGATGACATCAAACACCACACCATAACTGGGTGGCTATAAAGGTGGCATTGAGTGTTCGGAAAGTATGGGTTGAGACACATGGATCAAGAGTGGGATTTGTCCATCCATATGACGGATAGATATACTCTGGGCCCTCTCGGTGGAATGTCATCCAATTAGCTTGCAAGCATGTGGTAGCTCTGAGGATCACATACCAGGAACGAGAAAAGAGTACTTATCGGTAACGAGGTTGAACTAGGTATGCAGAGATACCGACAATCAAAACCTCGGATAAGTAAACTATCGTGAGACAAAGGGAAATTGGTATCGTATGTAAGTGGTTCATTCGATCGCAAAGTAATCGTAGAAATATGTGGGAGCCATATGAATTTCCAGATTCCTCTATTGGTTATTGTTCGGAGAAGTGTCTCGATCATGTCCGCATAATTCACGAACCGTAGGGAGACACACTTAAGGATTCGATGTTGTTGAGTAGTTATGGAATGACGAGTAAAATACCGAATGTTGTTCGGAGTCTCGGATGGGATCCGGGATATCACGAGGAGATCCGGAATGGTCCGGAGAATAAGATTCATATAAGGAAAGTCCTGTTTCAGAGTTGGGGAATGATTCCGGTGTTTTCATCGGGAATGTTCTAGAAGGTTCCGGAAGGTCCGGCACTCCGGAGGGGAAGGGTACATGAATGTGTCATGACAATGTGGAATGGTTGCATCATGTACTATGTATCATGGCTGAGCAAAATAAAGGGATAAATCAAATCCTAATTTGAAAAGTCAAACGGCAGTTTTGCTTGGTGGGGGGAGAGTAGGAAACCTACTTGGGGAGGAGTTCCTCTCCCTCCACCCACCGGCCAAGGAGGCCGACTTGGGGAAGGACTCCCTCCCCTTGGTCGGTGCCCTCCTACCTATAAAAGGAGGGCAAGGGTGCCCCTCTTCCCTACACCTCTCTCCACCAAAACCCTAGCCCTAGCCGCCGGCCACCACAAGTCGTCGCCGCCCTAGGGTTTGCCCTAGCCACCGAGTTGGGGCTCTCCCCAAGCCCTAGACGCCGGCCTAGCCTCCTCCCTTGGTGCCTCTAAACCCTAGATCGCCAAGGCCTCTCTCATAGTCCACCATACTCGCTTCGTCTTAAGGCGAAGCCCTGCGAGATCTCTCTTAGGTACCACGCCGTCTTTGCCGGAATCGCGAGGAAGTGCTATAACCTCCGCTCACTGGAACAAGGAGAGGAAGGTCTTCATCGAGTACCGACGCATGACCGATCAAGGAAGCTTCTGCCGAACGCAGGAAGGATCGTCTGGCGATCTTGAGATCGGCAAGAGTCGACTACATCACCCTCGAGAATCTGCTCTCGTTAAACACTTTGGAATCTTCGAGGGTGAGTTCCTCTATCGACTCGTTGCTACAATCTGTAGATAGATCTTGGCTTGTTTGTTTGCATGCGGTAGAATTTTTTTGTTTTCCATGCTACAAACCCCTACAGTCCGCCCCCAGGTTAGCCCCCCAACCTCTCATGAACTGTCGAGATAATTTGGCACAGTGATGCCAAATATCCACTGCACAGTAAACCCGAGGGAGGGAAGCGGCCGCTGACAGCCACCTCTCCCGAACAGCCTCCACAAATCCTCGTTTCTGAAGCCAGAAGGATTCAAAGTGGAATCTGTTCAAGCGAGGCGGGAGACCCCTTCCTGAGGAAAAGAGGAGCGGGGTGTGGTCAGAGCCAATCCTGGTGACCGCCTTCAGCGAGCAGAGGGGGAAGGCGACCTCCCACTCCAATGAGACAAAGACACGGTCGAGGACACTACGGATAAGGTGATGCTGCTTATTCGTCCATGTATATCTAGCGCCAACCCTAGCAATCTCGCGGAGGGCCAGGTCAGCAATGAAGTCGTTAAACATACGCATCCTAGGGAGGTCCACATTTGCCGAGCTCTTGTCTTCAGCAAACCGGATTAAGTTGAAATCACCGTCAACAACCACCGGGATCTCAGTCCGATCCACTTTCGACTTGAGCTTCAGCAAGAAGTCAGCAAACCTCCGATGGTCTGCGGGGCCATAGACAATAATCACCTCCCAACGGAGACAAGATTGTCTATGCGTGAGAGCCATGCTCACAAACAACTCCCCACGGTCCATATCATTTATCTCAAAGGTATCCTCCTTCATCCCCAGGAGGATCCCCCCGAGTGGCCAGATGTAGGGAGCCAGGACCAAGCGAACTTGACACGGCTAAAGGCCTCCAATTCGACGATGGTGAAGTCTTGGCGAATCCGTCTCCTGAAGGCTGACAATATCCGGCATTTTCAGGCGAATGTAGTCCTTGATCTGGCGGCGAAAACCGAAGTTCCTCCTCGGCACCGACGACACGCACCATTAAAATACTTCTTGACCAACGGTTGATGATCCAATCAAAACTCTTAGCTTCGAAACGTCGATTTTTTTATTTGGAAAAAACAGTCAACAAAGCTCGAAAGCAGGATCGGACTGCAACGGCGGTTTGTCCCGATCGCATAGCTGAAGGAAGGCTCGCTTCGTTATGATTTTGCGCAAGTGAAATATCGCGAGCGTGCTGCTGGCTCCCATGGATTGCTTCCGCCGGCGTGTGATCGCCACGGCTGACGGGCTCCCCGCCACGCGCGGCGTCGGCTACTGGTCGAGGGCTCGAGGCCAAAGGTCGATATCGACTCTGTCCCACACGACTTCTCGCCGAGAAGGACTGATCGGTAATCACTGGTCTGATCACGAAAGAGCGTGTGGCGAGGAGGGCTCTCTCTCTATGCCTGGTTTCCTCCCGGATCAGTGGTCGGTCGCGTCCCTATCCGCGCGATCACCTCGGATCTTGACAAATGGCATATCTGATACCATCCATGTAGCGTATATATGCAGTATTTCTTTGTTTGGGCCCTCACCTACCTACGCACGCACTGATCCTATGTTGAGCTCTTCCATTCTTTCCGGTATTCTGTTTTCCTGCAATCACATCATTTTGTGGTGGTGGTGGTGGCGTTGGGTGTAACGCTAACTTTCACTTAAGCGCGCAGTGGCACAATGCAGTTTAAGACGCAAAGAAGCAGTACAGATGTACTACACTGGGTGATCAAAGGTCTAACTGTACCATGTACTTCAACTTGGACCAAAGACACGCGGCGGCTTTGTTACGATTGTTCGTCATAGTGCGTAGCTGAATTCAGACAACAAATGGTTGGTTTTTGAAGGTGACATGGTGGGTGATCTAGTTAGGCAGCCACTCTACGGAAGAAATAAAACAAAATAAAAATTAGTGAAATGAGTATGAATGGTTTAGATTGCAAGGATGGGCACTTACACACAAGAGACGAAACCGCTTGGGGCTCATGCGCCTCGCTCCCCGCGTGCGACACAGGAGCGACTCGGCCGACGCGTCCTAATCCCTCCCTCGATGACAGCTTGGTGACGGGTTCCTGGGGAATGACGAGGATAGCGGCAGCATGGACTTGCAGGGTGGCCTCTACAAAAATTGCGTTGCAACGCGACGATAAGGGCTAGTCGAGCGTTTTGGGCATGACATGCCATAGCTGATGTGTCTGGTCGGCGACCGCGTCAGACAACGGATGATGGCCCTCCTCCTAATGGATGCGCTGCCGCTCATGTGATTTTGTTGTTGTCGGCATATGTCGTTCGATCTATTGGTCCTATGGTGAGAGATCTATCGATCCTTTGTCCCGAGGTCATGGACGCCGGTGCGGCAACTCCGGAAGGTGGACTGCACAGGCGTATCTACGGCGAGAGACATGGCGGTGGTGATGGCCTTCCTCTTTGGTTATGAGGATGGCGAGGAGCAGCGATACGGGGTCCTGGTGTTGGCAACGCTTCGGGAGGCCTAGCTCACGAGCATGGCGGTCTAAGGTATGAGCATGGGGTGAAGGTTTTTCCTGGCGAAAGCTCAGCGTCTTGATGCCAACAACAGTGGTGCCTGCAGGTGTCGTATCCCTCTTGAGGGTGCCTAGTGGCGGAGCTAGAGGGACGAGCAGGGTCCAAGGCCCCCCTATCCCAACGTGCATCAAGCTAAATTTATGGTTCTAGAGGTGATTAGAGGGCCTAACTGGTAGAAATTTCCTTGACCGGCCCCCCTTATATGCTAAATACATCTTTTGCCCCCTCCCCTTTTGATTGAATCTTGCCTCCGCCACTGAGGGTGCCGCTATGGGTACCTTCTACACATAGGGCTGAGGTAAAAAACCTTTGACCGTTTGGTCTCAAGGATGGTGGCACGCTGCGTTGTTACCCTCTTGAGAGCGTCGTTGTTGAGCTATAGTACCCTTTGGTCTTGTTCCAGCTCTTCGGTGGCAATTTTTTTTCTAATTCATTTTTTTACCTTTGGTCCTCTTTGTAAGAAGGTCGCTTCATCGTTTTGTATTGATTCGGCTCTTCTGACTTTATTTATAAAACGTGACAAAAGTCTACTTCAAGTAGCACTTACACCCAACACGACGCATACAGGTGTGCTCTAGACCTAGAATGGAGGTATAAATCCATGGGTCGCCCCTTTTGTAGCATCCCAGTTGTCTAACACCTGTAATGCTACTTGTTCTAGTAATAAAAAGGGCCACTTCCAACATATAATTGTGGCATCATCATCATATCATGCTCATGTCATCATGCCACCTTGCATTTGAGCATAATATAAAACCCCTTCTTGTTTGGTTCTTATCTCATGTGCATTATTAATTGTAGTTGCCTCTTGATATTGTATTTGGATCTTGATATATTGTTAAATGCCCAAGTTGATTTGGGGGCATATCTCTTATTAACTTCACCACCTTTTCTTTTCACCACCTTATAATTCCACCATCCAACTAAATATGAGCTTGGCATTTATGGGTTTACTTCTAGCTCATGTGGGTTGGGATGGATCCTTTCTTTCCACAGGTTCTCATCTTGGCATCATTTTGTTTTCACATTATTGATGCATGAGAGCCACATGGCCACCTTTGCATGCCTTGTGAGTGGGACCCTTTCTCCCTAGCTTCCATATGTGTGTGTTGGGGATTATCATCATGTGGGGATATTTTGTGGGCTTATTAAATACCTAGTGGCATATACACACTAGCAAGTCCCAATTGTCATCACATGTGATCATATCCACCTACTCCATCTGGAACCTTCCTCTTATTTATCTTTGCTTGGCTTGTTTCCACTTCTGGGAATGCATATGGATAATGCCATGTAGATATTATTGTTTTCACAAGAATAAACATGGCATTAGATATTTTGCATGGGCCATGCAAGTACCATCTTGTGCTTGTCATTGGTTTTTAATTGGTTTTTGGGTGATCATCTCTAGCTCTATCTTTTTCTCTTGGCTTGAACCATGTTGATCTTGCTTAAAATCCTATCACCACATCTCTCTCTCTCTCTCTCTCCCTCCTTTTCTTGTCTTGATCTTGTTAGAGCTTGTCTAGTGCATGGTTTGATCTTGCCAAATAACCCTAGCATCTATCCTTCCCCTCTCATAAACCTAAACCCTAAGCCACCCCAAACCCCATCCTAGCTAAACCTAAACCCCACCTATTCTAAGCAAAACCCAAAGTACTCCCTCTCTCCCCTCCCTCTAGCGTGCAAACCCCACCCCAGCTATCTACCCCTCCTATCTAACCCTAGCTCGACCTCTAGCTCTCCTCCTCTCTCGGCCACAAGTTCCCACCAACCCGACCCACCTCCTGCTCGACCTGGTCCCACCCCGAGCTCCCCTGCCCACCAGCCCCCTGCGGTCCACAGCCTACGTGCGTGCCAGCTCCCTCTTGGTCGACCATGCACGTGAGGTGCAAAGGTTACCGATGCCGATCTCCCCCTCCCCCACGCCATCTACCTGCCCCCCTTTCGTTCTTATCCTTCCCCCTCGCCTCTAGCCTCCCCCAGATCCCCCTCAGGCCTCTCTTCCTCCCCCTGCCTCCCTTCTTCCTCCCCAAATGAGCAACCTCTCCACCATGCCCTCAACCTAGCGGCGGCCGCTCTTCTTCGTTCCCGAAGGCCAAGGGTGTCAGAGCCCCCAGTCTCGCCGCTTCCTAACGCCCAGACGCGAGGAACCAGCCGTAGCCCCGCTGAGCAGCCGCCGCCTGCGTGACCGCCAGACGCCCGACCTGCGCCCCCTCGCCGATCCTCGCCACCTCCGCGCCCGGCCGACAACACCACGGTGAGCCCTGCAGCCCCTAGACACCCCCGTCCTCTCTAGTTCGCCGTAGCCCGGCCAGATTCGAAGCGAGCGCCTTGCGTGCGTCACCGCGTCGCCGACCAAAGCAGCCGCAGCAGAGATCCGCGCTGTTCAACGCCCGCCCTCACTTGGCGCCCTCACGGCGACGCCACCGTAGGTAATTTGTAGCCCGTGGTCGCCTCTCCACTTTTGGTTTTTGAAGCACCCGTTTCACCCAAGTGGTTCGCTGCCAACGCCGACCAAACGCCGACAGATCGCGATCGCCCGTGAGCCGGCCTGCCGTTCCGACAGAATTGGCGTTTCGCTTAGGTCCTCAAGTTTCTCCCCTAAACCCGCTGCCCTCGGATCCCACTGGCGTCGGTGGATGTTTTGCAAAAGGCTCCTGTGTTTTCGTGAAGCAACCCGATCCCTCGTCGCCACCACGGCTGTGTGGGTCGAAGTGCCTGGCCCCACATGTCTGTGACTAGGGCTAGGCTGGCCTGAGTGTTAAAACGTTTTGCAGATTCTGTTTAAATTCAAAACTGTTTAAATATAATTCAAATTCAAATTTCAATTCAGTTTTAAATAATTTTTCTTTTATAGATCCAAATAATGCAAATGTTATATGTTTCTGAAGCAGAAAAATGTAAGGATTTCAAATATGCCATTCAAATTGCCTTTTGCACATTTAAAATTCCAAGTTGAATTAAATTACCACAAATGCCACTAGAACTTAAATAATTAATAACTTTTGATTTATAATTCCAAATTTAACAAATGATATGTCTAAAATGATCAGCTCGACGAGACCTTTCTGTTTATGCTATCCATGACTTTAATTGCAGCATGCATCATATAATAATATAGTGTACAGCAACTATTATGACAACAAAATGTGACCCAACCTTAATAAAATGACTTATTCTTGCACCACACCTCACCCATGCCTTGTCGCTTATTGCCATGCAACTTGTGCATCATTCATCATGGCATGATTGTTTGCTTGTCGATATATTCCTATGCTTGTGCACTTTATTTAAGTTGGCCCTTGCTTGTTTGGTTCTTCTTTCGAATAGGCCGAAAGGTGGGATATATCAAGAGAACCGGAGCACTACCAGATCCGCCTCTCGCTTCAACTGAGTTGCCGCAAGCACTTCCACATGCTTGCATACATACAAGACCTATTGCCTCTATCTTATTCTTGCATCATTGAGTCGCGATTGCATTAAATTGAATCCCAAGTATTGCATAGCCTTTACTTTAAACCCCACCAGCTTGTTCCTCCATCCCATGAGCCATTACTACGAGTTGTTTGAGCCATGCGTCGAGAACAAGATGTGTAGGGTTTGTGAGTCGATGGATAACGAGGTACATAAACAACTTAACCTCGAGTAGTAATGGGATAACTAATGAAAGTGGCATCGGTGAGCAATATCTATTTGTTTTTCCTGCTCACTTGTGTCCGTAAGACCCCGAGTACTTGATTCCTGTTCCTTGATTTATCGCGCTATCCACATCCGGAGGTATATGGGACCCCCGAGCCAGAGCTTGATTCTCTTATTTCTTGGGGCCATAAACTAGTTTGAGGTTTTATTTACTATCCTGTACTTATGCCATGCTACTGCTTTTATTTACGTTTGTGCGAGGAGCACCTGTCTTTATTTAGGTAAGCGGAATGTTTTCGGTATCGACAATCCCAGTTTGGGTTCCCGATCGTTTACCATTGTCGCAAACCTCGGGTCTCGAGTCGCCTAACTTCGTTATGGGTGTACTCAAGTGGCCCTGAAATAATTCTGAATCTGTGATTGCTTTGTCGTGAAGGCCTCGTTGGGTTTTGATTTGGTTTTTACGAGGTTGATCGGCGTGTGTTGCTATTGGTGCACCCGGCGGTAAAACTTTCTGAAAGCCGTGTCCACGGTTATGGACGACTTGGAGCACAGTTTCTCGATCATAGACAAGCATAACTAAAGTACCGTTTTAATCTGACTAAGTAATTTGACTAGTAAATAGTGCCACACTCATGGAATGGTTAATAAAATTGCCAACGGATGGGGGTTGTTCGTCCGCTTCCTCGTTGGTAAGCGAGGAGGATGGATCCGATGAATTACTATTATAACTGTTGTCCTTAATTCACGGGCATCCGTCTATCATTGGTTAGGCGGATGGTTAGCGAGTATCTGTAGAACTGCTAGGGTTTATCTTTTGCTGCAATTGCGTCACCCTGTGTTGCGTCCTTTAGAGGCATTAAGACTTCTTGAGTACCCTTAGGGTCTCACACGATAAATTATTGGTTCGGATGAGCAGTACCCTCGCAGACGGATCTTTGGGTGGAAGAGGCGATGATGTGGGCAACGATCGCTCGTGTAGAGATTCCGGAACGGGATCCGTGAGATCGTGGCGGGATGTGCTTACTTCTATGGCATCTTATGCCGATTTGCTTCTTGTCCGCATCGGACTTTGTTTTGCCGCTTCCGCTTGATACTCTGATGTGTGTTGTATGAGGAATTATCCTAAAATATTATACCTATCTAGGTCATTTGAATCTTGCCGTATGGCGTTGCTATATTTCCTTTCTTTCTAGATGGTATGGCTCTGATGTACTCTTGTATGGTGGCTTGCATACATACCCACTTGTGTATGTAGTTGATCCCTTCGCCGATTACGCGCGTCTGAGTCCCGTTGAGTTGGTAGTGGTTGGGACGGCCGAAAGGTCTACCCGTGAGTGGCTTTTGGGGCCCCACCGTACTATTTCAACCACTACCGCTCATCCAGGCTTGTATCTAGGAGCGTAATTCACCGAGGTAGTTACAATTGGTATCAGAGCCATCCCGACCTTCAGGGTCTCAGCCAAACGGTCGTTGTCAGTCTAGCAAATATTTTGGTAGTTATGTATATTAGGGAAAAACAAAACACGAGAGTAGGACTGCTTTCACTTTTCTTCTTACCCACCCACCCATCCTTTTCTGGTAAGGAAGTGCAACGTTTTCAATCCTCTTCTAAAAATTCAAACTAGGATTCACGTGTTCTGGGTTTCCGTAGTACCATAGGTTGTGTGTGTGTGTGTGTGTGTTTAATCCCTTGTCTATCTGTTGCATCCAAGTTGTTATCTAATCAGCCTTTGGTTATCAACTGTTGGTACATTCCATACCGACAGGCTTTTGTAAACCGATAATCATCTTCTCTTTGTATCCGACGCTATCTTGTTTGGGGTGTTCGTTTCCGTAGTTACCAATCTTTAGGTTTAAACGTGAGAAGAAGGGGTTAGGATATGTGTTCCACTTGTTCATGTCGGAGTAATGATTTGAGTGCGGGATGGAGTCGCGACCATACCACTACTCTTATAATTCGCTTTTGTATATTGAATCGGTACAGTCACTAATCTTGATTCGTTAAGTAATTTTGCGCATCTATTGGTATTTTAATGCCGAAATTTGTGGAATTTTTTTTCTTTGATATATTTGTGTACCACACTCCTTTTCAGTCGTGTGCGATATGCTTAATATCTTTTAGGTGCTTTGAACTTTGTTGATATTTTAATATCATCTCAGTAAATTGTATCCTTTAATCTTGGTTAATTCCATCTTGGTACTATTTTGGATTATTATCATTCTCCATTATAGTACTGACTTGAGTTTTATATCAATGACAGGATGGCTCCACCACGCCGTACCGATGAGGACATACCTCCGGAACTGGGCTTCGCGCTGTCAAACATCGCTAATGCTTTGGCAGCAATGCAAGAGAACCAGCAGCGCTTTGAGGAAAGTGTCAGGAGGAACGAGTTTGCTCCACTACCTCCACCTCCCAAGCGAGGAGACATCAAGAGCTTTCTGAAATTCAACCCTCGTCAGTTTGATGTTTCGACCTCACGGACGCGGATGATTGCCTGCGTGAGATCTCAAGGTTGCTCGAGGCTGCGATGTTCGAGCAGAGTGGGTCAAGTGTGCTACCCACCTCAAGGAGATGCAGCTCTGGTGGGAGAACTACTTGAAGGCAAGCTGCCGGTTTCAGCCAACTTGGGAAAGGTTCCTTTGGGCGTTCAAGCGTTTCATCGAGATTGTAATGGAAAGGATGAAGGAAGCATTTCTCAACTGAAGCAAGGAAATGATAACGCCAACACCTATATCAGAACTTCATGAATCTCTCTCGTTATGGTGGTGATGATGTATCCGATGACAAGAAGAAGCGAGAAGAGGTTCGTGCAAGGGCTCAATGCGTCGATCAAGTATGCAATCACACATGCAAGGCGGCAACTTTCCTGGAACTACAGACACACCGCAAGAGGAGGCAAGCGTGCAAGTGTTCGAGGAGTCCAAGAAACACAACAGGATGCATCAAGCTCTGCGATTATGGCAGCTCCTTCTAAGCGTGTCGGGTTCCTAACACCCCACTGCCGCTCCGGCTCCACCAAGACTGCAAGTTCGCGCCAAGGCCACCAAACTTCACCTGCGGCTCCTGGGGCTACAACCACCACTACCCAGGCGCTGGCGGAGTCCACAGCTACGCTCCACGTCCACTGGTGCCCACCTTCACGTGTGGAGATCACGGACATCAAATCGAACTGTCCGTTGAAGAACAAAGCTCTCCCTCCACCGCCAAGATCTGCAGCAAGCTCTCCTATGGTTCGTGCACCACCACCTCGGGCTCTCAACATCAACACCAAGCCGGGTCTGCGGTTGTTCGTGCCAAGCGTGTCAACGCCGCTCAAGTCGAGCATGCACCGAGTTGTGATGGGTATGCTTTCCATTAACTCGATCCACCTGCGAGTTTTGTTTGATTCGTGCATCGCATTCTTTTGTTTCTATAAAGTTTGCAAGTGAGAATGGGTTAGCGTCAGCCTCTTCTCAAGCGGTTAATGGTTCTTTCTCCTGGAGCAAATATGGTAGCATCTAAGATCGACCATGGCAACCAAGTTGAGATTGGTGGTTCTTCATTCTTGGCTTCTTTAATTGTTCTGGCAATTCGACATTGATGTCATCTTGGGCATGGATTGGTTGACAGAAATGCAAATGTGATTGATTGTCTTTGAGCTCGGTTTCTGAAGATTCCTGAAGGCCATATAGTCTTTTCTCCAAGTCTGACTCTTGCTGTCCAGCTCTTCTCTTTGGCAGCTCTGAATGATGAAGCTATGGAAGCTATTCAGAGTGTACCAGTGGTCTGTGAGTTCCCAGATGTCTTTCTGAAAGAGTTGCCGGGTATGCCTCCGGATCGTGAGGTTGAGTTTGTGATTGAGCTTGAACCTGGAACGGCTCCTATCTCCAAGCAGCCTTATAAAATGGGTCCTTCTGAGTTGGCTGAACTCAAACGACAACTTGATGAACAAGAGAAGTTGGGTTTCATTCAACACAAAGACTTCTTCTTCTGGGGTAGCCCAACAATCTTTGTGAAGCGTGTAACCGATAGACTATGTGTTGACTACCGGGCTCTCAATGCTAAAACCATCAAGAACAAATATCCCCTCCCGCGGATTAATGATCTTTTCGATCAGCTAGTTGGAGCTGTGGTGTTCTCTAAGCTGGACTTGAGAAGTGGTTATCACCAAATCAAGATTCGCAAGGAAGATGTGCCCAAAACAGCTTTCACCACCCGCTATGGCCTGTATGAGTACACGGTCATGTCTTTCGGTCTCACCAACGCACTGCTACCTTCTCGAGGTGATGAACTCCGTTTTCATGGAGTACCTTGATAAGTTCGTTGTGGTCTATCCGGATGACATTCTGGTCTATTCCAAGTCCAAGGAAGAGCATGAAGAACACTGCGGTGTGTCCTAAACAAGCTTCGTGAACCGCTTGTATGCAAAGTTCTCAAAGTGTGAGTTTTGGTACTGAAGTAACCTATCTTGGTCATGTCATCTCTGCCAAGGGCATTGCGATCAACCGAGCTGTGAAGACAATTGTTGAATGGCTTCCTCCGTTAATGTCAAAGAAGTGCGGAGTTTTCTTGGTTTGGCTAGCTATTGCCGCTTCGCTCGTAACTTCTCAAGATAGCGAAGCCTCTTACCGATCTCCTCAAGAAAGGCAAGAAGTACCTGTGGACTCCGCATGTCAAGAAAGTTTTGAGACACTCAAAGAGAAGCTCACTTCCACGCCATCTTGGTTCCTCCGGATACATCTAAGCCTTTCCGGATATTCTGCGCCTCTTTGCAAGGATTGTGCGGTCCTTATGCAAGAGAAACAGTGGTTGCTTATGCCTCTCATCGATTGAAGACGCATGAGATCAACTATCCCACACATGACCTCGAGCTCAGCTTGTCTTTGCTTTGAAGCTATGGAGGCACTACTTGCTTGGTAACCGTTGTGAGATCTTCTCGACCACAAGAGTTTGAAGTATATCTTCACATTGCTGATCTCAACCTTCGGCAGAGGAGATGGATCGAAGCAATCAATGACTTTGATTTGACCATCAACTACACTCCGGGCAAAGCAAATGTCATGGCAGATGCACTTAGCCGTAAAGCTTATGTCAACAACCTCATGCTGGAAGAGCAACAGCCTCTCTTGTGCGAGGAATTCCGTCAGCTCAACCTGGAAATTGTGGAACAAGGGCATCTCCTGAACCTTCTGGCTACTCCTCTCTTGGAAGAAAAGATTCGATCTCGTCAGCTGGGTGATCCGCACACCAAAAAGCTCATTTCTAAACTTGAGCTTCCGAAGTATGAGTCCTTCCACGTTGATGATCAAGGCACGCTTTTATTTGAACACCGGATGTTTGTTCCAAACTACCCGGGTCTGAGAGAGCAAGTTCTCAAGGAGGCGCATGATTCGGTTCTTTCTATCCATCCTGGCAGCACGAAGATGTACATGGACTTGAAAACACAATACTGGTGGCACGGTTGAAGCGGTATTGTGCCAAGTATGTCTCGAGAATGTGATGTCTGCCGCAGAGTGAAGGCTATCCATCGTAAACCATTCGGTCTTCAGCCATTGAAACCTCCGAATGGAAATGGGAGAAAGTAGAGATGGACTTCATCACTGGCTTTCCAAGGTCGCAGAAGGGCAACAATGCAATTTTGTTGTCATCGACGTGCTTTCTAAAGTGGCTCATTTCTTCCCATCAAAGAAACAATTTCGAATTCAGTTGGTGAGCTCTATATCAGAATTGTCTCTCTGTATGGGGTTCCACTTGAAATCAGTTCGCACCGTGGGAGCATCTTCACCTCAAAGTTCTGGAGAGTTTCCAAAAGCTTTGGGAACAAAGTTGAACTTCAGACCTTACCACCCTCACCGCAAGGACAAGTGGAGAGGATCAATCAGATTGGAGGATATGCTTCGGCTTGCGTCATCTCTTTTGGCATGAAGTGGGAGGAATGTCTTCCATATGCCGAATTCTCCTACAACAACTTCAAGAAGAGTCAAGATGGCACCATTTGAGGCTCTCTATGGTCGCAAGTGCGAACTCCGATTGGTTGGTCAGTGCGGAGAAAGAATCTGGTTTGGCCTCGACATTGTAACTCAGCAGAGGAGAAGGTGCATATCATTCGAGAACACAAGATTGCTCAAAGTCGTCGAAGAGCAACTATGACAGAAGCACACATATATGGTGTATGCCCCAGTGATCTTGTCTACCTTCGTGTCACTCCCATGAGAGGAACACACCGCTTGTATCAAAGGAAAGTTGGCTCCTAGATACATCGGTCCTTACAAGATTCGTGGTAGAAGAGGAGAAGTTGCTTATGCCTGAGCTCCGGAAAAACTCAAAGTCCATGATGTTTTCCACATCTCTCCTCAAGAAGTGCTTCAAAGATCCGGCAGACCGTGGATCATGAGCTAATCGATCTCCAAGAAGACCTGTCTTATCAAGAACACCCACCAAAATCCTTGAGACCCAGAAAGAAGGACTGCAACAAGTCCATCAAGTTCTGCAAGGTGCAGTGGTCACACCATTCTGTTGATGAAGCCACTTGGGAGCGTGAAGATGAACTCCGTGCAAACCATCCTTCTCTCTTTGTGTCTTCTTCTTCTTCCTAGAATCTCGGGGCGAGATTACTGTTTAGTGGGGGAGAGTTGTAGCATCCCAGTTGTCTAACACCTGTAATGCTACTTGTTCTAGTAATAAAAAGGGCCACTTCCAACATATAATTGTGGCATCATCATCATATCATGCTCATGTCATCATGCCACCTTGCATTTGAGCATAATATAAAACCCCTTCTTGTTTGGTTCTTATCTCATGTGCATTATTAATTGTAGTTGCCTCTTGATATTGTATTTGGATCTTGATATATTGTTAAATGCCCAAGTTGATTTGGGGGCATATCTCTTATTAACTCCACCACCTTTTCTTTTCACCACCTTATAATTCCACCATCCAACTAAATATGAGCTTGGCATTTATGGGTTTACTTCTAGCTCATGTGGGTTGGGATGGATCCTTTTCTTTTCCACAGGTTCTCATCTTGGCATCATTTTGTTTTCACATTATTGATGCATGAGAGACACATGGCCACCTTTGCATGCCTTGTGAGTGGGACCCTTTCTCCCTAGCTTCCATATGTGTGTGTTGGGGATTATCATCATGTGGGGATATTTTGTGGGCTTATTAAATACCTAGTGGCATATACACACTAGCAAGTCCCAATTGTCATCACATGTGATCATATCCACCTACTCCATCTAGAACCTTCCTCTTATTTATCTTTGCTTGGCTTGTTTCCACTTCTGGGAATGCATATGGATAATGCCATGTAGATATTATTGTTTTCACAAGAATAAACATGGCATTAGATATTTTGCATGGGCCATGCAAGTACCATCTTGTGCTTGTCATTGGTTTTTAATTGGTTTTTGGGTGATCATCTCTAGATTGGCTTGAACCATGTTGATCTTGCTTAAAATCCTATCACCACATCTCTCTCTCTCTCTCTCTCTCCCTCCTTTTCTTGTCTTGATCTTGTTAGAGCTTGTCTAGTGCATGGTTTGATCTTGCCAAATAACCCTAGCATCTATCCTTCCCCTCTCAAAAACCTAAACCCTAAGCCACCCCAAACCCCATCCTAGCTAAACCTAAACCCCACCTATTCTAAGCAAAACCCAAAGTACTCCCTCTCTCCCCTCCCTCTAGCGTGCAAACCCCACCCCAGCTATCTACCCCTCCTATCTAACCCTAGCTCGACCTCTAGCTCTCCTCCTCTCTCGGCCACAAGTTCCCACCAACCCGACCCACCTCCTGCTCGACCTGGTCCCACCCCGAGCTCCCCCTTACCCTGGCCCACCTGCAGTCCCCAGCCTACCACTGCTAGCCCGTGCCCCTCTGGCCACCATGCACGTGAGGTGCAAGGTGACCGATGCCGATCTACCCTCCCCACGCCATCTACCTGCCCCTTTCGTTCTTATCCTTCCCTCGCCTCTAGCCTCCCCAGATCCCCTCAGCCTCTTCCCCCGCCTCCTTCTTCCTCCCCAGCGAGCAACCTCTCCACCATGCCCCCTCAACCCTAGCGGCGGCCGCCTCTGCTCTTCTTTCCCGCGCCAAGGCAGGTCGAGCCCCTGTGAGTCTCGCCGCTTCCCTGAACGCCAGACGCGAGGAACCAGCCCGGGCAGCTGCCCGCCACGCGTGCCGTGACCGCCAGGGCCCCGACCTGCTGCCCCTCGCCGATCCTCGCCACCTAACGCCCCGGCACGCCGACAACACCACGGTGAGCCCTCCGGCCCCTAGACACCCTGGTCCTCTCTAGTTCGCCGTAGCCCGCCAAGATTCGCTCAAGCGCCTTTGCGCGCGTCAAGGCCGACAAGCAATGCCAGCTGCGGCCAGAGATCGGCGCTGTTCAACGCCCCGCCTGGCCGTAGCCCTCGGGCGACGCCACCATAGGTAATTTGTAGCCCGTGTCACCCTCTCCACTTTTGGTTTTGAAGCACCGTTTCACCCTGGTTCGCCGCCAACGTCGACCAAACGCCGTGATCGCGATCGCCCGGCAGCGGCCGCCGTTCCGTTGAATTGGCGTTTTCGCTTAGGTCCTCGGTTTCTCCGCCTAAACCCGTCGTCCCTCGGATCCCAATTTGTCGGCGGTGGATGTTTTGCAAAAGGCTCCGGTTTTCAGTGAAGCAACCCGCAGCCCCTCGTCGGCCCAAGGCGTGTGGGTCGATAAGTGCCGCCCCACATGTCGTGACTAGGGCTAGGCTGGCCTGAGTGTTAAAACGTTTTGCAGATTCTTTAAATTCAAACTGTTTAAATCTAATTCAAATTCAAATTTCAATTCAGTTTTAAATAACTTTTCTTTTATAGATCCAAATAATGCAAATGTTATATGTTTCTGAACCAGAAAAATGTAAGGATTTCAAATATGCCATTCAAATTGCCTTTTGCACATTTAAAATTCCAAGTTGAATTAAATTACCACGAATGCCACTAGAACTTAAATAATTAATAACTTTTGATTTATAATTCCAAATTTAACAAATGATATGTCTAAAATGATCAGCTCGACGAGACCTTTCTGTTTATGCTATCCATGACTTTAATTGCAGCATGCATCATATAATAATATAGTGTACAGCAACTATTATGACAACAAAATGTGACCCAACCTTAATAAAATGACTTATTCTTGCACACCACACCTCACCCATGCCTTGCTGCTTATTGCCATGCAACTTGTGCATCATTCATCATGGCATGATTGTTTGCTTGTCGCATATATTCCTATGCTTGTGCACTTTATTTAAGTTGGCCCTTGCTTGTTTGGTTCTTCTTTCGAATAGACGCTGAGCAGGGGATATATCAAGAGAACCAGGAGCACTACCCAGATCCGTCTCTCGCTTCAACTGAGTTGCCAGACAAGCACTTCCACATGCTTGCATACATACAGTACCTATTGCCTCTATCTTATTCTTGCATCATTGAGTCGCGATTGCATTAAATTGAATCCCAAGTATTGCATAGCCTTTACTTTAAACCCCACCGAGCTTGTTCCTCCATCCCATGAGCCATTACTACAGGAGTTGTTTGAGCCATGCGAGTCGTAGAACAGCATGTGTAGGGTTTGTGAGAGTCTGATGGATAACGAGGTACATAAACAACTTAACCTGAGTAGTAATGGGATAACTAATGAAAGTGGCATCGGTGAGCAATATCTGCTATTTGTTTTTTTCCTGCTCACTTGTGTCCCGTAAGACCCCGAGTACTTGATTCCTGTTCCTTGATTTATCGCGCTATCCACATCCGGGAGGTATATGGGACCCCCCTGAGCCAGAGCTTGATTCCGTCTTATTTCTTGGGGCCACAAACTAGTTTGAGGTTTTATTTACTATCCTATAATTATGCCATGCTACTGTTTATTTACGTTTGTGCGAGGAGCACACTGTACTGTTTAGGTAAGCGGAATGTTTTCGCGGTATCGACAATCCGTTTTGGGTTCCCGATCGTTCTGACCATTGTCGCAAACCTCGGGTCCGTCTCGAGTCGCTAACCGTTCTTGGTGTACTCAAGGGTGGCCCTCAAATAATTCAATCTGTGATTGCTTTATCGTGAAGGCCTCGTTGGGTTTTGATTTGGTTTTCCGAGGTTGATCGAGCGTGTGTTGCTATTGGTGCACCCCGACCGGTAAAACTTTCAAAGCCGTGTCATGGTTATGGACGACTTGGAGCCGCAGTTTCTCGATCATAGACAAGCATAACTAAAGTACCGCTTTAATCGACCAAGTAATTTGACTAGTAAATAGTGCAACACTCATGGAATGGTTAATAAAATTGCCAACGGATGGGGGTTGTTCGTCCGCCTCGCTGGTGTAAGCGAGGAGGAGGATGGATCCGATGAATTACTATTATAACTGTTGTCCTTAATTCACGGACATCCGCCATCATTGGTTAGGCGGATGGTTAGCGCTATCCGTAGAACTGCTAGGGTTTATCTTTCGCTGCAATTGTCACCCTGTGTTGCGCCCCTTTAGAGGCATTAAGACTTGCCGAAAATTCTTAGGGTCTCACACGATAAATTATTGGTTCAGATGAGCAGGTACCTCGCAGGACGGATCATCGGGTGGAAGAGGTCGATGATGTGGGCAACGATCGCTCGGTAGAGATTCCGGAACGGGATCCGTGAGATCTGTGGGGATGTGCTTACTTCTATGGCATCTTATGCCGATTTGCTTCTTGTCCGCATTCGGACTTTGTTTTGCCGCCCGCTTGATACTCGATGTGTGTTGTATGAGGAATTATCCTAAAATATTATACCTATCTAGGTCATTTGAATCTTGCCGTATGTTGCTATATATTTTCTTTCTAGATGGTATGGCTCGATGTACTCTTGTATGGTGGCTTGCATACATACCCACTTGTGTATGTAGTTGATCCTTCGCCGCCGACACGCCTCGTCAGGTCCCGTTGAGTTGGTAGTGGTTGGGACGGCCGAAAGGTCTACCCGTGAGTGGCTTTTGGGGCCCCACCGTACTATTTCAACCACTACCGCTCATCCAGGCTTGTATCTAGGAGCGTAATTCACCGAGGTAGTTACACCTTTTTAACTAAAACCCATGATTTATCTATACCTTTCAGTTCATGTGAAACACAAAAAAATAGCGACTTGGTAGTAGAATAGGCCTTTTTGTTTTGTTTTGAGGTTGTTCTAGTGTAACATACTAAATTACAAGGCTGGACATGGGTATTCATGGTCCTGACTTTGGGATCAGCCAAAAAAAACGTATTTCTAAGTATCTATTTTTTTTGA
This sequence comes from Avena longiglumis, assembly GCA_030063025.1. Lineage (NCBI taxonomy): Eukaryota > Viridiplantae > Streptophyta > Magnoliopsida > Poales > Poaceae > Avena > Avena longiglumis. The sequence goes on along the minus strand of CP125976.1, from coordinate 72,617,876 downwards.
AATTTCTTTTGCATGTAGAGGAGACACATAAGTATATGTATGACAATTTTCATACTTAAATCGAAAGTATATAGTTTAGACAAAAAATGACAAGTTCCAAATAAACAGAATGAAGAAACAAAATTTTGGGTGTACATCTGGACATGCTATGTTTTCACACAAAGTTTTTGCGGTGAAAAGACATTTTTTGTGGTATGTGTATACAAGCCACATAAAATGTCATTTCTTCATGAAATTTTGTGTATGAACATAGAATATCGGCATGTACACCTAGGTATTTTTTTCTGATTTTTTAAATATTTTGAATTACGTTTCAACGATGGGTGTATCTACACCTACGAGCCAAAGTGAATTTCTGAAAGAAGAGTAAGTATAAACCTTGTTCTGAAAATTCACTCTCTCTCTACTAGCATACACACTAGAGGCTTTGAACTTAGATTTGAATCTAAGCCTATTCACGGCTAGCTCCAGTGGCCAGTGGTGCTATAGAGGTGGTGTCGCCGACTTGTTCCGATGTTTCACGGGAGTCCTATGGACAGTGACGCCTACGGGTGTCGCGCTCCTCCTTAGAGGTGTCATGTTGGCACGATGCTCCTCCCATCGGCCCTCTGGGAGAAATCTCAAGCCCGAACTTTTAGGATCATATGATGACATTGTCTCTGTGTCTCTCATCCTCCTTGGAGATAATGCCTTGGAGCCCGACGTGCGTCGAGCGACACTACCTCTTGTCTTCCCACCGACCCTTGGCTTGTATCCTATTGTTACAATGTTGTGTTCCTGGTTTCCCAAACACAGATGTGTGGACGTCCTGGTGTGACCTCGGCATGTGTTTCCCTTCGACCTTGGTGGCGGCACATTGGTGTCTTCACCGAGTATTGGTTATTCGACGCCCTCCAACTGTGCTTGATCTCGGTGATGTCGCCCTTCAGCTATGCCGAAAGCACAACGGTGTCGCCGCACGGTATGTCTCGACTATGCGATGCCTTTCGACCGTGACATATATGCTCCTCGGTGTGCTCACGTTTGGTATCCACGTGTTCTTCTACCTATCCCTTTGGTATGCTTTCCCTCGATGTTGAGGTTCTCATCGAAGATCCTTGTTTGGAGGTCGACTTGAGGTACTCGAGGTGCTATATTATCTGTGGTCTCGGTTGGTGTGTGCTTGCGGCAGGACACGACTCTGCATTGTCGTTCGACTGTGTGGGTAGCACACTAGTGTTTGTGGCGTGTCTCGGCTGCATAGGTCCTTTGTTGTGTGTGGCTTGCCTCGAAAGGCCGTGGTGATCAACCCTTGAGCCTTGAGGTGTCGGCCTTTGGGAGATTTCAGTTGACTCCGGGTGCTAACCTCCCCCTCCCTCTTTGTTCCCTCATGTTCTTTTGTTTTTTCTATCGATGGCATTTGTTCTATCCTCCTTTGTACACTCTCTATAACTTTGACATGTATTATGTTTGTAAGAACATGGCCTTTCCTGATTATTTTCGAGTGGAATGCAACGAGCGGTGGGGATTTTCTCACCCCCGTTAATCTAAAAAAAATTAAGCTGTTTGTAATGTGGCCCGTTAGTGTTTTTGCATGGTCTAGTGAACTAAAATGGGCCTCAAGGCCCAGGAGAAAGTGTTGCATTACCACTAGGAGCCCACCAAACAAATAGCAATGGTAAAAGAATGAATAGTAAACTAAGATGATGTGCCGCGGTTTAGGAGACCTTCCGTAGATATTTTTGTGTGTGGTGTGTGTCCTTCTAGTGAGGGATATATATGAAATCATTTTTTTCCCACGTAGGAATGTGCATCGCCGTCGAATGTTTTGTGCTCCAATCAAACGCTCACAGCTGTAGCTTGCACGCACGAACCAGCTCGAGAACACAATAAGATGACACGATGTCTACGACCTCACGCGAAAAAGGAGACGCCTACGATTCCGTCCATCCATGTGTGCATGCATGTTCGTTCGGACAGCGCTCTGTTCGCGTGAGTTGCAGGCGCAAACGCAAGTGGAGCACCATTTCTGGCCCAGAATTTTATTCCTCACCATCATCATAACAGTATAACCACACGTACACCGTTCCACTCCATCCAAATTGTCCAGCAATGCCTATCCGGATATCGGGATGTGTACGAGCGCACAGAAATCGGTGCGAGCCGGGCTCGGAGGTGACAGCAGTGGAAGGGAGGCAAAAGAGATAACTCACGGCAGCCATGGAAAAGGGAATAGGAATAGGAATAATCTTCCACGATCAGTTCAGTGTGTCGGTCGGTCGGTCGGTCAGCGCTTTACTGGTCCTGTCCCTGTAATGACGGTGAGGCACGCGAAGAGGGTCCAGCAGGCAATGTGCCAAACGAAATCCCCGAAAAAGCTGTGGCGCGGGCGCGCCCGGCGAAGAATCTCTGGTCCGGCAAGTTGAACGAACAAAGGAACCGCGGCGTGGACGTTGATGTACCGGTCGGGCTCACGACCGAGTGAGAACTGGCACGGCAGATGGAGCCAAAAAATCCCGTGGAAGAAGATGGCAAGGTGGTACGGTAGTGGCAGCACTAGTCCACGAAGGAAGATATAAGTGGAGGGCCCGGCGGGTTCGATCTGCTGAAAGGCACATCAACGATTGTTTTCGATTTTGTTGGTAGCACGCAACGGCCTGGTCTATTCTGGCTAAGAAACATAGCACTAATACGTACACCATTCGATCTCTGTACGCGAGAACAAGCAACTCTTGTACTCTGAAAATTTCCGCCTCTGCTGATGTACATAGTACCACGGTACACGATCTAGCTAGCTAGAGTCTACGCTTTTATCAACAAGCCACCGAATTTATCGGCAGTACTCTATGTGATTGTAATAACCCCGAAGTGCTCGGGTTATTTCTTCCTATCTTTCTACACCGATATCGGCCGCGGCTGTATAATCTGATGATCTACTACAGTATAACTCTAGCTTCCCGGTGTGAACTTCATGCAGATCGGCGGCCTGATCTTGGCCAGCGCGAGCAGCGACGACGGGAATATCCAAATCCCATCCCCGCAGATCAGCCCGGACGCGACGGCCGGTATGAGCAGCGCGGCCTTCTTCCCGTTAAGCCTGTGCCAGAGGAACACCACCAGGCTCCCCACGCACATGTCAATCGCGAAGCTGGCGCCGACGAGGAACGGCACGGCCATGGCCATGGGCAGCGGCACGAGCCTCCCGAACCTCCTTGGCAGGAAGTCCCTCGCCACGTTGGCCAGCACCGCGAACGCGAAGAAGGCCGCGCAGAGCTGCAGGCAGTGCCTGGGCAGCGCGTCGAAGCCCTCCACGCCGAGGATGGCCATGTTGCGGTAGATGAGCGCGTAGGGCGCCTTCCAGTACCCCTCCGGGTTGCCCACGTCGAAGGCCTCGTAGAAGAGGAAGAAGGTGAGCGGCGCCACCACGCACCCCATCAGCGTGCCCGCCGCCTGCCCCACCAGCATCGACCGCGGCGACGTCAGCGTCAGGTGCGCCGTCTTGAAGTCGTGCATCAGGTCGGCGGAGACCAGCACCAGCTGCTTCACCAGCCCGCAGGTCACCAGCCCGGCCACCACGCCGTTGTCCTTCCCGGCCCACGCCGCGAACACGAACAGCGCAACCTTGCCGTAGTTGTACCCCATGTTCATGTCGGTCAGCCCCGTGCCGTAGGCGTTGCAGAACCCCAGCGCAGGGGCCAGGAGGTACGCGATGATCACGTAGTACCACTTCACCTGACGGAACATGAGCGGGATGGCGGCCACCGCGATGGCGCTCAGCACCACGTACCCGCCGTAGGTCACCCACGACGGGATGCTGTCGCGGTTGAACACCTCGTTGCGCTGCAGGTCGTCGATCGCCACCGAGTCCGCATCCGCCACTGCGATTCATCACACGACTTTGATTACGGTTTTGTCAAATCTACTAAGTCCATAGGATTTTTTTAATCCAGGTTAACTTCTGACCGTGTTCAGATTCGCAGACAAGGACAGTGAATTTTTTCATAAGAAAATCTAGATCATCAACCTCAGAACTTTACCTCTGTTAAGTCGACTGCGCCTCGATTTTTCGCGTATGCTGTTGAGGGTGACGACGATGACTTTGACGAAGTTGTAGGAGCCGTCGCCGATGAGCAGAGCAATGCAGAGGAAGGCCTAGACAAGGAACAATTTGGAGGATTTGAAAACTAAAAGAGAGGGAACGCTTTTTTTTTTGAGAGAGAGAGAGGGAACGCATGTTGTGCCTGAAGCCCTGAACTTAATCAACAGAGGTAAATTCAGAAACATACCTTGTAACCATACAGTCCACTCATGCTGCTGGCAGACGCCTTCGCCGAGTACCAGTTCCCCTGCTGTTTGCTCATGAGCGGCCACATTACGCCCCAAGAGAGGACGGCGCCAAAGAGGATAGAAAGGTTGACGAGGTGCGAGCAGATCATTCCGGCGCCAACATAGGTCAGGCTGAAGTCGAAGAAAAACCTGGCCATGGAATTAAGGAGGAGTTAAAACAGTGCATTTCCAGAAGCATTTCCAACCACTGAAACTTAAAATCGGGCAGTGAGAAAAAGTTATAGGCATTACGATTGTTTCCAAGCCTGTAGCCCAAAGGTAGGGAACTGCATGAATCCGCAGACGTCGCCGCCGGTGTAGAACCACTGGAAGAAGCTCCAGAAGAAGCTGATCCCGAAGTATTTGAGGAAGCCACGGACCTGCTTCCTGTTGTGAAGTATGGTGGAAATTCTGAATCAGTTCAGAGGTCATTCATTCATTTCCTAAAGTGTTGCTTGCACATTTCGTTTCATCAGCCTAGCTGGAATATAAAAGAGCACACTTTTTCTGAATGTAAAAGAAAAGAAAGAGAGCATACTTTGCATTCTTATCTCCTTGAGGTGTGTGGAACCCGTTTATGAGGACGGCAGTCGCAGTCCCACTTGGATAGGTTAGTTTGTAGTCGATGACCAGCACCTGAAAATCAGTATCACCAAACCAGTTAATTTAAAGGCCGACTGCGACTATTAGCAGATCACTTGTAAACATCTCTCTGATCACCACCTCAATAAATAAATGTCAGCAGCAGTGCACTGTTGCGTCAGGAAAGATAACTTGTCAAGTGAGAACAGGAGAAAACAATGGTTGCAGTGATGCTACGAAATTCCAGCTGAAGCCAAAGTTTCAGTACTTTTCTGACAGTAACGGCAACCCTCGGACCAGAAAATTCAGGAAGTGCGGCTGAAATCTAGTCTAGCGGTAAACGGTGACAGCGAGGGCATGGAAAGATCAGAGAAGGGAACAGGGGTCTGGGAACGGAATCGTAGTATACCTTTCTGAGAGGGAGCAAGGTGAGGAGGCCGACGAAGCTGATGGCGAGGAGGAAGCCCATCATCCACCCGATGCCGGGGTCCTTGTAGCTCCCCGGCACGTTGCCCGGCGTGCTCTCCCGGACAGCTCGTACGTCTTCTTGTCCAGACCCAGCAGGAAGGACCTGAACCCACCTGCATGCCGGTTCAGCGCAAATCGTCAGGAATTAATTAGCGAATCAACCGAGATTCAGGTAATAAGAATGGCGGCCAAATGGGGGAAGAAAGAATTGATTGATCTGATCGTGGGGGAGCTTTACTTACCGCCGAAGCCGATGGTGTAGCAGGCGACGACGCATGTCTGGACGACGGTGTTCTCCTGGCGGGTGAAGGGGCGGGAGGCAATGCCGAGGCGTTCGAGCGCGTGCGTCCACCCCCGGAGCGCGAGGAAGGCGAGCAGCGCGGCGGAGACGTTGAGCGTGGGGACGAGCCCCGTGGTGAGGCTGAGCTTCATGACGATCACCGTGTAGACCACGCCGATGAGCAGCGCCGCCACCATGCCGCGGACCGTCACCTGCTCGCGCCACGGCGGGACGCGCTCCGCGGCGCGCGCCAAGGCGGGCTCCGACTCCATGTCCGCGCCGGCCTCGCCCTCGCGCGGCGTCTTCTCGATCTCGGCGGCGGCGCCCAGCTCGTGGCGGTCCATGATGCCGGCGCGTCCGGGGACGAGCAGCTCGAGCTCAGCGACGGCGGCGGCGGCTGCAGGTTGGGGGTGGAGACGCAGGCGTGAGATCATCTATCTGTGCGCGCACACCATGTGCAGTGCTCGTGCATCGGGCAGCGGTGACAACGTGAAGGGGCTGTTGACTGGCTATGGTCGGACTCCAACTATATTATACAACAACTTGTCTCTTTTGCAAAAGATAATTTGTTTTTAGTAAAGAAACAAAGAAAGACTAGGGGCATCTCCTGCTCTGCTCCTCGCGAGGACCAGAAGTGGCAAGAACGGAACGAGAGGACGAGGAGCACGTCAAACTGGGACGAACATATCACGGGGCAGAACAGAATAGAAAAATGGAAACGTAGCAACCGAAGTACAGCTGTGTGCGAGGCATGTTTATAGAATTACCCATAGAATTATTACTGTTATATCCAAAAGATGACAACCAAAAAAGGAAAAAAATGTGCAGAATGGCCATGATCCGAACTCGGACGAACATCCACTGATCCACGCGAAATCTCACCTGGCTGAATGAATCCGGCTCCACCACCACACAGCGCCGGCGCCTCCCTCCCTCCGGCCGGCCGGCCAACACAAGGAGCCAACACCTCACGCGCGCGCACGGCGACGAGTAATCTCGACTCTGGAGTGGACACGGGAGCGAGTCGGCAGGGGCGAGTCGCGAGTTAAATATATAAGCGGCGGGCGCGCGCGCGGAGGGAGACGGACGCCGCCTGTACTGCAGGGTAGTGAGGGACGGGGCGGTGAAGTACAAAAGATGGGAAGAAGTTTCGGAGGTGCAGTACAACGGGAACGGGACACCGAAGAAAATCGACGGCCGGTCAGCGATGTGCGTGCGTGCGATCTTTTTCCCTCCAACCCCCGGCCAGCCCCAGGCTTCTTCCTTCCGCTCCACTTGACCTGCGGTTGGGTGCGGGATGGCGACGTTAAAAAATGCGACCCATCATCGGATCGAGAGCGCGCGCGGTGGCTGGAGTAGAGTATATCTTTGTATTTTTTCTACTAGATCAAGTAGTGTGTGCCAGTAACACGTGGTTGGCTGGATGGATAGATACATAGATTTGGGTCGGATTCACTAGCATATCATCGCACCGTTTGGAGCACATGTATCTGTGGGTTTCGTTCTATTAAACTGTGAGTACAAAAGGGGTTGGCAATAAGTTTTTCTGGTATGAAGTTTCAGGGAAACTACCTGGATTTGGTCCGTTGCTCGTGCGTACGTTGTATTAAAATCTGCGGTGCACAATCTTCCGTGATTAGGATCACACTACGCCTATGCCTATCTATCATGGACCGAAGAGTATGCATGCTGATCACCACCTGCAGTAGTACAGAGTTTCCCCAAGACCGGAAATGTACTAGCCATTTCATGTAGCAGTACTACTACTACAACTGTAGTAGTCATCCTAGGCTGCTGCCAATACTACTACTTTCGTGAATCACGCTACGAATACCTGCATTGATTTTTAGATCGGGCTCATATATTTGGCACGCAATTTAAAGCACAAAAGATACTACAGAGTACTACACGTATATCGCTCTATACTATAGTAATGATCGATGCCGAACCAATCAATGATTTAGCTAGATTTTTGGCTGGACGTAAGAATTCAAAAAGTCAATTCATCAGTCCAGATATTGACAATAAGTCGTGGACATCGCAAATTATTATATTATGCCCCTCCTCCTGCAAAGTATTTTCAATTAGTACAGCATGCACAGAACAGAACAAATTTACATGCTACGAAATCAAAGCCAATAGCTGGACGCGAACGTCACGAAAGGAGACTCGAGCCGGAGAACCAAGCATAATGAAGACATGGCATGAGAAGATTACGCTGCCACGCATCAACCAAAGATCTCCCGGAGCTAGCTCTGATGCTACGCAAAATGTACGCACAATTATGCCCTCCTTGGTGAAACCATTCAGAGTCCCGCCACGGGATCTTTGGGAGTGCGCGCGTCACTATTAGAAAGTCAAACATGGCTCTGTTCGGATGTATGAAGGCATCGCAAAAGCAGAAATGTATGAGCCCGATCACAAAAGTACTAAGTATTCGGCAGCAGCCCAGGATGACTAATACCCAATAGTACTTTCGTCATCGTAGCCTTCGTGAAGCACGCTAGCAATACCTGCATTGATTTTCAGATCGGGCTCATAGAGTCGGCACGCAATTTAAAGCACAAAAGATACTAGTACTACTACGTATATCCGAAAATACGCGGTGAACCTGAGTGCGCGGCGCGCGTACCCTATATTAAAAAAATTAGTAATTTAAAGGTTCAAAAAAATTCAAAACTTTCAGTCGGGTTTTGGTTTCAAGTATTCTACCCGTATAAAATATTTTGCAAACAAACGACATTTATTCCAACCTGGGTGAAGGATTTTCAGAAACAACACTATATTAACATTACACACAAGCTATATACATTAGAAATTTCATTTTTTTTGTCTGATTTTGTATATGAGTCATTTTTTGGTCAAATTTTTTACACAACTATAACACCTGATTATCTTTGATTCCAAAAAAAATCAGAATTTTTTGACATGTTTTTTTACGCGCGCACCCGAGTACACCAAATGTGGGTTATACATATATCGCTCTATACTAATGATCGATGCCAAACCAATCAATGATTTAGCAAGATTTTGGCTGGACGTAAGAATTCAGAAAGTCAATTCTTCTCTCCAGATATTGACAACACCTCATAGACATCGAAAATTATTATGCCCTCCCACACAAGGATTTTATATTACAACATGCACAGAACAGAACAAATTACCGGCTGTGAAATCAAAGCCAGTGGCTGTACGCTAACCGGAGAACGAAGCATGATGAAGACATGACACACTGCCACGCATCAACCAAAGATCCCCACGGAGCTTTGATGCTCCGAAAAATGCACGCACAATTATGCTCTCCAAAAAAAATTATGCTCTCCTTTGTGAAACCCCTCCCGGTTCGGCCACGGGTGTAAATCTTGGGGAGTGCACGTCACTATTGGAAAGTCAAATATGGATCTGTTCGGATGTATGAAGGCATCGCAAAAGCAGAAATGTATACGGAACGAATGAATAAGAAAATGATGGAGCATGCTGGATTTTTTGGAAAAGAGAGAGTGCCCGTGTGCAAAATAAAAGGATATAAAGGGCATGGATTCGGATTCTACTCGCATAAACTGATGAAAAGAATTTCAACCCTCGTAAGGAAAAAGTATAAGAGATTTGTGTTACCTAAAAAGGAGAGAATAGCTAATGCACCTCGCTTGGTTCCTCCTCCTCTAAAGTGATCTTCAACATTAAAACTGGTTATAGTGGGAGTATCATAATATTAGTATCATGCATATGATACTAGTGTATGATATTATGTCTCTAATGCATTGTATCATATAGTAGTATCATAATAGTAGTATATTTATTGATTTATAGAATCTCTATGTAAAATATGTGTATAAGATTTACTTGTCATTATGATTTCTAGTTTTACGTGCTATGATACGGTATCTACCTATGATACTCTAATCACCTCTCTCTTTATTAATTGTGATGTCACGTCAGATTTTTGCCAAGTTGGCATGCATGATACACCTTATGATACTAGCGCTAGGACCAGCCTAAAGAAAACTCGAAAACTTCTTTCACCTCTCACCCTCGGTTCATCATCACTGGCCGTTCTTTATTCCTCCTCCTCTAGTAGTACTAGTAGTAGTAGCACCCCTTATGCATTTATAAAATATATTTCAAAAGCCATCAATACCATTTAAGACGCGAAAATCAATGTGTTATTCTTGATACTAGCATATAAGTGTTATAAATGACGCGCCATCCATCTATGATGCTATCAAGATATCATTTCAATAAAATACTACTTATTACAAATTATAGTTGTAATCTCATTATCTTACTAATCCATATTTTTCGTAAAAAAACTAAATTTTTAGGTAATTCCAAACATCCTTTGAATAAATTATAGTTATAATCTTATTATATTACTAATCCATCATGTTAATTATTAGCTCTCATGTGCGAAAAAGAAGAAGCAATATTTTTATAATTCCAAACACTCTCAACTCTTGAATTGGTAAATTTATAATTACTTTGGTTGATGAAACGAAGTCTATCTTCTATATCTAAATAGAAGTCCCTCACTGTCTGATTTTCCTTACTTCTCCTGCCTCCACGTCATCCCATATTTGGGTGTACACTCGCGCGACCAAGCACTACACTGACTGTCACGGTATCCCTTTCGTTCACATTTTTCTTCCTACCTATGGCACATCTAAGTTACCAGCCCAACTACCAGTATGCTCCTATCGGGCTTTTCTTTTCTTGCTTATTTCCCACAAATCCAGATTGTGCCGAGAATGTTCATATTCTCTGCTCCATTGCCTGTTCGCCACCAAAACCTGAGAGGAAACGGAAAGAAGCATCCAGCAGTCATCGCCTTAAATGCGAAAGAAGCTGATGGAGGCAATTGATCTCGCACCGCACTGGCCTTTAAAGACATGTTTCGACTGTCATCGTGTTGGAGATATGCCCTAGAGGCAATAATAAATGTAGTTATTATTATATCTTTGTGTTTATGATAAATGTTTGCATTCATGCTATAATAGTATTAACAAGGAAACATTGATACTTGTGTGATTTGTAAACTTAATTTGAAGTCCCTAGTATAGCCTCTATACTTCACTAGCTTGTTGGTTGATTAATGATTGTGGTTTCCCTATCATGAACATTGAGATGTTATCAACAACAAGATCATATCGTTAGGAGAATGATATGGTGGACATACTCCTATAGATAAGCGTAGCATAAAGATCAAGTCATTTCATTAGTTCAATTGCTATATGCTTTCGATACATAGTAACCTAATTCCTTCGACCATGAGATCATGCATATCACCTTTTGGATGGATGCTTTGATGACATCAAACACCACACCGTAATCGGGTGGTTATAAAAGTGGCATTGAGTGTTCGGAAGGTATTGGTTGAGACACATGGATCAAGAGGGATTTGTCCATCCACATGACGGATAGATATACTGGGCCCTCTCGGTGGAATGTCATCCAATTAGCTTGCAAGCATGTGACTTGGTCACAAGGGATCACATATCACGGAACGAGAAAAGAGTACTTATCAAGAATAAGGTTGAACTAGGTATGCAGAGATACCGACGATCATAACCTTGGGTAAGTAACATATCGTGAGACAAAGGGAAATTGGTATCGTATGTAAGTGGTTCATTCGATCGCAAAGTAATCATAGAAATATGTGGGAGCCATATGAATTTCCAGATTCCTCTATTGGTTATTGTTCGAGAAGTGTCTCGATCATGTCCGCATAATTCACGAACCGTAGGGAGACACACTTAAGGATTCGACGTTGTTTGAGTAGTTATGGTATTATGAGAAAGAGACCGAATGTTGTTCGAGTCTCGGATGGGATCCGGATATCACGAGGTGATCCGGAATGGTCCGGAGAATAAGATTCATATAAGGAAAGTCCCGTTTGAGTTCGGGAATGATTCCTGTTTTCATGGGAATGTTCTAGAAGGTTCCGGATTGTCCCAAGACTGGGGAGGGTACATGAATGTGTCATTGCTCATTGAATGATTGCATCATGTACTAAGTGTTATTGCTGTCCCAAATAAGGATTAAATTGAATCCTAAACAGAAAAGTCAAATGTCCAGATTTGAAAGTCAAACCGCCAAAACAAGAAACTGTGGGAAACAAGCAAGAGGAGTTGGAACCAACCCGGAGGAGGAGTAGGACTCCTCCAGCCGGGCGCCACCCTAGGCGAGTTGGGAGGGACTCCTCCCTCAACTGGCCAAGGAACCCCCTCCTCATAAAAGGAGGGCCTCCCATAGACACAATACTTTCTACTCTAGATCTCCTTTAGAGCTGTTTTGGTTTAGAGCTTCTAATTGCTTTAGCCAACAGTTTAGAGCCTTCTAATTGGTTTAGAGCCCTAATTGGTGTGTCTAATTACTAGGCCACTAATCCTCTCTCTCATAAGCTCCACCATACTGCACCGGCTTAAGGCGAAGCCTCATGATCTCCTCTACTTAGGTACCACGCCGTTGCCGGAATCGCAAGGAGAGTGCTACAACCTCCACGTCTTTGGAACAAGGGAGAGGAAGGTCTTCGTCCGAATCGAACGTGTGACCGATCATGGGAGCGCCGAACGTGCGCTGAAGGATCGTCTACACGATCTTGAGATCGGGAAGAGTGACTACATCACCCACGAATCCGCTCGTTAACCACTTTGGAATCTTCGAGGGTGAGTTCCTCTATCGACTCGTTGCTACAATCTAGTAGATAGATCTTGGCTTGTTTGTTTGTATGCGATAGAAAATTTTTGTTTTCCATGCTACGAACCCCTACAAAGGGTATCGAGCCGTGTCTATATGTAGATCTGTTGACGAGTAGAACACAATGGTCATTGTGGGCGCGTTGATGCTTTATTGTAGATTGCTTTTTGTGTACTTTGCATCTTGCGGTATGTTGGGATGAAGCGGCGGCTAACCTTACATGACATCGTTCATGAGACTTGCTCCACGCTTGACATGTAACTTGTATTGCATAAGTGGCTTTATGGGTGCATGTTTCTCCTAGCATAGTTAAGATCCAATTTACAACGGGTGATCAACAATGCTAGTATCAATGTTGTGGTTCTTGTTCGTAGTTAGAACGACACTTATTGAAAGCCCCAAACCACGTAAAATATGCAAAGAAAGTAGAGCGTCTAACTTTGTTTTGCGAGGTGTGCAATGATGTGATATGGCCATGATTGTGATTATATTCGATGTATGCAATGCTCCTTATTGTAAGTCGACAACCGCAGGAGCCATATGGTTGTCTTTAATTTATGTTAAGACCTCGTGTCTATTCAAAGTAGTTGTAATAGTTGAAGCCGTGGACGACAACCATGGAGAAGCGTCATTGACCTTGATGCAATGCCGGTGATGATGGAGATCATGTTCGTTTGAAGATGGAGATCGGAGGCACGAAGAAGAAAGGCCATATCATATCACATATATATTGAATTGCATGTGATGTTAATCCTTTATGCATCTTGTATTGCTTAGTAGATTTACGGTAGCATTATAAGATGATCCCTCATGCACATCAATTTCAAATCATAAAGTGTTCACCCTTAGTTAGCACCGTTGCTAAAGCTTGTTGTTTGAAGCACCACGTGATGATCGGGTGTTCTAGATTCGCAAGTGTATACAACGTGAGCAGATTTGCTCATGCGAAACTAAGGTTTGATCTTGACGAGCCTAGCATGTACGGACATGGTCTCGGAACACGGATTACCGAAAGGTAAAGCATGAATCGTATAGTAGATATGATGAACATGATGATTGTTCGCCATTGAAACTATATCAACTCTCGTGATGATCGGTGTTGATGTAGTGGATTTGGTTCGTGTTATCACTAAAACAATGTGAGGGATGTTGTTTTGAGTGGAGTTCACCTAGTTTAATTTCATTAATTAATTTGAACTCAATTTGTCATAAACTTAGTCTAAACTATTGCAAATATGTTGTAGATCAATGGCAGCCCCTACCATCAATTTTAATGCGTTCCTAGAGAAAGAAAAGTTGAAAAACAATGGAAGCAACTTCATGGATTGGTTCCGCAATTTGAGGATTGTCCTCACTGGTAATTTGACCTATGTGTGGATGCACATTGGGTGACCCACCGCAGCCACCGCTTGGATGAAGTAAAGAATGTTTACCTCGCTCGGAAGAATCAAGACTCCATAGTTCAAGGTGCTATCTTGTATGGTTTAGAATCGGAGCTTGAGAAAAGGTTTGAAGAGTCGACCCATATGATATTGTCGAGGATCTCAAATTGATTTTTGAGACTCATGCGGCAATTGAAAGCTATGAGGCTTCAAAAGTTCTTTAACCGCAAGATGGAAGAGGGCAGTCCGTCGGTGAGCATGTGCTTAAGATGTCCGGGCATGCAAACAAACTTCAAAGCTTGGGTATTGTGATTCCTAATGCTTTGGGGATTTACCGTGTCCTCCAATCACTACCACCAAGTTACAAGAACTTTGTGATGAACTACAACATGCGTAACATGAACAAGACGTTGCCGTAACTCTTTGCCATGTTGAAATCTGCAGAAGTGGAGATCAAGAAAGAGCACCAAGTGTTGTTGGTCAATAAGACCACCAAATTCAAGAAAGGCAAGTCTAAGCAAAGGGACACTTCAAGAAGGGTGGTAAGAAAGCTACCACGCCGACGAAGAAGACCAAGGCTGGACCCAAGCACAAACCGAGTGCTTTTACCGCAAGGGAGAAGGTCATCGAAGCGGAATTGCCCAAAGTACTTGGCGGATCCAAGAACGGCAACATCAAGAAGAAAGGTATATCCGATATACATGTTATTGATGTGTATCTCACTAGTACTGTAGTAGTGCACGGTATTTGATAATCGGTTCGGTTGCTCATATTTGTAACTCAAACAGTCTTATCAAACGGAAGCTAGCGAGGAACGAGGTGACGGCGCTGGGAAACGGATCAAAGGTTGATGTGATCGCGGTGGCACACTACCTCTTCATCTACCATCGGGATTAGTTTTATACTTAAATAATTGTTATTTAGTGCTGCGTTGAGCATGAACATTATCTCGGATCTTGTTTATTGTAGACGGTTACTTGTTTAAGTCGAGAATAATGGTTGTTCGATTTATATGAGTAATATGTTTTACGCACATGCACCTTTGATAGATGGTCTATTCTTATTGAATCTCGATAGTGGAAATACACATATCAACAACATTGAGGCTAAACGTTTGAAATCAGCGATAATTCGACCTATATGTGGCAATCGCTGTCTTGGTCACATCGGAGTGAAACGTATGAAGAAACTCCATTCCGATGGACTTCTTGAATCACTTGATTTTGAATCACTTGAAAGATGCGCATGTCTGATGGGAAAAATGACTAAGACTCCATTTTCTGGTATGATGGAGCGAGCTACGGACTTATTGGAAATCATACATACCGATGTGTGTGGTCCAATGAGTGTAGCATCGCGCAGTGGTTATCGTTATGTTCTTACCTTCACGGATGACTTGAGTAGATATGGGTATATCTATTTCATGAAACACAAGTCCGAAACTTTCGAGAAGTTTAAGGAGTTTCAAAGTGAGGTAGAGAATCAACGTAACAAGAAGATTAAATTTCTGCGTTCTGATCGTGGAGGTGAATATCTAAGTTACGAGTTTGGCGAGCATTTAAAGAAGTGCGGAATACTTTCACAATTGACACCGCCGGGAACACCACAGCGTAATGGTGTGTCCGAACGTCGAATCGAACTCTCTTAGATATGGTTCGTTCTATGATGTCACTTACAGATTTACCGCTATCATTTTGGGGTTATGCATTAGAAACAAACCGCATTCACTTTAAATAGGGCACCGTCTAAATCCGTTGAAACGACACCGTATGAATTATGGTTTGGGAAGAAACCTAAATTGTCGTTCCTTAAAGTTTGGGGATGAAGCCTATGTAAAGAAGTTACAAGGACAAGCTTGAACCCAAAGCGGAAAATGCGTCTTCATAGGATACCAAGGAAACTATTGGGTATACCTTCTATCATAGATCCGAAGGCAAAACATTCGTTGCTAAGAATGGATCCTTTCTAGAGAAGGAATTTCTCTCGAAAGAAGTGACTGAAGGAAAGTAGAACTCGACGAGGTTGTTGAACCTTCTCTCGAATTGCGAGTAGCGCGACCGGAAGAAGTTCCTGTGGTGCCTGCACCAATAAGGAGGAAGCTAATGATGATGATCATGAAACTTCTGAAGTTACAGAGCCTCGGAGATCAACGAGAACTCGTACCACTCCAGTTGGTATGATTCCGTTATGAATGTCATGGTGGTGGACAACACCGATGACCCCGAGACATATGAGGAAGCGATGATGAGCCCAGATTCCAATAAATGGCAAGAAGCCATGAACCGAGATTGGATCCATGTACGAAAACCAAGTATGGACTTTGGTGG
Organism: Avena longiglumis; assembly: GCA_030063025.1. Lineage (NCBI taxonomy): Eukaryota > Viridiplantae > Streptophyta > Magnoliopsida > Poales > Poaceae > Avena > Avena longiglumis. Next base: position 72,601,839 of record CP125976.1, on the reverse strand, counting down.
ACTTACCGATGGCCGGAAGAACATCGAGAACAAATGGATTTTCAAGAAGAAAACAGATGCCGATGGTAATGTTATCGTCTATAAAGCTCGACTTGTCGCAAAAGGGTTTCGACAAATTCAAGGAGTTGACTACGATGAGACTTTCTCACCAAGAGCGGCTAAAGTCTGTGAGGATTATGTTAGCAATCGCGCATATTATGATTATGAGATATGGCGATGGATGTCAAAACAGCTTCTCAATGGAGACATTGATGAAGAGTTGTATATGATGCAACCCAAAGGTTTTGTCGATCCTAAAGATGCTAACAAGGTATGCAAACTTCAACGGTCCATCTATGGATTGAAGCAAGCATCCCGGTTGGAATCAACGTTTTGATAAGGTAATCAAAAGTTTTGGTTTTATACAAACTTATGGAGAAGCTTGTATTTACAAGAAAGTGAGTGGGAGCTCAGAGCATTCTTAATACGTATGTGGATGACATATTGTTGATTGGGAATGATGTAGACCTTCTTAATAGTGTCAAGGAATATTTGAATAATAGTTTTTCAATGAAGGATCTTGGCGAAGCAGCTTACATATTAGGCATAAAGATTTATAGAGATAGATCGAACGCCGAATATCATTGTCACAAAGTACATATTTGGACAAAGTTCTAAAGAGATTTGGAATGGAAGAAAGCAAGAAAGGGTTCTTGCCCATGTTGCTCAATACGACCTTGAGTAAAACTCAAAGTCCGACATCGCGTAAGATAGAGAAAGGATGAGTAAGACTCTATGCCTCACCCATAGGATCTCTAATGTATGCCATGCTATGTACTAGACCCGACATTGCATATGTCGTTAGTTTAACTAGCAGATATCAAAGTGATCCAGAGTGGATCATTGGACAATCAAAAACATCCTTAAGTACTTGAGAAGAACTAAGGATATGGTTCTTTCTTATGGAGGTGATGAACATGTTGTTAATGGTTACACCGATGCTAGTTGGAACACCGATCCGATGATTCTAAATCACAACTGGATCGTATTTATTTTGAATGGTGCAGAAGAATGGAGGAGTGCAAAGCAAAGCGTTGTGGCGAGATCTTCAATCAATCGGAATACATGGTCGCTTCGAGGCTTCACAAGAAGCGATATGGATGAAGGAGTTCATTACAGCTGGGTGTGGTTCCAAGTCTGTTGGACCCAATGTCTATCTATGTGATAACATGGGCGCCATAGCCAATGCGCAAGAACCAAGGTCACACAAGAAGTCAAGCATATCAAGCTGCGTTTTCACGCTATTCGAGAACATATCCGGGATGGGGATATAAAGATTTGCAAAGTACACACAGATCTGAATGTGGCGGATCCGTTGACTAAACCTCTCCCGAGGGCAAAACATGACCAACACCAAACTGCCATGGGTGTTCGGTATATTACCATGTAATCTAGATTAGATGACTCTAGTGCAAGTGGGAGACTGTTGGAGATATGCCCTAGAGGCAATAATAAATGTAGTTATTATTATATCTTTGTGTTTATGATAAATGTTTGCATTCATGCTATAATAGTATTAACAAGGAAACATTGATACTTGTGTGATTTGTAAACTTAATTTGAAGTCCCTAGTATAGCCTCTATACTTCACTAGCTTGTTGGTTGATTAATGATTGTGGTTTCCTATCATGAACATTGAGATGTTATCAACAATAAGATCATATCGTTAGGAGAATGATATGGTGGACATACTCCTATAGATAAGCGTAGCATAACGATCAAGTCATTTCATTAGTTCAATTGCTATATGCTTTCGATACATAGTAACCTAATTCCTTCGACCATGAGATCATGCATATCACCTTTCTTTGGATGGATGCTTTGATGACATCAAACACCACACCGAATCGGGTGGTTATAAAAGTGGCATTGAGTGTTCGGAAGGTATTGGTTGAGACACATGGATCAAGAGTGGGATTTGTCCATCCACATGACGGATAGATATACTGGGCCCTCTCGGTGGAATGTCATCCAATTAGCTTGCAAGCATGTGACTTGGTCACAAGGGATCACATATCACGGAACGAGAAAAGAGTACTTATCAAGAACAAGGTTGAACTAGGTATGCAGAGATACCACGATCATAACCTTGGGTAAGTAACATATCGTGAGACAAAGGGAAATTGGTATCGTATGTAAGTGGTTCATTCGATCGCAAAGTAATCGAGAAATATGTGGGAGCCATATGAATTTCCAGATTCCTCTATTGGTTATTGTTCGAGAAGTGTCTCGATCATGTCCGCATAATTCACGAACCGTAGGGAGACACACTTAAGGATTCGACGTTGTTTGAGTAGTTATGGTATTATGAGAAAGAGACCGAATGTTGTTCGAGTCTCGGATGGGATCCGGATATCACGAGGTGATCCGAATGGTCCGGAGAATAAGATTCATATAAGGAAAGTCCGTTTGAGTTCGGGAATGATTCCAGGTGTTTTCGGGAATGTTCTAGAAGGTTCCGGATTGTCCCAAGACTCCGGGGAGGGTACATGAATGTGTCATTGCTCATTGAATGATTGCATCATGTACTAAGTGTTATTGTCCCAAATAAGGATTAAATTGAATCCTAAAACAGAAAAGTCAAATGTCCAGTTTGAAAGTCAAACCGCCAAAACAAGAAACTGGGAAACAAGCAGGAGTTGGAACCAACCGGAGGAGGAGTAGGACTCCTCCAGTCGGCGCCAGCCCTAGGGCGAGTTGGGAGGGACTCCTCCTCCCTGGCGCGCCAAGGAACCCCTCCTCATAAAAAGGAGGGGGCTCCTCCATAGACACAATACTTTCTACTCTAGATCTCCGTTTAGAGCTGTTTTGGTTTAGAGCTTCTAATTGCTTTAGCCAACAGTTTAGAGCCTTCTAATTGGTTTAGAGCCCTCTAATTGGTGTGTCTAATTACTAGGCCACTAATCCTCTCTCTCATAAGCTCCACCATACTGCACGGCTTAAGGCTCATGGGATCTCCTCTACTTAGGTACCTGCATTTGCCTTTTGGAATCGCGAGGAGAGTGCTACAACCTCCATTTTCCTTGGAACAAGGAGAGGAAGGTCTTCGTCGAGTACCGAACGTGTGACCGATCGCGGGAGCGCCGAACGTGGCATACCGAAGGATCGTCTACGATCTTGAGATCGGAAGAGTACGACTACATCACCCACGAGAATCCGCTCTCGTTAACCACTTTGGAATCTTCGAGGGTGAGTTCCTCTATCGACTCGTTGCTACAATCTAGTAGATAGATCTTGGCTTGTTTGTTTGTATGCGATAGAAAATTTTTGTTTTCCATGCTACGAACCCCTACACATCGCCATCTCCGCTATTATTACCTGCGATGCCAACCAGGGCTTCAGTCTCCAGTCCGAGTCTGGTAGATTACGCCTGCCTTTTGCTATCCCTGATTTTTCCCTTGATTTTGTCAGATTCCATCTCATATCCAAGGTGCTCAATGTTTTGAAGGTAAAGACTATTGGCAATTCTTGGTCCAAATGACTAATGACTCTTGCTACTCTAATTGGGGCACAAGCTCCTTCTAAAAGTTGTCAAGTTTCTACAAAGAAGTACGCCTTCGGTTTTATTTTTGATATTTCCATGTTTACCTTTTCAGATCTGGTCATGAATGGTCTACTAGCTCACTATAGATGCTACTTAATTAAACCTTTAGATATGTACCACTGAATGCTGATATCTACGCACTTCTATTCCTGTAGACAGTTGTTGGGCCTCCAAGTGCAGAGGTTTGTAGAACAGTAGTAAGTTTCCCTTAAGTGGATCACCCAAGGTTTATCGAAATCAGGGAGGAAGTGGTCAAAGGTATCCCTCTCAAGCAACCCTGCAATCAAGATACAATAAGTTTCTTGTGTCTCCAACACACCCAATATATGTGCACTAGTTCGACGAAGAGATAGTGAAATACAAGTGGTAACGGTGCCAGAAAATAGCTTCTGACTTGTTGTTGATGTGGGGTAACGTGTGTGAGTGCCAGAAAATAGCTTGACGGTGAGGTAAAGACTAAAGGCAACAGGAAGGAAGCAAACATGCAATAGATCTAGTAGCAAACGGTGTTTCAATGCTTAGAAACAAGACCTAGGGATCATACTTTCACTAGTGAACACTCTCTCATATAAATATCCTCTCTTCATGATACTACTCTTAACTACTCTCCGGTTGGACACTCTAATCCACGATAGGGTTATAACAGCACACCTTAAAATCTGCCTTCCCCATCTAGATAACCCTATACTGTCACCTTGAGCGCTAGATGGTTCCAACAAACACCACAATTTCATAGAGACATCCAACTCCAAATATAACTCATAACAAATATTCAATCTAGCCAAAGTGCCACACACGGTATGCCCGATGTGACTTTCACATACGTGGGGAAAAGCATAGATCTATTAAATCACAAAGAGTATTTATGTAGACTCAAGTCTAAGTGCCACCATGGCGTGCACGTTGTCACTTTCACACACATGGGGAGAGCAGAGATCTATTGAAGCACTTGAGTAGCAAGGTAGATCTACTTGATTACAAAGCTCATGACCACAAGATCATGCATAGAGAGAGAGAGAGAGAGAGATGAACACATAGCTATCGGTAGAGCCCTTAGCCTCGAAGGAGAACTACTCCCTCCTCATCATGGGAATCAACAACGGTGATGGAGATGGTGGTGGAGATCGATGGAGATGGCTCCGTAGGCACTTCTCTGTCCCGTTAGGGTGACGGAACAGAGACTTTCTGTCCCCTGAATCTCCTCTTCGGTGGCGGCGGTGCAACGGAACTTTTTCTGGAAGTATGATGGACTATTTAGGGTTTCTCCCTGGGGCTTCTTATAGGCGAAGGAGGCAAGGTCGATGGAGGTCCAGGGTGGGTGCGGCCTAGGGTGGGCCCGTGCCCACCTATGGTGTGGCCACCCTGGTTTCCTCCTCTGTCTCGTCTTCAATTTTCTGTATCGCTCAGCGAAAAATATGAACTTTGGCTTTTGTCCCGTCCAATTCCGAGAATATTCATTTTTAGCTTTTAAACTAAAACAAGAAAAACAGTAATCACATGGCATCTTGTCAATAGGTTAGTTCCAGAAAGTGTATAAAAATACCTCAAATTCAATAGAGAAACTAAAAGGGATCCTTGACAGAGAAACCAAAAGGGTCAAATTCAATAGAGCAAAGATTATCGATAGTGAATTGACGAACATAAATAAGGTTTTTGATAATGTGAGGAACAACTAGAATGTTACGAAGATGGATGTGTTTAGGATGAAGGGGCAGTGTGTAAGAGCCTATGTGCGTAACAGGAAGAGATGCACCATTTCCAACTATGATTTTATGTGAATAAGAAGGTTGAAGAGAAGAGAGTATACCATGATCGGATGTCATGTGGGACGAGGCGCCTGAATCCATAAACCACTCTTGGTTGCCGGGGAGGTGCATGTGCTGAAGAGCTGTAAGAAGAGCTGGGTCAAGCTGTTGCTGGTGCTGAGAGGGAACCATTGGACCATTGTTCCAAGTCTGCATCATGAGAGGAGGCTGCTGGCATGTGGCGGTGTAGGCCTGGTGACCGGGGTGGGGTCCTAGAACGTCGGTCGTGGGCTCACGCCAGCGCGGCTGCCATGGTGTGGGCTGAAACTGCTGCTGCTGCGTGGCCCGGGTTGGGAGCCCGATCCACGGATTGAACATCCACAGAGAGTTGTTGTCGCGGCCGCGGCCACGGCCACCATCGCAGCCACGGCGTCCACCGTATCCCCCACCGCGGCTAGAGTTGATGAAGATGCCAGGTTGGTAGGGCGAGGGGGACGTGGATCGGTGTTGCCTGAGCCACCGCCACGTCCAGGTGGGGACGCACGCTCGCCGCCAGCATGCAGATTGATGTTGTTGTCGCTAGCCCAGAGCACGGAGGCGGCCACGTTCTTTGCGTCGTCTTCTTCTGGGCCTCCTCAAGAACAAGAGCAGAACGTGTTTGAAGAAAGGTGGGGAACGACACCTGGTACGGGAGAAACGACCGTAGGTGGCTGAACTGCTCGTTGAGGCCGCGGAGGACCGTGAGGACGAGGGGTTCATCGGAGACGGGATGGCCGACATCAGCAAGAGCGTCGACGAAGGACTTGAGTTTGGAGCAGTAGTCGTGGACGCTCATGTCTCCTTGCGGGGTGTTGCAGAACTCCGCGTCGATGGCGAGAGCGCGACTTTTATTATTGTCGTGGAAGAGGCTGGCGAGCGCGTCCCAGATCTACTGTGCCATGGAACCAGGGGCCATGATGATGCCGAGGAGCTCGGAGGAGATCGAGCCGTAGATCTAGGAGAGGACGGTGTAATCGTCCCGCGCCCAATCAGATGTGGGCGACGTGTCTGATGGCATGGCGTTGGCGGTGCCTACGACATGGTTGGTGAGGTCATAGCGCGGCGAGGAAGAGTTCCTGCCACTTGGCATAGTTGGATGCCTGCAGATCAAGGGTGATAGGGACATGGATTTTGATGGAGGCGACGTAGGAGGAGGGAGTGGGGGTAGGGTTTGGGGTGGGTGTGGTGGCAGCGTTGTCGACGCTTTTGCCCATCTCGGTGGCGCGGCGGTTGAGTTCTTCTAGGCGAGTCTGGAGGAGGGACTCGTGTTCCTTGAGCTCCTGTTCAAGCTTCTTGAGTTCGTCGGCAGACGTCATGGTGGTGGTGGCGGCTGAGGAGAGGGGGAGGGCTAGGGTTTTGGAGGTTTTAGGGAGGAGAGAGGATCGACTGGTGCTCTGATACCATGAAAGTCGGATTGAATCCGGGTTGCGTGTACGCAAAGCCTCGACCCTCCTCATATATTTATAGATAATTACAAATACACAATACAAGTATAGAAGACGTATTTAGCTAGGTTCCTTGGAGTAGACTCCAAGTTGATCGGCCTCCGTCTCCTTCTCTAACAGTATAGACAAAACATAGCAAAGTAGATACTAAACAAGCATGGAACATCGAAAATTATACTCCCTCCATCCAAGAATAGATGTCTTAGCTTTTTCAAAATTTGAATGAATCTATATACTAAATAGTGTCTAGATTCATTCAAATTTTGAAAAACTTGAGACATCTATTTTAGGACGGAGGGAGTAGATACGTTTCCGACATATCAAATGCCTATCGGATATTCAACAGAATTTCTCAATGGAGTAGTGATTTCGTGATTGGATGCTACTCTAAAATAGCACTGACTAGATAGCTCTGTAGTCTCTCTTTAGTTTGTGAAGTGGTTTTGTTTAGTATATTGCAAGTTTTGCCTACTTCATTTTTCGAATTTACTGCTAAGAAGGTGAGTTCATCATTTCTTTAGCATTATTTACTTATGATTATTTTTTACCTTTCAGTGCATTTTCATTTAGCCGTTTCAATAATTTGTCCCTCCGAACCTTTGTTTCATATCAGACTCTTTGCATAAAATTAAGGGAATGGTTATGACTAGCAATTAGGTTGCTGATACGTCGGAAACGTATCTATAATTTTTTATGTTCCATGCTTGTTTGGTATCTACTTTGCTTTGCTTTGTCTACACTTTGAGGTGTTTTTATATATTTTCTGAAACTAACCTATTAACAAGTTGCCACAGTGCCAGTTGTCTGTTTCCTTCTCTTTTTGGTTCCAGAAAAGGCAAAAAATCAATATTCTCGAAATTGGACGGGACAAAAGCCAAAGTCAATATTTTACCGTGGGAGACACGAATCCATAAGACGAGACGGAGAAGCGAACCAGGGCGGCCAGATCCCCCTAGGTGCGAGTGGGCCCACCCCACGCCTGGGTAGGGTGTGGGCCCCTGGCCGCCTCCCAACTGCCCCTCTTCGCCTATAAGAAGCCCCCGATGCAGAAACCCTAGGCACCTGATCAAAACTCCACGAAACCGTCTGTAGCCGTTGCCACCATCGTCCCTAGATCGGGGGGATCTGAAGTTCTTCCCGGTACCCTGCCGGAGGGGAGATCATCCCGAAGGCCTTCTTCTCTGATATGATGCGTGAGTAGTTCCACCTTGGACTATGAGTCCATGTAGTAGCTAGATGGTTGTATCTCCTCCTTGTGCTTTCATGTATAGATCTTGTGAGCTCCGTTCATGATCAAGATCTAATCTATTTGTAATCATGCATGTTGTGTTTGCGGGGATCCTATGGATATTGAGATTACTATGTCAGATTGGTTAATGGTTTTGTCTTTATGATTCCATCATGTCTGTGTTGTTTGTGATCTTGCATTATCTTTGTTGTTAGTATCTATCTTGGCCAAGTAGTTGCTAGTGACTCCAAGAGAGGGTTATTTATGATCGATAGTAGGTTCATGCCTCTAGTTTCCAAGGGAAGTGACAGAAATCTCTTCGGTTATAGATGTGTTGTTGCTACTAGGGAGAAAACAACGGTCTCTTGTTCATGGAACAAGTGAATTGTTTACCTTACACACTTTGCTTAAAGCAGTTGTCTGTTGCTTGCAACTTAATACTAGAGGAGGTTCGGATGATAACCTGAAGGTGAACTTCTAGTCATAGATGCAGTTGGATGGCGGTATATGTATCTTGTTGTATTGCCCAATCGAATCTCATAGGATGCCTTGCTCAGTTCCTGTCAATTTCCCTGCTATAATTTGTTTACCCTTCATGCCATGTTTTTTATCTAAGGAGAGCACCTCTAGTGAACTATGGACCTCGGTCCAATATTTAACATTGATACATTTTCCACTGTTACTTGCAACAAACCATTACCTTTCATACCATACGTTTAATCCTTTGTTACAACAAACCGATGAGCCTGACAACCTCACTAATTCGTTGGGGCAAAGTCTTGAGTCTGTGTTGTGCAGGTTTCTCCGTTGGTTGCAACATCTGTGTGACGTTTCCTTCCTCCTGCTGGTTTGATAACCTCGGTTTCTTACTGAGGGTAAACTTGCTACTGTGCTGCTTCACGCCCTGCTCTTGGGGTTCCCAACAGGCTCCACGTTAGCCATCAAGCTTTTCTGGCGCCGTTGCCGGGGAGGCCAAGGACGTCTTCACAAGAGGAGTCCTCCACTTCCTTTCTATTTACTTAAATTTTAGTTTACTTAGTTTCTTTTGCTTGGTTTTGTTTGCCTCTTTTTTAAAAAAACCAAAAAATTAGTCTAGTTTGGTTTGCTTGCTTTATTCAAAAACACACACAAAAAAAAATTCCTGCTCTAGTTGCTACCATGTATGGTTTTTGACCAATATTTATTTCACCTATGGAAGAGATCTCCACTTTTAAGTTAAAAAGTGAAGAGAGTTTTAAAAAAGCTTGGTCTAGAATCTCCGCTTTACAGAGGGAAACTGAGCCTAAGATTAGTCTTAGCTTGGTTATTGATAGTTTCTACCGTGGTATTGCTCTTCGTTATAGATATGCTTTGGCTGTTGTGGCTCAGAAAGATATTTTTCTATGTACTGAGGATGAAGCTTTAGATTCCATAAAGAAATTGATTATGATTTATGGTACACCTGGCAAGTCTGATTCCTCTTTCACAAATATTTTTGCTAGGTTTAACACTCTTGAGACCGGTATTGCTGCTATGAATAGTTGCTATCACACGCTTAGGGATTACCATGATTATGTTTCCATAAACTCCGAGCCTTCAAAGTGGTTTCCCACAATCAAAGTCTCTATAGATCCTACACTTTTTTATGCTCGTTGTGATATCATGTCTAAATTTTATTTCACGCCTAAAGATATTTATGATTCTTTGAGTCTTTGGGGGCTTTCTTAAGGAGGAGAGGAAATATCTCTTACTAATAATGCCACTTTATTACCCATTGAAATAGCTGAAGGTGTATTTACAAAAATCTCAGGGAAAATGGTGTCTACTGATTATCTTGTTATTGAATGTGTAGGCAAAGGATAAATTACACTTGGAAGATCCCTACGAAACACCTTAGAGCAATAATAGATGTTGGAAAAGGCATTATGCATTTTGATCCTCTAGTAAGCAACCATATTTTCCCAAAAGAGAAGAAGAAAGGTAAGAAAGGAAAGAACAAGAGGGTGAATGCTTCTTCATTTGAAAATACTTGATTCTTCTTGCTTATTGTGCCTAACTTAAAGGCGTTAAAGAAAAGTACTTGTTGGGAGATAATGTTGGGCCACGCAGAGATAAAACAAAAACTTTTCCTCTAACGTGGTGATCCCAAGACCTAGCTGAGGTAGAAGGCCACGAGGTTTACCACTAGACGCACGGTTGCGGATTCTCGATGAAGCGCGTCGATTGATGCAAGCAGTCCTCACGATCCGATCGTCACGTGCCGATCGCACAACACCTCTGCTTGGTATCCACATCGCAAGGAGGAGCGTGGGCGAATGCTAGGTTCGTTCACGGCCGGACTCTTCGTGGAGCTAGGGTTTCAACACATGGAATGACCTAACCGAACAACGATTAACTTTTTTGGGTTGTGCTCCACTATATATAGGGAGTGAACGTGGGCTCTCATGCGACCCATTCACTAAAGCCCATATAAAACTAGTCACCGTGAGTCCAACTCACTAACTCGATCCTAATCTGGTTTAGGTCCAACCCAACCAGACTGATTCGGATCCAATCCGAACTTGCTCCCGCTCTTAAGTGTGTGACCCCAGGCTCATGGTTACTTGGACACGATTAGAGTCCAACTCACAATCGATCAATCGGCATCGGCTCCTAGCGAACGTGGATTCCCAAGTACCAAAGAGTCATGACGACTTGCCTTTCCAATGCGACTTACGTCCAGTCCCTTTGCCTCACGATATACCTTGTCGACTATAGGCGAATATATGCCATCCCTTAAATAGTCGACTCTTCTCGATCCGAGATAAGTGATTCACCCGACTAACTTAGTCGATCGCCTCTTAACACTTAACCGAGTCGTGCATGGCCATGCTTTCGAATCATATCTCACGAGAGGGCCGGAGAATATCTCTCCTAGTGGAGGGCAAAATCCCATCTTGGTTATTCACATCACGCAGCTTGATTCTCGATCGACAACCCTGCCTTTATAATCGCCCGATTATCGGATCGGCGTTTGACAAAACCTAAGTCGGTGATCCTCAACTCGGACTATGCAACAACCTCAGGTCTAAGGATTACATTGATTGAGATATACAAATGACAGCTTAGTTCGTTGTACCTCAATATGGGTCAATCCGACTCGCTAAACTCTTTAGCCTAGTCTGTAAGTTGGAATAGCATCTCCATGCCCATGACAAGTGGAACCGAGTCATCAAGCCAACTTTCACATTGGTCTAAGTTGTGTCCAAAGACAACCTCAATGACCAAGGATATTTAGTACAAACAACATGAATGCATAGTTCCACAACTGAATCACATATTCAATGATACACATCAGATGTTTACACAAGGACTACTTAATAACTTTATGAATACAATGGGAAATATCATCATACATGATTGCCTCTAGGGCATATTCCCAACAGATAACCCAAGAGTTTTCTTAAGTCTTGAAAGTTATTACTTCGGTAATGACCTCTCCTTATCCTTTTTGTGTCAATAATGACCTCTAATGAGAGGGAAGTAAGATTTGGTGAGTTGCTGTCTCGAAACAGATTTTTGTCCTCCACCATAAAAATTCGTGAGGAGTCTCTGTAACTCGGATTGATCTAATAGTTTACGAATAAATCCCTCAGATGTTATCTAACTTTCGTTAGTTCAACACTTTTTTATTTGAGCAACAGACGATTTTCGAAAAAATAAGTTTCTACCTGCTGGTCTGTTTTGACAGATTTCTGCCATTATTTGCATTTGCTTCTTATTGATTCCTTTTTGAGTTCTCTTTTGGGGAATTGAGATTTTTGAAGGACTTGCTACAGTATCTTGTGTTTTTAGTGAAAAGTCTTGCTGTTCCAAAGCTTTGTCTAAGGTATTATATCTTTTGAATACACTAATGTTGCTAATGAAGATTGTGTGAAGTTTTATATGAAGGAAAATTTTCAGGTGTAGAGAGAGAATGATGCAATGAGATGAACAATGGACAAAAGCTCAAGCTTGGGGATGCCACCCCAGTGTCACCCCAATAAATATCCAAGAGGTACAAGTGTCAAATCTTGTGTTATTCTTGGAGCGTTTTAGTTTTTGTTTGCTTTGCTTAGCTTTGTTTAGTTTTCTTGAATAAAGTAGTTTGGACCCCCGTTCTCCCAGTGTTGTTTCAAATAAGTTGCTTGGTGTTGGAAAGGAGTAGGAAGTTCCTGCTTAAAGTGTAAGAGGAGCTTGCATTGACTGTGACTTAGACTTTAGCATGACATGCTAGGTGTTGTTTTGGCCTTATTCTTAGTGATTATTGTTGTAGCATGTCTTGTTCCAAACAATTGGGATTGCTTAGTGTGCCTTGAAGAAATCATGCGTTGTTTTAGCATGCCAAAGCATGGTGTTGTGGTATTCTCCTTTGATGCTTTATTTGGGTTGACTTGGCACATGCTCACACCATGTTATGACTACGACAAGTCACCATAGCCTCTATGATCATTTAGTCTTTGACATGTAGTACCACTCTATGCTTTGATTAGTAATGTTTTGTCGCTCTGCATGATTATGGCCACTATTGCTCTCTTAGTTGGTTGCTCCCAGTCTTTTGCTAGCCTCCACCTGTATGAGTAAACTCTACTCATGCTTCCAACTGCCAAGAAACCAAGTTTTCCCAAAGTGTCCACTATAAACTCATATGCATGGTGTGTTACACCATTCCAAATATATTCTTGTTTTCATCTATCTTCCAATTAAAAACTATTTTGTTATGTGAAAACTTAGTGATTAAAGCCCTCATAAACTTGATGGCACACCTTTTATTCTTTGCCCCTAATAAACTTGAACCATTCTGTCATTTATGTTGTATATGCTTCCACTTATACGTTGGAATTAGTAGAATCATGCTGTCATGGGGAACGTTTTCAACATTGCACTTGTACTTTGTACTCAGTTGATATCATGCTCTTTTGTATATCTATGTCACCGGTGTGAAATAACGAGGGAACTTGTAAGTCCATGGAGTATGTATTTTGTGTTAGAGAAACGCCTGGGCCGCTAGCCTAAGCCATGCATAATCATGGTGGAAACTTGCAGCATCACCATAATGAGCTATCTATGAAGCATCCTCAATAAAAACCTATGCACATAGTAAATAAAAAGATCGCTGAGATGCTCATTGTCTACTTTCTTTGTCATTTTGGTTATGGGATAGCTCCTGTACCGTGTGCAAGGGGTACCCCGTTGGCGGTTATCTATGATACGCATGTACTTACAATGACAAGAACTTACAGGTGACTGAAGTTGAGTAGCATGAGATGTAACCCTCGTATTCAAGGGACTTGAGATTGCCAACTTATACTTTGTCAAGCATATACTCCATAGTTTGTTCACTTTAACCTTAACCACTTCAAGATGCTTATGATGGGGGCAATGAGGGCTGAAATCTAACAAGTACCATAATTTTTGGAAGATCTTTTATGAAGGGCCTTTCTTCCACTATTATTGAGTCTCCACCTTCTACCTTTAGGCACCATTAAGAGAGCATAGTTATCATTATGTATGCAGTGTCCCAAAACTTATTGATTGATGCATATTGTGATATTACTTGTTCTTGTGCTATTTATTTCTAGTCACCCTTGTGAACTTTTAATGTGTCCTATGCATATATTTGCTACTCTATGAAGGAAAAGCTGATTGCCACTATGCCATATTTTCTGTATGTGAAGCAAACAAACGTTTTTCAATGCATGTTATTCATGATCTTTGTTTGTAGCCTTTCATGTTGCATGCTTAGTTACTTTGTATTATTGTTAGAACTCCATCTTTCATGCACATGTTTAGAGTTCTTTGATTCCATCTTTCAATGCTCGCAAATGGTTTGATCTTGGTCTTGATGGTGCATGTCACCTCAAAAATTATTCTTTTTATCACTTACCTACTCGAGGACGAGCAGGAGTTAAGCTTGGGGATGCTTGATACGTCGGAAACGTATCTATAATTTTTGATGTTCCATGCTTGTTTAGTATGTACTTTGCTTTGCTTTGTCTACACTTTGAGGTGTTTTTATATCTTTTCTAGAAATATCCTATTAACAAGTTGCCATAGTGCCAGTTGCCTGTTTTCTTCTGTTTTTGGTTCCAGAAAGGTAGAAAATCAATATTCTCGGAATTGGACGGGACAAAAGACAAAGTCAATATTTTACCGTGGGGGGACACAAATCCAGAAGATGAGACGGATAAGCAAACCAGGACGGCCAGACCCCCCTAGGCGCGGTGGGCACACCCCGCGCTTGGGTAGGGTGTGGGACCCCTGGCCGCCTCCTAGCCTCGCCTCTTCGCCTATAAGAAGCCCCCGATGCAGAAACCCTAGGCACCCAATCAAAACTCCACGAAACCGTCTGTAGCCGCCGCCACCATCGTCCCTAGATCGTGGGGGGGGGATCTGAAGTTCTTCCCGACACCTTGCCGAAGGGGAGTTAATCCTGGAGGCCTTCTTCTCCGGTATGATGCTTGAGTAGTTCCACCTTGGACTATGGGTCCATGTAGTAGCTAGATGGTTGTATCTCCTCCTTGTGCTTTCATATATAGATATTGTGAGCTCCGTTCATGATCAATATCTAACCTATTTATAATCATGCTTGTTGTGTTTGCGGGATCCGATGGATATTGAGATTACTATGTCAGGTTGATTAATGATTTTGTCTTTATGATTCTATCATGTCTTTGTTGTTTGTGATCTTGCATGCTCTCTGTTGCTAGTATATATCTTGGCCAAGTAGTTTCTAGTGACTCCAAGAGGGGGTATTTATGCTCGATAGTGGGTTCATGCCTGTAGTTTCCAAGGGAAGTGACAGAAATATCTTCGGTTGTAGATGTGTTGTTGCTACTAGGGAGAAAACAACGGTCTCTTGTTCATGAAACAAGTGGATTGTTTACCTTACACACTTTTCTTAAAGCCATTGTCTGTTGCTTGCAACTTAATACTGGAGGGGGATTCGGATGATAACCTGAAGGTGGACTTCTAGTCATAGATGCAGTTTGATGGCGGTCTATGTATCTTGTTGTATTGCCCAATCGAATCTCATAGGATGCCTTGCTCAGTTCCTATCAATTGCCATGTTGTAATTTGTTTACCCTTCATGCCATGTTGTTTATCTAAGGAGAGCACCTCTAGTGAACTATGGACCCCGGTCTAATCTTTACCATTGATACATCTTCCACTGTTACTTGCTTACTTGCTGCAAACCATTACCTTTCATACCATACGTTTAATCATTTGTTACAGCAAACCGGTCAGCTTGACAACCTTAGTAATTCGTTGGGGCAAAGTCTTGAGTCTGTGTTGTGCAGGTTTCCCCGTTGGTTGCAACATCTGTGTGACGTTTCCTTCCTCCCGCTGGTTCGATAACCTCGGTTTCTTACTGAGGGAAAACTTGCTACTGTGCTGCTTCACGCCCTGCTCTTGGGGTTCCCAACAGGCTCCACGTTAGCCATCAGTTGCCTCCAAGTTTCATCCTACATCTGAGAAGCGAGAATTCTGTCAATCTAATGGTTCGCAAAGAGCGCGGTGCTCCATTAGGGGAAGAATCAGTACCATATGTGGCCACGAAACCCAAGGATATTTTCTCAAGTAGGATTTGATCTGATTGTAACTTTTGATCCTTATGAGTTCCTCTTTCTAACGTGGTTTGTATGAACAAAGTTTTTTTGAATTTATAGTGTGTCTCCATGGATTACTAGATGGGTCACAAACAAGGAGGCCTCTTTGGTAAGTGATCAGATAAGGTACATTGTTATCCAAACTTGTTAGACCGCTGAAGAATTGCAGAAACATTACGTCTATAGGATGTAGCTGGATATATATATTGAGACTGTAGCTTTATCTCACATTACATGTAGCACTTTATATCAAATGGTATGCAATGTGCTTTGTATCTTCTCAGTTTTCATCATACTCATTCGATCTTTTATTGCTTATACTGTCATGATTTGTAGAGTATCTTCCACATGTTAACACCTAAAAGAAAGCTACAATGCACTATACTTTCGCATTAGTCAAATGATCGTTTGGAGAGAAAAGATGGCCAAAGCATCTCTTCAGCGACTCAAATATCTTATGCTGTTGCAACTTTAGTACCAATACATGTATGTTTACTCTCATATGCCTTCTAGAAAATTAGTGATGCATGACATTATACTCGAGGCCATAAATGCAATTGAAATATCGAAGGCTGATGCATGTCTACCGGGAGTTCTTGCAACAATGGATCGTCCTTGGTATATATGACTTCACATTATATTTTCGGTAATTCTCAAGATTTGTCAACAACTGGCTATTTCTTTTAACCAGTTGCATCAGTATATTATATATATTGCTATTACATAAATAAGTATAAGTTGGTGGAACATCCCGGATGAAAGCAGAGAGAGTAAAGTTTGAATGGCAAGGAGAAGACTTTGCAGTTGGCAGATACCTAAAAGAATTGGTATGGAATTTGCAAATATCCTAATATTTTTGTATGCTCTATATGAATTGTCATATTGTAGTTTTTATTGTTGGAAAATTGCATCGTGACATGTATTTGTAATAAATTGTATTAATACTTTTATTACTATTGTTTAGTAAATACTCCCTCCGTTTGAAAATATAAGATGTTTTAGATTTGTAAATAAGATGTATCTAGACATCTTTTAGTGTCTAGATTCATTTGAACATATACACTAAAAGGTGTCTAGATACATCTCCTTCACAAACCTAAAACATCTTATATTTCTAAACGGAGGGAGTATAACATGTATTTCCGTAGCAACGCGCGGGGTTTCATCTAGTTGTTCTAACGATCAACACCCGAGTCACCATATCAGCCTTAATAAATCACAAACTTGGTAATTAATGACATGATTCATTTATTATTACATTTTTTGGGTACCAACTCTTCTTGAATCTAAACAAGATATAGGTCTTCTCCGTCAGACATGCCAACATTAACCTTCATGATATCCTTGCTGAATTCCATGCCAAGGTTGCATGGTTTCCGAGAACTGTCTAAGGGTTGTGATGCACTTTAGTCTCTTTCGTAAGGTGGATCTTAGGCCCTAGGATCTACACCCTATTTCTCCCGGGATCCTGGAGCGTCAAGCCGAGGAGGCAGAAACCCATAAACCGCGTTCAGGACAGAGGAGTTGTGGCAGCTAGGTTTTAGAGGAGAGGCATCGGCTCACAATGAAAGAAAAAATAGTTGCTAGGTTGTTTTTAGAATCCTGCTAAGCTTTATTGATAAATAATAATGTTCACATAAGAAATGTATAGAATCTGGCACACCCGGCCATACATGCTTCCATTTTCTAACGGTAAAGAATACTTTGCAAGATTTGTACTTTAAAATTTGAAATTCTACCTTCATGAACAAAGGTGCACTCCTGTATCTAGGGTTATCATTGGCGAAGCTATAAAAAGTCAGAACTAGGCCATGGACCGCCCATGATTTCACATAACTGCCTATAAACAAGTAGCCCAACCCACTATTTTCATCAATACTACATCACTTCCTTTGGGCTGGCCTGCCCTAAGATTTTCTTGTAGCTCTGCCGCTCGGTTTCGTCCCTCCTCGTCGGCAACGTCGTTGGTCCCTACTCTGCCTCAAGAGGCCTTCATGCCTTGGTGGTGTAGGGTAGACCATGACCCCTCGTCGGTGGGAGGGTTCCGTTGTTTGTTTAGGTTGTTTTTAGTGTGTATTCGAGATGGTGAGGTGGCACCTACATCTTAAAGTCATAATAAGCCCCCTATTCTCTCCCTGATGGTGCATCTAGCGCCGGCGGAGAGTGCGTGCAGTTGTGTGTCTGGAGGATCATCAGGGGCCCGGGTGGTTTTCATGTCCATTGGTGTGGTGGTTTCAGGTTACCATCATTGGTGATGGTTGTTGCTATCGTGCGATGGTCGTTTGAGGTCTTAGCATGACGAATTCCTGTATGTATACTATGACAGACACTAATGGCGAGGATGGTAACGTGGTTTTGGTTGAAGCTAGTGTATATAGTTGACGGTAGGTGGTCTAAGGAATTGTTTTTATAATTTTAAATGTAGGGTTCTTTGTATTCTTTTGATGATTTTCATTAAAAAGGTGCACTTCTAGAAAGATGCAACTCGTGGAAATAAAGTTGCTAGTGCAATAGACACTTCAAAAAAAAATATACATGGACACAATGAGAAACCAAGTGACAGGAGTAGGCCCATAACGGGTCCATCTCTTGAAAATTCCGGCCTATAATGTACTTGGCGTGAACTGTTCAAATGGGCTTGGTCAGTCGAAGACACGAAGTTTTAACCCTCTAGTCAGGCTTGGCCTGGCCTAGTATCGGCTTTACGCCGGCCCGTTACTTCTGTGCAAGGAGGTCTTGTGCCAGCACGATCACAGTTTTTTTAGCTGGATCACACGCTGGATGAACTGAGCTGAGCTGAGCTGAACTAGCTGTCGGCAGCAGCGGTTAATTAACAGACACGAGACTCGTCGTCCCTCCGCGTCGTCCTGATTGCTCCACCCCACCGACCACCCCGATCCGCGATCACCACGTCCACGTGCAAATCCTTTTTCAACCACCCGATTAGTCCACCTGGGGCACTAATGACTAATCCCGTGCTAGCCCCTCCTTCCTCATCAATCATCGCCCAGATCCCAATAGCCAGTCGGATCCATCCCATCTTCTCGCCATGGAGGGGCTCATCAAGGGTTTCGCCCATGCGGCGATCGACGCCCTGGAAGGCGGCGGCGACGAGGCGCCGAGGAGGCACCGCCCCGCGGAGGACGCAGAGGAGGAGGAGGGCCGCGAGGATCGGGACCGCTCGACGTGGGCCGAGGTGCGCGCCGCGCAATTGGGGATGAGGCCACAGCATAGCGTGGAGGAACTGATGGTTTGTCTGGGAAACTGGACGGTTTTGGTTCTGGCAGGTGGTCTCCGACAAGAAGGGCGGTGAGCCGGAGGAGGAGCGCCGTGGTCCTCGGCCCTCCAGGCGGGTGAGTGGCGGCATGTTGCGCCGCACGGTCTCGTTCAGGCTTATCCGACAGGTGTTAGTTTCTGTGATCAGCAGCTGTATATTTAATCTGTAACTGTATTCAGGAGGAGAAGAGGGATGATGAGGGCTGGGAGAGAGCGGACGGCCAGCAGCAGCATCCACCCGCGCGCGGCGGACGTCAAAGCCAGGTTGTTGTCCACATAATTTGGGGTGCTTCAGTTCACATTTACGAATTACTCCACATTTAGGTTGTTCACATTTAGGTTGTTGTTCACATAATTAGGAGTACTGTGTTGGGTGCTTTGGTTAGAGTGTGCTGATGTAGCTGCTCTGTGTTTTGCTTCTTAGTACGAGGGAGATGACAGGAGGGGTGGTGGTAGCCAGGAACCGCAGCAGCAGGCGCCAGCACACAGGAGGCAGCAACAGGTTCACTTCTGCTCTGCTGTGTTCGACCTTTTTTACATGAATTTTGGGCAGTTGACCTGATTTACAGTGTATTTCTAGGATCTACCACAGTAGGAGATTCAAAATATGTTATAGTTCTTATGCCTGTATTTTAAAGCTTTCAGTATCAGTTTGAAGTTGAGATGGGTTTCTTACTATGTTCTCTGAATTGTGGGGTGTTTTTAGGAGGGAGAAGAAGGAAATGATGGAGGTTGGGAAACAGTTGGGGAGAAAAAGAAGCATGGGAGACCGCAACAGGTTTGCTGTTTGTCACCTAAAATCAGTCAAGTTGGTTGAGATATCAGATACATTTCTATATGTTTATGGCAGTATTTAGGTTAATATTTTCTCTGTATTCAATCAGTGTCATCCTACTATTATTAACATCAAACACCAGTTCAGTACTCTTCTATTCTGATATAAATAAATTATCTGTTACATAATGCGACTTTCTATACAACATTTTCCCTTAACTTTTCCTGTCGATGTTGCTAGCTTTGTAGAAATTAGTGTTTCAAAGCAATGGATATCATAATTTGAGCCAATCAGTCTTCAAAAGAAAAAAACCATAGCACAATATTGAGATTTATATTTTTGCATGAGCATTTTTAGTTGATTTTACGTGTACCAGTGTTACCTTTACTCCCATATATGTATGAAACAACAGTTAGAGTCCATTAGCATCTAAGATGTCTTGGTGGTAGTATATTGTGAAGCTTCCTTGTCCTGTCTGAACTCTGATCTCCAAGATAATTGCTTGATACAGTCTGAAGCATGGAACGCATACAAAAGGCCACCATCTGAACAAGAGTACTCTGAAGATGCTGGTCAGATCCACCATGGGATAAATCTAGAGCCTACTAGGGAGGAGCTCAACAGCTTGTCCGAAGCATGTAGCCGGCTGTGGGAGCTTGATATGAACCGTCTTGTTCCTGGGAAGGACTACAGAATTGAATGTGGAGAGGGAAAGAAGGTTTACCAGAAGGATGATATGGCGTATGAAAACTTGTTCAGCTGGCTAGGCGATGGTGTGTTTACGAAGCCCACCTACTCTCGCTTCTGTGCGCTTCTTGATAATTACAACCCACACCAAGGGTCCAAAGAAGTTGTTACTCAGCAGGAAAAGCACGAAGAAGTAGCATTCATTGAAGAGATTTCCAGGACAGCGCCGATCAAGTACTTGCACCGGTATTTAGTGCTGAAGGGAGTCGCGTCTCAAGACTACGATGACTTCAAGACAATGTTGACATCCCTTTGGTTTAATTTGTATGGAAGATGTGGAAACTCTAGCTGCTCTTCTGCATTTGAGCATGTGTTTGTTGGTGAGATAAAGGGACGGGGACAAGGAGAGAATGAGGTCTCAGGCTTCCATAACTGGATTCAGGTAAGGTTGTGTCATCAGCAGACCTGCATCCTTACATGAAAATATATCTGACTGCAACTCCATCACTAATTTGCAGTTTTATCTGGAAGAAGCCAAGGGAAATGTGAACTACCAAGGTTACATATTCCCAAGACGACGTGGGGAATTGGTGAGTGCATAGTCTAAACATTTACAAGATGTACTTGTGTATCATGCAAGTAATTGAGCTAACATGTTCCATTCTCATTTGACAGCCTGATTCGGAGACACAGTTACTCACCGTTCAGTTTGAGTGGCATGGTATTCTGAAATCAGTATCAAGCAGCTTGATTGGTGTTAGCCCTGAGTTTGAATTGGCACTCTACACACTGTGCTTCTATATGGGAGGGGAGGATAACCGCGTCAATATTGGCCCATACACAGTGAATGTCAAGTGCTACCGTATGGGTAACAACAAGATTGGATCAGCCTTTCCCATTGCAGAGAATTGATTTGTGTGATGACCTGCTTCTGCAGGTTTGTAGTTCTTCAAGTTTAAATTTCTTTATGAAAAAAGAACCATACTGTTCGTTCTGTTGTGGCAATGCCACCACATAATACTATATTACAGTATACACTATTGAAGAGGATGATGATTGAGATGAGAACTATCTTTTTTGGTTCTGAATTTTGTTGGTAACGTAGCCTATAATAATGGGCTTTAGTAAGTATATTGTAACTTCAGGTTTTGACTATACAGTTGATCAGTTGTGGGTGTATTTAGAAGCGAGTACAAGGTGTCATGGGACAAAATAGGATAGGAAATACTGTCATTAATCATTTTAGGTCAACTATGAATCACATGTAGGATTTTGAGTGCTCATTTTTTCTTCAGAAAAAACAAGGACAAAATTAAGGCTTTCAGTATTGCAAAGAGTACTACTCAATTTCGAATCAGTAAGTAGGCACCATTTTCATATCTACAGTTACTGGCTCACGTGAGGCCAAATACAAAAATGCATTATTGCATTTCACGCTTTTTAACCTCTAGTTTTACTACCACCAGCTCTTAAAACTGTACCTGATCAGCAGACACGGCACTGGAAAAAACCAAATGATCTAAACCATATATAGTAACAGAAAAGGGATAGCATTTTGAGTGCTCATTTATTCTTCGGAAAAAACAAGGAAAAAATTAAGGCTTTCAGTATTGCAAAGAGTACTACTCAATTTCGAATCAGTAAGTAGGCACCATTTTCATATCTATAGTTACCGGCTCACGTGAGGCCAAGTACAAAAATACATTATTGCATTTCACGCTTTTTAACCTCTAGTTTTACTACCACCAGCTCTTAAAACTGTACCTGATCAGCAGACACGGCACTGGAAAAAACCAAATGATCTAAACCATATACAGTAACAGAAAAGGGATAGCATTATCAAGTCTAGAAGAACAAGGAAGGCATGATGATCTGGGAAAGCCACTTTCTAGACTAGTCCTTTCAGTTTACTTGTTTTCCCCCTATGCCATTGCTGCATCCTGGTTGCATCCCCTTCTCTCTCTCTAGAACTCAGTTTGTTGTCACTATAAGGTAGAGGTCCTCTGTACCTTCATTAATTTTCTGAAAAAAAGTCTAGAGGAAATGATATCCTAGAAAGAAAGAAAAGTAGAGGTCTATAAAAAAACAGAAGAACAAAACCAAAGAACATTAAAAGTCAAGAGCATCAATGGTGGCAGGGTATCACGCCAGAGCAGCAGCAGCCGCAGCCCTGATGAGCATCAGTCTTCTCCTTGCATGAGCATTTGTATTCTCACCTAAAGCAGCCAAATGAAGCATCCGACGCCTTGCCGACACCACAGCCGCATCCTCCATGACCGGTGTCGTCGGTGCCTCGTGAAGAAGCGAGCTTTCCTCCAGTTCACAGACATCCTGTCCATCCAGCTCTCTGTGTTGCATTGCCTGCTTCAGTCTCTCAACCACCTCCACCATTGTGGGGCGGTGCTTATGATTTTGCGAGGCAGCTGTTGGCCAGCTTGGCGATCTCCCTTGCTCCTCTCATGGAGTACCTCCCTTCAAGCCTTGTGTCAATGATCTCGATGAACTGTTGGCTATCTGCAGGGTGCCTCCTCACCCACTCCAGGAGCTTCTGCTCGTTCTTGGGGCGTTTCTTCTCTACCGATCGGCGAGCCGTGAGGATTTCATACAGTACCACCCAAGCTCCAGATGTCGCTCTTTGTGGTGAGATGCCCTGTCCAGACATAGTCTGGCGCTGCATAGCCGTAGGTTCCCATGACCTGAATTTGCAAAGGTAATGATGTTTCTGAGAACTGCGGAACTGATGTTCCATATGAGAACATTCAGAATGACATGTATGTAGCTATATCTGTCACAAGGAAATTCAGTCACTGTACTGCCGTAGTGAAGTTTGCACACGTACCGCTGTAGACACATGGGTCTGACCCTCGGATGGCCCCTCTCTTGCTAATCCAAAATCTGACAGTTTGGGTCTGAACTCCTCATCCAACAGTATGTTGGCAGCCTTGAAATCGCGGTATATGATCTACAAATATCGCAAGATATTAAGAAAAAACGGTTAATGCTTACTGAACATTCTGTTTTTTCGCCGCAGTTCATAATCAGGTCTCATGCCCATGATCTGAATTCTGATGAGAGCTGCAGGTGTGAAAATTGTCTGCCTACTCCTGTGCAGTTTAAGCAGAGTTCGTTCACAGATGCAAAATATGCATCTTCATCGAAGCATAAAGGGTGATGGGCAGTGTCCAAGGCAGATTGGTTGGTTACCTGAAGCTCAAGGCCTTCATGGAGGTAGAGCAACCCTTCAGCGGCACCCAGCGCTATCTGCAACCTGACGTCCCATGGCAGGACGGGGTACGCTGCGTTGAACAGGTGGTCGTCCAGCGTCTTGTTCGGCATGAACTCGTAGACCAGAAGCCTCTGGGACCCTTGATCGGTCTGCGCGGCGCAGTACCCGACGAGTTTGACGAGGTTCGGGTGCTGGACGACGCCCAGGAACTGGATCTCGGCCAGCCATTCCTTGTGTCCCTGCACGAAAGACCGGAGTCAGATGGCCCCTGGGACACGTGAGTTCTTCAGTGACGGAACCTGCGCGGTACTGCGAGTGCGATCAATGGGGTACCTGACTGCCGTTGGGGTTGAGCCTCTTGACGGCGACCGCCGTGCCGTGGGGTGCCCGCCGGGAGACGGAGGGTGCCTCTGTAGACGCACCCGAAGCCACCCTCTCCGACCATGAGAAGCGGGCTGAAGTCGGCCGTGGCGCCGCGGAGCTCCCGCAGGCCGAACTCCCGCAGGCTGTGCGCGCCCTCTCCTCGTACAGCTCCGGGATGCTCCGCGCCGTGGAACCGGAGGACTTGCTGGACGCCGGCCTCGCGCCGGAGGCCTCGGACGGGCTCGTCGCAATAGCGCTGCGGGCTGGCGACGCGTTTGGCGCCAGCCTCGCTCCGGACGGCTCGTCGCGATAGCGCTGCGGGCTGGCGACGCGTTTGACGCCAGCCTCGCGCCAGACGGGCTCGTCGCAATAGCGCTGCAGGCTGGCGACACGGTGTGGTTGAAGGCAGTGGCTGCCGGGGATGTCGTCGGCGGCCGTCCCTTGCGTCTCCATCTGTCCTGGAATAGGTGCAGGCAGCCCATTTCTTGGGTAGGAGCACGCTGGTGAAGTTCAGCTCGATCGTAGTAGTAGTTTGTTGCCTACCAAGATTTCGCGATAAGAAACAGAGATTGTCTCCCAGAATTCTTACGCTTCTCGTAGCATCTGAATTCTAAAGATGGAACAAAAGCAGATAGATAACAAGAACTTCAAAAGGGAATGACCAATCGATCAAAACCCTGACCGGGAGAAACTTCAAGAAATGCCATCCAAATGTCTTCGAATTTTTTTGACGTGCACTACCAAATCAAGAACTGCACCGCATCTAGGCAAAGAGATGAGCTACTTCAACCTCGCTATTGTATGTCTAGCGCCCCAGTCCAGCAGCAATCTGACACTCACGCGGTTTGCGAGTTGCAGATGAGACGTTCAAAGTTCAAACTATACGGCTGTCATAGGTACATGAAGTGATAGAGGACGGCGACGAAAAGCGCACTCACCTTCTAGCTCCTGTGAGAATGAGCATTCTCATAATCTCTCGGCCACAGGCAATCGCGTCGCACACGGCACAATCCATTGACGTCCCAGCATGCGCACCGGCTGCCAACAAACGGTGACCACGGCAACATGTTGACATAGACCCGTCGCTGTCAACCCCCATGCCCAGTCCCCATGGTGAGCTATTCAGGCGCGGACATTGTTTCAAAGTGTTGACCCTGCATTGATCGGATGGCTGCGACCGTTCTGTCAGCCAGAAGAAGACCCGTTACCCATACAGTTAAACACACTAGTTGTACTCCCTCAATTAGGTTTTATCAAAGTCAGTTGTTAAAATAATTAGCAGTTTTCGCATTAACTTAATCCAAGTGTAAATCATGACAGAACACTTTCCAAGATGAACTAGCATACGCATAGTAGACGTGCACCATACAGGCAAGTGAAACCTAGCACAACTACGCATACTGTAATACTAGTAATCATCATAGGAAATAACAGGAGGACAAAAAACACGTACGAGTTCGTCGATGGTATATGACCAACGGCGCAACAGAAGTGGCCACCACCGGCGATAGCAGCAAGCTTGGCAGCTTCGTCAAACATGGCGATAGAGTCGAGGAAGCCGGACGTAGAGGAACTTGAGCAGTCGCGCCTAGAAGCTTCCCCAAAACCTTATCGCCTCTCTCCCGGTGCAAGATCAGAGAGACGGGGTTCCGGAGGCCTGCTCTCCCGGACGGCCGTGCACGCAGCCGGCGGGATGGGGTAGCAGAGGGCAGCAGACTCATAATTAATTTTTCCCAAATAGCAAAATAAAGCTCGGCTCGGAGAGATTTTCGCAACCCGCAACCCGCGGCATGCGAGCGCGTCGTGACGAGGCATGCGAGGCGAGACGAGGCGGACAGTGTCGGAGGAGGAGTGCACGAGGGCTTCTCTTCTTCTCACACCTTAGTAAGTGGTGCAACACTCTACTATATAAGGTGGTCCAACTCCCCTTCCACTAGCAATGTGGGACTAAACTTTGGCTCCATTAGCACACACATGAGCTGCCATAATAATAGGCCAAAGAGAATTTCAGAATTTTATTTCTTATGGGCCAAAAGCCCAACATCAAATATGCCTCAAATTCCAACAATCCCTCACAAAGTCTCATTGGCACATCACATCATTCTGTTCCAAATCACTGTTTTGATATACCAGCGTTTTACCACAGGTCTTGCCACCTTTGAACCCAGCTGCGGGTCGACTTGCGGGGTCCCTGGATGCATAACTCCAGGTCCTCGATGGTGGTGGCGCGGGTGTAGGAGCCCTCGAAGTGCCTGGCGAAGGCATCACGCATTTCCTCCCACGAGTCGATGTTGTCCGCGGGGAGGGTGTTGATCCATTGCCGGCACGCTCCCTCCATCATCAGGGGGAGGTAGCGAGCAGCGAGCAGGTCGGTGTGGCCGGCGATTCCCATCGCCATGAGGTAGGTGTCCAGCCACACGAACGGGTTGTACGGGGTCGTGCCTTGATCTCCTTCGCCTTGAAGTTCGCCGGTATCTTTCGCCGGATCATTGGTCCGAAACACTAGGGTCCGACTTCGCCCGACCCCTTGGTTCGCCGTCGCGGTGGTTGGTGAGGGTATGCCTCAAGTCATCAGGCTGGCGTGCGCGCCAGCTCTGGTTGTTGATGATGTGGGTGCACGCGTCGACTGGCTGCCCGTTGGCAGCGACAAAGTTGTTCGCCGGTCGCGGGTCATTGGTGGAAAGTGCCGCGTGTGCGGGTCGATGTTGGAGCTGCAGGGGCTCAGGTGGTGGGCAGTTAAGGGTGTTTGCCACCATTGGGCGGCCGCTCGAGGCCGCTCTGCTGCCTGACGAACGCGAGTACATGCGACCCTGTGAGTCGGCACCCGTGTTTTGTTGCTCGACTGCCTTGGAAAGTAGAGCCTTGGCGTACTGGATCTGCAGGGCGCCTTTCCCGGTCACGGTGATGTTGTTGACCGTGGCTCGACTTGCGACGACGTTGTCCATCAGGGTGGAGAACAGCGGGAGGCCATTCGCGTCTCGCTCCCGCGAGGAGACCAGGAATCTCGGCTGATCCCGGAGTGCGGCGGGTGGTGGGGCGCCGTTAGCCGTCGCGCCTGGTGGTGGCCGGTAACTTCCTCCTGGTGGCGTGTTTTCGCAAATCGCGCGCCCGACTATGCGAGCCGGGTCGTTCTCATCGTTGAAGTTCAGGGCGTGGGCCCACGAAGGTTCGTGCGCGATCGATGCGGAGTTGGTTGTAGCCGAAGCTCTGCCGCACACCGCCGAGGCGGAATTTTTCGTGCTCGGCTTGTTCCTTTGCGCATCGCCTCCAAAGAGCACACGGAGTTCCTCGACCTCCGTCGCCATCATGGTCGGCGGGATCAGCATGGAGAAGGGGTCTAGCGGGGGGTCCGCGCCATTCGCCATATAGGCCACGACGTTGCGGCCAGATCCGACGTGGAAGTCGCTGGAGTTCTCCGACCCGGAGTCGAAGTCGAAGATCCCAAGGATGGAGGGGTCCGTGAAGTCTCCCACGTTGGAGACCTGGGTGATGGAGCCCGTGGGTGACGCGGTGACGATGGATCCGACGGCCAACGCCAGGGTCGCTGAGTTGGCATCGGCGTTGAGGGCCGCGTCGTCCGCGACCATGCTGGTTTTGGCCATGTTTTTGTTGGCCGAATCGTACTCGGAGGCGAGGCGGTGGATAGTGCGGACCTGGCTCTCAGAGAGCTGGTCACGTGGTGGCGACTCGCGGATGCGAGCTGGGTCCTCCAGATGATGGTGTCGGTCAAGCCTACGAAGAGGCTGATTGTGCTGACCGGCATGATCACGCTGTGCGTGACGGGGCATGCCGTCGGGACGTAGCTGCTCGCCAAGATCCGGAGGATCTCGCCGATCGCGATCATGCGGCTGATGGCGATCGTCTCGTTGATGGGCAGATTGGATCTCGCCGTAGAACACCGGCCTGACCGGCTAGGCCCCACGGTGGGTGCCACTGTCGTGGGAATGGCCACGGCAGATGCTGTAGTCGGCAGCGAGTAGTAGAATGAAGGGCAAGGGCGGCCAGCCATCTACGGTGCGAGATGAGGACGGAGACACAAGGTTTTACCCAGGTTCGCCCCCGGAGGGTAAAGACCTACTCCTGCTAGATTGTATTATGGAGAGAGTACAAGGGCGAGCTCGACGACTAGGCGGTGAGTTGCTGGGGTATATAATGGAACGTGTCCTCTATGCGTACCCTAGGGAGGTTTATATAGGCTCACCTCGCTAGGGTTTACAGATCTACAACCGAATTGGTTAAGGATTCGAAGGGTTCTTGACCTAATCCGACTGGGCCTAGCTACGCTTCTGGGCCTCCAGCTTCCAGTCGCCTGGGTCCTCGCCAAGTCTCGATCCAGTCGCCGTCCTGCGGGCCCACTCGCTGGCAGCTTGGGCCAATAGGAAACGTCCCGCTGGGTATACCCCGGTAGGCATATCCCCATCAAGTGGTACTACAAGTCAGGGACTAAATGATCATAGAGGCTAATGGTGACTTGTCATAGTCATAACATGGTGTGATCATGTGCCAAGTCAACCCAAGCAAAACATCAAAGGAGAATACCACAATACTATGCTTTTTCATGCTAAAACAACGCATAATTTCTTCAAGGCACACTAAGCAATACCAATTGTTTGGAACAAGACATGCTACATCAATAATCACTAAGCATAATGCTAAAACAACACCTAGCATGTCATGCTAAAGTCTTAGTCACAGTCAATGCAAGCTCCTCTTGCACTTCAAGCAAGAACTTACTACTCCTTTCCAAACACCAAGCAAACTTATTTGTAAAACAACACAACGAGAGCGGGGGTCCAAACAACTAAAGCAAACCAAACAAACTAAGCAAAGCAAACGAAAACTAATACGCTCCAAGAACAACACAACTGTGCATGAAACAATAAAAGTGAAGTGTCTAGACAGACCTGAGCTTTTTATTGATGAAGAAGGGGATGCCTTGGGCATCCCCAAGCTTTGACGCTTGTACCTCGTGGATATTTCTTGGGGTGACGCCATGGTGGCATCCCCAAGCTTGAGCTTTTGTCCATTCTTCATCTCATTGCATCACTCTCTCTACACACCTGAAATTTTTCCTTCATACAAAACTTCACACAATCTTCATTAGCAACATTAGCTTATTCAAATGGTATTAGACCACTAGCAAAGCTTTGGGACAACAAGGATTTTCACTAAAAACACAATATACTGAAGTAACTCCTTCAAAGAAACTCAATTTACCTAAAGAGAGCTCAAAAAGGAATCAATAAGAAGCAAATGCAAATAATGGCAGAAATCTATCAAAACAGACAAGCAGGTAGAAACGAATTTTTTCAAACATCTTCTGTTGTTCAAATCAAAAAGTGTTGAACTAACGAAAGTTATACAACATACTGGGGGATTTATTCGTAAATTTTAAGCTCAATCCAAGTTACAGAGCCTACTCACAAATATTTTTGGTGGAGGACAGAAATCTGTTTCGGGACAGCAACTCCCCAAATCTTAGTTCCCTCTCATTAGAGGTCATTCTTGGTACAAAAAGCAAACAAAAAGGATAATGAGAGGTCATTACAGTAGTAATAACTTCCAAGACTCAAGGAAACTCCTGGGTTATCTCCCAACAAGTACTTTTCTTTAACGCCTTTAAGTTAGGCACAAGAAACAAGAAGAATCAAGTATTTTCAAATGAGGAAGCATTAACATCAAATCTTGCTTTCAAAGGAGGTTCACTGCAGCTTTCAAAGAACAGTTTCTCTCAGAGATTGTGATGGAAAGGATGAAGGAGGCTTTCCTCAACCTGAAGCAGGGAAATGATAACGTCAACACCTACATCAGGAACTTCATGAACCTGTCTCGCTATGGTGGTGATGAGGTATCTGATGACAAGAAAAAGCAGAAAAGATTCAGGCAAGGGCTCAATGCGTCGATCAAGTATGCAATCACACATGCAAGACCGGCAACCTTCCTGGAACTACAGCACACAACACTGCAAGAGGAGGCAAGCAGGCAAATGTTCGAGGAGTCCAAGAAACATAACAGGGATGCATCAAGCTGCGATTATGGCAGCTCCTTCTAAGCGGGTTCCTAACACCCCACCGCCGCTCCGGCTCCACCAAGACCTGAGTTTCACGTCAAGGCCACCAAACTTCACCATGCGGCTCCCGGGGCTACAACAACCCTTACCTGGAGCGCTGGCGAGACCACAGCTACTCGCTCCACGTCCTCACGGTGCTTGTTACACATGTGGAGATCATGGACATCCCAACTGGAACTGCCCAATGAAGAACAAAGCTCTCCTCCACCCCGCCAAGATCTGCAACAAGCTCTCCTTGGTTCGTGCACCACTCGGCTCTCAACATCAACACTAAGCCCGGTTCTGCGGTTGTTCGCGCCAATCGCGTCAACGCCTCTCAAGCTGAGCTACTTTTGGAGTTGTAATGGGTATGCTATCCGTTAACTCAGTCCCTGCACGAGTTCTCTTTGATTCTGGTGCATCGCATTCTTTTGTTTCTATGAAGTTTGCAAGTGAGAATGGGTTAGCGTCAGATCCTCTTCCCAAGCGGTTAATGGTTCTTTCTCCTGGAGCAAATATGGTAGCATCTAAGATCAGTCATGGCAATAAAGTTGAGATTGGTGGTTCTTCATTCTTGGCTTCTTTGATTGTCCTGGGCAACTCCGACATTGATGTCATCTTAGGCATGGATTGGTTGACAGCAAATGCAGCTGTGATTGATTGTCTTTGAACGCCAAGATCTCTCAAGATTAGGAAGGCCACATAGTCTTTTCTCCAAGTCGACTCCTGTCCGGCTCTATTCCTTGGCAACTCGAATGATGATGCTATGGAAGCTATTCGAGGGTACCAGTGGTCCGAGTTCTGCATGTCTTTCAAGAGTTGCGGTATGCCTCCGGATCGCGAGGTTGAATTCGTGATTGAGCTTGAACTTGGAACGGCTCCTATCTCCAAGAGGCCATACAAAATGGGTCCTTCTGAGTTGGCTTAACTCAAACGACAACTTGATGAACAAGAGAAATTGGGTTTCATTCAACACAGCACTTCTTCTTGGGGTAGCCCAACAATCTTTGTGAAGAAGCGTGACGAACCGATAGGCTATGTGTTGACTACCGGCTCTCAATGCTAAAACCATCAAGAACAAATATCCTCTTCCTCGGATAAATGATCTTTTTGATCAGCTGGCAGGAGCTGTGGTGTTCTCTAAGCTGGACTTGAGAAGTGGTTATCACCAAATCAAAATTCGCAAAGAGGATGTGCCCAAAACAGCTTTCACCACTCGCTATGGCCTGTATGAGTACACGGTCATGTCTTTCGGTCTCACCAACGCACCGCTACCTTCTCGAGGCTGATGAACTCCGCTTTCATGGAGTACTGGACAAGTTTGTTGTGGTATATCTGGATGACATTCGTCTATTCCAAGTCCAAGGAGGAGCATGAAGAGCACTGCGGTGTGTCTGAACAAGCTTCATGAGAACCGCTTGTATGCAAAGTTCTCTAAGTGTGAGTTTTGGCTGCCTGAAGTAACATACTTGGGTCATGTTATCTCTGCCAAGGGCATTGCAGTCAACCCGGAAACCGTGAAGACAATAGTTGAATGGCTTCCTCCTGCTAATGTCAAGGAAGTGTGGAGTTTTCTCGGCTTGGCTAGCTATTGCCGTCGTTTTGTTCAGAACTTCTCAAAGATAGCAAAGCCTCTTACCGACCTCCTCAAGAAAGGCAAGAAGTATCTGTGGACTCCTGCTTGTCAAGAAAGTTTCGAGACACTCAAAGAGAAGCTCACTTCCACACCAGTCTTGGTTCCTCCGGATACATCTAAGCCTTTCCAGATATTCTGCGATGCCTCTTTGCAAAGATTGGGTGCGGTCCTTATGCAAGAGAGACAGGTGGTTGCTTATGCCTCTCGTCAGTTTAAGACGCATGAGATCAACTATCCCACACATGACCTCGAGCTAGCAGCAGTTGTCTTTGCTTTGAAGCTATGGAGGCACTACTTGCTTGGTAACCGTTGTGAGATCTTCTCGGACCACAAGAGTTTGAAGTATATCTTCACTCAACCGGATCTCAACCTTCGGCAGAGGAGATGGATTGAAGCAATCAATGACTTTGATGTGGCCATCAACTACACTCCAGGCAAAGCAAATGTCATGGCAGATGCGCTTATCCGCAAAGCTTATGTCAACAACCTCATGGTAGAAGAGCAGCAGCCTCTCTTGTGCGAGGAATTCCGTCAGCTCAACCTGGAAATTGTGGAACAAGGGCATCTCCTGAACCTTCTGGCTACTCCTCTCTTGGAAGAACAGATTCGTTCTCGTCAGCTTGGTGATCCGCACACCAAAAAGCTCATAGCTAAGCTTGACCTTCCGAAGTATGAGGCCTTCCATGTTGATGATCAAGGCACGCTCTTCTTTGAACACCGGATGTTTGTTCCAAACTACCCGGGTCTGAGAGACCAAGTTCTCAAGGAGGCACATGATTCGGTTCTTTCTATCCATCCGGCACAAAGATGTACAT
This sequence comes from Avena longiglumis, assembly GCA_030063025.1. Lineage (NCBI taxonomy): Eukaryota > Viridiplantae > Streptophyta > Magnoliopsida > Poales > Poaceae > Avena > Avena longiglumis. Next base: position 72,569,365 of record CP125976.1, on the reverse strand, counting down.
GGACTTGAAAACACAATACCGGTGGCCGGGTTGAAACGGTATTGTGCTAAGTACGTCTCGAATGTGATATTCATCGCAGAGTCAAGGCTGTCCATCGAAACCATTTGGTCTTCTACAGCCATTGAAACCTCCGAATGGAAATGGGAGAAAGTTGAGATGGACTTCATCACCGGCTTTCCAAGGTCGCGAAGGGCAACAATGCAATTTTTGTTGTCATCGAGGCTTTCTAAAGTGGCTCATTTCTTCCCAGTCAAAGAAACAATTTACGGGATTCAGCCATTGAGCTCTATATCAACAGGATTGTCTCTTTGTATGGGGTTCCACTTGAAATCAGTTCAGACTGTGGAGCATCTTCACCTCAAAGTTCGGGAGAGTTTCCAAAAGCTTTGGGAACAAAGTTGAACTTCAAAGACTGCTTACCACCCTCGCCTCAAGGAAAAGTGGAAAGAATCAACCAGATTCTGGAGGATATGCTTAGAGCTTGCGTCATCTCGTTTGGCATGAAGTGGGAAGAATGCCTTCCTTATGCTGAATTCTCCTACAACAACAGCTTCCAAGAGTCCAAGATGGCACCATTCGAGGCTCTCTATGGTCGCAAGTGCGTAACTCCCATTGGTTGGTCAAAGTGTGAGAAAGAATCTGGTTTGGCCCCGACATTGTAACCAAGCAGAGGAGAAGGTGCATATCATTCGAGAACACGAAGATTGCTCAAAGTCGCCGAAGAGCAACTATGACAGAAGCACACAGATATGGTATATGCCCTGGTGATCTCGTCTACTGCGTGTCACTCCCATGAGAGGAACACACCGCCGTGATCAAAGGAAAGTTGGCTCCTAGATACATCGGTCCTTTCAAGATACGTAGAAGAGGAGAAGTTGCTTATGCACTAGAGCTTAAAAACTCAAAGTCCATGATGTTTTCCACATCTCTCAGCTCAAGAAGTGCTTCAAAGACCCCGGCAAGACCGTGGATCATGAGCTAATCGACCTCCAAGAAGATCTGTCTTATCAAGAACACCCCACCAAAATCCTTGAGACCGCAGAGCGAAGGACTCGCAACAAGTCCATCAAGTTTTGCAAGGTGCAGTGGTCACACCATTCTGTTGATGAAGCCACATGGGAGCATGAAGATGAACTCCGTGCCAACCATCCTTCTCTCTTTGTATCTTCTTCTTCTTCCTAGAATCTCGGGGCGAGATTCCTGTTTAGTGGGGGAGAGTTATAGCATCCCAGTTGTCTAACCCCTGTAATGCTACATGTCATAATAATAAAAAGGGCCACTTCCAACATATAATTGTTGCATCATCATCATACCATGCTCATGTCATCATGTCCCCTTGCATTGGAGCATCATATAAAACCCTTTCTTGTTTGGTTCTTATCTCATGTGCATGATTAATTGTATTTGCCTCTTGATATTGTATTTGGCTCTTGATACATTGTTATATGCCCAAGTTGAGTTGAGGGCATCTCTCTTGTTGACTCCACCACCTTTTCTTTCACCACCCTATAATTCCACCACCCAACTAATCTGAGCTTGGCTTTTGATGATTTATCTCTAGCTCATGACTGGTTGTTTGGGATTCCACCCATAATCTATGCTTGGCCTTGCCCACTTTTTGGGAATGCATATGAGTAATGCCATGATTATATTATTGTTCTCACAAGGATAATTGTGGCATTAACTATCTTGCATGGGCCATGCAAGTGCCACCTTTTCTAGTATTTGGTTTTTGCTTGCTTTCTAAGTGGATCACTCCTTCCTTGCTTGATCTTGTTTTGGTAGTGTAAAACCTAGCTCTCTCTCCCTCTTTTCTCCCTTTAGCTAAATCCCTACCTCATGCCCCATGCACACACATGTGCACATGAGGCATGCACCAATCCTTCTACCCACCATCCCTTTCTTGGATCTTGCTTGGCCATTTTTGGATCATGCATGGACCAAAGAAGCACCCCTCCATCACATGGTGTCCCCTCTCCCTCTCCCTCTTTGCTTGCTTTGATCTTGTGTGGGCTAGTTGGAGCTTGCATGATCAAACTAAAGTACCACCATCTTTTTCTTACCCCTCTTAGCAAACTCTAAAATCTACCCCAAGCCATCTCTCCTTTCTACCCTAAACAAACCCTAATCTACATCTACTCTAAACAAAAACCCTAAACTACCCTTTACTCTAAACAAACCTTTCTCCCTCTCCCCTTCTTGCTTCCTTGCTTGATCACCTACACCCCACCCCAGCTCGCCCTTGCTCTCTTCCATGCAGGCCCTACCCCAGCACCACCTAGCTACCCCCCCACACGCCCAAGGGACCCCTAACCCTAGCCTAGCCGAGCCTCTCCCCTCCCCTCTTTTCTTCTCTCTCTGCCTCACCTGCCCAGCGCCCCAGGCCCACCTGCCTGCGACCCTGGCCGCCTACCCCACCTGCCAGCCCCCCTCTAAGTGCCCTGCCTTGCCCTGGCGTGGCCGAGCCGTGCACGTGAAGAGAAAGGTGGCCGACGCCACCCTGGCCATCTACCCCTCCCCCACGCTAGCCCCTTATCCCCCCTAGCGTTCTTATCCTCACCCTCTCTCCGCCTCCCAGATCCGCCCCTGAGGCTTGCCTCGCTCCCTCACCCCTTCTCCACCGCGGCTGGCCGTGACGTCGGCCTCTCTCTCACGCGCTCGATCCAGGAGGCAAGCGTTGAGCCGCGGTTGTCTAGGCGGCTCAGGAGGTTCCCGGCGTCGCCACGGTACACGGAGCAAGGAGGAGACGGACCGGAGCCACCAGGATCTTCCGCGCCACGCCGGAAACCCTAGCCCCCAGTCCGCCAGCCTCGCCGTTGATCGCGCACCCGAGCCTCGCCACTCACACCGACAGCCTCGCGGTGAGCCTCACGAACCCTCGACACCTTCGCCCGCCGTGGTTCTCTCAGGCACGCCGGACCAGCCGAACGCTCGCGTGCGCGTCGTAGCGTCCTTCTGCGTCGCCGCGTCGCGCACCAGCTCACCTAGCCGCTTAGCCCCCCTCCTAGCATCTCCCCAGCCCAGCCAGTGGTAGCCGCTCATTGGAAGCGTCCATGATCGCGAGATCGAGCCCGGCCACGCTTCTTTCCTCTGCGCATGGTTGGTTCAGTTCGTCGAGCGTGAGAAGATCAACAAGACGGCCGCTTTGCGCGTAAACCCCTGCTTTTTATGCTTAACCCATGATGCGTTTGGCCCACTTATGTCTGTCTTGTAGTTTTGCAAAAGGCTCACGTTTGCTAGTATAAACCCGCGGTCCTGTTTTTTCCGAGACATCAAGTGTGGGACAGCGAACCCCCTGCCCCACATCGGTGACTGAGCTGGAATAGACTGTGTATAAAACGACCAGAGACTGTTTTAGAATTCAAATTTGGTTTAAATAATTTCAAAAATTCAAATTCAATTCAGATTTAAATAACTTTTCCATACTTAATCCAATTTGGGCAAATAATATATGTTTGGATATCAGCAAGATGAGAGGATTCCAAATATGCCATCCATTTTGTCTTTTGCACAAGTAAAATTCCAAGTTTATTTAAATTACCCAATTTGCCACTAGAATTTAATAATTTAATAACTTTTGTTTTATAATTCCAAATTAAGCAAATGATATGTCTAAAATGATCACCGACGAGAACTTTCTGTTTATGCTATCCATAACTTCAATTGCAGCATGCATCATATAAAAATATAGGGTACAGCAAGTGTTATGGCAACAAAATGTGACTAAAACCCAATTAAAATGTTATTTCTTGTTCACACCTCACCCATGCCATGCTACCTTAATGCCATGCAACTTGTGCATCATTCATCATGGCATGATTGTTTGCTTGACGATCTTATTCATATGCTTGTGCTCTATATTCATGTTGGCCTTGTTTGTTTGGTTTTTCCGGATAGACACCTTTGGGGGTTGTATCAAGAGAACCAGAGCACTACCAGATCCGTCCTTGCTTCAACTGAGATACCAGGCAAGCACTTCCACATGCTTGCATACATACAGTACCTATTGCCTCTATCTTATTCTTGCATCATTGAGTCGCGATTGCATTAAATTGAATCCCAAGTATGCATAGCCTTTACTTTTAAACCCCACCAAGCTTGTTCCTCCACCCCATGAGCCATTTCTATAGGAGTTGTTTGAGCCATGCGAGTCGTAGAACAGCATGTGTAGGGTATGTGAGAGTCTGTTGTATAATGAGGTACCTAAACAACTTAAACTGAGTAGTTCTGGGATAACTAAAGAAAGTGGCACCGGTGAGCAACATCTGCTATTTGGTTTTTCCTGCTCACTTGTGTCCCGTAAGACCCCGAGTACTTGATTCCTGTTCCTTGATTTATCGCGCTATCCACATCCGGGAGGTATATGGGACCCCCCTGAGCCAGAGCTTGATTCCGTCTTATTTCTTGGGGCCACAAACTAGTTTGAGGTTTTATTTACTATCCTGTACTTATGCCATGCTACTTTAGATTTAAATTGTGCGAGGAGCACACCGTCTTTATTTAGGTAAGCGTAATGTTTTTCGGTATCGACAAGCCCAGCCACACTTCGGGTTCCCCCGTTTCTGACCATTGTCGCAAACCTTGAGTCCGCTCGAGTCATTTATCTCCGCTATGGATCTACTTAAGGGTGGCCTGAAATATTTCAATTCTGTGATTGTTCAATCGTGAAAGCCTCGTTGGTTTTGATTTGGTTTTTCCGAGGTTGATCGAGTGTGTTGCTAATGGTGCACCCCGCCGGGTAAAACTTTCTCAAAGCCGTCCATGGATATGGACGACTTGGAGCACGTTTCTTGATCATAGACAAGCATAACTAAAGTACCGCTTAATTTGACTAAGTGATTTGACTAGTAAATAGTGCAATACTCATGGAATGGTTAATAAAATTGCCAACGGATGGGGTTGTTCGTCTTCCTTGTTGGTAAGGAGGAGGATGGATCGGATGAGATTACCATTATAAGCTTGTACTTAATTCACGGACATCCGCTATCATTGGTTAGGCGGATGGTTAGCGTCTATCTAGAGAACTGCTAGGGTTTATCTTTCGCTGCAATTCGTCACCCAGTTGTGTCCCCTTTAGAGGCATTAAGACTTGCCGAGTACCCTTAGGGTCTCACACGATAAATTCTTGATTCGGAACAGTACCTTCTCGTGATTTGACATCGGTGGAAGAAGCCAAGATGTGGGCAACGATCGTTCGGTGTAGAGATTCCGGAACGGGATCCGTGAGACCTGTAGTTGGGATGTGCTTATTTCTATGGCATCTTATGCCGATTTGCTTATCCGTACTCGGATCTTGTTTGCCGCCCGCATGATACTGATGTGTGTTGTATGAGGAGTTATCCTAAGATATAGATTTATCTAGGTCATTTGAATCTTGCCGTATGGCGTTGGTATATTTCCTTTCTAGATGGTGTGGCTCGATGTACTCTTGTATGGTGGCTTGCGTACATACCCACTTGTGTACGTAGTTGATCCTTCGCCGACCACGCCCGCCTGACAGTCCCGTTGAGAGGGTAGTGGTTGGGACGTCTGAAAGGACTACCGGTGAGTGGCTTTTGGGGCCCCATACTATTTCAACCACTATCACTCATCCGGGCTTGTATCTAGGAGCGTAGTTCACCGAGGTAGTTACAATTGGTATCGAGCAATCCCGACCTTTCGTGGTTTCAAACAAAGCAGTGGTTGTCGATCTAGCAAATATTTTGGTAGTTATGTATATTAGGGAAAAACAAAACGCGAGAGTAGGACTGCTTCCACTTTTCTTCTTAACCTCCCACCCACCCTTTTCTGGTAAGGAAGTGCAACGTTTTCAATCCTCTTCTCAAAGTTCAAACTAGGATTCACGTGTTCTGGGTTTCCGTAGTACCATAGGTTGTATGTGTGTGTGTGTGTGTAATCCCTTGTCTATCTGTTGTATCCCAGTTGTTATCTTATTTGCCTTTGGTTATCAACTGTTGGTACATTCCATACCGACAGGCTTTTGCAAACCGACGCAATCTATCTTCCTCTTTGTATCCGACGCTATCTTGTTTGGGGTGTTCGTTTCCGTAGTTACCAATCTTTAGGTTTCGTCGTGAGAAGAAGGGGTTAGGATATGTGTTCCACTTGTTCATGTGCGGAGTAATGATTTGAGTGCGGGATGGAGTCGCGACCATACCACTACTTGTATCATTCGCTTTTGTATATTGAATCAGTAGAGTCACTAATCTTGATTCGTTAAGTAATTTTGCGCATCTATTGGTATTTTAATGCCGAAATTTGTGGAAAAAATTTTCTTTGATATATTTGTGTACCACACTCCTTTTCAGTCGTGTGCGATATGCTTAATATCTTTTAGGTGCTACGAACTTTGTTGATATTTTAATATCATCTCAGTAAATTGTATCCTTTAATCTTGGTTAATTCCATCTTGGTACTATTTTGGATTATTATCATTCTCCATTTTAGTACTGACTTGAGTTTCATATCAATGACAGGATGGCTCCCCCACGCCGGACTGAGGAGGACATTCCTCCGGAACTGGGCTCAGCGCTGTCAAGCATAGCTAATGCTTTGGCGGCAATGCAAGAGAACCAGCAGCGCTTTGAGGAGAGCGTCAGAAGGAATGAGTTTGCTCCACTTCCTCCACCTCCCAAGCGTGGTGACATCAAGAGCTTCCTCAAGTTCAACCCTTGTCGCTTTGATGTCCGACCGACCTGACGCGGATGATTGGCTGCGAGATCTCAAGGTTGCTAGAGACCGATGTTCCGAGCAGAGTGGGTCAAGTGTGCTACCCACCTTCTCAAGGGAGATGCAGCTCTTTGGTGGGAGAACTACTTGAAGGCAAGCTGCACCGGGTTCCAGCCTACTTGGGAGAGGTTCACGCAGCTTTCAAAGAACAGTTTCTCTCGAGATTGTGATGGAAAGGATGAAGGAGGCTTTCCTCAACTCAAGCGTGGAAATGATAACGTCAACACCTACATCAGAACTTCATGAACTGTCTCGCTATGGTGGTGATGAGGTATCGATGACAAGAAAAAGCGAGAAAAGATTGTGCAAGGGCTCAATGTCGATCAAGTATGCAATCACACATGCAAGACCGCAACCTTCTGGAACTACAGCACACAACACCGCAAGAGGAGGCAAGCATGCAAATGTTCGAGGAGTCCAAGAAACATAACGAGGATGCATCAAGCTCTGCGATTATGGCAGCTCCTTCTAAGCGGCGTGTCGGGTTCCTAACACCCACGTCGCTCGGCTCCACCAAGACTGCGAGTTTCACGTCAAGGCCAAACTTCACCACTGCGGCTCCCGTGGGCTACAACAACCCTTACCTGAGCGCTGGCGGAGACCACTACTCTGCTCACGTCCTCACGGTGCTTGTTACACATGTGGAGATCATGGAAATCAAAGCTGGAACTGCCCAATGAAGAACAAAGCACTCCCACAACCCCCGCCAAGATCTGCAACAAGCTCTCCTTCGGTTCGTGCACCACCGCCTCGGGCTCTCAACATCAACGCTACGGCCGGGTCTGCGGTCGTGCGGGCCAACTGCGTCAACGCCTCTCAAGCTGAGCTCGCACCTGTAGTTGTAATGTGTATGCTATCCGTTAACTCGGTCCACCTGCGAGTTCTCTTTGATTACGGTGCATCGCATTCTTTTGTTTCTATGAAGTTTGCAAGTGAGAATGGGTTAGCGTCAGATCCTCTTCAAGCGGTTAATGGTTCTTTCTCCGGAGCAAATATGGTAGCATCTAAGATCACCATGGCAATAAAGTTGAGATTGGTGGTTCTTCATTCTTGGCTTCTTTGATTGTCTGGGCAACTCCGACATTGATGTCATCTTAGGCATGGATTGGTTGACAAATGCATTTGTGATTGATTGTCTTTGAACGCCAAGATCTCTCAAGATTCCTAAGGCCACATAGTCTTTTCTCCAAGTCTCGACTCCTTTGTCGACTCTATTCCTTGGCAACTCAATGATGATGCTATGGAAGCTATTCGGAGGGTACCGATGGTGCGTGAGTTCCCAGATGTCTTTCCTGAAGAGTTGCCAGGTATGCCTCCGGATCGCGAGGTTGAATTCGTGATTGAGCTTGAACTTGGAACGGCTCCTATCTCCAAGAGGCCATACAAAATGGGTCCTTCTGAGTTGGCTGAACTCAAGCGACAACTTGATGAACAAGAGAAATTGGGTTTCATTCAACAGCACTTCTTCTTGGGGTAGCCCAACAATCTTTGTGAAGAAGCGTGACAGAACCGATAGGCTATGTGTTGACTACGGGCTCTAAATGCTAAAACCATCAAGAACAAATATCCTCTCCCTCGGATAAATGATCTTTTTTGATCAGCTGGCAGGAGCTGTGGTGTTCTCTAAGCTGGACTTGAGAAGTGGTTATCACCAAATCAAAATTCGCAAGAGGATGTGCCCAAAACAGCTTTCACCACTCGCTATGGCCTGTATGAGTACGGTCATGTCTTTCGGTCTCACCAACGCACTGCTACCTTCTCGGTGATGAACTCCGCTTTCATGGAGTACGGACAAGTTTGTTGTGGTATATCTGGATGACATTCGGTCTATTCCAAGTCAAGGAGGAGCATGAAGAGCACTGCGGTGTGTCTGAACAAGCTTCGCGAGAACCGCTTGTATGCAAAGTTCTCTAAGTGTGAGTTTTGGCTGAAGTAACATACTTGGGTCATGTTATCTGCCAAGGGCATTGCGATCAACCGGAAACCGTGAAGACAATAGTTGAATGGCTTCCTGCTAATGTCAAGGAAGTGTGGAGTTTTCTCGGCTTGGCTAGCTATTGCCGTCGTTTTGTTCAGAACTTCTCAAAGATAGCAAAGCCTCTTACCGACCTCCTCAAGAAAGGCAAGAAGTATCTGTGGACTCCTGCTTGTCAAGAAAGTTTCGAGACACTCAAAGAGAAGCTCACTTCCACACCAGTCTTGGTTCCTCCGGATACATCTAAGCCTTTCCAGATATTCTGCGATGCCTCTTTGCAAAGATTGGGTGCGGTCCTTATGCAAGAGAGACAGGTGGTTGCTTATGCCTCTCGTCAGTTTAAGACGCATGAGATCAACTATCCCACACATGACCTCGAGCTAGCAGCAGTTGTCTTTGCTTTGAAGCTATGGAGGCACTACTTGCTTGGTAACCGTTGTGAGATCTTCTCGGACCACAAGAGTTTGAAGTATATCTTCACTCAACCGGATCTCAACCTTGGCGCAGAGGAGATGGATTGAAGCAATGACTTTGATGTGGCCATCAACTACACTCGAGCAAAGCAAATGTCATGGCGGATGCGCTTATCGCAAAGCTTATGTCAACAACCTCATGGTAGAAGAGCGTGACCTCTCTTGTGCGAGGAATTCCGTCACTCAACTCGAAATTGTGGAACAAGGGCATCTCCTGAACCTTCGCTACTCCTCTCTTGGAAGAACAGATTCGTTCGTCACTTGGTGATCCGCACAAAAAGCTCATAGCTAAGCTTGACCTTCCAGTATGAGGCCTTCCATGTTGATGATCAAGGCACGCTCTTCTTTGAACACCGGATGTTTGTTCCAAACTACGGTCCGAGAGACCAAGTTCTCAAGGAGGCACATGATTCGGTTCTTTCTATCCATCCTGGCAGCACAAAGATGTACATGGACTTGAAAACACAATACCGTGGCACAGGTTGAAACGGTATTGTGCTAAGTACGCCTCGTAATGTGATATCTCGCAGAGTCAAGGGCATCCATCGAAACCATTTGGTCTTCTACAGCCATTGAAACCTCCTAATGGAAATGGGAGAAAGTTGAGATGGACTTCATCAGCTTTCCAAGGTCGCAGAAGGGCAACAATGCAATTTTGTTGTCATCGATGTGCTTTCTAAAGTGGCTCATTTCTTCCCGATCAAAGAAACAATTTAGGATTGATTGGTGAGCTCTATATCAACAGGATTGTCTCTTTGTATGGGGTTCCACTTGAAATCAGTTCGACCGTGGGAGCATCTTCACCTCAAAGTTCTGGAGAGTTTCCAAAAGCTTTGGGAACAAAGTTGAACTTCAAGACTGCTTACCACCCTCGGCCTCAAGGACAAGTGGAAAGAATCAATCGATTACGGAGGATATGCTTAGAGCTTGCGTCATCTCGTTTGGCATGAAGTGGGAAGAATGCCTTCCATATGCTGAATTCTCCTACAACAGACTTCGGAAGAGTCTCAAGATGGCACCATTCGAGGCTCTCTATGGTCGCAAGTGCGTAACTCCCATTGGTTGGTCGTGCGGAGAAAGAATGGTTTGGCCCCGACATTGTAACCCAAGCGGAGGAGAAGGTGCATATCATTCGGAGAACACGAAGATTGCTCAAAGTCGTCGGAAGAGCAACTATGACAGAAGCACAGATATGGTATATGCCCCTGGTGATCTCGTACCTGCGTGTCACTCCCATGAGAGGAACACACCGCTTGGTATCAAAGGAAAGTTGGCTCCTAGATACATCGGTCCTTTCAAGATACGTGGTAGAAGAGGAGAAGTTGCTTATGCACTAGAGCTTAGGAAAAACTCAAAGTCCATGATGTTTTCCACATCTCTCGCTCAAGAAGTGCTTCAAAGACCCGGCAAGACCGTGGATCATGAGCTAATCGACCTCCAAGAAGATCTGTCTTATCAAGAACACCCCACCAAAATCCTTGAGACCATGAGCGAAGGACTGCAACAAGTCCATCAAGTTTTGCAAGGTGCAGTGGTCACACCATTACATTGATGAAGCCACATGGGGCGTGAAGATGAACTCCGTGCCAACCATCCTTCTCTCTTTGTATCTTCTTCTTCTTCCTAGAATCTCGGGCAGATTCCTGTTTAGTCAGGGAGAGTTGTAGCATCCCAGTTGTCTAACCCCTGTAATGCTACATGTCATAATAATAAAAAGGGCCACTTCCAACATATAATTGTTGCATCATCATCATACCATGCTCATGTCATCATGTCCCCTTGCATTGGAGCATCATATAAAACCCTTTCTTGTTTGGTTCTTATCTCATGTGCATGATTAATTGTATTTGCTTCTTGATATTGTATTTGGCTCTTGATACATTGTTATATGCCCAAGTTGAGTTGAGGGCATCTCTCTTGTTGAATCCACCACCTTTTCTTTCACCACCCTATAATTCCACCACCCAACTAATCTGAGCTTGGCTTTTGATGATTTATCTCTAGCTCATGACTGGTTGTTTGGGATTCCACCCATAATCTATGCTTGGCCTTGCCCACTTTTTGGGAATGCATATGAGTAATGCCATGATTATATTATTGTTCTCACAAGGATAATTGTGGCATTAACTATCTTGCATGGGCCATGCAAGTGCCACCTTTTCTAGTATTTGGTTTTTGCTTGCTTTCTAAGTGGATCACTCCTTCCTTGCTTGATCTTGTTTTGGTAGTGTAAAACCCTAGCTCTCTCCCTCTTTTCTCCCCTTTAGCTAAATCCCTACCTCATGCCCCATGCACACACATGTGCACATGAGGCATGCACCAATCCTTCTACCCACCATCCCTTTCTTGGATCTTGCTTGGCCATTTTTGGATCATGCATGGACCAAAGAAGCACCCCTCCATCACATGGTGTCCCCTCTCCCTCTCCCTCTTTGCTTGCTTTGATCTTTTGTGGGCTAGTTGGAGCTTGCATGATCAAACTAAAGTACCACCATCTTTTTCTTACCCCTCTTAGCAAACTCTAAAATCTACCCCAAGCCATCTCTCCTTTCTACCCTAAACAAACCCTAATCTACATCTACTCTAAACAAAAACCCTAAACTACCCTTTACTCTAAACAAACCTTTCTCCTCTCCCTTCTTGCTTCCTTGCTTGATCACCTACACACCCCAGCTCGCCTTGCTCTCTTCCATGCAGGCCCCACCCCAGCACCACCTAGCTACCCCCCACACGCCCAAGGGACCCCTAAACCTAGCCTAGCCCGAGCCTCTCCCTCCCTCTTTTCTCTCTCTGCCTCACCCGCCCAGGTCCACACACTGCGACCGCCTACCCCACCTGCCAGCCCCCCTCTAAGTGCCCTGCCTTGCCCTGGCGTGGCCGAGCCGCGCACGTGAAAGAGAAAGGTGGCCGACGCCACCCTGGCCATCTACCCCTCCCCCACGCTATCCCCTTCTTCCCCCTAGCGTTCTTATCCTCCCTCACCCCTCTCTGGCCTCCCCAGATCCGCCCCAGAGGCTTGCCTCGCTCCCCTCTGCCCTTCTCCACCGCAGTGCCCCGACGCCGGCGAACGTCGGCCTCTCTCTCGCGCGCTCGATCCAGGAGGCAAGCGTTGAGCCGCGGTTGTCTAGGCGGCTCAGGAGGTTCCCGGCGTCGCCACGGTACACGGAGCAAGGAGGAGACGGACCGGAGCCACCAGGATCTGCCGCGCCACGCCGGAAACCCTAGCCCCCAGTCCGCCAGCCTCGCCGTTGATCGCCTGCACCCCGAGCCTCGCCACCGTCACCGACAGCCTCGCGGTGAGCCTACGAACCCCCCTGACACCTTCGCCCTCGCCGTGGTTCTCTGTGCACGCCGGACCCAGCGTCGAACGCTCGCGTCGTTCGTCGGCGCGTCCTCTGCGTCGCCCGCGTCGCGCAGCTCACCTAGCCGCTTAGCCCTCCTAGCATCTCCCGTGCCCGGCCAGTGGTAGCCGCCATTGGCGTCCGTGATCGCGAGATCGAGCCAGCCTTTCCTCTGTCGCGCATGGTTGGTTCAGTTCGTCAGGCAGAGAAGATCAACAGTACGGCGGCCGTTTTGCGCGTAACCCCCGCTAGATTTTATGCTTAACCCACGGTACGTTTTGGCCCACTTGTCTGTGTCTTGTAGTTTTGCAAAAAGGCTCCTGACGTTTGCTAGTATAAACCCGCGGTCCCGTTTTCTTTCCAGACACTGGCGTGTGGGACAGCGAACCCCCCTGGCCCCACCTGTCAGTGACCAGAGCTGGAATAGACTGTGTATAAAACGACCAGAGACTGTTTTAGAATTCAAATTTGGTTTAAATAATTTCAAAAATTCAAATTCAATTCAGATTTAAATAACTTTTCCATACTTAATCCAATTTGGGCAAATAATATATGTTTGGATATCAGCAAGATGAGAGGATTCCAAATATGCCATCCATTTTGTCTTTTGCACAAGTAAAATTCCAAGTTTATTTAAATTACCCAATTTGCCACTAGAATTTAATAATTTAATAACTTTTGTTTTATAATTCCAAATTAAGCAAATGATATGTCTAAAATGATCAGCTCGACGAGACCTTTCTGTTTATGCTATCCATAACTTCAATTGCAGCATGCATCATATAAAAATATAGGGTACAGCAAGTGTTATGGCAACAAAATGTGACTAAAACCCAATTAAAATGTTATTTCTTGTTCCCCACACCTCACCCATGCCATGCTACCTTAATGCCATGCAACTTGTGCATCATTCATCATGGCATGATTGTTTGCTTGACGCATCTTATTCATATGCTTGTGCTCTATATTCATGTTGGCCTTGTTTGTTTGGTTTTTCTCGGATAGACACTGAGCAGGGGTTGTATCAAGAGAACCAGAGCACTACCGGATCCGTCCTTGCTTCAACGAGATACCGTGCAAGCACTTCCACATGCTTGCATACATACAAAGACCTATTGCCTCTATCTTATTCTTGCATCATTGAGTCGCGATTGCATTAAATTGAATCCCAAGTATGCATAGCCTTTACTTTTAAACCCCACCAAGCTTGTTCCTCCACCCCATGAGCCATTTCTATAGGAGTTGTTTGAGCCATGCAGTCGTGAGAACATGTGTAGGGTATGTGAGAGTCTGTTGTATAATGAGGTACCTAAACAACTTAAATGGAGTAGTTACGGGATAACTAAAGAAAGTGGCACGGTGAGCAACATCTGCTATTTGGTTTTCCTGCTCACTTGTGTCCGTAAGACCCCGAGTACTTGATTCCTGTTCCTTGATTTATCGCGCTATCCACATCCGGAGGTATATGGGACCCCCACAGGCGAGCTTGATTCCGTCTTATTTCTTGGGGCCACAAACTAGTTTGAGGTTTTATTTACTATCCCGCTTATGCCATGCTACTTTACGTATTTAAATTGTGCGAGGAGCACACTGTCTTCATTTAGGTAAGTGTAATGTTTTCGCGATGTCGACAAGCCCAGCCACACTTTGGGTTCCCATCGTTCTGACCATTGTCGCAAACCTTGAGTCCGTCTCGAGTCACCTATCTCGTTCGGGATCTACTTAGGGTGGCCCCTGAAATATTTCTGAATTCTGTGATTGTTCAGTCGTGAAAGCCTCGTTGGGTTTTGATTTGGTTTTTCCGAGGTTGATCGAGCGTGTGTTGCTAATGGTGCACCCCGGCCGGGTAAAACTTTCTGAAAGCCGTGTCCGCGGATATGGACGACTTGGAGCGCAGCTTCTTGATCATAGACAAGCATAACTAAAGTACCGCCTTAATTTGACTAAGTGATTTGACTAGTAAATAGTGCAATACTCATGGAATGGTTAATAAAATTGCCAACGGATGGGGGTTGTTCGTCCGCTTCCTTGTTGGTAAGCAGGGAGGAGGATGGATCGGATGAGATTACCATTATAACTGTTGTACTTAAATTCACGGACATCCGTCTATCATTGGTTAGGCGGATGGTTAGCGTCTATCTGTAGAACTGCTAGGGTTTATCTTTCGCTGCAATTGCGTCACCCCAGGTTGTGTCCCCTTTAGAGGCATTAAGACTTGCTGAGTACCCTTAGGGTCTCACACGATAAATTCTTGATTCAGATGAACAGGTACCTTCTCGGGGACGGATCTTGGTGGAAGAAGCCGAAGATGTGGGCAACGATCGTTCGGTGTAGAGATTCCGGGAACGGGGATCCATGAGACCTGTAGTTGGGATGTGCTTATTTCTCTGGCATCTTATGCCGATTTGCTTCTTATCCGTACTCGGATCTTGTTTGCCGCTTCCGCATGATACTCTGATGTGTGTTGTATGAGGAGTTATCCTAAGATATAGATTTATCTAGGTCATTTGAATCTTGCCGTATGGCGTTGGTATATTTCCTTTCTTTCTAGATGGTGTGGCTCTGATGTACTCTTGTATGGTGGCTTGCGTACATACCCACTTGTGTACGTAGTTGATCCCTTCGCCTGCCGACTCGCCGTCTGCAGGTCCCGTTGAGAGGGTAGTGGTTGGGACGTCTGAAAGGACTACCAGTGAGTGGCTTTTGGGGCCCCACCGTACTATTTCAACCACTATCACTCATCCAGGCTTGTATCTAGGAGCGTAGTTCACCGAGGTAGTTACAGACATAAGCATTGTTAACCATAATGATATCATCATTAATACCCCCATGAGTTTCTTCTTAGCGTTATCATTGAGTGGGACATTTAAATAACAATCTTCCAAAGGTGACAAATCAAGAATTTCATAAATCTTCGTAGGCATAATAGAGACACTAGAACCAAGATCACATGAAGCTTTGAGATCAAATTCATTCACGTGTATATTAATAATGGGTTTCTAACTATCTTCTACTTTCCTAGGAATAGAAGCTTTGTGTTTTAGCTTCTCCTTCTTAATCTTAACAAGAGCATCTGTAATGTGTTTGGTAAAAGCAACATGCATATCACTAGCATCAGGACTTCTAGCAAGCTTTTGTAGGAACATAATCACTTCAGAAATATTGCAACCATAAATATCAAAATCAAACTTAGCATCACTAGTAGTAGGATCAATAGGCTTAGGCATAGTAGGAGGAGGAATATGGGCTACTTGTGGTTTAGTGGTGATAGTGCACACACTATTGTTTCTATCAATTTCAGTTTTCCTTTCCCACCTAGCATGAAGTTGAGCTAACAGCCTAACATTTTCATCAATAGTAACTTGTATGGCATGAGTAGTAGCAAAGGTGTTTTCCGTAGTTTCAGGTTTAGCAGCCATTTTATTAACCAATGAAGTTTGAGCTTCAGACACAGAGGATATATTTTTATCAACAGTTAAAAGCTTTTCCTCTATAGTCTTATTGAAAGTGGTTTGTTTACTAATAAAGTCCTTGAGCATTAATTCAAGTTCATAGGGGGCACTTCTAGCATTATTGTAAGAGCTTCCATAGGAATTGCCATTCTTAGGAGGATAAGGCCTATAATTGTTGTTGCTACCAAAATTATTCCTGTAGGCATTGTTGTTGAATTTGTTGTTTCTAATGAAGTTCACATAAACTTGCTCTTCTTGAGCAACCAAAGAGGCTAAGGGAACACTATTAGGATCTAGAGGAGCTTTCCCATTAACAAGCATAGCCATAATAACATCAATCTTTTCACTCAAAGAGGAAGTTTCCTCAACTGAATTTACCTTCTTACCATGTGGAGTTCTCTCAACGTGCCATTCAGAGTAGTTAACCATCATATTATCAAGGAGCCTTGTTGCAGCACCCAAGGTGAGTCCCATAAAAGTACCTCCAGTAGCAGAATCCAACAGGTTTCTTGAGGAGTTCAAACCTGCATAAAAAGTTTGGATAATCATCCAAGCAGTGAGTCCATGAGTAGGGAATTTTTTTACCAAAGATTTCATTCTTTCCCAAGCAGGAGCAACATGTTCACTATCAAGCTGTTTAAATTTCATAATGTCACTTCTCATAGGAATAATCTTAGCAGGAGGATAATACTTTCCAATAAAAGCATCTTTGCACTTATTCCAAGAATCAATACTATTTTTAGGAAAAGATAGCAACCATTCTTTACCTTTTCCCCTCAAAGAGAAAGAAAAAAGCCTGAGCTTAATAATATCTCCATCTACATCCTTATACTTTTGCATCTCACAAAGTTCAACAAAGATATTAAGATGGGCAGCAGGATCATCAGAACCAGCACCAGAAAATTGCTCTCTCATCACAAGATTCAACAAAGCAGGCTTAATTTCATAAAAGTCATCATCAGGAGCAGGTGGAGAAATAGGTGTGCTTAGGAAATCATTGTTGTTGGTGCTAGTGAATTCACACAACTTGGTGTTCTCAGCAGAGTTCATTTTGGCAAAGGTGGGCAAGCCAAAAGCAATGACTAGGCGCAGAACTAATTTTTTTGTGTTTTTGAATAAAGCAAGCAAACCAAACTAGACTATTTTTTTGGTTTTTTGAAAAGAGGCAAACAAAACCAAGCAAAAAAAACTAAGAAAACTAAAAACAAAGTAAAGAGAAAGGAAGTCAAGGACTCCCCTAGTGAAGACGTCCTTGGCCTCCCCGGCAACGGCTCTAGAAAACTTGTTACTGGAGCTTGACGGGGAGGAAGAGGTTGAAGTTGTTCTGTAGTTCCCCGGCAACAGCACCAGGAAACTTGTTGATGACTCCTTGATGGTGCCAGAAAACTTGTTTGCTGATGTGGAGTCTTGTTGGGAACCCTAAGAGCAAGGTGTGAAGAGTACATCAACAAGTCTTCCCTCAGTTGAAACCGAGGTTATCGAACCAGTAGGAGGAAGGAAACGTCACAGGTGTTGCAAGCAATGCGGAGACCTGCACAACACAAACTTAAGACTTTTCCCCAACAAATCAGTGAGGTTGTCAAGCTCATCGGTTTGCTGTAACAAAGGATTAAACGTACGGTGTGGAAGGTAATGGTTTGTAGCAAGTAAACAAGTAACAGTGGAAAATGTATCAATGGTAAAGATTGGACCGGGGTCCATAGTTCACTAGAGGTGCTCTCCTTAAATAAACAACATGGCATGAAGGGTAAACAAATTACAGTAGAGCAATTGACAGGAACTGAGCAAGGCATAACAATGCAATTACTAGCTAGAAAGATCCTATGAAGTTGATTGGGCAATACAACATTATACATAGATCGTAATCCAACTGCATCTATGACTATAAGTCCACCTTCAGGTTATCATCCGAACCCCCTCCACTATTAAGTTGCAAGCAATAGACAACTATTTTAAGCAAAGTGTGTAAGGTAGACAATCCACATGTTCTATGAACAAGGGACCGTTGTTTTCTCCCTAGTAGCAACAACACATCTACAACCGAAGAGATTTCTGTCACTTCCCTTGGAAACTAGAGGCATGAACCCACTATCAAGCATAAATACTCCCTCTTGGAGTCACTAGCAACTACTTGGCCAAGATAACCACTAGCAACGGAGAGCATGCAAGATCACAAACAACACATACATGATAGAATCATAAAGATAGAACCATTAATCAAACCAACATAATAATCTCAATATCCATCGGATCCCCACAAACACAACATGCATGATTACAAATAGATTAGATCTTGATCATGAATGGAGCTCATAAGATCTATACATGAAAGTAAAAAGGAGGAGATACAACCATCTAGCTACTACATGGACCCATAGTCTAAGGTGGAACTACTCACAAATCATACCGGAGAGAAGGCCTCCGGGTTGATCTCCCCTCCGGCAGGGTGCCAAGAAGAACTTCAGATCCCCCGATCTAGGGACGATGGTGGCGGCGGCTACAGACCGATTTCATGGATTTCTGATCGGGTACCGAGAGTTTCTGCATCGGCGGCTTCTTATAGGCGAAGGGCGAGTCCGGGAGGCGACCAGGGTCGCCAAACCCTACCCAGGCATGGGTCCACCTTTCCCCGCGCCTGGGGTGGGTCTGGACCCCCTGGCCAGCCCCTCCGGCTCTCCTCTGGACTTCTTGTTCCCCATGGAAAGTTATTGACTTTGGCGTTCGTCCTGTCCAATTCCGAGAATATTTCTTTACTAACTTTTCTGAAACAAAAAATAGCAGAAAATAGGCATCTGGCACTGCTGCAACTTGTTAATAGGTTAGTACCAGAAAACATGTAAAAATCACCTCAAAGTGTAGACAAGTAAAGCAAAGTAGATACTAAACAAGCATGGAGCATAAAAAATTATAGATACGTTTCCAACGTATCAATACCCAGAAGGCGTCCATAGCCATCAGCTAGAGGGTGCACTTGGTTTGCCAGCGCTTAAAGTGTGCACCCGTAAACGGGTTCGGTTTTAGACAAGCGGCAAAGCCTTGATGCAAAAGCAGCCTAAAATAAGGTTTTTGGATTGTTGAAATAATTAGCAGTTTTCAACAAAATTGGATCCAATTCTGTATGATTTAATGATTTACACTTGGATTAAATTAATGCACACTGCAATACAGGCAAGTGAAAACCTAGCACATCTACGCATACTACAATACTAGTAATCATCATAGTAAATAACAGGAGGGCAAAGAACACGTACGAGTTTGTCGATGGTAAGACCAACGGCGCAACAGAATTGGATCCGCCATCGGCGGCATCAGCAAGCTTGGCAGCTTCGTCAGACATGGCGATGGAGTCGAGGAAGCCGGACGTAGAGGAACTTGAGCAGTCGCGCCTAGACGCTCCCAAAAACCTTATCACCTCTCTCCCGGTGCAGGATCAGAGAGACGGGGTTCCGGAGGCCTGCTCTTCCGGACGGCCGTGCACGCAGCCGGCAGGATGGGGTAGCAGAGGGCATCACAGAGATGTGGAACGGTGATGCGCAGGTAGGCAGATGCAATCTGATTGCTGGTGAAAGCTAGGGTTTGCGTCTACCTACTTATATAGTGTGTGTCGGGTAGGACGTGGGCAACACCATCAGCCCACGATGACGTGTTAATGACTCATAATTAATACACAATTAATTTTTCCCAAACAGCAAAATAAATCTCGGCTCGGCGAGATTCCGCAACACGCGGCGCGCGCGTGCGTCGTGACGAGGCGAGGCATGGCAAGGCGGGCGGCGTCAGAGGAGGAGTGCGCGAGGACTTCTCTTCTTCTCACACCTTAGTGAATGGTGCAACACTCTACTATATAAGGTGGTCCAACTTTCTTTCCACTAGCAATGTGGGACTAAACTTTGGCTCCACTAGCACACACATGAGCTGCCATAATAATGGGCCGAAGAGAATTTTAGAATTTATATTTCTTATGGGCCAAAAGCCCAACACCAAATATGCCTCAAATTCCAACAGTAGTTTGATACAACTATAAATTTATACGGTGTCAAATAGAATTGTCTTGAAATATTTTTTATAATATATATATTTTATATCACACATATTCATATTATTTTATATATTCATGGTCAAACTTTGCAGTTTGACTTACATACACAAAATTATGCGCAACATAATATGGGATGGAGGAAGTATATCGGTGCGTTGCTACGGTCACTCAACCTTTTTCATACCAAAAATTTAAATGTACTTCACATCAGAATTCACATGTAGAGAAATAGCCACGTATCCCCAAAACATTAAGATTCTACATTGCTTAAACTGTAATTTGATAAAACAGAAAATTGCTTTGGATCCCAAGCTACATGGATCCCTATATTTTTCGAAATTGAAAAGTTGATTTCAAAGTATCAAAAAATTATGGAAAAAATTTGTAACGTAATGATGTATACTCTACCAAACACACAAAGTCTTAACCTGAAATACCTTATATTTTGGTCTCAACAAAATTGACAAAATCTACCAGAACTTAATGGTTTGAAAATTGGCACTATTCACTACTTTAGATGTAAGATTTGGGCATTTTTTGCATCCCAAAATACTTGGTATTTCGAGTTGAGAATTTTTCATAGTGGTAGAGCGCATTATTTCCTACATCTATAATTTTTTCTCGGAATTTTTTTAAAACTTCAAAATACAAATTTCCAAAGGTTCAATAAAACGGTAATCCCGAGTCCCATACATCTACATTATTTGATAAAACGTATAACTCATCATCCTCACGATTTACAAGCTCGAGTAATTCTTGCTCGTTCTCTCTCCCCTCCCCTCATTTCGCTCTCATTTCATTTTTCTGCCAGAAATTAGTGTAAACATCCATGTCCCGAATTAGTAATTAAGCCTATATATAGTTCAAAAAACATTGTAATAACCCACAAAGGTAAAAAAACATGAAAGCATTAGATACTTCACTGAAGGCATTATCTATTGTATATGATAATCCGAAGTACTTTTAGGATAATGTGTCACGCCGTGTCACGTTGGAAACATAATGTTTGCGGTGACAAAAAACAATGGAACTTTGTAGATTGGTAGATGAATACACATGTGCACATTTGGTACTATGCCATATTATTGCGAGAGGAATAAATGAGCAGAACCACGGTGGTGAACAACGCTAACATAATATTGTCAGGAATATGCAACTTGTATTCCTCTAGGGGCCAAATGCCACAATATATAATACAGATACAGGTGTGAATATGCAGGAAGCCCCCTAACATATGGGAAAACTAGAATACAAATATATACATCTAACACCCCTCCCTTCCTCAAACTCATGGTGGATCCACAACACTGAGTTTGGAGAGTAAGAAATCATGATGCGCTTTGGTCTATGCCTTCGTGAAGAAATCCGCCAACTGTAAATCTAAAGGCACATACTGAAGCGCAACAACCTGAGCCTACACCTGAGCACGTGTATAGAAAGCATCAACACCAATATGCTTGGTAAGCTCATGCTTGACCGGATCACGTGCAATACTAATAGCCCCAGTACTGTCACACAAAACCAGAGTGGGTGTGGTAATAAAGACCCCAAAATCCGCAAGTAACCACCGTAACCAGGTCACCTCAGCAGTCAACAAGGCCATAGCACGCAACTCAGCCTCAACACTCGAACGGGAAACCGCTATCTGTTTCTTCGTCTTCCAAGCAATGAGAGAACCACCAAGAAACACACAGTAAGCAGAAAGTGAACGACGATCCGAAGGATCACTCGCCCACGTAGCGTCCGAATAGCATTGGGGTTGTAGGGAGCTGGAACGAGGAAAGAAAAGGCGACGAGTGATCGTACCACGAAGATAACGAAGAACACGAAGAAGATGACTATAGTGAACAGTGGTAGGAGCGGAAACAAACTGACTCAGAATATGAACAGGATAAGAGATGTCAGAACGAGTGACAGCAAGATAAACAAGACTCCCAACAAGATGACGATTACGCATCGGATCAGAAAGAGGATCACCATCAGTAGGTTGAAGCTTAACATTAAGATCCATAGGGGTCTCAACAGTTCTCTCATCCCCAAGAGCAGCACGAGCAAGAAGATCCTGAATATACTTTTCCTGAGAGATGTAAAAGCCATCAGAAGTGGAGGAAACCTCAATCCCAGGAAAGTATCAAAGAGGACCAAGATCAGTCATAAGAAACTGATCACGAAAACGAGCCTTAACAAAGGCGATATACTCAGGATCATCACCAGTAATGATCATATCATCAACATAGAGAAGAAGAAGAGTGCGTCCACGAGGAGAAGTGTGAACAAACAGCGCTGGATCATGAGCACTAGGGGAGAAACCAACAGCAGTCACTACAGAAGGAAAGCGCTCAAACCAGGCACGAGGGTCCTGTTTGAGGCCATAAAGAGAACGTCGAAGACGACAAACCATCCCCTCGGGAACAGAATACCCAGGAGAAGGCTGCATATAAACCTCGT
Organism: Avena longiglumis; assembly: GCA_030063025.1. Taxonomy (NCBI): domain Eukaryota; kingdom Viridiplantae; phylum Streptophyta; class Magnoliopsida; order Poales; family Poaceae; genus Avena; species Avena longiglumis. Next base: position 72,546,908 of record CP125976.1, on the reverse strand, counting down.
CACTCAACTCACCATTGAGAAAGGCATTCTGAACATCAAGTTGGGACACAGACCAATGACGAACAGAAGCAACAACAAGAAGAGTATGCACAGTGGTCATATGAGCCACCGGGGCAAAGGTCTCATCATAGTCACGACCATGCTCCTGCTGAAAACCACGAGCCACAAGACGTGCTTTATAGCGCTCAAGAGATCCATCAGAGCGGGTCTTAATCTTATAGACCCACTTACACGTGATAGGACGAACACCGGGAGGGGTAGAAACAAGATCCCAGGTGCCAGTGCGCTCAAGCGCAGCAATCTTCTCAGCCATGGCCAGCTGCCATTCAGGATGATGCTCAGCATCCCGATAAGAAGTTGGCCTGGAGGCAACAAAAAGACCATACTGACTAGGAGAGTAACGATTGGGGGCACGCCGCTGACGAACAATACGAGTAGAGGGAAGCTCTTCAGAGGAAGGCGACTTAGTAGACGACGATGAAGAAGGAATAGCAGAGGAAGACTCCGAAGAACGAGGAGAACTAGGAGAACTAGATGGAGCAGAGGAGGACGGTGTAGAAGAAGAGACATCAGGGGGAGGAGATCCTGAAGAAGACACAATAGGATTAGAAGGAGGTGTGTCAGGAAAGAGAAGAAAAGAGATATCTTCCACCGGGTAGGTACCAGCAGTGGGACGAGGATAGAAAGGACGCGTCTCATCAAAAGTAACATCACGAGATATACGCATCCGACGACCAACGGGGTCCCAACAGCGATAGCCCTTATGCTCATCACTGTATCCAAGGAAAACACACTCAACAGACCGAGCGGTCAGTTTGGTGCGTTCGTGAGGAGCAAGGAGAACATAGCAAACACAACCAAACAAGCGAAGCATGGAGTAGTCTGGAGACTGTCCAGATAGGCGCTCAAGAGGGATGCCACCGCCGAGCGGCGTAAGGCTGAATATTGATGAGGTAAGCCGGCGTGCGACCTCGGCCCGAAATGCGGTGGAAGAAGAAGCAATCATCATGGCATGAGTGGTCTCAAGAATATGACGATGCTTACGCCAAGAACGCCATTCAGGCATGTGCGCCGACAGAGAATCGAGCAAGGGTGCCACCTCGGCAAGAACACCTCGCAACATCTGGGAGATATACTCACCAGCAGAATCAACACGAAACACACGAATGGGGGTAGAATATTGAGTATGGACCATGGCCGCAAAACGCTGATATATGGAGAGCACTTCACTATGAGAGCGCATAAAATACAACCAAGTGTACCAAGAAAAATCATTGATGAATAAAATATAGTAGCGATGGCCCCCTTTCGAAGCGAAAGGAGCCGGACCCCAAACATCAGAATGAACTAAATCAAAAGGTCGCTGAGATACAGATGTGCTAGTAGGATAGGGAAGCTGAATCTGTTTACCCAACCTACAACCCTGACAATGTAAAGACCCATCTCCTGAGACAGACCCCAGGAGACCACGATGAACTAATGACGACAGGCGAGAGTCACAAAGGTGACCAAGACGATGATGCCACTGCTGAAAGGAGATGGTAGCAGAGGCGACAACCAGAGAAGAACTGGCAGATGAAGTGGCAGCGGAAGGAACACGAAGCCAGTCTAACTCCCAAAGTCCTGAAGAGTCACAATGCAGGGCCGGCTCAACCGTGGCCTGTAATGCGGCGGTCTGGACAACACAAGAATCAGCATCAAGAATGACGCGACAACCAGAGTCGATGGGCGCTAGAGAACAGATTCATCTTAAGAAGAGGGACATGAGAAATATCAGTAACAAAAAAATAAGCAGTAGAAAGGGTGCCCTGACTAGAAACAGGAAGAGAGGTACCATCAGTCGTGAAAACACGGACAAGGAAAGGGAGAGAGAGAAGAGCGGACAGAAAAGAAGACTCAGAGGTCATATGAAAGGAAGCTCCAGAATCCAGATACCACGGGGAAGTACTTGACTGTGTAGAAGGTGGTGGTCGCACAGTGCCCGAAGAATCAGTCACAGAACCAGCAGTGCCCGTCGAAGAAGAGCCTGTAGCAGAAAGCAGACCGCGAAGACTCCTGATAATGTCCTAATCAGAGAGAGCAACTGCTAAAGATCTGGAAGGAGCCGACTGCCCACGAGCCTGGTGCTGCTAACGTAAACTGGGATCCCGTGTATAACAGGTGGCCCAAGTGTGGCCATCCTTGTTATAGTAAGAGCAGTGACGGAGAGAACCACGACGACCCTGACCATGAGCCTACTGGTGCTGACTCTGACCCTGAGACTGCTGGTGCTAACTCTGCCCCGACACAGAGTGGGTAGTAACAAGGCGGCAGAGGACCTTGGTGAGTCGAGGCGCAGCGGCATAGGAGGACCACGAGTAGCAAGCACAGATGGAACCGCAAGAAGACCAGCACCACGGAGACGGGTCTCCTCAGCCCGAATCTCAGACAACACCTCAGAGAGCGGAACACGACCACGAGCATTCAGCCGAGCACGCCGGGGCTCAAACTCCTGGCGGAGCCGAGACAGAAACTCATAGATGCGGTGAAACTCCAAATCCGAGCGCACAATCTGGCAGCACGAGCATGTGCAACAAACAACAGTACAGAGAGAATCAAGCTAACGCCAGATAGTAGCACTCTGAGTATAGAACTCATCAAAAGTGGAATCACCCTGCTGAAGAGCATGCTCCTGGCGAACCACAGACAGGTAAAGAGCATCCCCAGACGGCTGATAGCGCTGAAAAAGATGTGCCCACTAAGCGGCAACAGTAGGGAGACTCATGAACTCAGCAGCATACTGGGGTAGAACACTGGAGGTGAGAACAGCAGCAACACGAGCATCCTCATCGACCCACTGATTGTAGGTAGTCAGAGCGTGACGATAGGCCTCGAGATCAGAAGAGTACTGCTTGAACTTCAGGTCATAAGCGCAAGCAAAGACTATCATCAAGACTCTGAGCATCCTTGGCCTCTGAAGCATCGCAAGAACAATCGGCGTCGGCGGAAGAGGAGCCACGAGGGAGCGGCACGGGCGGAGACCTCGCCGGAGAGCACACCCCAAAGACGGAGACCGCGCATGTGAACGCGCATAAAGGCAGTGAAATCAGGATAATTCGCGCCATCAAAGATCACTGGGAAGCGAGTAATCGCAACATAACCCGATGAAGATGACATCTCTCTCTCTCTCTCTTTTTTGACTAGATCTGACTGGAAGTCAACGCTCGCAAACCAGCGATCTTCGGCCAATTCCGCCTAGAACAAGGCACCACCGGTGATCTGAACACTGAAACAAGGTAGATCGGGGCGGCACGAACTAATTCTGGGGGAAATCGGGTCCGGAACAGAGACGGGCGAGAGGCGGGTCCCGCGTGGCCCGAGGTGGCGATGGTGTCAAGCAGATCGAGCAGAGGCGGGGTGGGGTCGACGAGTGGCCCGAGGATGCGGGGGCAAGGTCCCGCGTGGCCTGGTGTCGAGCAGATCGAGGCGGGGTCCCGCGTGGTCGGGCGGTGTCAGGGAGGCAGCCGGGCCGAGCGGTTGTCGGGCTGGTGCTTCTCAGGCGGGCTGGTGCAGAGACGAGACGAGAACAGCGCGTGGTCGGGCGGTGTCAGCGGGGGACAGCCAGGCCAGGTGATTGTCGGGGAGCAGCACGGGTGCACGCGGTCAACGAGAAGCCCAGCGCATGGACAAGACGAGATCTGGATCAAATCTGGATCACAAGACGGACGGTAGACGGCCAGAAGCTAAGCGGCGACCAGCGGCGGCGACGACGGCAAGGCCGCCGGTGACAGGGACGGTGGCGTCTGCAGCAACGAAGTTGCAAGTAGGAGGAGGCTAACCTACCTCTGATACCATGTCAGGAATATGCAACTTGTATTCCTCTAGGGGCCAAAGGCCACAATATATAATACAGATACAGGTGTGAATATGCAGGAAGCCCCCTAACATATGGGGAAACTACAATACAAATATATACATCTAACAAATATTTCTTGTCTTCAACCATTTCCATTTTACCTCCTAAAGTGTTACTACATTACCTAGGCACAAAGGTAACCATCATAATCCCTTTTATTACCTTTAAGAGGTGTTGCCTTGTCTACCTCTCACATATTAAATTATGCATACTTCCCGCCTATAATCTTGCAAAGTATAAAAGAATGAATGTACTCCTTCATGCTATGTCTAGCAACACATTTGAAAGAAGATATTATCTTATTTGTGCTAAATAAGCCTATGCACATCAAAATTTATCGTGGGTACCGAAGAATAATCCATTGGACAAGCTACCACAAGCCATATAAAAGTCCATAAAAAACTAAGAAAGATGCCACAAATACAAACCCAAGCTATTTCATAGAGTTTAGTAAGCACACATGAGTATGTTAACATATAACACCGATATGTCGGAAATGTATCTATAATTTTTGATGTTCCATGCTTGTTTAATATCTACTTTGCTTTGCTTTGTCTACACTTTGAGGTGTTTTTATATGTTTTCTGGTACAAACCTAATAACAAGATGCCACAGTGCCAGTTGACTGTTTTCTTCTATTTTTGGTTCCAGAAAGACAGAAAATCAATATTCTCGGAATTGGACGGGACAAAAGCTAAAGTCAATATTTTACCATGGGGAACACGAAGCCAGAGTACAAGACGGAGGAGAGCCACCAGGGGGACACACCCCCTGGCCGCGCGGGTGGGCCCACCCCGCGCCTAGGGGGTGCGGCTGCCCTGCCTCGCCTCTTTGCCTATAAAGACCACCCGATACAGAAAGCCTAGAGGGTCGATCAATATTCCACAAAACAGTCCTTAGTCGCCGCCACCATCATCCCTAGATCAGGGGGGTCTAAAGCTCTTCCCAGCACCCTACCAAAGGGGAGATCATCCCGGAGGCCTTCTTCTTCATCATACCAGCCTCCGGTATGAAGTGTGAGTAGTTCCACCTTGGACTACGGGTCCATGTAGTAGCTAGATGGTTGTATCTCCTCTTTTGTGCTACCATGTTTAGATCTTGTGAGCTCCGTTCATGATAAAGATCATCTATTTGTAATCATGCATGTTGTGTTTGTGGAGATCCGATGGATATTGAGATTACTATGTCAGATTGATTAATGGTTTTTTCTTATTGATTCTACCATGTCTGTGTTGTTTGTGATCTTGCATGCTCTCTGTTTCTAGTAGCTATCTTGGCCAAGTAGATGCTAGTGACTCTGAGAGGGGGTATTTATGCTCGATCGTGGGTTCATGCCTCTATTTAATCTAAGGGAAGTGATAGAAATCTCTAAGGTTGTAGATGTGATGTTGCCACTAGGGAGAAAACAACGGTCTCTTTTTCATAGAACAAGTGGATTGTTTATCTTACACACTTTGGTTAAAGCAGTTATCCATTGCTTACAACTTAATATCATAGGGGGTTCGGATGATAACCTGAAGGTGGATTACTAGTCATAGATGCAGTTGGATGGCGGTCTATGTATCTTGTTGTATTGCCCAATTGAATCTCATAGGATCATGAATGTATAGTATTGCATTGTTATCCCTTGCTCAGTCTGTCAGTTGCCCTGCTATAATTTTTTTACCCAGCATGCCATGTTTGTTTATCTTAAGGAGAACACCTCTAGTGAACTATGGAGACCGGTCCAATCTTTACCATAGATATATTTTCCACTGTTACTGTTTACTTTCTGCAAACACTTTTACCTTCCACACCATACAGTTAATCCTTTGTTTTCAGGAAACCGGTGAGATTGACAAACTCATTGTTCATTGGGGCAAAGTCCCGAGTTTGTGTTGTGCATGTTTCCAAGTTGCTAGCAACACCTTTGATTCGTTTCCTTCCTCCTACTGGTTCGATAACCTTGGTTTCTTACTGAGGGAAAACTTGTTGCTGTGTTTATCGTACCTTCTGCTTGGGTCTCCCAACGTCAACAACGTGTCATCAACAAGTTTTCTGGCGTTGTTGCCGGGGAGGCTAAGGCCGTCTTCGCAAGGGGAGTCCTTCACAACCTTTCTTTACTTTGTTTTTGTTTTTCTTAGTTTCTTTTGCTTGTTTTTGTTTGCCTCTTTTTATCAAAAACTCAAAAAAATTTAGTTTAGTTTGGTTTGATTTCTCTTATAAAAACACAAAAAATAGTTCCTGCTTTAGTTGCTGTTGTTGTTGGCTTGCTCCAATTTTGCCAAAATGAAATCTGCTGAGAACACCAAGTTTTGTGACTTCACTAGCACAAACAACAATGATTTCCTAAGTACTCCTATTGCTCCATCTGCTCCTGATGCTACCTTTTATGAAAGTAAGCCTGCTTTGTTTAATCTTGTGATGAGAGAGCAATTTTCTGGTGCTAGTTCTGATGATGTTGTTGCCCACCTCAATAACTTTGTTGAACTTTGTGAGATGCAAAAATATAAGGATGTAGATGGAGATATTATTAATCTCAAGTTGTTTCCTTTCTCCTTGAGAGGAAAAGCTAAATAATGGTTGCCATGCTTGCCTATAAATAGTATTGATTCTTGGATTAAGTGCAAAGATTCTTTTATTGGAAAATACTATCCTCCTGCTAAGATTATATCTATGAGAAGTGAAATAATGAAATTTAAGCAACTTGATAATGAACATGTTGCTCAAGCTTGGTAAAGAATGAAATCTTTGGTTAAGAATTATCCCACTCATGGACTTACTGCTTGGATGATTATCCAGACTTTTTATGTAGGTTTGAACTTCTCATCAAGAAACCTGTTGGATTCAGCTGCTGGAGGTACCTTTATGACCATTACCTTGGGTGCTGCAACAAAGCTCCTTGATAATATGATGGTCAATTATTCTGAATGGCACACTGAGAGAGCTCCACATGGTAAGAAGGTAAATTCTATTGAAAAAACCTCCTCCTTGAGTGATAAGATTGATGTTATCATGGATATGCTTGTTAATGGAAAAGCTCCTTTAGATCCTGATACATCCAAAACATATCTACTTTCCCAAACACTTTTGCTATTGTTTCTCCTCTAAACTTGTGTGATTTGGATACAACTAACACGGACCTGTTTTTGTGTAATTACCTTGGTGTCTAGTTTTGTGCAGAAATCAACTATCGTGAAAAATCCCGGAAAATATGCCAAAATCCTATTTCACCGGAAGATCCACGGGCAGTACGAGGCGGAGTGGAGGTGCAGGGCCCACACCCTGCCAGCCGGGCTGTGCCGCGCCTAGGGGGTGCGGCCACCCCAGGCACCCCCTCGTCCTCCCTCTTCGCCTATAAGAAGCCTCTTGACCTAAAAACCTAGGGGGGTTCGACATTTTTCCATAAAGAGTTCCGTTGCGCCTCCACCACTAGAAACCAAGATTCGGATCCAAAAACTCTGTTCCGGCACCCTGCCGGGACGGGGAATTTGGAGAGGATCATCGCCATCGTCATCACCAACGCCTCTCCATCAACCATCAATGTTTCCCTCATCCATGAGTGAGTAATCCCCCGCTGTAGCCTATGGGGATGGTAGGGATTGGATGAGTTCTATCATGTAATCGAATAAGATTGTTAGGGCATGGTGCCTAGTATCTCTATTAGTGCTATTTGACTTTATTGCAACTTGTTGTGCCTAATGCTTGTACACTAGGGCCCGAGTGCCATGATCTCAGATCTTAAATTATTATTGAATCATTATGATAGTATTGTTTGTGATCTTATCTGCAAGTTGTGTACACATATCATTGTCCGGATCCAAAGGCCCCGAAGAGACAGAAATTGGGAGAACCGGAAGGGATGGCTATGGTGTGAGGATAACATGTGTTCACGAAGTGTTAATGCTTTGCTCCGGTGCTCTATTAAAAGGAGCACCTTAATTGCTAGTAGTTCCCTTGAGGCCCCGCTGCCACGGCTGGCAGGACAAAAGATGTTGTGCAAGTTCTCATTGTGAGCACGCATGACTATATATGGAGCACATACCTAGGATTGTTTAGTACTTGGATGCTTGTTCTTATTTATCTGCAATGCCCTAGATCTTGAAGTTACATGTTTATACTTGTCCATGCAACGCCCGTCCATCCATCCCTATGCCTACCGCACTCATATCCTACTGCTTGCTACTACTATTACTATTGCTCCTGTTTCACTACTACTGTTGCTACTACAAACTGTTGCTACTGATAAACTTCTGTGAGCAAGAACTATTTCCAGGTGCAGCTGAATTGACTGTAGGGATACGGGTAGGCTACACTAGCGCAAATCAAAAAAAATTCTACCGCGTATACCAGAATTACTATTGTCATAGATCACGGGATTAACACTAGACACGCGGTTGCGTAACTTGATGAAGCGCGTCGAGGCAGTGTTGATTTTCTACGTCTCCTCCTCGTCCTCGTTCCACGAGCAGCTCCCCTTGCGCGGCTCGTCCAAGTGCCATAGATGCAGCACCTCCGAGGTATCCAGACGTGCGGGATGGAAGCGTCAGACGCCGGACTGCTAGGTCCGCGCATGCAACACAAGCTGAGGAGTGGTGGCTGGGAGGAATGGTCTAACCCTGGTCAGCTTGCCCCACCCTCTCTTATATAGGCGTCCCTAGTGGGCTTCTACATTAGCAGCCCACTAGTAACCTAAGCCTGGTCTAATTCGGATCCAATCCTCATTAGGCTTCCAGCCCCTTAAGTGTGTGACCCTATAGGTTCATATACGTATAGACATGACACGAATACACTTATTATACCAATAGTTGGTAGCGGCCTCTAGCAAGACATGCCAACTCCTAAACGCATACAAAGATCATATCGGACGAACCATCACAAGGTTTAGTACATGTCTTTCCCTTTGCCTCACGATATTTGGTCTAGCTCCAAGCTGACCTCCCTTTCTCAATACTGTGATTTGGAATCCCTTTACTAGGTTAACTCTTAACCTTATGTAGCACGGCCATGCATTTCTGGATCCGATCACTCGAGGGGCCCAGAGATATCTCTCTCAAGTAGAGAGGGGCAAATACCATCTTGATAGACCATGCCTTGCAGCATGCTTCAGGACAAACCCGAAAACTACCTTTATGACTACCTAGTTACGGATTAGTGTTTGATAGCCCCAAAGTAGGCCGATCCACATCTCAAGTACATGCGACAATCTCAGGTCTAAGGACAAAACGTACACGATGTGTAGAGAGAGCTGGAAGTCTAATTGCCAGTCTCATGTTGGGTCAGTCCAACCCCATCTTCATAACATGTGTCCACATCATTGGTTTGACATCTCCATGTCTATGACTTGCGAAACATAGTCATCAACCAATCGATGTGCTAGTCTAATATTCATGTGTGTCCTCACATGAACTCTGACTAGGGACAACTAATAAATAACCAGACAAGTAAAGAGTTTCACAAACAATTCACATAATTGCCAATCAATACAACTTGGCTAATATGGATATTCAAGGAACATTACAATAACTCATGGATACATATGAAATATAATCATCTCTATGATTGCCTCTAGGGAATATTTCCTTCATTGACAACTCAGTTGTTAAGGCTTGCAAGTATTCTTTAGCTCCCCTTGTGTCAAATCAATAAATTGGGTAATACTACCCGTGAAGAATGTTGTGATCCCCTATACTTGTGGGTCATCAAGACTATTTTCGGGCGCCGTTGCTGTTGGAGATATGCCCTAGAGGAAATAATAAATATAGTTATTATTATATCTTTGTGTTTATGATAAATGTTTACATTCATGCTATAATAGTATTAACAAGGAAACATTAATACTTGTGTGATTTGTAAACTAAAATAGAGTCCCTAGTAAAGCCTCTTTACAATACTAGCTTGTTGGTTAATAAATGATTGTGGTTTCCCTATCATGAACATTGAGATGTTATTAACAACAATATCATATCGTTAGGATAATGATATGGTGGACATACTCCTGTAGATAAGCGTAGCATAAAGATCAAGTCATTTTAATAGTTCAATTGCTATATGCTTTCTGATACATAGTAACCTAATTCCTTCGACCATGAGATCATGCATATCACCTTCACCGGAAGGATGCTTTGATGACATCAAACACCACACCATAACTGGGTGGCTATAAAGGTGGCATTGAGTGTTCGGAAAGTATTGGTTGAGACACATGGATCAAGAGTGGGATTTGTCCATCCATATGACGAATAGATATACTCTGGGCCCTCTCGGTGGAATGTTGCAAGCATGTGACTAGCTCACAAGGGATCACATATCACGGGAACGAGAAAAGAGTACTTATCAGTAACGAGGTTGAACTAGGTATGCATAGATACCGACGATCATAACCTCGAATAAGTAAACTATCGTGAGACAAAGGGAAATTGGTATCGTATGTAAGTGGTTCATTCGATCGCAAAGTAATCGTAGAAATATGTGGGAGCCATATGAATTTCCAGATTCCTCTATTGGTTATTGTTCGGAGAAGTGTCTCGATCATGTCCGCATAATTCACGAACCGTAGGGAGACACACTTAAGGATTCGACGTTGTTTGAGTAGTTATGGAATGATGAGTAAGAGACCGAATGTTGTTCGGAGTCTCAGATGGGATCCGGGATATCACGAGGACATCCGGAAATAGTCCGGAGAATAAGATTCATATAAGGAAAGTCCTGTTTCGGGGTTGGAGAATGGTTCCGGTGTTTTCATCGGGAATGTTCTAGAAGGTTCGGAATGTCGGCACTCCGGAGGAAGGGTACATTAATCTGTCATATCAAGTTTGAATGATTTCATCATGTACTAGGTGTCATCGCTAAACAAAATAAAGGGTTTAATCAAATCCTAGTTTGAAAAGTCAAGCAATTTGAAAAGTCAACGGCTATTTTGTGAGGTGGAGGAAGTAGAAACCTACTTGGGGAGGTTCCCTCCACCGCGGACCACTTGGGAAACCGAGTTGGGGAGGACTCCCTCCACAGCCCCTCCACCTATATAAGGAGGGGCAGGGCTGCCCCTCCAAGCACACAACACCTCCACCTCTAAACCCTAACCCTAGCCGCCGCCCTCCATAGTCGTCGCCGCCTAGGGAAACTCGTCGCCGCCGCCTAGGGCAAACCCTAGCCGTCGGCCTTGCCCTCTCCTTGGTGCGTCTAAACCCTAGATCGCCGAGGCTCTCTCTCATAGTCCACCATACTCGCTCCGGCTTAAGGCGAAGCCCTGCGAGATCTCCCCTCTACTTAGGTACACGTCGTTGTCTTTGCGGAATCACGAGGAGGTGCTACAACCTCCATTTTCTTTGGAACAAGGGAGAGGAAGGTCTTCGTCAGTACAAGCGTGTGACCCATTGCAGGCGCTAGGAATGCAGCGCTGAAGGATCGTCTCTGCGATCTTGAGATCGGCAGAATGCGACTACATCACCCACGAGAATCCGCTCTCGTTAAACGCTTTGGAATCTTCAAGGGTAAGTTATTCCATCGACTCGTTGCTACAATCTAGTAGATAGATCTTGGCTTGTTTGTTTGTATGCGGTAGAATTTTTTTTGTTTTCCATGCTACGAAACCCTACAGTGGTATCAGAGCCGTGTCTATATGTAGATCTGTTGCACGAGTAGAAAACAATGGTCATTATGGGCGTTGATGCTTTTGTTGTCGATTGCTTCTTGTGTACTTTGCATATTGCGGGATGGTGGGATGAAGCGGCCCGGGCTAACCTTACATGACATCGTTCATGAGACTTGCTCCACGCTTGACATGCAAATTGTATTGCATAAGTGGCTTTGCGGGTGCCTGTTTCTCCCAACATAGTTAAGATTCAATTTACAATGGGTGATTGACAATACTAGTATCAATGTTATGGTTCTTGTTCGTAAGTTAGAACGAAACTTATTGAAAGCCCCAAACCACGTAAAACATGCAAAGAAAGTAGAGGCGTCTAACTTTGTTTTGCAGGGGTGTGATGTGAAGTGATATGGCCATGATTGTGATTATATTTGATGTATGCAATGTTCCTTATTGTAAGTTGGCAACCGGCAGGAGCCATATGGTTGTCTTTAAATTCTGTTAAGACTCACGTGTCTATTCAAAGTAGTTGTAATAGTTGAAGCCGGTGGACGACAACCATGGAGCAGCGTCATTGACCTTGATGCAATACCGTTGATGATGGAGATCATGTTCATGCTTGAAGATGGAGATCAGAAGCACAAAGAAGAAAGGCCATATCATATCACATATTATGAATTGCATGTGATGTTAATCCTTTATGCATCTTGTATTGCTTAGTTAACGACGGTAGCATTATAAGATGATCCCCCATGCACATGAATTTCAAGTTCTAAAGTGTTCACCCTTAGTAAGCACCGTTGCTAAAGCTTGTTGTTTCGAAGCACCACGTGATGATCGGGTGTGTTAGATTCCGCAAGTGTATACAACGTGAGCAAGCCAGGTTTGCTCATGCGGAAGCTAAGGTTTGATCTTGACGAGCCTAGCATGTACAGACATGATCTTAGAACACGGATCACCGAAAGGTAAAGCATGAATCATATAGTAGATATGATGAACATGTAGATTGTTCGCCATTGAAACTACATCAACTCTCGTGATGATCGGTGTTGATGTGGTGGATTTGGTTCGTGTGATCACTAAAACAATGTGAGGGATATTATTTTGAGTGGGAGTTCACCTAGATTAATTTAACTATTAATTAGAACTCAATTTGTCATAAACTTAGTCTAAACTATTGCAAATATGTTGTAGATCAATGGCGGCCCCTACCATCAATTTTAATGCGTTCCTAGAGAAAGAAAAGTTGAAAGACAATGGAAGCAACTTCGCGGATTGGTTCCGCAATTTGAGGATTGTCCTCTGGTAGTAATTTGACCTATGTTTGGATGCATTTGGGTGACCACGACTCTTGCTACCGATGAAGTAAAGAATGTTTACCTCGCTCGGAAGACTCAGTACTCCACAGTTCAGTGTGCTATCTTGTATGGTTTAGAATCAAAGCTTCAGAAAAGGTTTGAGAATTCAGACCCACATGATATTGTTCGTGATCTCAAATTGATCTTTGAGACTCACGCGGCAATTGAGAGCTATGAGGCTTCTGAAAAGTTCTTTAACTGCAAGATGGAAGAGGGCAGCTCCGTCAGTGAGCATGTGCTTAAGATGTCTGGGCACGCAAACAAACTTCAAAGCTTGGGTATAGTGATTCCTAATGCTTTGGGATTTATCGTGTCCTCAATCACTACCACCAAGTTACAAGAACTTTGTGATGAACTACAATATGCAAAACATGAACAAGCGTTGCGAACTCTTCGCCATGTTGAAATCTGCAGTGGAGATCAAGAAAGAGCACCAAGTGTTGATGGTCAATAAGACCACCAAATTCAAGAAAGGCAAGTCTAAGCAAAGGGACACTTCAAGAAGGGTGGTAAGAAAGTTACCGCTACGAAGAAGACCAAGGCTAGACCTAAGCACGATCTTGAGTGCTTTACTTCAAGGAGAAGGTCATCGAGCGGAATTGCCCAAAGTACTTGGCGGATTTGAAGAACGGCAACATCAAGAAGAAAGGTATATCCGATATACATGTTATTGATGTGTATCTCACTAGTACTAAATAGTAGTGCAGGTATTTGATCTTGGTTCGATTGCTCATATTTGTAACTCGAAGCAGTCTTTGCGAATAAACGGAAGCTAGCGAAGAACGAGGTGACGATGCGCGTGGGAAACGGATCAAAGGTTGATGTGATCGCGGTCGGCACGCTACCTCTTCATCTACCATCGGGATTAGTTTTATAATTAAATAATTGTTATTTGGTGCATGCGTTAAGCATGAACATTATATCGGGATCTTGTTTATTGCGAGACGGTTACTTGTTTAAGTCCGAGAATAATGGTTGTTCGATTTATATGAGTAATATGTTTTATGCACATGCACCTTTGATAGATGGTCTATTCTTATTGAATCTCGATAGTGGAAATACACATGTTAATAACATTGAGGCTAAACGTTTGAAATCGAGGGATAACTCGACCTATATGTGGCACTTGTCGTCTTGGTCACATTGGAGTGAAGCGTATGAAGAAACTCCATTCCGATGGACTTCTTGAATCACTTGATTTCGAATCACTTGAAAGATGCGAAGCATGTCTGATGGGTAAAATGACTAAGACTCCATTTTCTGGTATGATGGAGCGAGCTACGGACTTATTGGAAATCGTACATACCGATGTGTGTGGTCCAATGAGTGTACCATCGCGCGGTGGTTATCGTTATGTTCTTACCTTCACGGATGACTTGAGTAGATATGGGTATATCTATTTCATGAAACATAAATCCGAAACTTTCGAGAAGTTTAAGGAATTTCAAAGTGAGGTGGAGAATCAACGTAACAAGAAGATAAATTTCTACGTTCTGATCGTGGAGGTGAATATCTAAGTTACGAGTTTGGCGAGCATTTGAAGAAATGCGGAATACTTTCACAATTGACACCGCCGGGAACACCACAGCGTAATGGTATATCCGAACGTCGTAATCGAACTCTCTTAGATATGGTTCGTTCTATGATGTCACTTACAGATTTACCGCTATCATTTTGGGGTTATGCATTAGAAACAGCCGCATTCACTTTAAATAGGGCACCATCTAAATCTGTTGAAACGACACCGTATGAATTATGGTTTGGGAAGAAACCTAAATTGTCGTTCCCTAAAGTTTGGGGTTGCGAAGCCTATGTAAAGAAGTTACAGCCGGACAAGCTTGAACCCAAAGCGGAAAAATGGGTCTTCATAGGATACCCGAAGGAAACTATTGGGTATACCTTCTATCATAGATCCGAAGGAAAAATCTTCGTTGCTAAGAATGGATCCTTTCTAGAGAAGGAATTTCTCTCGAAAGAAGTGACTGGAAGGAAAGTAGAACTCGACGAGGTTGTTGAACCTTCTCTCAAACTTGCGAGTTGCGCAGCACCGGAAGAAGTTCCTGTGGTGCCTACACCAATAAGAGAGGAAGCTAATGATGATGATCATGAAACTTTGGTTGTAGTTGCTACAGAGCCTCGCAGGTCAACGAGAACTCGTACCACTCCTGATTGGTATGATCCCGTTATGAGTGTCATGTTGGTGGACAACATCGATGACCCTGCGACATATGAGGAAGCGATGATGAGCCCAGGTTCCAATAAATGGCAAGAAGCCATGAAATCCGAGATTGGATCCATGTACGAAAACCAAGTGTGGACTTTGGTGGACTTACCGGATGGCCGGAAGGCTGTCGAGAACAAATGGATTTTCAAGAAGAAAACAGATGTTGATGGTAATGTTACTGTCTATAAAGCTCGACTTGTCTCAAAAGGGTTTCGACAAATTCAAGGAGTTGACTAAGATGAGACTTTCTCACCTATAGCGTAGCTAAAGTCTGTGAGGATTATGTTAGCAATCGCTGCATATTATGATTATGAGATATGGCAGATGGATGTCAAAACAGCGTTCCTCAATGGTGACATTGATGAAGAGTTGTATATGATGCAACCCAAAGGTTTTGTCGATCCTAAAGATGCTAACAAGGTATGCAAACTTCAACGGTCCATCTATGGGTTGAAGCAAGCATCCCGAAGTTGGAATCAACGTTTTGATAAGGTAATCAAAAGTTTTGGTTTTATACAAACTTATGGAGAAGCTTGTATCTACAAGAAAGTGAGTGGGAGCTTTGTAGCATTGTTAATACTATATGTAGATGACATATTGTTGATTGGGAATTATGTAGACCTTCTTAATAGTGTCAAGGAATATTTGAATAATAGTTTTTCAATGAAGGATCTTGGCGAAGCAGCTTACATATTAGGCATAAAGATTTATAGAGATAGATCGAGACGCCTAATATCATTATCACAAAGTACATATTTGGACAAAGTTCTAAAGAGGTTTGAAATGGAAGATAGCAAGAAAGGGTTCTTGCCCATGTTGCCCAATACGACCTTGAGTAAAACTCAAAGTCCGACAACGACAGAAGATAGAGAAAGGATGAGTAAGACTCCCTATGCCTCAGCCATAGGATCTCTAATGTATGCCATGCTATGTACTAGACCCGACATTGCATATGATGTTAGTTTAACTAGCAGATATCAAAGTGATTCAGGAGTGGATCATTGGACAACGGTCAAAAACATCCTTAAGTACTTGAGAAGAACTAAGGATATGGTTCTTTCTTATGGAGGTGATTGTAAGGTTCCCAACCTTTAATAAGGTAGAGTTCCCTGTGTTTACAATGCTAGTCCCTGGATCAATAGCTAGCATCCACAGTTAAGATGTAATATCAAGAAACAAAGGTCATAATACAACTTTATAACCAGTAAAAACATAATTTATTACATCTTACATAGCTCATTTGGCTATTACATTACATTGCAGCAGAATATCTATAAGCATGGGGTCCTTCATCTTCAAAGTGCCACAGGCAGACATGTTGGTTGTAGACTTGTAATCCTAATCATTACACTTCACTAATATCAAACAAACCTGCAACATAACAAGTTACAGCCACAAGGGTCAATACATTTGAATTGTATTGGGAAGTGATACTATGGTAGTATAGTGGAGTCTATCAACTACATGCATTTGGCTAAGTGGAGCTTAGGCTGTAGGGGTTCGTAGCATGGAAAACAAAAATTTTCTATCGCATACAAACAAACAAGCCAAGATCTATCTACTAGATTGTAGCAACGAGTCGATGGAGGAACTCACCCTCGAAGATTCCAAAGTGGTTAACGAGAGCGGATTCTCGTGGGTGATGTAGTCGTACTCTTCCCGATCTCAAGATCGTGTGGACGATCCTTCCAGCCACGTTAAACAGCGCTCCATGATCGGTCACACGTTCGGTACTCGGCGAAGACCTTCCTCTCCTTGTTCCAGGCGTGGAGGTTGTAGCACTCTCCTCGCGATTCCGTGACAACGGCGTGGTACCGAAGTAGAGGGAGATCCATGAGGCTTCGCCTTAAGCGGTGCAGTATGGTGGAGCTTATGAGAGAGGATTAGTGGCCTAGTAATTAGACACACCAATTAGAGGCTCTAAACCAATTAGAAGGCTCTAAACTGGCTAAAGCAATTAGAAGCTCTAAACCAAAACAGCTCTAAACCGGAGATCTAGAGTAGAAAGTAAGCGTCTATGGGAGCCCTGCCCCTCCTTTTATGGGAGGGAGGTCCTGGCCAGGGAGGAGGAGTCCCTCCCAAGTCGGCCTTGGGCTGGGCGCCCGGCTGGAGGAGTCCTACTCCTCCTCGTTGGTTCAACTCCTCTTGCTTGTTTCCCAGTTTCTTGTTTTGCGGTTTGACTTTCAAAGCTGGACATTTGACTTTTCTGTTTTAGGATTCAATTTAATCCTTTATTTGGGACAGCAACACTTAGTACATGATGCAATCATTCAATGATCAATGACACATTCATGTACCCTTCCCCCAGTCTTGGGACAATCGGAACCTTCTAGAACATTCCCGATGAAAACACGGAATCATTCCCGAACTCAAACAGGACTTTCCTTATATGAATCTTATTCTCCGGACCATTCGGATCACCTCGTGATATCCGGATCCCATCCGAGACTCGAACAACATTCGGTCTCTTTCTCATAATACCATAACTACTCAAACAACGTCGAATCCTTAAGTGTGTCTCCCTACGGTTCGTGAATTATGCGGACATGATCGAGACACTTCTCATAATAACCAATAGAGGAATCTGGAAATTCATATGGCTCCCACATATTTCTCGATTACTTTGCGATCGAATGAACCACTTACATACGATACCAATTTCCCTTTGTCTCACGATATGTTACTTACCCAAGGTTATGATCGTCGGTATCTCTGCATACCTAGTTCAACCTTATTCTTGATAAGTACTCTTTCTCGTTCCGTGATATGTGATCCCTTGTGACCAAGTCACATGCTTGCAAGCTAATTGGATGACATTCCACCGAGAGGGCCCAGAGTATATCTATCCGTCATGTGGATGGACAAATCCACTCTTGATCCATGTGTCTCAACCAATACCTTCCGAACACTCAATGCCACTTTTATAACCACCCGATTCTGGTGTGGTGTTTGATGTCATCAAAGCATCCATCCAGTAAAGGTGATATGCATGATCTCATGGTCGAAGGAATTAGGTTACTATGTAACAGAAAGCATATAGCAATTGAACTAATGAAATGACTTGATCTTTATGCTACGCTTATCTATAGGAGTATGTCCACCATATCATTCTCCTAACGATATGATCTTGTTGTTGATAACATCTCAATGTTCATGATAGGGAAACCACAATCATTAATCAACCAACAAGCTAGTGAAGTATAGAGGCTATACTAGGGACTTCAAATTAAGTTTACAAATCACACAAGTATCAATGTTTCCTTGTTAATACTATTATAGCATGAATGCAAACATTTATCATAAACACAAAGATATAATAATAACTACATTTATTATTGCCTCTAGGGCATATCTCCAGTCTCCCACTTGCACTAGAGTCATCTAATCTAGATTACATGGTAATATACCGCACACCCATGGCGGTTTGGTGTTGGTCATGTTTTGCCCTCGGGAGAGGTTTAGTCAACGGATCCGCCACATTCAGATCTGTGTGTACTTTGCAAATCTTTATATCCCCATCCTGGATATGTTCTCGAATAGCGTGAAAAGCAGCTTGATATGCTTGACTTCTTGTGTGACCTTGGTTCTTGCGCATTGGCTATGGCCCATGTTATCACATGATAGACATTGGGTCCAGCGCACTTGGAACCACCACACCCAGCTCTGTAATGAACTCCTTCATCCATATCGCTTCTTGTGAAGCCTCCGGCGACCATGTATTCCGATTCGGTTGAAGATCTCGCCACGCTTTGCTTTGCACTCCTCCAGCTAAATTCTGCACCATTCAAAATAAATACGTATCCGGATTGTGATTTAGAATCATCTGGATCGGTGTTCCAACTAGCATCGGTGTAACCATTAACAACGAGCTGTTCATCACCTCCATAAGAAAGAACCATATCCTTAGTTCTTCTCAAGTACTTAAGGATGTTTTTGACCGCTGTCCAATGATCCACTCCTGGATCACTTTGATATCTGCTAGTTAAACTAACAGCATATGCAATGTCGGGTCTAGTACATAGCATGGCATACATTAGAGATCCTATGGCTGAGGCATAGGGAGTCTTACTCATCCTTTCTCTATCTTCTGCCGATGTCGGACTTTGAGTTTTACTCAAGGTCGTATTGGGCAACATGGGCAAGAACCCTTTCTTGCTTTCCTCCATTCCAAATCTCTTTAGAACTTTGTCCAAATATGTACTTTGTGACAATGATATTTGGCGTTTCGATCTATCTCTATAAATCTTTATGCCTAATATGTAAGCTGCTTCGCCAAGATCCTTCATTGAAAAACTATTATTCAAATATTCCTTGACACTATTAAGAAGGTCTACATCATTCCCAATCAACAATATGTCATCCACATACAGTATTAAGAATGCTCTGAGCTCCCACTCACTTTCTTGTAAATACAAGCTTCTCCATAAGTTTGTATAAAACCAAAACTTTTGATTACCTTATCAAAGCGTTGATTCCAACCGGGATGCTTGCTTCAATCCATAGATGGACCGTTGAAGTTTGCATACCTTGTTAGCATCTTTAGGATCGACAAAACCTTTGGGTTGCATCATATACAACTCTTCATCAATGTCTCCATTGAGGAATGCTGTTTTGACATCCATCTGCCATATCTCATAATCATAATATGCAGCGATTGCTAACATAATCCTCACAGATTTTAGCTTCACTCGGGTGAGAATGTCTCATCGTAGTCAACTCCTTGAATTTGTCGAAACCCTTTTGCGACAAGTCGAGCTTTATAAACGATAACATTACCATCGAGATCTGCTTTCTTCTTGAAAATCCATTTGTTCTCGACAACCTTCCGGCCATCCGGTAAGTCCACCAAAGTCCATACTTGGTTTTCGTACATGGATCCAATCTCGGATTTCATGGCTTCTTGCCATTTATTGGAATCTGGGCTCATCATCGCTTCCTCATATGTCTCAGGGTCATCGGTGTTGTCAACCATGAAATTCATAACGGAATCATACCAATGCAGGTGGTACGAGTTCTCGTTGATCTCAGGCTCTGTAGCAACTTCAGCAGTTTCATGATCATCATCATTAGCTTCCTCCCTTATTGGTGCAGGCACCACAGAACTTCTTCGGTCTTTGCGCTACTTATTTCGAGAGAAGGTTCAACAACCTCGTCGAGTTCTACTTTCCTTCAGTCACTTCTTTGAGAGAAATTCCTTCTCTAGAAAGGATCCATTCTTAACGAATGTTTTGCCTTCGGATCTATGATAGAAGGTATACCCAATAGTTTCCTTTGGGTATCCTATGAAGACGCATTTTTCCGCTTTGGGTTCAAGCTTGTCCGTTGTAACTTCTTTACATAGGCGCATCCCCAAACTTTAAGGAACGACAATTTGGGTTTCTTCCCAAACCATAATTCATACGGTGTCGTTTCAGCGGATTTAGAGTGCCCTATTTAAAGTGAATGCGGCTGTTCTAATGCATAACCCCAAAATGATAGCGGTAAATCGTAAGTGACATCATAGAGCGAACCATATCTAAGAGAGTTCGATTCTGACGTTCGGATACACCATTCTGCTGTGGTGTTCCGCGGTGTCAATTGTGAAAGTATTCCGCACTTCTTTAAATGCTCGCCAAACTCGTAACTTAGATATTCACCTCCACGATCGAGCGTAGAAATTTAATCTTCTTGTTACGTTGATTCTCTACCTCACTTTGAAACTCCTTAAACTTCTCGAAAGTTTCGGACTTATGTTTCATGAAATAGATATACCCATATCTACTCAAGTCATCGTGAAGGTAAGAACATAACGATAACCACTGGCGATGCTACACTCATTGGACCACACACATCGGTATGTATGATTTCCAATAAGTCCGTAGCTCGCTCCATCATACTGAAAATGGAGTCTTAGTCATTTTCCCATCGGACATGCTTCGCATCTTTCAAGTGATTCAAAATCAAGTGATTCAAGAAGTCCATCGGAATGGAGTTTCTTCATACGTTTCACTCCGATGTGACCAAGGCAGATTGCCACATATAGGTCGAATTATCGCTTGATTTCAAGCGTTTAGCCTCAATGTTGTTGATATGTGTATTTCCACTATCGAGATTCAATAAGAATAGACCATCTATCAAAGGTGCATGTGCGTAAAACATATTACTCATATAAATCGAACAACCATTATTCTCGACTTAAACAAATGTAACCGTCTCGCAATAAACAAGATCACGAGATAATGTTCATGCTCAACGCAGCACTAAATAACAATTATTTAAGTATAAAACTAATCCGATGGTAGATGAAGAGGTAGTGTGCGGCGCGATCACATCAACCTTTGATCCGTTTCCCAGCGCGCATCGTCACCTCGTTCTTCGCTAGCTTCCGTTTATTCGCACACTGTTTGAGTTACAAATATGAGCAGAACCGAAGATCAAATACCCGGGCACTACTACGAGTACTAGTGAGATACACATCAATAACATGTATATCGGATATACCTTTCTTCTTGATGTTGCCGTTCTTCAGATCCGCCAAGTACTTTGGGCAATTCCGCTTCGATGACCTTCTCCCTTGCGTAAAAGCACTCGGTTTAGTGCTTAGGTCCAGCCTTGGTCTTCTTTGTCGGCGTGGCTTTCTTACCACCCTTCTTGAAGTGTCCTTTTGCTTAGACTTGCCTTTCTTGAATTTGGTGGTCTTATTGACCAACAACACTTGGTGCTCTTTCTTGATCTCCACTTACGCAGATTTTAACATGGCAAGAGTTACAGCAGCGTCTTGTTCATGTTACGCATGTTGTAGTTCATCTCAAAGGTCTTGTAACGTGGTGGTAGTGATTGTAGGACACGGTAAATCCCCAAAGCATTAGGAATCACTATACCCAAGCTTTGAAGTTTATTTGCGTGCCCTGACATCTTAAGCACATGCTCACTTGTGGAGCTGCCTTCTTCCATCTTGCGGTTAAAGAACTTTTGAAGCCTCATAGCTTTCAATTGCCGCATGAGTCTCAAAAATTAATTTGAGATCCTCGACAATATCATGTGGGTCGACTCTTCAAACCTTTTACGAAGCTCGATTCTAAACCATACAAGATAGCACCTTGAACTATGGATCTTGATTCTTAGGCGAGGTAAACATTCTTTACTTCATCGGGCGGTGGCTGCAGGTGGGTCACCCATGTGCATCCGGACATAGGTCAAATTACCGGTGTGAGGACAATCCTCAAATTGCGGAACCAATCCATGAAGTTGCTTCCATTGTTTTCAACTTTTCTTTCTCTAGGAAGCATTAAAATTGATGGTAGGGCTGCCATTGATCTACAACATATTTGCAATAGTTTAGACTAAGTTTATGACAAATCGAGTTCAAATTAATTAATGAAATTAAACTAGGTGAACTCCCACTCAAAACAATATCCCTCACATTGTTTTAGTGATCACCGAACCAAATCCACCACATCAACACCGATCATCACACGAGTTGATATAGTTTCAATGGCGAACAATCATCATGTTCATCATATCTACTATACGATTCATGCTTTACCTTTCGGTAATCCGTGTTCGAGACCATATGCATACATGCTAGGCTCGTCAAGATCAAACCTTAGTTTACGCATGAGCAAATCGGCTTGCTCACGTTGTATACACTTGCGTAATCTAGAACACCGATCATCACGTGGTGCTTGAAACAACAAGCTTTAGCAACGGTGCTAACTAAGGGTGAACACTTTATGATTTGAAATTGATGTGCATGAGGATCATCTTATAATGCTACCGTCTCTACTAAGCAATACAAGATGCATAAAGGATTAACATCACATGCAATTCAATATATATGTGATATGATATGGCCTTTCTTCTTCGTGCCTCCGATCTCCATCTTCAAGCACGAACATGATCTCCATCATCACCGGCATTGCATCAAGGTCAATGGCGCTTCTCCATGGTTGTCGCCCACGGCTTCAACTATTACAACTACTTTGAATAGACACGCGGTCTTAACAGAAATTAAAGACAACCATATGGCTCCGCGGTTGTCGACTTACAATAAGGAACATTGCATACATCGAATATAATCACAATCATGGCCATATCACATCACACCCCGCAAAACAAAGTTAGACGCTTCTACTTTCTTTGCATATTTTACGTGGTTTGGGGCTTTCAATAAGTGTCGTTCTAACTTACGAACAAGAACCACAACATTGATACTAGCATTGTTGATCACCCGTTGTAAATTGGATCTTAACTATGCTAGGAGAAACATGCACCCATAAAGCCACTTATGCAATACAAGTTACATGTCAAGCGTGGAGCAAGTCTCATGAACGATGTCATGTAAGGTTAGCCGGGCGCTTCATCCCAACATACCGCAAGATGCAAAGTACACAAAAGCAATCTACAATAAAAGCATCACGCCCACAATGACCATTGTGTTCTACTCGTCTGCAATGATCTACATATAGACACGGCTCTGATACCCTTTGTAGGGGTTCGTAGCATGGAAAACAAAAATTTTCTATCGCATACAAACAAACAAGCCAAGATCTATCTACTAGATTGTAGCAACGAGTCGATGGAGGAACTCACCCTCGAAGATTCCAAAGTGGTTAACGAGGCGGATTCGTGGGTGATGTAGTCGTACTCTTCGATCTCAAGATCGTGTGGGCGATCCTTCCGGTATGCGTTAAAGCAGCGCTCCCGATCGGTCACACGTTCGGTACTCGACGAAGACCTTCCTCTCCCTTGTTCCAGTGATGGAGGTTGTAGCACTCTCCTCGATTCCCAAGGCTGTGGCAGTGGTGCTAAGTAGAGGGAGATCCGCGAGCCGCCTTAAGCCGGTCGAGTATGGTGGAGCTTATGAGAGAGAGGATTAGTGGCCTAGTAATTAGACACACCAATTAGAGGGCTCTAAACCAATTAGAAGGCTCTAACTGTTGGCTAAAGCAATTAGAAGCTCTAAACCAAAACAGCTCTAAACCGGAGATCTAGAGTAGAAAGTAAAGCGTCTATGGGAGGCCCTGCCCTCCTTTTATGGGAGGGAGGTCCCTGGCCAGGGGAGGAGGAGTCCCTCCCAAGTCGGCCTTGGCTGGGCGCGGCCTGGAGGAGTCCTACTCCTCCTCCGTTGGTTCCAACTCCTCTTGCTTGTTTCCCAGTTTCTTGTTTTGGCGGTTTGACTTTCAAACCGGACATTTGACTTTTCTGTTTTAGGATTCAATTTAATCCTTTATTTGGGACAGCAATAACACTTAGTACATGATGCAATCATTCAATGATCAATGACACATTCATGTACCCTTCCCCGGAGTCTTGGACAATCCGAACCTTCTAGAACATTCGATGAAAACAGGAATCATTCCCGAACTCAAAGCAGGACTTTCCTTATATGAATCTTATTCTCGGACCATTCGGATCACCTCGTGATATCCGGATCCCATCGAGACTCCGAACAACATTCGGTCTCTTTCTCATAATACCATAACTACTCAAACAACGTCGAATCCTTAAGTGTGTCTCCCTACGGTTCGTGAATTATGCGGACATGATCGAGACACTTCTCCGTACAATAACCAATAGAGGAATCTGGAAATTCATATGGCTCCCACATATTTCTACGATTACTTTGCGATCGAATGAACCACTTACATACGATACCAATTTCCCTTTGTCTCACGATATGTTACTTACCCAAGGTTATGATCGTCGGTATCTCTGCATACCTAGTTCAACCTTATTCTTGATAAGTACTCTTTTCTCGTTCCGTGATATGTGATCCCTTGTGACCAAGTCACATGCTTGCAAGCTAATTGGATGACATTCCACCGAGAGGGCCCAGTATATCTATCCGTCATGTGGATGGACAAATCCCTCTTGATCCATGTGTCTCAACCAATACCTTCCGAACACTCAATGCCACTTTTATAACCACCCGATTCGGTGTGGTGTTTGATGTCATCAAAGCATCCATCGAAAGGTGATATGCATGATCTCATGGTCGAAGGAATTAGGTTACTATGTAACGAAGCATATAGCAATTGAACTAATGAAATGACTTGATCTTTATGCTACGCTTATCTATAGGAGTATGTCCACCATATCATTCTCCTAACGATATGATCTTGTTGTTGATAACATCTCAATGTTCATGATAGGGAAACCACAATCATTAATCAACCAACAAGCTAGTGAAGTATAGAGGCTATACTAGGGACTTCAAATTAAGTTTACAAATCACACAAGTATCAATGTTTCCTTGTTAATACTATTATAGCATGAATGCAAACATTTATCATAAACACAAAGATATAATAATAACTACATTTATTATTGCCTCTAGGGCATATCTCCAACATAGGCTTGCATTGCTCAAAATAGATTTTTCCTTCTCATTTGAAAACACTAAGTTTTTGCTTTGATAAAATCACCCAAGGCATCTCCCAATAGAAATTGGTGATCCTTCAACCCTTGTTCAACCACAAGTTTTTATCTTAGAAATTTGGATGATGAGATTCTTGATAGCTTCCATGTCTTGATGCTCAAATTGTCCTTTGCCAGGGACATGGCTAAGTACTTAGATTTTACACTCTGCAGAGGTGGTGCACTTTCCCCACAAGACTTGGTTTCACCAAGACAAGATCTTTCAGAAGCCTTCCCTTAGACCAAAATGGACGCGTTCCAACCTATCATTCCCCTACCACCAACTGTCCATTTGGCTAAGTTCTTGCAACCTATATGATCCAGGCAGAGCCCATAATGCCAAGTGGTTGCACTTGAAGCTTCTCAACATTTGACATCTCAAATCTCTTTGTTCCTGGGTGTCCATCCACAAGTGAGATACACAAGGTAAACCATAGAAATGGGCCTTGTGAACCACTCAACACAAACCATTCCTTCCATTCCACCCAGGTGATTCATTCACTTAGTTGTTTTATTAAACAAAACACAAGTCCTCAGACTTAGAAATTTTTCCATAGTATGAATACATATTCCACCCTTGTTTTCTATTAGCTAAACTAAGCATGATAGTAGTAGGAATCTAAACTTAGGAAATTTCTACTAAGGTTTCATCTACTAGGATTTCCCTTGGCATAGTTTACACTTAGCAAAATTCCATGCAAGTCCAACTTAGAAATATCACTAATGCATAGTGAAAATAATGGGACAAAAGTATGAAGCATCACTTGCCTTTTTGGTAGAGAGTATAAGTTCACTCCTTGATCTTTGCAATGTTCACTCACTTCAATTCACTACAAATGAATCAAGCAAACAATATTTCAATCTACCATTCAAGCAATTCATCACATAAAATGATAAAATCAAAGTAATGCATGCAAGCATGCAAAAGATTGTTTTATTTTTAAAAGTGGTTTATAATGGTTCATAAACATTTTAAAGCACCTAATGGTCATTTTATAAAGTGTCAAAACCATTTGCAAAAGATTTTACTTCATAAACCATTTTTAACTCAAGTCATTATTTTATGTGGTGTAGAAATGCTTTTAATAAGACAAAATTCTATAGGTTTCACAAAATATGTTTTCAAATCATATAACATTGTGTTTAGGGTCAGTGAGTTTATTTCCAAAACATTTCTCAAAGGTTTTCTTCCAAAACCATTTTTAATAAATAAATCATATTTTTATTTGACTAGGAATGGTTTAAATCCAAGATTCATTCTTTTGTTTCACCAAATACATTTTTGATACCACAAAGTATTTCTATGGTCAGTAGGTTCAAAACTCACCATTTGCAAAAGATTCTATCCCCAAAATCATTTTAGAACAATTTTTATAATCTAAACAAGCATACATAAGTTTCTGCAAAAACAAACATTTTACCAGAAGCTTTTTACTAAACAAAGTGCATGGTTGGCTAGGGCTTGTTTTTCTGAATCCATTGATATAAAGTTTGCAAAATTTGGACGTGTGGTTTGAAAGTTATGGATTTTTCAAATTGGCAGATCTAATAGATATATTCTGTTTTAATTCAAACGAGCTGAGCCACGTGTCATATTCTTACTCGCTGATACCGTTTCGCGTGGATCAAGCGATGCAGGCCGTTGGATTTAAGTTACATCGCACAACGCGTAGATGCTACTTACCCCCTTCGCTCTCGTTCTATCGCGTTCGTCAGATCAAGATCCTACGGTCGCTACGCGTTTGACCACTAAGCAGCGGCGCTGGCGGCGACGACTGGCGGCGGAGCGACTGGCGGTGGCGTTGCCGGCGATACAGGGGCTAGAGGAAGAGAGGGGTAGCTCACCAGATTCGTTGTGCTTCGCCGATGCTCAACGTGCTCTTTTCTGATGAAGGGGCGCTCAAGATCAACCGGAATTCCTCGCCGTAGTTGTCGTCGGAGTCTGATGCTTGCTGTCGTCGTCGAAGGCGAGTCTACGGGTCCTGCGCGAGTGGATGGCGAGCACCTGGATGTTCACAAGGCACAGGCGAACAAAATGGCATGAGGCTCTGGTCGAGGCGCGCACGGGTTCAAGCGATGAGGCTCACCGAGTTGCGAGCGGCAGTGCTTGTCGATTAACGTGTTCTTGCCGTACTGGAGGCATGCGCGAGCTGAGCGATCGAGAGAGATGCGCCAGGGCTTGGGAAGTATGTGAGTGTGGTCGAGGAGGCGAGGGGCAGTGTCTACTGGCCGGAATCGTTTGCGGATCTCGTCGGAGACAGTGGCAATGCGAGGCAGAATTATCGCAGCCTGGTGGCTCCGGTGGGATGGCGTCTGGGGGGAAAGAGAGAGAAGAGGGAGGCGATTAATACCGCGTGGTCACGGCGAGGAATAAACGCAGCGTTACGGCGAATTTAATCGAAGGAATCAACGGCAGGAACGGGGGAAGAACTGGTCGTGGGTTGACGACGAGGTGAGCTGGCGGTGGGGTCCGCTTGGCATCATGAGAGAGAGGAAATAGGGTCCACCAGTCAGTGTCTTTGCGGGTTTATAAATGGGTGCTAATGGTTTTTCTACGGGAGAGAGAGGAATTTGGGCGGACTGGGCCTGTCGGCTAAATTTGAGTCCTTTAGCATTTTTTGTTACATTTGTTTTTCTTTTTCTTTTCCTTTATTCTGTTTTGATTTTAAATAACCAATTCAAACACCTATTTGAATTCAAACCTTTGCCAAAACTTGGGTAGGTTTAAATACTGATTGGTAGCACATTATGATGTTAATTTTGGAAATTTATTTTATTCCTTTTGGGGTCTTTTTAATTAATAAAAAGGGCCCTTGTTTTAAATCAAATAGGATTTAATAATGTTTTTAATTTCCATTTGACTTCTAGATTCTTCCAAAACCTTTAAGTAAGTTTTGTTTACTTAAAAGGGTGTCAAATATTTGGAAAAGTTTTAATAAGATTTATTAATCATTTAAAATTTTGGATTTGTCTTTATTCCAATAGGATTTGGTTTATGCCATTATTTTATTTTGGGAATTCTTTATCATTTTATTTTATTTGGATTGGGATTACAATTTATTCCATTTGTTTATGGATTTGGCCAAGATTTGATTTGGTCTTTCAAATATTCTTTAATTAATATTTCTTTCCTCATCTCATAAAATTCATATCTTTTTATTTAGAGATCCAAACTTGGTGATTACAATTTGTAAAATCTTGTTTATTAATTGTTTATCCTTTTAAATGTCTTTAGGATTATTTTCTCACCAATTGGTAGGGATTTTAGATAGGTTCTCTATTATCTTTGGAAAAAATTTAATTCCTTATCTTATTATACTCATAAGATTTTATTTATGGTTCCAAATTAAGTGAAACCAATTTCTATGGTCTCAAAATATTTCTATTTGTCTTTATTGATAATTTGTGAATGTTTGTTGACAATTTTTTATATGGATCAAATCCATAGACTTGTAGATAACTTGGGAATGATTTTTATTCCATTAGGATTTAGGGTTTGGATTTATTTCCAAGTGTTTAAATTTCCAGATACATTCATTGAGGAATGCATTTCCCTTGATTTGGATTTTTGTTGGATTCAAACTTTTACCAAAGTTTGTTCAAGATGGGATTTTAAGTTTCCTTTTAGAAACAAAAGTTTCTTTTCACCCTGATTTTCAACAAAATTTTTATTTTGTTTATTTATTTTCACATTACAAGATTTGGAAAATCTTGGGATGTGACAGTGATGAACAGCTCGTTGTTAATGGTTACACCGATGCTAGTTGGAACACCGATCCGGATGATTCTAAATCACAATCTAGATACGTATTTACTTTGAATGGTGCAAAAGTTAGCTGGAGGAGTGCAAAGCAAAGCATTGTGGCGAGATCTTCAACTGAATCGGAATACATGGCTGCTTCGGAGGCTTCACAAGAAGCGATATGGATGAAAGAGTTCATTACAGAGCTGGGTGTGGTTCCAAGTGCGCTGGACCCAATGTTTATCTACTGTGATAACATGGGTGCCATAGCCAATGCGCAAGAACCAAGGTCACACAAGAAGCTGAAGCACATCAAGTTACGTTTTCACGCTATTCGAGAACATGTCCAAGATGGGGACATAAAGATTTGCAAAGTACACACAGATCTGAATGTGGAGGATCCGTTGACTAAACCTCTCCCGAGGGCAAAACATGACCAACACGAAACTGCCATGGGTGTTCGGTATATTACCATGTAATCTAGATTAGATGACTCTAGTGCAAGTGGGAGACTGTTGGAGATATGCCCTAGAGGCAATAATCTTTGTGTTTATGATAAATGTTTACATTCATGCTATAATAGTATTAACAAGGAAACATTAATACTTGTGTGATTTGTAAACTAAAATAGAATCCCTAGTAAAGCCTCTTTACAATACTAGCTTGTTGGTTAATAAATGATTGTGGTTTCCCTATCATCAACATTGAGATGTTATTAACAACAAGATCATATTGTTAGGAGAATGATATGGTGGACATACTCCTGTAGATAAGCGTAGCATAAAGATCAAGTCATTTTAATAGTTCAATTGCTATATGCTTTCTGATACATAGTAACCTAATTCCGTCGACCATGAGATCATGCATATCACCTTCACCGGAAGGATGCTTTGATGACATCAAACACCACACCGTAACTGGGTGGCTATAAAGGTGGCATTGAGTGTTCGGAAAGTATTGGTTTAGACACATGGATCAAGAGTGGGATTTGTCCATCCATATGACGGAAAGATATACTCTGGGCCCTCTCGGTGGAATGTCATCCAATTAGCTTGCAAGCATGTGACTGGCTCACAAGGGATCACATATCACAGGAACGAGAAAAGAGTACTTATCAGTAACGAGGTTGAACTAGGTATGCAGATACCCAGCGATCATAACCTCGGATAAGTAAACTATCGTGAGACAAAGGGAAATTGGTATCGTATGTAAGTGGTTCATTCGATCGCAGTAATCGAGACATATGTGGAGACATATGAATTTCGATTCTTCTATTGGTTATTGTTCGGAGAAGTGTCTCGATCATGTCCGCATAATTCACGAACCGTAGGAGACACTTAAGGATTCGACGTTGTTTGAGTAGTTATGGAATGATGAGTAAGAGACAATGTTGTTGAGTCTCGGATGGGATCCGGATATCACTAGGACATCCGGAATAGTCCGGAGAATAAGATTCATATAAGGAAAGTCATGTTTCGGGGTTGGAGAATGGTTCCTGTTTTCATCGGAATGTTCTAGAAGGTTCGGAATGTCCGCACTCAGGAGGAAGGGTACATGAATGTGTCATATCAAGTTGGAATGATTGCATCATGTACTAGGTGTCATCGCTGAACAAAATAAAGGGTTTAATCAAATCCTAGTTTGAAAAGTCAAACGCCAATTTGAAAAGTCAAACGACTATTTTGTGAGGTGGAGGAAGTAAACCTACTTGGGGAGGAGTTCCTCCTCCACCGCCCACTTGGGAAACCGAGTTGGGGAGGGACTCCCCTCCCCTGGCGCGCCCCCTCCACCTATATAAGGAGGGGCAGGGCTGCCCCTCCAAGCACACAACACCTCCACCTCTAAACCCTAACCCTAGCCGCCGCCCTCCATAGTCAGCCTGGGCAACTCGCCGCCGCCTAGGAAAACCCTCCTAGCCGGCCTTGCCCTCTCCTTGGTGCGTCTAAACCCTAGATCGCCGAGGCTCTCTCTCATAGTCCACCATACTGCCGCTTAAGGCGAAGCCTGCGAGATCTACCTCTACTTCCGTGCCACGCCGTTGTCTTGCCAAAATCGCGAGGAGAGTGCTACAACCTCCATTTCTTTGGAACAAGGAGAGGAAGGTCTTCGTCGAGTACCGAGCGATGTGACCGATCATGCTGCTTGGAATGCAAGGTCTTGGGAAGGATCGTCTACGCGATATTGAGATCGGCAAGAGTACGACTACATCACCCACGAGAATCCGCTCTCGTTAAACACTTTGGAATCTTCGAGGGTGAGTTATTCCATCGACTCGTTGCTATAATCTAGTAGATAGATCTTGGCTTGTTTGTTTGTATGCGGTAGAATTTTTTTTGTTTTCCATGCTACGAAACCCTTCAGTTGCCGGGAAGCATAGCTTTATTTGTAAGTTCACTTGGATCAATTATTGTTCACTGCTACTCCTTTCATCATGGGGAAGTCTCGTGATGGAAAATTTCCTATTTTACCATCCACTACAAGGAGAGGTACAATCCTAAACACCTCTGTTGCTATTGATTCACCGTCTGTTATAAGTAAGCTTGTTACACCACCACCACATACTCATGCTACACACACTGCTACTACTGCTGAATCTGAAACTGCTTTTGATGCTCATGATGTTACTTCTACTGTGCTTGATGCGAGTGGTTCACTAGGTCCTTTCCTAGATGCTACTATGGCTAGTCTAGGAATACCAAAACTCCTAGTGAAGACACTGTTACACCTGTTAGCTCACCTGAGTCTCGAGAGAGTTATGATATTAATGATGGTTACATTGAGTTTACTAATGAATTTGTTGAAGAGTGCTGAAACACACATGGTACTAGTTCTATTAAGAGTCTCCTTGCAAGACATACTATTATTCCTAAGTTGTCCTTTGATCCTAAGTTTGCCACCTCTCCCATAGATATTAAAGATAAAGATTATGATTTCTCTCTTGATTTTTCCTATTTGTACATTGTTGAGAAAGAACCTTTTTGTGGGACTGAAAATGAGAGTGTTGTCGCTCATATGAATGAGCTTTCCACTATGAGTGCTTTATTCTCTGATGATTTTAAGATGCGCAAGTACTTTGTTACTAAGATTTTCCCTTTTTCACTAAAAGGAGAAGCTAGGGCTTGGTTTAATAGATTACCTCCTGGTTCCATTGATAGCCCCGATTGCTTCATTGCTTCTTTCTTCCAGAAATATTTTCCTCCCAGTGCTAGACATGCTGCTTTGTAGAGACTTTTTGATTTTAAACAGGGAGAAGAAGAGAAATTGCCTGAGTCATGGACAAGGTTCTGTGCCTTGATTCATGCACATCCTGGATGTCCATTGCCTTAGAATGAGCTTCTTGATATTTATTATAATGGACTAACTGATGATTCTAGGACATACCTAGATAGCTTTGTTGATTGTGTTTTTAGGAAAAGGACTCCTACAGATGCTGAAGAATTAAAGGCTAAGATAAGCAAGAATTATGATGATTGGACTTCAACTGATCTAAATACACCTAAGCCTATTACTCCTAAACTAGTTGTGCTTGAACCAGTTCCAACACCAACACCAAATAAGAGGGGAGTTATTGCATTCAATGATGAAGTGATGAAGGAAACTAAGAAATGTCTAAAGGAGAAAGGTATTAGAGCTGAAGATGTGAAGAATCTACCTCCTATAGAAGAATTATGTAAGCCAATTCCCCACTCATCTACTATTGAGGTACACTCTCTCCACTTTAATGAAGGTGATATTCCTTATGGTAAGCCTCATGATCGATGCTTAGAGGAACTTGACACATTTATTGTTAAACAAGGTAATTTTAATAAACAATTTCAGAATCAGTTATCGAAAAACTCTAGATCTATTAAAGAGTTGAAAGATATTGTGAAAATAACTTCTAATGATATTAAAATGCTTTGTAAACACTTTCAAATGGTTCAAACCCAACTTGATCAACTTTCTAAGGTACAAAAGGATATGCTAGTTAATGCCTCAGGAGATAAACATGCTTATGGAATTAGAACTAGTAGTGGTATAGCTACCCAAGATCCTTTATATCCTGAAGGACACCCTATAAGAATTGAGCAGGATTCTCAACAAGGTGAAAGTAGTGGTAGTCCTCATAAGAGAAAGAAAAAGAAACACAAAATATTTGAGGAACCACTTAAACCTGCTATAGATCCTAATAGTATATCTGCCTCTGGTAATGAAACTGAAAGGGGTGATAAAAAGGATGCTCCTAATAAGGAGGAAGTTGAGGAAGAACCTGAGAAGCACACTAAGAACACTAGGTACACTAAGGAAGATTTTATTGCTAAGAATCATGGTAGTGAGAGAGAACCTTAGGTGCAGAAACCTATACCCTTTTCAGGTAAGAAACACAAGTCAAAGGAGGAATAACACTACAACAAGTTTTGTGAATGGATGAAGCCTTTATTTTTGCAAATTCCTTTGACTGATGCTATTAAGTTGCCTTCCTATTCAAAGTATATGAAGGATATTGTCTCTAATAAAAGGAAGATTCCTAATGAGGAGATTTCTACTTTGCTTGCTAATTATTCCTTCAATCACAAGGTTCCAAAGAAACTTGGTGATCTAGGTATACGAACTATTCCTTGCTCTATTAAGAATAATTATGTTAGAACTGCTTTATGTGATTTGGGAGCTGGAGTTAGTGTTATGCCTTTTTCTCTCTACAAGAGACTCCAGCTAGAAAAGTTGATACCAACTGATATTTCTTTGCAAATGGCTGATAAGTCAAATACTATTCCTGTTGGTATATGTGAGAATGTTCCTGTTCAAGTTGCTCATAATTGTATGGTTTTAACTGATTTTGTTGTGCTTGAAATGCCTGAAGATGATAATATGTCTATTATTCTTGGGAGACCTTTTCTTAATACTGCAGGTGCTGTCATCAATTGTAATCAAGGAAAAGTAACATTCAATATTAATGACAAAGAGCATATTGTTTATTTCCCCAAGAAGATTGCCAAAAGCTATTGCCTGAATTCCATTGAGAATATTGAGAGCATCAAGGTTGGAGAAATATATTGTCCCCTTCCACAAGAAAATTTTGAAACTATTATGATTGGGACCATTGCTATCAAGTATGAGGTAACATAATCACCTTGTGGAATGCAAAATTTTGTTTCATGTAAGATTGTTTTGGTAACAAGACTTGGTCAACCTTGTTAACAAAAGGATTTTAATGAACAAAATAATGTTTTCACTATGGTTATACTTGCTTTTTTTCTCCTTCCTAGTCTTTGCCCTTTCTTTTGTTAGCTTTGGTTTTGTTAGTTGTTTTCTTGTTAGAGTGTCTTAGAACCTTTGTAGTTTGGTTTTTGGTTTGCTTTTTCTTCTTCTAAAAAAATCTGTTTCTGTGAGAAAATCAATTTTGATACCCTGAAAATTGGCCAAAAATAAAGTTTCCCGAAAAATTCCAGAAAATTCAAAATATTTTTTTCCTCCAAAAAAGGGGTGATACGTTGGAAACATATCTATAATTTTTGATGCTCCATGCTTGTTTAGTATATACTTTGCTTTACTTGTCCACACTTTGAGGTGCTTTTTACATGTTTTCTGGTACTAACCTACTAACAAGTTGCAACAGTGCCAGATGTCTATTTTCTGTTGTTTTTTGTTTCAGAAAAGTTAATAAAGAAATATTCTCAGAATTGGACGGGGCAAAGAACAAAGTCAATTACTTTCCATGTGGAACAAGAAGTTCAGAGGAGAGCCGGAGGGGCCGGCCAGAGGGGCCAGACCCACCCCAGGCGCGGGTGGGCCCCACCCCATGCCTGGCTAGGGTTTTGTCGCCCTGGTCGCCGCCTCGGTCCCCCTTCGCCTATAATAAGCCCCCGATGCAGAAATCCTAAATACCCAATCAAATCTCCACGAAACCGTCTATAGCCGCCGCCACCATCGTCCCTATATCGGGGTGGATATGAAGCTCTTCCCAGCACCCTGCCGGAGAGGAGATCATCCCGGAGGCCTTCTCTCCGGTATGATGCGTGAGTAGTTCCACCTTGGACTATGGGCCCATGTAGTAGCTAGATGGTTGTATATCCTCCTTTGTGCTTTCATGTATAGATCTTGTGAGCTCCGTTCATGATCAAGATCTAATCTATTTGTAATCATGCATGTTGTGTTCACGGGGATCTAATGGATATTGAGATTATTATGTTGGTTTGATTAATGGTTTTGTCTTTATGATTCTATCATGTCTGTGTTGTTTGTGATCTTGCATGCTCTCCGTTGTTAGTAGCTATCTTGGCCAAGTAATTGCTAGTGACTCCAAGAGGGGGTATTTATGCTCGATAGTGGGTTCATGCCTCTAGCTTCCAAGGGAAGTGGCAGAAATCTCTTCGATTGTAGATGTGATGTTGCTACTAGAGAGAAAACAACGGTCTCTTGTTCATGGAACATGTGGACTGTTTACCTTACACTTTGCTTAAAGCAGTTGTCTGTTGCTTGCAACTTAATCTTTGGAGGGGTTGGATGATAACCTCAAGGTGGACTTCTAGTCATAGATGCTTGGATGGCGGTCTATGTATCTTTTGTATTGCCCAATCAACCTCATAGGATCTTTTCCGACTAGTAATTGCATTGTTATGCCTTGCTCAGTTCACCAATTGCCCATGTAATTTGTTTACCCTTCATGCCATGTTGTTTATCTAAGGAGAGCACCTCTAGTGAACTATGGACCCCGGTCCAATCTTTACCATTGATACATATTCCACTATTACTTGTTTACTTGCTGCAAACCATTACCTTCCACACCATACATTTAATCCTTTGTTACAGCAAACCGGTGAGCTTGACAACCTCACTGTTCATTGGGGCAAAGTCTTGCGTTTGTGTTGTGCAGGTCTCCACGTTGCTTGCAACACCTGTGTGACGTTTCCTTCCTCTTTCTGGTTCGATAACCTCGGTCTCAACTGAGGGAAAACTTGTTGCTTTCTCTTCACACCCTGCGCTTGGGGTTACCAACAAAGTTCCACGTCGAGCACCATCAAGGGGCAGAGGGACACCTGGAGTGACCCAGGGGGCCACCCCAGGCCAGCACACCCCTGGTGGGCGCGGCCAGCCCCCAGGTGGCGCCTGGCTGGGGTGTGGCCCACCTAGCCCCCTCCAAGGTGCCTCCTCCCAGCCATCTTCTTTCTCTCTCCCGAAAAACACCAGAAAACTTTCTCCAGCTCGAGTTCCTGCTGTTCTTGCTTGCGAATTTCGATCTCCTTGCTCAACCCATCTTTGTTGCTGATTTTTGGAGGGATTGCTCCTTGGTATGTGCCTCCTCCGCTTGTCCAATTAGATTTGTGATTGGTAGATTATATCTTGAGTATTTTGCTGCTATAGGTGACAGGTTGTGTGAGCTTGCATGCTTGTTCTATGCTTAGATATTCCATTTTGATGCATGTGTAGCCCTCTAGCAAGTTCCTATAGTAGTTTCTCATCATTTATCAACTTGGAAATCACTTGGTTTGATTGCTTGTCTAAAAATTTCAGAAAAAGGGGTCATGGACAACCACACCTTTGGAGAAATATTTGAGAGTGATGCACCTAGAAGGGCAAGGCCTTCAAGATCATCCTCCCGAGCTAGACCCTCATACAACGAGGATCTCATTACACTGCAATTTGGCGATGAGGTAGATGAAGGGGATGCTCACCCTTCCACCTTTCCTTGCCTAACCTTTTTGCGGGCTGCTGGGATTCTTGATGATTTTATAAACTTGGTTCAAAGGGTTGGACTAACAAGATATATGCAGGATGAGAGCGTGCAATATGCAACGCTCACTAAAACATTTGTGGAGAGCTTTTTATTTTTACTAACAGCTTGTTCAAGCCAGATGTGTCTTTAAAAATTTATGGCAGGCCTTACACCATGACATTGAAGAAATTTTGTGAGGCCCTGGGACTTGGTACAGCTGGGTCGGCGAAGAAGATTCCAGCTTAACCCGCTGATTTGTTGGAGATCTACCGCGGGATAACAAATGATGATGACCGTAGAGCCCAATGGGGAAAGATAAGGAATATTCAACTCCCAGCCATCAGGTACTTTGCCTATTATCTTGCCACTAGTGTTCTTGGTAGGGAGAACACTAGTAATATTTCCAACTATCATTTGGCCTTCATAGCTGATGCGCTCAACAATGGAACTAAGTACAATCTTGGTTCTCTCATTGCTCGTTGCTTAGCTGCTAAGGGACCCATTTATGGGGGAATTATTGTTGCACGTGTTGTTGCTGCCTTGGACCTTGCTATTGATCCAAATGATACAGTTTTGGCTCCTCAGAGGCTTGATCTTGATGCCATGAAGGCGCATCACTTTTTCACTGCTGGCTCTACCCTTGAGAGCTTGGTTTATAGAATGATATTTATTGACGGGGAAGAGAGAGAGAGATCCCTCTACCCCAAACCACTTTGTTCAGTATTTCCCAGGGACCTTTGTCGCGCTCCAAGGAGGAGATGGATGACAAGCTGCGCATTCTTGGTTTCCATGGGCACTATCAGGGGGACGCACCCTCATACGACCCCTATATGTACTATACAGGGGAGTCCTTGAGCTCTTACCAGGACGAAGGGGACTCCTCGTCGTACTATGGAGGTGCACCTTCTTGGGCACCATGGAGTTGAGCCCCTTTTTATGCCAAAATCCTAAGCTGGGGGGGAGGGGGTATACCGACATCACACTCATCTATATATATCATGTTCGTCGGTTCTTTGTATATCCATTTTTCGCTTTCTTTTTGGTTTTTGTTTCTTCTTTCTCAAAACACAAAAATACCAAAAATATTTTCGTTGTTTCTCTTGGTTTATTTCTTTGCTTTTTAGCTTTGGTTTGCCTTAAAGAAAAATCCAAAAATATTTTGCTTTGTTTGTTTGTGTCTGGTTTGTTTTTGCTTTGTTTGCTTGCTTTGAAAAATCGAAAACACCAAAAATATTTGTTGTTCTTCTTTGGTTTTGTGATTTCTTTGCAGGGTTGATCCGTCCTTAGTGGATTTTGGTTTCATGATATTATTCAAGCTACACAAGTGAAGATCAATACTGAAGATTAAGACAACTTGAGGTGTGGTAAGAGGCTGGTAACAAACTCTGTTTGTTTTCATTTTTGTACATATACTCATCATGGTGAACATGCTTAGTCTGTTCATGTAAGGTATATGTTATTGATGGATTCTTAGTAGTTCTTGCTTGTCTGTGATTAGATCCATCTTGCTAATAGTCAGTACCATGTCATATGAATGTTTGCTTGCATTGGTCTATTTATATTTTGGTATGATATTGTGGTATCTTCCTCTGAATGTTGAATCGACTTGGCACATGCTCACGCATGCATATGACTAAACTATAGTCAGTAAGCCTTGATGATTTATTTTGCCTCAGAGTTCTTGTATCACTTTCTTGCCATGATTAGTCTTGTTTTGTTGCAAGCATGATTATGACAATCATTTATCTCTCGTTTGTCGCTCCCTCTCTATTGCTAGCCTTCACTTGCACTGAGTATGAGCTCTACTTGTGCATCCAACTCCCCAAAACCAATATTGCCAATTGTATCCACCATACCTACCTATTATCATCATTTGCTATTTCAGTTCATATTCTACATGCCTTGTTTTCTTCTAAATAAAATGTTTGACTGCTTTGATAAAGTTAGTTAGTAAAGATCTTACGAACATGATGGAACACTTTATTTCTTGCACTTAATAATCCTGAACCATTGTGACCTGTTCATGAAAGTTATATGCTTGCAAATTATAAGCTGGGAGTTAGCAGAACCGTTCTGTCATGGGGAACGCTTTCAACACTTATGGATATATATCCAGTTGATACCTTGCTCTTTTGTGTGCGGATGTCGTCGGTTTGAAATAAAAGGGGAGCTTGTGAGTTCATGGAGTGTATATATGTGTTAGAGAAACGCCTGGGCCGCTAGCCTAAGCCATGCCTAATCATGGTGGAAACTTGCAGCATCACCATAATGAGCATTCTGTGAAGCATCCTCAATAAAAGCTACGCACATAGTAAATAAAAGATCACCGAGATGCTCATTATCCTTTCCTTGTCATTTTAATCACGGGATAGCTCACAGATCATGTGCAAGGGTACCCTTGGGTTCTCTATGATATGCATGTATGTACAATGACAAGAACTTGCAGGTAACCAAAGTTGAGTAGCATGCGGAGCGGCCTTCGTACTCAAGGGACATGTGATTTCCAGTTTATGGTCTGTCAAGCATATAACTCATATGGGACCTCACTTTCACCATTAACCACATGAAGATGCCTATGACAGGGGCAATGCAAGCTCAAAGCTAATGAGTACCTTCCTTTCAGCATTAGGAAGCCTTTCAAACATTTCAAAACCTTTTCAGTTCCTTTTTGAGTCACCACTTATTCTATGAGCACATTCTTGAGAGCATAGTTGTCATTCTTGTGTTTGTCTCAAAACTTGGTTAATTATGTCATGACTTTGATGCTTGTATCTCTGATATCTTTACTTCTCGTCTTCACTTGAACTTCAGAGGTGCCTTGGCATTTATATTGTGCTCTACAAACAAAGGCAAGCGATATACCACTATATCATACCTTATTATGAGCATTGCAATGTTGCTTATGTTTATGTTCCATGCTACTTATTATTATTGAGTTGGTTTCTCTTCATAGCTTGCAATGACTACTGAGTAGACTTAGTTGCATACTTCTTGTTATGAATGGTTTAAGTATCTACTCCTGTGCTGAGAATATATACATCATATGAAGCAAATGTGTTTGTGAAAGTTCTTTTATCGCACTCGCCAATCGAATTGCTTGAGGACAAGCAATAAGCTAAGCTTGGGGGAGTTGATACGTCCAAAATGTATCTACTTTCCCGAACACTTTTGCTATTGTTTCTCCTCTAAACTTGTGTGATTTGGATACAACTAACATGGACTGACGCTGTTTTTAGCAGAATTACCTTGGTGTCTAGATTTTGTGCAGGAAATCAACTATTAGGAAAATTCCCGGAATATATGCCAAAAATCCTATTTCACCAGAAGATCCACGGAGCCAGAGTACGAGACAAAGTGGAGGCCTGGGGGCCCACACCCCTGCCAGGCGCGAGCCAGGCCTGGCCGCACCTAGGGGGGTACGACCACCCCAGGCACCCCCTCGGCCTCCCTGTTCTCCTATAAGAATCCTCTTGACCTAAAAATCGAGGGGGGGTTCGACGTTTTTCTAGAAAGAGTTCCGCTGTGATACGTCCAAAACGTATCTATTTTCTCGAACACTTTGCTATTGTTTTTCCTCTATACTTGTGTGATTTGGATGCAACTAACACAGACTGACGCTGTTTTCAGCAGAATTACTTGGGTGTCTTGTTTTTGTGCAGAAAATGAACTATCAGGAAAAATCCCGGAAAATATGCGAAAAACTATTTATCACCAGAAGATCCACAGAGCCAGAAGGGGAGACAGAGAGGAGGCCTGGGGGGCCCACCAGTGCGGGCCCACTAACCTCGCTGGGAGGTCTGCCACCCTGTGCAGCCTCGGCCTCCGTGCCTATAAGTTGCCTTCTGACCTAAAAACAGAACAGGGTTCGATAGTTCTACAGAAAGAGTTCCAATCCGCCGCCGCCACCAGAAACCAAGGTTCGGATCCAGAAACTCAATTCTGGCACCCTGCCGGGACGGGGAATTTGGAGAGGATCATCGCCATCGTCATCACCAACGCATATCCATCAACCACCGATGTTTACCTCATCCATGATTGAGTAATCCCCCGCTGTAGGCTTGGGGATGGTAGGGATTGGATGAGTTCTATCATGTAATCGAATAAGATCTGTTATGGCATAGTGCCTAGTATCTCTATTAGTGCTATTTGACTTTGTTGCAACTTGTTGTGCTTAATGCTTGTCACTAGGGTACGAGTGCCATGATCTCAGATCTGAACTTATTATTGAATCATTATGATAGTATTGTTTATGATCTTATCTGCAAGTTGTGTACACATATCATTGTCCGGATCCAAAGGCCCCAAAGTGAAAATAATTGGGACAACCGGAGGGGATGGCAGTGGTGTGAGGATCACATGTGTTTATGGAGTGTTAATGCTTTGCTCTGGTTATCTATTAAAAGGAGCACCTTAATTGCCAGTAGTTCCCTAGAGTCCCCGCTGCCACAGGCTGGCTAGACAGAACATATTGTGCAAGTTCTCATTGCGAGCACGTATGACTATATATGGAGCACATGCCTAGGATTGTTTAGTACTTGGATGCTTGTTATTATTTATCTGCAATGCCCTAGTTCTTGAATTTACATGTTTAGACTCGTCTATGCAACGCCCGTCCATCCATCCCTATGCCTACCGCACTCGAATCCTACTGCCATCATATCATACTATTGCTCTTTGTTTCACCGTTGTTGTTATTCTTTGTTGCATTGTTGTTGCTACTACAAACTGTTGCTACTGATAAACTTCTGTGAGCAAGAACTATTTCCAGGTGCAGATGAACTGACAACTCAGTTGTTAAGGCTTGCAAATATTCTTTGTCTCCCTTTGTGTCGAATCAATAAATCGGGTAATACCACCTGCAAAGACTGTTGCGATCCCCTACACTTGTGGGTCATCAAGACTATTTTCTGGTGCAGTTGTCGGGGAGCATAGATTTATTTTTAAGTTCACTTGGATCTATTATTGTTCACTGCTACTCCTTTCATCATGGGGAAGTCTCGTGATGGAAAGTTCCCTATTTTACCATCCACTACAAGAAGAGGTGCAGTCCTAAACACCTCTGTTGCTCTTGATTCACCATCTGTTATAAGTAAGCTTGTCACACCACCACCACATGCTCATGCTACACACTTTGCTACTCTTGAATCTGAAATTGCTTTTGATACTCATGATGTTACTTCTCAGTGCTTGATGCGAGTGGTTCATTAGGTCCTTTTCTAGATGCTACTATGGCTAGTCTAGGGAATACCGAAATTCCTAGTGAAGAAACTGTTACACCTGTTAGCTCACCTGAGTCTAGTGAGAGTTTTGATATTAATGATGGTTACATTGATCTCACTGATGAATTTGTTGAAGAGTGCCGAAATACACATGGTGCTAGTTCTATTAAGAGTCTCCTTGCTAGACATACTATTATACCTAAGAAGTCCTATGATCCTAAGTTTACCACCTCTCCCATAGATATTAAAGATAAAGATTATGATTTCTCTCTTGATTTAACTTATTTAGATATTGTTGAGAAAGAACCTTTTTGTGGTACTGAAAACAAGAGTGATGTGGCTCATATGAATGAGCTTTCTACTATGAGTGTTTTGTTCTCTGATGATTTTAAGATGTGCAAATAGTTTGTTGCTAAGATCTTCCCTTTTTCACTAAAAGGAGAAGCTAGGCCTTGGTTTAATAGATTACCTCCTGGTTCCATTGATATCCCCAATTGCTTGATTTATTCTTTCTTCCATAAATATTTTCCTCCCAGTGCTAGACATGCTGCTTTGTAGAGACTTTTTGATTTTAAACAGGAGGAAGAAGAGAAATTGCCTGAGTCATGGAAAAGATTATGTTCCTTGATTCATGCATATCCTGGATGTCCATTACCTAAGAATGAGTTGCTTGATATTTATTATAATGGACTAACTGATGATTCTAGGACCTACCTAGATAGCTTTCCTGATTGTGTTTTCAGGAAAAGGACTCCTACAGATGCTGAAGAATTAATGAACAAGATAAGCAAGAATTATGATGATTGGACTTCAACTGAGCTAAATACACCTGAGCCTATTACTCCTAAACCAGTTGTTCCTGAACCAATTCCAAGACCAACAACAAAGAAGAGGGGAGTTATTGCATTAAATGATGAAGTGATGAAGGAAGCTAAGAAGTGTCTAAAGGAGAAAGGTATTGGAGCTGAGGATGTGAAGAATCTACGTCATATAGAAGAATTATGTAAGTCAATTCCCCACTCATCTACTATTGAGGTACACTCTCTCCAACACTTTGATGAAGGTGATATTCCTTACGGTAAGCCTCCTGATCAATGCATAGAGGAACTTGACATTTTTATTGTTAAACAAGGTCATTTTAATAATCAGATTCAGAATCATTTATTGGAAAACTCTATAGCTATCCATGAGTTGAAAGATATTGTAGAAAGAACTTCTAATGATATTAAAATGCTTTGTCAACACTTTCAAATGGTTCAAACCCAACTTGATCAACTTGCTAAAGTACAAAAGGATATTCTAGTTAATGCCTCATGAGATAAACATGCTTATGGAATTAAAACTAGGAGTGGTATAACTACTCAAGATCCTTTATATCCTGAAATACACCCTAAAAGAATAGAGCAGGATTCCCAACAAGGTAAGGATAGTGGTAGTCCTCGTAAGAGGAAGAAAAAGAAACATAAGAAAGTTGAGGAACCACTTGAACCTGCTGTAGATCCTAATAGTATATCTGTCACTGATGCTGAAACTGAGAGTGGTAATATTGATGAGTCTCCTAATAAGGAGTAAGTTGAGGAAAAACCTGAAAAACACAACAAGAACACTAGGTACATAAAGAAAGATTTTATTGCTAATAAACATGGTAAAGAGAGAGAACCTTGGGTGCAGAAACCTATGCCTTTCCCAGGTAAGAAATACAAGTCAAAGGAGGAAGAACACTACAACAAGTTTTGTGAGTGGATGAAACCTTTATTCTTGAAAATTCCTTTGACTGATTCTATTAAGTTGCCTCCTTATTCAAAGTATATGAAGGATGTTGTCTCTAATAAAAGGAACATTCCTAATGAGGAGATTTCTACTTTGCTTGCTAATTACTACTTCAATGTTAAGGTTCCAAACAAACTTGGTGATCCAGGTATACCAACTATTCCTTGCTCCATTAAGAATAATTATGTTAGAACCGCTTTATGTGATTTGGGAGCTGGAGTTAGTGTTATGCCTTTTTCTCTCTATAAGAGACTCTAGTTAGAAAAGTTGATACCAACTGATATTTCTTTGCAAATGGCTGATAAGTCAACTACTATTCATGTTGTATATGTGAGGATGTTCCTGTTCAAGTTGCTCATAATTGCATGGTTTTAACTGATTTTGTTGTGCTTGAAATGCCTGAAGATGATAATATGTCTATTATTTTTGGGAGACCTTTTCTTAATACTGCAGGTGCTGTCATCAATTGTAATCAAGGAAAAGTAACATTCAATATT
Organism: Avena longiglumis; assembly: GCA_030063025.1. NCBI lineage: Eukaryota > Viridiplantae > Streptophyta > Magnoliopsida > Poales > Poaceae > Avena > Avena longiglumis. The sequence continues at coordinate 72,502,542 of CP125976.1, read as the reverse complement.
AATGGCAAAGAGCATATTGTTTATTTACCCAAGAAGGTTGCCAAAAGCTATTGCCTGAATTCCATTGAGAATATTGAGAGCATCAAGGTTGGAGAAATATATTGTCCCCTTCCACAAGAAAATTTTGAAACTATTATGATTGGGACCATTGCTATCAAGTATGAGGTAACATAATCACCTTGTGTAATGCAACGTTTTGTTTTATGTAAGATTGTTTTGGTAACAAGACTTGATCAACCTTGTTAACAAAAGGATTTTAATGAACAAAATAATGTTTCCACTGTGGTTATACTTGCTCACTTTTATTTTTATCCTTTCCAATCCTTGCTCTTCGTCATGCCTAACTTAAAGGCGTTAAAGAAAAGTACTTGTTGGGAGATGACCCAAGAGTTTTATTGAGTCTTGGAAGTTATTAATTCAGTAATGACCTCTCCTTATCCTTTTTGTTTGCTTTTTGTGCCAAGAATGACCTCTAATGAGAGGGAAGTAAGATTTGGAGAGTTGCTGTCCCAAAACAGATTTCTGTCCTCCACCATAAAAAATCGTGAGGAGTCTCTGTACGTCAGATTGATCTAAAAATTTACTAATAAACCCCCCAGTATGTTAGATAACTTTTGTTAGTTCAACACTTTTTGATTTGAGCAACAGAAGGTCTTCGAAAAAATCGGTTTCTACCTGCTGGTCTGTTTAACAGATTTCTAACATTATTTGCATTTGCTTCTTATTGATTCCTTTTCGGGTTCTTTTTGGGAATTTGAGCTTTTTGAAGGAGTTGCTACAGTATCTTGTGTTTTTAATGAAAAGTCTTGCTATTCTAAAGCTTTGCCAGAGGTCTATTATCTTTTGAATAAACTAATGTTGCTAATGAAGATTGTGTGAAGTTTTGTATGAAGGAAAAATTTCACGTGTAGAGAGAGGATGACGTAATGAGATGAAGAATGGACAAAAGTTAAAGCTTGGGGGAGCCACTCCATGTCACCCCAATAATTACTCAAGAGGTACAAGCGTCAAAGCTTGGGGGTGCCCAAGGCATCCCCTTCTTCATCAATAAAAATCTCAGGTCTTTCTAGACACTTCGTTTTTATTGTTTCATGCACAGTTGTGTTGTTCTTGGATCGTATTAGTTTTTGTTTTTGGTTTTCTTTTGATTCGTTTGGTTTTGCATTGGTTGTCTTCTAAAAGAAAATCGAAAACACCAAAAATATTTGTTGTTCTTCTTTGGTTTTGTGAGTTCTTTGCAGGGATCAGCCGTCCTCAGTGGATTTTGGTTTCATGTTAATTATTCAAGTCACACAAGTGAAGAGCAATAATGAAGATTAAGACAACTCAAGATGTGGTAAGGGGCTGGTAATGAACTCTATTTGTTTCATTTTTGTACATATACTCATCATTATGAAAATTCTTAGCATGTTTGTGTAAGGTGTATGTCATTATGGATGCTTAGTAGTTCTTGCTTGTCTATGATTACCTCCAGCTTGCTAATAGTTTGTAGTCTGTCATATGAATGTTTGATTGCATTGTTTTATTCATACTTTGGTATGATATTGTGGTATCCTCCTCTGACTGTTCATGTGAATCGACTTGGCACATGCTCACGCATGCATATGACTAATCCATAGTCAGTAAGCCTCGATGATTTATTTCGCCTCAGAGTTCTTGCATCACTTTCATGCCATAGTTAGTCCTATTTTGTTGCAAGCATGATTATGACAGTTATTGCGCTCTCGTTTGTCGCTCCCTCTTTGTTGCTAGCCTTCACTTACACTGAGTACGTGCTCTACCTGTGCTCCCAACTCCCCAAAACCAATATTCTCAGTTGTGTCCACCATACCTACTTATTAGCATCATTTGCTACTTTAGTGCATATTTTATAAATGCCATGTTTTCTTCCAAAATAAAATGTTTGTCTATTTTTATAAAGTTAATTAGTAAAGCTCTCACGAACTTGATGGCACACTTTATTCCTTGCGCTTAATAATCTTAAACCATTGTGACTAGTCCATGAAAGTTATATCCTTGCTTATTATATGCTGGGAGTCAGCAGAACCGTGCTGTCACGGGGAACGCTTTCAACACTTTTTAGATATCTCATCCAGTTGATTCCTTGCTCTTTTGTTTACGGATGTCGACGATGTGAAATAAAAGGGGAAGTTGTTAGTTCATGGAGTTTATACATTGTGTTAGAGAAACGCCTGGGCCGCTAGCCTAAGCCATGCTTAATCATGGTGGAAACTTGCAGAATCACCATAATGAGCATCTATGAAGCTTCCTCAATAAAAAGCTATGCATATGGTAAATAAAAAGATTACTGAGATGCTCATTGTCTGCTTTCCTTGTCATTTTGGTTATGGGAAAGCTCATGTACCATATGCAAGGGGTACCCCTTGGCGGTTCTCGATGATATGCATGTATTTACAATGACAAGAACTTTCAGGTGACCAAAGTTGAGTAGCATGCGGAGCGACCCTCGTACTCAAGGGACTTGGGATTTTCAGTCTATGGTATGTCAAGCATATGATTCAGAGTGGACCTCACTTTCACCTTAACCACATGAAGATGCCTATGATAGAAGCAATGAGAGCTCAAAGCTAACGAGTACCTTCCTTTCAGCATTGGGAAGCCTTTCAAACCTTCACAAAACCGTTTTCACAACCTAGTTGAGTCACCACTTATTCTATGAGCACCTTCTTGAGAGCATAGTTGTCATTCTTGTGTTTGTTCCAAAACTTGGTTAATTATGTCATGACTTTGATGCTTCTATCTCTGATATCTTTACTTCTAGTCTTCATGTGAACTTTAGAGGTGCCTTGGCATTTATATTGTTCTTTTCAAACAAAGGCAAGAGAGATACCACTCTATCATACCTTATTATGAGCATTGCAATGTTGCTTATGTTTATGTTTCATGCTACTTATTATTATTGAGTTGGTTTCTCTTCATAGCTTGCAATGACTATTGAGTAGACTTAGTTGCATACTCTTTATTATGAATTGTCTAAGCATCTACTCCTATGCTGAGAATATATACATCATATGAAGCAAAGTGTTTGTGAAATTTCTTTTATCGCACTCAGGTTCAACTGAATTGCTTGAGGACAAGCAATAAGCTAAGCTTGGGGGGAGTTGATACGTCCAAAACGTATCTACTTTCTCGAACACTTTGCTATTGTTTTTCCTCTATACTTGTGTGATTTGGATGCAACTAACATGGACTGACGCTGTTTTCAGCAGAATTACCTTGGTGTCTTGTTTTGTGCGTAAAATGAACTATCGGAAAAATCCGGAAAATATGCCAAAACTATTTCTCACCGTAAGATCCACGGAGCCATAAGGGAGATAGAGAGGAGGCAGGGCAGACCCACCCTAGGCGCGGCCCACCGACCCGCCTGGGAGGTCTGCCACTCAGCAGCCTCGGCCTCCCTCCGCGCCTATAAGTTGCCTTGACCTAAAAAGAGGAGGGTTCGAGTTCTCCAGAAGAGTTCCGCTCACGCCGCCGTAAACCAAGATTCGGATCCAGAAACTCCATTCTGGCACCCTGCCAGGACGGGGAATTTGGAGAGGATCATCGCCATCGTCATCACCAACGCATCTCCGTCAACCACCGATGTTTACCTCATCCATGAGTGAGTAATCCCCCGCTATAGGCTTGGGGATGGTAGGGATTGGATGAGTTCTATCATGTAATCGAATAAGATCTGTTATGGCATGGTGCCTAGTATCTCTATTAGTGTTATTTGACTTTGTTGCAACTTGTTGTGCTTAATGCTTGTCACTAGGACCCAAGTGCCATGATCTTAGATCTGAAGTTATTATTGAATCATTATGATAGTATTTTTTATGATCTTATCTGCAAGTTGTGTACACATATCATTATCCGGATCCAAAGGCCCCAAAGTGACAATAATTGGGACAACCAGAGGGGATGGCTGTGGTGTGAGGATCACATGTGTTCACAGAGTGTTAATGCTTTGCTCCGGTGCTCTATTAAAAGGAGCACCTTAATTTCCAGTAGTTCCCTAGAGGCCCCGCTGCCACGAGCTGGCTGGACAGAAGATGTTGTGCAAGTTCTCATTGCGAGAACATATGACTATATATGGAGCACATGCCTAGGATTGTTTAGTACTTGGATGCTTGTTATTATTTATCTGCAATGCCCTAGTTCTTGAAGTTACATGTTTAGACTCGTCCATGCAACGCCCGTCCATCCATCCCTATGCCTACCGCTTTTCGAATCCTCACTACCGTTATTGTTACTATTGCTACTGTTTCACTGTTGCTGTTACTGCTGATGTTGCTTTGTTGTTGCTACTACAAACTGTTGCTACTGATAAACTTTTGTGAGCAAGAACTATTTCCAGGTGCAGCTGAACTGACAACTCAGTTGTTAAGGCTTGCAAGTATTCTTTGTCTTCCCTTGTGTCGAATAAATAAATTGGGTAATACTACCCGCGAAGACTGTTGCGATCCCTTACACTTGTGGGTCGTCACGTTACGCCACCACCACCAAAAACCAAGATTCGGATCCAAAAACTCCGTTCTGGCACCCTGCCGGGACGGGAAATTTGGAGAGGATCATCACCATCATCATCACCAACGCCTCTCCATCAACCATCAATGTTTCCTCATCCATGAATGAGTAATCCCCCTCTATAGGCTATGGGGATGGTAGGGATTGGATGAGTTATATCATGTAATCGAATAAGATTGTTAGGGCATGGTGCCTAGTATCTCTATTAGTGCTATGACTTTGTTGCAACTTGTTGTGCTTAATGCTTGTCACTAGGGCCCAAGTGCCATGATCTCAGATCTGAACTTATTATTAAATATTATGATAGTATTGTTTGTGATCTTATATGCAAGTTGTGTACACATATCATTGTCCGGATCCAAAGGCCCCGAAGTGACAGAAATTGGGACAACCGGAGGGGATGGCTGTGGTGTGAGGATCACATGTGTTCATGGAGTGTTAATGCTTTGCTCCGGTGCTCTATTAAAAGGAGCACCTTAATTGCCAGTAATTCCCTTGAGGCCCCACTGCCACAGGCTGACAGGACAAAAGATGTTGTGCAAGTTCTCATTGCGAGCACGCATGACTATATATGGAGAACATGTCTAGGATTGTTTAGTACTTGGATGCTTGTTCTTATTTATCTGCAATACCCTATATCTTGAAGTTACATGTTTAGACTTGTCCATGCAACGCCTGTCCATCCATCCCTATGCCTACCGCACTCATATCATACTACTTGCTACTACTGTTACTATTGCTCCTGTTTCACTATTGTTGTTGCCACTACAAACTGTTGCTACTGATAAACTTCTGTGAGCAAGAACTATTTACAGGTGCAGCTGAATTGACAACTCAGTTGTTAAGGCTTGCAAGTATTCTTTGGCTCCCCTTGTGTCGAATCAATAAATTGGGTAATACTACCCGCGAAGACTGTTGCGAAACCCTATAGTTGTGGGTCATCAGATCCCAATAATGTTCCCTTGGCCTCTTTGGTTGCTCAAGAAGATCAAGTTGATATGAACTTCATTAGGAATAATAATTTTGGCAACAATGCCGATGGTAATAACTATAGGCCTTATCCTCCTAATAGTGGCAATACATATGGAAACTCCTACAACAATACTAGAAGTGCTCCCTCTGAACTTGAAGTCATGCTCAAAGACTTTATTAGTAAATAAACCACTTTCAACAAGACTATGGAGGAAAAGATTTTGAATGTTGAGAAAAATATTTCCTCTTGTCCAATACGATCCTCTTTGATTAATAAAATGGCTGTTAAACCTGAAACCTTGGAAAGTACCTTTGCTGCTACTCATGCCATACAAGTTACTATTGATGAAAATGTTAGACTGTTATCCCAACTTCATGCTAAGTGGGAAAGAGAAGCTGAAATTGCTAGAAACAATAGTGTGTGCACTATCACCACCACCAATATGGATGTCATTAAACCACAAGAAGTCCCTATTCCTCCTACCACAATGCCTAATGAGTCTACTACTAGTGATGCTAAGTTTGATTTTGATCTTGATGGTTGCAATATTTCTTAAGTGACTATGTTCCTACAAAAGCTTGCTAGAAGTCCTGATGCTAGTGATATGAATGTAGCTTTCACTAAACACATTACTGATGCTCTTATTAAAATTAAGGAAGAAAAGTTGAAACACAAGGCCTATATTCCTAGGAAAGTAGAAGATAGTTGGGAACCCATCATTAATATGCAAGTGAATGACTTTGATCTCAAAGCTTCATGTGATCTTGGTTCTAGTGTCTCTATTATGCCTAGAAAGATTTATGAAATGCTTGATTTGCCACCTTTGGAAGATTGTTATTTGGATGTCCCACTTAATGATAATGCTAAAAATAAACTCATGGGGAGTGTTAATGATGTTCTTATTATGGTTAACAATGCTTATGTCCCTGTTGATTTCTATGTTTTATATATTGAATACAATGCTTCTTGTCCTATCACTTTGGGAAGACCTTTTCTTAGAACTGTTGGTGCCATCATTGATATGAAATAAGGCACCATTAAATATCAATTTCCATTCAAGAAAGGTATTGAACACTTCCCTATGAGGAGAGAGAATTTTCTTTTTTATCCTCCTTTGAAAGCAAGGTTTGATGTTAATGCTTCTTCATTTGAAAATACTTGATTCTTACTTCTTGTGCCTAACTTAAAGGCGTTAAAGAAAAGTACTTATTGGGAGATAACCCAAAAGTTTTCTTGAGTCTTGGAAGTTATTACTTCTGTAATGACCTCTCCTTATCCTTTTTATTTGCTTTTTGTGCCAAGATTAACCTCTAATGAGAGGGAAGTAAGATTTGGGGAGTTGCTGTCCCGAAATAGATTTTTGTGCTCCACCGTAAACATTTGTGTAAAATATATGTAAGTCGGATTGAGCTGATATTTTCTGAATAAATCCCCCAGTATGTTAGCTAACTTTTGTTAGTTCAACACGTTTTTATTTGAGAAACATAAGGTTTTTGAAAAAATCAGTTTCTACCCGTTGGTCTGTTTTGACAGATTCCTGCCATTATTTGCATTTGCTTCTTATTGATTCCTTTTTGGGTTCTTTTTGGGAAATTGAACTTTTTGAGGGAATTGCTACAGTAGCTTGTATTTTAAGTGAAAGTTTTGTTGTTCTAAAGCTAAACCCAAAGGTCTATTATCTTTTGAATACACTAATGTTGCTAATGAAGATTGTGTGAAGTTTTGTATGAAGGAAAATTTTCAGGTGTAGAGAAAGAATGATGTAATGAGATGAGGAATGCACAAAAGATCAAGCTTGGGGATGACACCCCGTTTCACCCCAAGAAATATTCAAGAGGTACAAGCGTCAAAGCTTGGGGATGCCCAAGGCATCCCCTTTTTCATCAATAAAAATCTCAGGTCTTTCTAGACACTTCGTTTTTATTGTTTCTTGCACAGTTGTGTTGTTCTTGGAGCGTCTTAGTTTTTGTTTGGTTTGCTTAGTTTGCTTGAAGAAAGTAGTTTGGATCCCCGTTCTTGCTGTGTTGTTTCAAATAAGTTGATTGGTGTTGGAGAGGAGTAGAAAGTTCTTGCTTGACTAGTACAAGAGGAGCTTGATTTGACTATGACTTAGAATTTAGCATGTCATGCTAGGTGTTGTTTTGAACTTATGCTTGGTGATTATTGCTATAGCATGACTTGTTCCAAAGAATTGGGATTGCTTAATGTGCCTTGAAGGAATCATGCGTTGTTTTAGCATACAAAAGCATTATATTGTGGTATTCTCCTTTGATGCTTTGTTTGGCTTGACTTGGCACATGCTTACACCATGTTATGACTATGAACAAGTCACCATAGCCTCTATGATGTCCTTGACTTGTAGTACCACTTTATGCTTTGATTAGTAATGTTTTGTCGCTTTGCATGATTATGGCCATTATTGCTCTCTTAGTTGGTCGCTCCCGGTCTTTTGCTAGCCTCCACTTGTACTAAGTAAGTTCTATTCATGCATCCAACTCCCAAGACACCAAGTTATTCCAAAGTGTCCACTATAAATTCCTATGCATGGTGTGTTACACCATTCCAAGTATATTCTTGTTTTCATCTATCTTCTAGTTAAAAAGTCTCTTTGTTATGTGAAAACTTAGTGATTAAAGCTCTCACGAACTTGATGGCACACTTTATTTTTCTTTCCCCTAATAAACTTGAACCATTGTGTCATCTATGTTGTTATGCTTGCACTTATACATTGGAATTAGCAGAACCGTGCTGTCACGGGGAACGCTTTCAACATTCCACTTGTACTTTGCTATGGATGTCGCCGGTGTGAAATAAAGAGGAAGCTTGTAAGTCCATGAAGTTATGTATGTGTGTTAGAGAAACGCTTGGGCCGCTAGCCTAAGCCATGCCTAATCATGGTGGAAACTTGCAGCATCACCATAATGACATCTATGAATCTTTCTTCTTATAAAAAAGAGACATATTGAAAAGAGGAAAGAGATAAAAAAGCACCATTTTCCCATGGTAAATAAGAAGATTGCTGAGATTCTCATTGTCTGCTTGCCTTGTCATTTTGATTATGGGATAGCTCCTGTATCATGTGCAAGGGGTATCCCGTTGGCGGTTCTCTATGATACACATGTACTTACTATGACAAGAACTTACATGTGACTAAAGTTGAGTAGCATAAGGTGCGGCCCTCGTATTCACGGGACATGAGATTGTCAACTTATACTTTGTCAAGCATATACTCCATCTTTGTTCACTTTAACCTTAATCACTTCAAGATGCTTATGATAGGGGCAATGAGGGTTGAAAGATAACAAGTACCATAAATTTTGGAAGATCTTTTTGAAACTTGAAATCCCTACTTCCCGTATGAAGGGCCTTTCTTCCACTATTATATTGAGTCTTCACCTTCTATCCTTAGGCACCAGTTATGAGAGCATAGTTGCCATTCTTAGTTCTATGTGCATTGTCCCAAAACTTATTGATTGATGCATATTGTTGATATTACTTATTCTTGTGCTATTTGTATCTAGTCACTCTTATGAACTTTGAAGGTGTCCTATGCATTTATTTGCTACTCATCGAGGGACGAGTTGAATGCCACTATGCTATGTTTTCTATATGTGAAACAAACAAATGTTTTTCAATGCATGTTATTCATGATCTTTGTTTGTAATCTTTCATGTTGCATGCATAGTTACTTTGTCTTACTGTTAGAACTCCATCTTCCATGCTCATGTTTAGAGTTCTTTGATCCCAGCTTTTAATGCTTGCAAATGGTTTGATCTTGATTTTGATGGAGCATGTCACCTTAAAAATTATTATTATTATCACTTATCTACTCGAGGACGAGCAGGAGTTAAGCTTGGGGATGCTTGATACGTCGGAAACGTATATATAATTTTTTATGTTCCATGCTTGTTTTGTATCTACTTTGCTTTGCTTTGTCTACACTTTGAGGTGTTTTTATATGTTTTCTGGTACTTACCTATTAACAAGATGCCACAGTGTCAGTTGCCTGTTTTATTTTGTTTTTGGTTCCAGAAAGTGAGAAAATCAATATTCTCGGAATTGGATGGGACAAAAGCCAAAGTCAATATTTTACCGTGGGGAACACGAAGCCAGAGTACGAGACGGAGGAGAGCCACCATGGGGCCACACCCCTGGCCGCGCGGGTGGGCCCACCCCGCGCCTGGGGGGTGCGTCCCCCTACCTCGCCTATTCACCTATAAAGACCCTCCTATACAGAAACCCTAGAGGGCCGATCAATATTCCACGAAACAGTCCATAGCTGCCGCCACCATCGTCCCTAGATCGGGGGGAGGGTCTGAAGCTCTTCCCGGCACCCTGCCAGAGGGTAGATCATCCCGGAGGCCTTCTTCTTCATCATGCCAGCCTCCGTTATGAAGTGTGAGTAGTTCGACCTTGGACTACGGGTCCATGTAGTAGCTAGATGGTTGTATCTCCTCTTTTGTGCTACCATGTTTAGATCTTGTGAGCTCCATTCATGATCAAGATCATCTATTTGTAATCATGCATGTTGTGTTTGCGGGGATCCGATGGATATTGAGATTACTATATCAGATTGATTAATGATTTTGTCTTATTGATTCTACCATGTTTGTGTTGTTTGTGATCTTGCATGCTCTCCGTTTCTAGTAGCTATCTTGGCCAAGTAGATGCTAGTGACTCCGAGAGGGGGTATTTATGCTCGATAGTGGGTTCATGCCTATATTTAATCTAAGGGAAGTGACAGAAATCTCTAGGGTTTTAGATGTGATGTTGCCACTAGGAAGAAAACCACGGTATCTTTTTCATAGAATAAGTGGATTGTTTACCTTACACACTTTGCTTAAAGGAGTTATCCATTGCTTGCAACTTAATATCGTAGGGGGTTCGGATGATAACCTGAAGGTGGATTACTAGTCATAGATGCAGTTGGATGGCGGTCTATGTATCTTGTTGTATTGCCCAATCGAATCTCATAGGATCATGAATGTCTAGTATTGCATTGTTATCCCTTGCTCATTACCTCGGTTGCCTGCTATAATTTGTTTACCCAAAGATGCCATGTTTGTTTATCTTAAGGAGAACACCTCTAGTGAACTATGGACACCGTCCAATCTTTACCATAGATATATTTTCCATCATATCACTTTTCGCAAACCACTATTACCTTTCACACCATATAGTTAATCCTTTGTTTTCAGCAAACCGGTGAGATTGACAAACTCACTGTTCGTTGGGGCAAAGTCTTAAGTTTGTGTTGTGCAGGTTTCCAAGTTGCTAGCAACACCTTTGAGTCGTTTCCTTCCTCCTACTGGTTCGATAACCTTGGTTTCTTACTGAGGGAAAACTTGCTACTGTGCTCATCGTACCTTCCGCTTGGGGTCTCCCAACGTCAACAACGTGTCATCAAACATATGTATGAAACAATCAATTAAATCGCATCAAGAAGCCACAATTCATTTTTGACCAGTTTGATGCCAATATATTGATTGTATCACCTCAAGGAAAATATCCTAGGTTTCAGAAAATCTATCGGTTTGCAACAAAAGGTGAAACTATTAAGGTGAAAATCATAATATCACACTTCACATGGTGTCATACTCCTTACAATTTACCATCCAAATGCCACTATAGGCTCTATATGATTACTCACTTACAACACCAACAACATCGCTCTTTATCTCTCCTTTCTAACAGGAACAACCACCATTGTGAAGTTATCCCACATGTATGGTTCAGCAAATTCAATTAACCACATGCACATGTGCGCACAACCAACTCATTGTTTTTGAACTTTGGGCTCAAAGCCGAAGGAAATCTTATCTACTGGCTCAGAGCCGGTGAATATCACCAATGTCAACATCTCAAAGTTTAATCCATCTTACATATTCTTCTTAGCTATTGGTTCCTCAGCCAAGTTAATCTCTAACCTCAACTTCATGTCTTCAAGATTGGAGCAACCCCGAGACTCTACGACCCATTAATGCCTTGACGTGCGACAATTGTTGTGTCGAACGCGTAGTCAAGATGCGCATCAGCAACAAAGCAAGCATCAAATACTATGGCTTCTTCCAATCTTATTGATCATATCCATTATTGATTCTAGTGAAAATTGTGAAATTGTGTATGGCAAAACTGCTGAAAACAAAGATAATGATCTTGCAGTTTGTCCTTGGTTTCATACGATAACTATTATATGTCAAATCTTGGCATAGTGCAGTCAACTGTCATATTAGCAGAACTATTTTTTTTGCATCAAATGAAAATATTTTTAGTGAATGGGTAAGTGCTTCTGATTTTGAGTTGAAAAGATACTTGACTCTTTAATTCTCTAGTTCTATAAGCTATGATAGCACAACCACATCTCTCTTCATCAATTGCAATGCGGTATCATATATTTTGATGACATGCATTGCATACTACTAGGTATGATACTCTCAATATGGGTAACCTAATATACTTGATATTATCTCACTATAAGCATAACTCTTTTCCTTATGAATATGTTGCTAGAATAATTTGTTTTTTATATTAGTTCATGATACAATTTTTTGTTCACTGCAGTTTTTTGGAACATATTATCTATCGAAAAGTAGATAGTTTTCTATACATGGACAACATATTTTTCTATGCATTATTTTTTCTAAAATAGAAGGGATCGTAAAAATAATGTTTTTAAAAATATGGAACAAATATAAGGATGTACGGAAGGCCACAATAGGTTGATTGTGAACTAGTTCATCCAAAGAGTGAGCCAGATACATTATCCCTTAGACTTTTGATACCACCTTACATTTGGTCTCTCAAGAGGTTTTTAGTTATAATAAAGTGGTTTTGACGAACATAGAAACTTTTATATTTTTTAAAAGGGAAATAAAAAATATAAACATAAACATAAAAGGCTATAAAACACATAAAAAGGAGAAATTAAAATTTCTCTAAAACATATTTTATTTGTAGAAAATTGTGATATATTGAAGGTCAAGAAATGGTAAGAAAATGTAGACATTATAAAATCAAAGATACTTGAGACCTGAAAATGGATTTTATTATGGAAGGATATTTATTTGTGTAGAATTTTACAACTAATGATATGGAAATCCTTTCAAGAAATCTTCATTTTTTGCAGAAAGATTGTGGAGTTTCTTGATGACTTTTTAGGGTTGAATTATGATAGACAATATTAAGAATCGAATGGGAAACATTAAGAGTTGACAGTACCGACCTATACTTGGAAGTAGTTGACGAACATAAACAATTATGTTTTAAAAGAACATCACCACATCAATGTAACTTGTTTTTACTATGTTGGAATAATTCAAATCCAATTTTATCAGTAGTTGAGAAACAATACAATGTAACTCTATGCTAATAGTAAACCATTTTTTTGGTTGTAGATTAGGCCAATTACTAATATCAGTTTTGAATTTCTGTTCTTATTTGCCGAACTATTGATCGAATTTGAATTTAATATGATGTAGCATAGTAAAACACTGTTTGGTGATTTTTGTTTTTCATTTGATAGTTTACCTTAGCTTTATAAGGGTATCCTTAGGTTGTGAGCAAGAGACATACAAAATCAAGCAGGGGGTGTACCCCAAATTTTGAATCTCTTAACATGTATACGTGGTTTTTTTCTAATTGCCGATCAGAAAAACATGCTTCACATGCCATGATTTTTGCAAAAAAGATCATGTGACTTACTAGATATCATGCAGACTAACAAATTCTTGTCGACATGATCCAAAAATCCTTAGTTCTTGATGCCAACATGGAAGAGGCCGGGAGGTGGAAGATAATTGGTTTTTCTGTGAGTAGCTTGGCTTTTTTCTTGGATATGTAGCCGGTTTATTCCACTATGGATTCTTGTATTTGCTTCTTCTCCTATCTATAAAAAGGCGTGCATCCTCGAAAAAATGAGCGAAAAATCCATTTTTTCGAAATGGGAACATAGCCCTGCCCTCTACATCGGTAGATACATATAGCCCTTTATTACTTTATTCTTGGTTCAGAGTTTAAAAAATATAACTAGGACCGGCTGAGCCCGGATCGGGCCCATGAAGCTCCCACCGCCGAGCCGCAACACACGCAGTGGCGTCGACCCTCCCCTATCCCGGAGAGTTCCCTAGACCAACCATGGCAGCGGCCTGAGTGCGAGCTAGTCCGCCCTAACCCAGAACGGGGCCAAAGAGCCTAGATTTGGCTGCCGCCAAGCTCGTCCCTGCCACCACCGCCACCAATCAGTAGCTCTCTTTCCCTGCCGCCATCCAGACCACCGCCGGAGCGCCGCCTGCCGAAGAGAAACCGCTGCTAGAGGAGCACGGTACGCGAGGTTGCTTCGCAGCCCACCATCTTCCTCCAAGAGCAGGCCCTGGACGGGCCTAGGCCCGGAGGTCCAGATCCGACCTGGAAAGGACCAGACGTGCCCCTCCGCAGCCCCCTCCACACCGGCCTCCCCGGAGCACGCCGCCAGGCCCGCACCACGGCCGGTCGCTGCCCAGGACCCCTGGATGCACACTCCACCGCCGCCTAGATCCACGCACGCACCACCGCCGCCAAGAAGAGCCAGCCCACGCCTCCGCCCACTATTGCGCCGAGGATCACCGCGCCGCCAAGCTCACTCCCGTGCGCCGGCGAGGTACGCGCCGCTCACCGCCAGGACGCAGCGTCCCTCCGAGCCGCACCAGACGACGAGAGTCGATCCCCGCCGACCCCTTCACCGGCGGCGTGCACGGCTTTCTTGCGGCCGTCTATGGGGCGACGAGGGGGAGAGGTGGGGGTGGAGGGGGTAGGGTTTGGCTCCCCTCCCCTTTGCCCTGGAGGAGGCGATGCGAGGGGAGCGGGGATGTGTTGTATATAAATGAGATCAGACATATGCTATTTGCAAAAGGATGTGACGACTTTTTGAGTGAAACATGTTAAATGAGTTTGAGGAATAAATAAAGAACTCTTCTGTCACTGGAGAAAATTCACGCACTACCCATCCTCGCAAATCTCCATCCAAAAAATAGATCGCCTTGCAAGAGCGTTGAATGCGTTTAGAAATTATATACACGCGTGAAATTCACATAGGATCATGTCTTCCTATCATATCTATGTGTAGCGGCGAAGGACGAGAAAAAATTAAGGTCGAGCAAACTCTAAGGTATAAAAAATATGATGCAAAAAATCAAAATTGTATCGATACAATGGTAATAGCATAATCAGTTGACCACAAATTCAAACTTGCTTCAATAGTTCAATTGACCACAAAATCACAAATAGCTGTCCCCTTTGAAGCTGCAGGTTTTTCCCCTTCTTGTCTATCTCTACCATAAATTTGCGGAGCCTAGAGACCACTAATAGGAAAGAGCATAACCCTATATTTTGAAGCAAGATCAGAAATTATAACTGAGATAAGAAGGAGCCCTAGCTGGGTGAACCGTGTCACCGTGAGAATTTAAAATTTAAGAAAATGAGAAGGTCGGAGGAGGATTATGGGGAGGGCGGCCTGATCGGCGGGCAGTTTTTCCGGCAGGGAGTAGATTAGTAGAAGACGGCGGCGTTCCTCCTGCTTGTCGCTCGAGTCCTGGACTCGTAGGCTTCGATGGCTCTGGAACGAAGACAAGGGGCTCCGACCACATACGCACACACGATCAGGGGGCCTACTGCTCCCTAGTGCGTGGCCTAGCAAACGACCAATACGGTCGAATCACCTCCAACATAGCCCATTTTCTATTTTCGGTACTCCCTTCGGCCCATATTAATTGACTTGAATTTATCAAAATTTGGATGATCTATATGCTAAATAGTGTCTAGATTCATCCAAATCTAGAAAAATGTGAGTCAATTAATATGAATCGAAGGGAATAGTAGTTTTTCTTTAGAACTCACGTACTTTGCAGAGAACTATATGTATGTCGAATAGAAGGTTATATATATATGCAATTTTTTGCAAAAATTCAAGGTAGGGCAGCTGCCATACCTTGCCCAAATGGGTCCTTCGCCCCTGTAGTATTGTCAATTCGCTAAAAAGTTAGACCATAAGAGGGTATTTTTTGCCAAATCTGATTTTTTTGAGAAATTTGGACCGAATCTGACCCCTCTTCGAAACTAATTCGGAATTTAATCTCAGGGGTTGGCGCCATTTTAAACGGAGCCGAAGTTATACAGGTCGGCGCCAACACGTGACAACAGAGGCAACCTAGGGAGGTCGGCGTCATTTTAAACGGAGCCGACATTCTTCGGTTCGGTTTTCTGATGTATATGTGCCGACCCTCCGAATTAGTTTTAAAGAGGGGTCTGATTCATTTGAAGTTTTCATATTTGGGCAAATTTGGCAAAAAATACCATAAGAGGAGAGTGTTACCCAACTTGGTGATCAGAACATCAACTGTTCACAAGACGTGTCCTGTGCAGTAAATCAAACTGGAGTGTGTCGTACACATGAAACTCATATGTTTGTTGTTGTTCGATGTTACTATTCCGTTTTTTTGTTTTGAAAATGTTACTGTTCCCGCTGCATGATCTAATTCTGAAAGACTTTTTAAAACCCAACGATCCTGCACATGTTTATCGAGGCATTAGTAGGTGATGATTTTTTGGTAAGAATTAATACATCATTTATTTGTAGCCTGCATATATATTTCTCGAGCAAATAAATATAGCCTGCAGAAAGATTTTATTTCTCAGCAATAAATAGTAGCCTGAAAAAATAGAGGCGACTATAGCCAACGCACCTCCTACACGTCCACTTAGATATCCCACCAAGAGAGTCAATGACGTGTGGCCCTACCAGAATACTTGTCCCACATGTTAGTCATAGCAGAGAAATCCCACGCATAAGGGGCCATATCGATCCAAAAAAATTCCACGCATCGGACCACGCATCCTCGTTTTCTTCACGAGTACCACGCAGGCGCAGCCAGCCCCGCATATGCAAACTTCCATTTCTGGTCGCTCTCGATGCTCCTGCAAAACCCTGGCCTCGTCTCTCCAATTTCATCCCCTTCCCAGACCTAAAGCCTAGATCGCCGCCCCTCCATCGCGCCGCCGCCGCCGCCACCAGTCGCCACGCCCATCTACTCCCCGCGAGGTATACTTGCTTTTACGTACTCGTATCTAGCTAGCCCTGTTGATGCCACCCCGTCGAGCTGTCCGCGCGCGGCTAGCCATGGAGATCTCGCCGCGGAAGGGGACGGAGACGAGCACCGGGTCCCCGGCCGGAGGTCCCCACGTGGGAGCTTCGTGCGGTGATCTGCGGCAAGGCGGTGACCGGAAGAAATGGAAGCCTTCGTCTCCCGGGGCCGAGGGCTCCGGCGGCGCTGCTCCTGCTGCAGTACAAGGCCAAGGAAGCGCCGAAATTAGCCGGCGTGTAAGCGGGCGGAAGAGGAAGGCGGGTACTCAAGGTCTCTATGGCGCCTCGCGCTCAAAGCCGGAGCCTATTTTGCCTACTCGGGTGTCGCTTCCCCGGCAGAAGAAGCTTTCGAAGGGCCACTGGAAGAAGGTCTACGAGGAACAGGAGGAGGAGGAGCAACTTGGGGTAGTGAAGGAGAAGGTCGCTGTTGAAGATGAGCAAGATCAAGGGCCAGCCTCCGTCGAGATCCGGCCGAAAACGGAGAAGCGGACCGTGGAGAGAGTTGAGAAGAAAAACACATCTGCCTTGGAAGCTATAGAGAAGAGGCCTATCCGAAATGATGATGAGGACTATGTCCTAGAAGAGGAAGAGAAGAAGGAGTATGAAGAACTGGAAGAGGGGGATCAGGGGGACGCTGAGAAGGACGAATCCGAGGGCCCGGAGATGGAGGATCAGAAACTACTGAAAGTGAAGGAGGAGGTCGATGTGGAGGAGGAGCAGCAGAAACTAGTGGCAGTGAAGGAGGAAGTCGGGATGGAGGAGGCGCAGGATCAGCAGCTAGCCTCCATAGAGATCCAGAAGAAGGGAAAGACAACTATACAAGAGAAGAAGCCAGCCGCTAGGATCGAGGATGCAGAGACAGAGGAGGAAGAGGAGGAGGAAGATGATGTCTATAATGATGAGGACTATGTCCCAGAGAAAGAGGGGGATGACGAAGAGGAAAAGGAAGAGGAGGCTGAGGGGGATAATGACGAGGAGGAGGAATCTGAGATGGGTGAATCCGAGCAAGAGGTTGTAACGGACTCGTCGGACTCATCGTCGGAGGAGGATGAAAAGGAAAATGAAGAGGGAGAGAAGGATGATGGGGACAAGGTGGAGGAGAAGAAGACTGAGACGGATGAATCCGAGGAAGAGGATGAAACGGACTCATCGTCAGAGGAGGATGAAGAGGAAAATGAAGAGGGGGAGAAGGATGATGGGGGCAAGGTGGAGGAGGATCAGAAGACTGAGACGGATGAATCCGAGGAAGAGGATGAAACGGACTCCTCGTCGGAGGAGGATGATGAAGAGGAAAATGAAGAGGGGGAGAAGGATGATGGGGTCGAGGTGGAGGAGGAGAAGAGTGAGATTGATGAATCCGAGGAAGAGGATGAAACAGACTCGTCGTCGGAGGAGGAAGAAAAGGAGGAGGCTAAGATGCATGGATCCGAGAAGAATAATGAAATGAATGCCTCGGAGGATGAGGTACAGTCGCCATGGGTTGTGGATGACTATATCGGTCATCATCAGCAGGTTGTCGCTGCCAATGAGGTCAAGGTGCCCCCCAAGCAGAAACCTGAGCCGCCGCTGATGGTGCTGTCTGAGTCTGACGACAGTGACAGTGACAGTGACACTGACACTGACACTGATACCAGTGAAGAAGAAGTAGAGGAGGAGGAGGAGGAGGAGGAGGAGGAAGAAGAAGAGGCGGCAGCGGGGGAGGAGCCGCAGGTTGCCATGGAGACGGGCGGCGAGAGCGATGACGGCGACGAGCAGGAAGTTGTGAGCGCAAAGACTGTGCCGATCAAGCTAGAGAAGACTGAGGACAACGGGGTCGCCAGCCCGACCCACCAGGAGGAAGGTTTCACTTCGGCCCCGTCTCCCCGCCGCTCGCGCCACTGCAAGGACCTTGCGGGGCGCACGAAATAGCACTCTGCAGGTCGTCCCTATCATGAATTCAAGCAGAATTAGCAAGTCTGCAGCTTGATTGCTATTATTACATGTTTCGTACTATTGAAATTTGGGTAACTTCTTTTGCTTGTCTTGTTAGACTGTTGTTGTTGTTGTGCGAACTATTTGGCATGTACTTTTTGGAGCTGTGGTATTGATCCTACTGGAGTACTGTGTTGCAACATATATAAAATGCCTTTGTCATTTAGTATACATCTGATGTTTCGTATATATAGTTTACTGAAATTTCTAACTTGGTTGTGATCTCTTAGGCCCTGTTTGGCATCAAAGTATTTTTAAAATATTGAGGGAATACTTTGGTTTTAAAAAAAACTGAAGTATTAAATACTTTGAGGTGTTTGGATCTAACAAATAATATGGTTTTAAAACTGAAGTATTCTCTAAAACTATGTTTTTTTTAAGTATTTGAGAAAGAGGCTAGACCTTTTTTTTTCTAAAACTGAGAAAAGGGAAAAACTAAAGTATTGTTTTGCTAGACACTAAAATACTATTGTATTGATATACTTTAGTTTTAGAAAAAAATTGTTGCCAAACTAGGCCTTAGTGTTTATACAAATATAAGGGAAGAACTGCATATAACTAATCGTGTCAAATATTTGTAGCTTTTCCAAATGTAAGGAGTGGAAGCTAGCTAACACTCTCACGTGGAATGTATAGGTGATAATTTTACGATGAAAATATCAGTGTATTCTGTATATGCAATACAAGATGTCAGATACAGAAAGTGCCGTGAAGGGAGGCTTATATAATCTGATCACTAATAGTGAAGAGCAAGTATATATAGATCGGATGACGTGTGATATCTATTCATTCTCAAAAAAAAGTGATCTCTAGTAGAGCAGTATTTTGATTTTCAAGCTGCGTTTGGTAGCTGACCTCTGTTTGGCATCAAAGTATTTTAAAATTATTAAGTGAATATTTTGGTTTTTGAAAATACTGATTAAATTTTTTGAGGTGTTTGGATCCAACAAATAATCTGATTTTAAACTCAAGTATTCTCCAAAACTATGTTTGAGAAAAATGTTATACTCTCTTTTTTCTAAATCCAAGAAAAGAGAAAAACTGAATTATTGCTTCGCTAGGCACTAAAATACTGTAGTGTTGATATATATTTCAGATTTAGAAAAACTTTGTTGCCAAACTAGGCCTTAGTCTTTCCAAAACCAAAGTAATGTAAAATCAAAGTATTTCATACGCCAGGAAAAGTTATACTTCAGTTTAGAAAAAAAAGAGGTCGGACTGAAGTTTCTAATATACAGCAAAAAAAATGCAGTTTTGGAGGATACATTAGTTTTTAAAACCGCGTTATTATTTGCATCCAAACACAACAAAGTATTCAATACCGTGGTATTTTCAGAAATTATAGTAGGCAAAATACTTAAAAAAATACTTTGCTATCAAACGGACCCTCAGATGAGATAAGCTGCACACTTGTGCTCATACACACATGATACAAACAATGACTTGTTTTTGGGTCGGGGCACCGACCTCCTATTCGCAATTGGAATTTTTTGTTGGAACGCAGTAAGGAACACCTTTACGGTGTTTTTTTTTGAAAGAACAAGAACTCAAATTCTCGTCCATGGGGATTTGAATCATGTTCTACATCAACTCACTTAGCCAAGTGAGATAGGATCACTCGTTCAAACCAGAATATTTTTGCATTTTTTCTCCAATTAATATTAAGCTTGTCATCAAGTGATAGCATTTTTGCTAAAGTCACACATACAAGTAACTAGGATTTCACCATCTATATATGTATAGAAAGAGTAGACCATGTTTATCGTCTAGTTCCACTAGACACTCCATTTGTTGTTGTTCATCTCAAGATGCCTACAAATTTGGCACAAGTTGCCAACTAACCCTCTGACTGTAATGAAAAGTAGTACTCCATAGAAACTTGTCTAAAATGCTAAATATGAAAACAATTCAAGGTACTAATAAACAACTAATGCATACAAATCTATGAAACCTAGTGGAAGATTCCTTAGACATTGCAAACAAACTACTACAAAAGGAAGCGAAAGGAAAGGAAAGTTTTGAAGTCAGTGGAGACCACGAGAACGAGTGAGATGGTAGTGAAAATGAACTATGCAAAGTATAGGGGAAGGAAAATAGTCATCTAGGATTCTCTAGCACATCATCCAACCACACCTCATGGGGATGCTCCTAGCGATTAGAATTTCATGTACTAGCTTTCACCTCCATTGGTTGTACAATTGGGTGGCTTATTTCTCTTTATTAAGGGTATAGTGTTTTTTTTGAAGGGGGGAGATCTTCCACGACATCTTGGACTAGTGCAATAATCATGAGGGCACACCTGGCCATAGATATCGACCATTTTCCAAGAGGAGAACTGCCACTTTGTTCTATTTTCCAATAGCAAAAGCATGAATTTGAGTTTTATTAGAATCATCCATCTCATGAATCCACATGGTAAGTTTATGGATTCATTGCTATTTTATGTTTATACTCTTCAAATATGGGTAACTTCGTCTTTGCTTGTGTCTTGTGAAATTGTTGTTGTGTGGAAGTCTCATGTAATTTTGAAGTTGGATTTGTTGTATTGTAGTATTTGTTGGAATTATGCCCTAGAGACAATAATAAAGATGTTATTATTATAATTCTTGTTCATGATAAAGTTTATATTCCATGCTAGAATTGTATTAAGCGGAAACTTTAATACTTGTGTGGTTTGTGAACAACACCGTGTCCCTAGTACGCCTCTATGGACTAGCTCATTGATCAATGATGGTTAAGGTTTCCTAACCATAGACATGAGTTGTCAATTGATAATAAGATCATATCATTGGAGAATGATATGGTGGATGACAAACTAAGCGAAGCAATTAGATCGTATCATCGTGTTCATCTTTGCGAAGCTTTTCCTATGTCAAATATTGTATTCCTTAGACCATGAGATAATACAACTCCCTGGTATCGGAAGAAAGCTTTGAGGTCATCAAACGTCATCCTATGAGAGGGTGATCATAAAGGTGTCTCTCAGGTGATCGGAAAGTATCTGTTGGGTTGTATGTATCGAGATGGGATTTGTCCCTCCCAAGTCGGAGAGATATACTTCGGGCCCACTCGGTAATCGATATCAACACCGCTTGCAAGCATGTGGTTAAGGAGTTAATCACAAAGTGATATCGGATTACGGAACGAGTAAATTACTTGCTGTGAACGAGATTGAACTAGGTATGACGGTACCGACGATCGAATCTCGGGCAAGTAAAATATCGCGAGACGAAGGGAATATATATATGGGATTGATTGAATCCTGGCATCGTGGTTCATCCGATATGATCATCGATGAATCTGTGGGAGTCAATATGGGTGCCCAGACCCCGCTGTTGATTATTGATAGAAGATCATGTCTGCATATTCTCGAACCCGCAGGGTCACACACTTAACGTGTCTCGACGCTAGGATAGATTGGATAATTGGTTTATGAGTTTTTGTTCGGAGTCTCGGATGGGATCCGGGACATCACGAGAGGTTCCGGAGTGGTTCAGAGAATAAGATTCATATAAGGCAGTGCAGTTTTTGGAGTTCGGAATTGTTCCAGGTTAATCGGTATTGTACCGGAAGCTTCTAGAACCTTCCGGAAAAGACCAACGTGGCCCCACCTTCCGGGAGGGGGCATGGGCCTATGAGGGAGTGTCCTGGCCGTATTGGTCCAAGGGGACAAGGCCCCATAGGGCCCAGCCGATCCTATAGGGTTTAAAATCGTTTAAACTAGAGATAGGGTTTCTAGAAGGGGGGAGTCCTCACCCCCCACTCCTCCCTCCCTTGGCCGCCGGCCCAAGGCTTGGAGGAGGGGCAAGGGCTGGCCGCCCCCCCTCTATATAAAGAGGGCTGGGGCGCCCCCTTCCCCCACACCTTGCCTCCAACCCTAGTTGCCCTGCTGCCCTTCCTCTCTCCCTCCCGACTGTTTGTAGGCGAAGCCCTGCTGCAGAAATTCTCCACCATATACACCACGCCGTCGTGTTGTAGATCCAATCTATCTATCCATCATACTTGCTGGTCCGAGGAAGGAGGAGACGTCGAGGTGCTGCACGTGTGAGGCACCGCCACTTGTGGTGCTAGATCGGATCGGATCGCGAGGAGGAGAAGCGAGTACGACTACATCACCCACGCCCGTTTAACGCTCATTTCTGCGAATCTTCAAGGGTATGAAGATCTAATCCAATCTCTCTCGTTGATAGCATCTCCTAGATTAGATCTTGGCTTTCCCTCTGTTCGCATCCGTAGAAAATTTTGATTTACTATGCCGCGAAACCCTTCAGTATTATTATGACATGCAATGCTTTTTTTCATATACATATTTGATGCTTTATATAGTTTCGTGGAACCTTTGGTTTTGAAAGCTATATATATTGTTGGCTAGTATATATGATCAAAGAAGTTCATGGGCTCCCGTGCTCCAACCGAGCTAGAGATAGTCGTGGACAAGGGAGTCGTCAGGGGCACATTCATCTCCTCAAAACAGGCTCTTTCCCCGCTTTATAAATAAATCCAACATGGTTGACCAATACAAGATAGTGAGGTAGCACTCTTACAAAGCAGCTCTGAGATAACCGGACAAAGGAAGCTATGCCAAAAACACTAAGAGGCAAAAAAATAACACGAGTACAAAGCCGAGCATGCACATCGGGATGCCTAAACACACCACACCATGTACAAGGGTACATGAGCTCCACGATAGCACCCTCAGGAGGATAAAGACTCAAAGTGTTGTCGTCGCCGAGTACAAAGGACATGGGTTTTCACCCGGAACCCGACACGATAAAGAGCACCTCGACGATGATGTCCTCAAGAGGATAGATGCACCTGCGAACGTCGCCATCCTCAACATAGAAGCACAAAGCTTTAGGTCAGTAAATCCCTCGCAGCACTAAGAGGGCCAAAGGACGCACGCAGGAATAGCATACATCCAATTATAGATCCGGGCACCATTGGAAGAGACCGTGCATGAGCCACCCATAGCTACAACCATTACTTCCCACATAGCCAATAGACGCAGCCACCACCTTTGCCATGGTGCTCATTGGTGAGCTAACCATGTGACCCTCCTTTCGAGGTTGTCGCCCAAGCATCCACGAAATCACACCCATGAAGCAAGGAATAGCACATTGCATGGGCTTCAAGGCGGAGCAGATAGGCAAGGTTGGAACCGAAGGACAGCAACACCACAACCACTCAGGAAGACCGCCTGCACCATCTTAAGCGGTTGCCGATCGGACGTGGCAGCAAGGGCACATGAGGCCGACAACACGTTTCATTTTGGTGCTATCGCCCCAACACTCATGCCCACTACAAGAACCGTGGGATGTGTTCCCGTTGATAGATGTTGATAATCACTTTGAGAGTGAGAATTAATCTAAACTATTTTCCTTGTGTGAAGGCATGCATTCGAGATTATTAGGAGGACGACTCTCGATGTACTCATGGATGGTAATTCTACACTTTCATCGTTATTTTGTGCCTCATACTCTTCAAGTCTGTGTATCTTTGGCTAATTGTCAATTGTCGAGTAAGGCTCTTGTTGTGTGGAACCAGCATGTACCTTTGGCCCTAAAGTATTGTTGTGACACATAGGGCTGGGCATTCGGTCATGGCCGAAAATCCGATCTTTATATTTTGGTCTATTTCAAATAGGTCTTTCAAAAATGAAGACCAAAATTTACTTGTCAAAACTATCTGACAACTAATAATTTGGGTTCCTTTTGGTCATTAACGAACTATGTGATAGCTATTATATATACAAAACTTGGACAATATTTGGTAAAAAAATTGGTAGCATTTCAGTTGTAATTTGGAAATAAAATGCACTACATACATTCATAGCAACATGTAGGAATTAACATTGAACAATACAAAATCCGGATCAGTTGAGGAAGATGAATCTATACCGATGGACAACTAGGGACTTGGTATTAGGCCACTCTTAAGTAAAGTTTGGTCAATTTGTTCCATCCGGTTACCGGAACTAGTGACCAAATTAACCAAATAAGTTTGGTCTACAAAATTTGCTACCCAATTATTTGATCAGTCTCGGTCTATTTGGTTTCAGTCTAGGTCTTTTTTTGGGTTTGGTTTTCAGTTATCGGTTATTCAATCCACCCATAGTGGCATGGATTGCCTTAATTTTGTCATCTATATATTTGGTGTTCAATATAGTTTCACGAAACTTATGTTTTGATAGCAACACATATATAATTATGTCTACTTAATATACCTAAAATGTTGATGTTATGTTGGGTGCGATCTCTTTGTGTATACTTGTATGGACGATGTGAGCCAAGTGTGTGTGATGTGTATAGGTAGGGGGGCTTGTCCCTCTATTCTAAATTTATTAATAAGACATTTGAAGTAAGACTAATTAAGCTTATCATTAAAATATTTTTCATAGGAAATATCATTGGCCTCACATTGGTCATGTTCATCATCGAATGAATGCATTATATTGAAGTCATCAATATACTGTGATTCCACCATCCATAAACTTATGAAAGATTACATTTCATTTCATTAGACACCCCATTCATGGTTTTTTAACTAACTCAAATAACTTCAGCTTCCTCTCACTAAAAGTCTGGTGGGAGATGGCACCCAATGCGCTGGTTGTAATGAAAAGTATGTGTTACTTCTCCAAGACCATATTATTTATACATATGAATCAAGTATAGGATCTCGTAAATGATTCTTAACAACCAATGCATACAAATGCATGAAAACTAGTGGAATACTCCACAAATATTGCAAACTAGCTACTATAGAAGGAAGCAAAATGCGGGAATTAATAGAGGCAAAGATCGTGGAAGTGATGACACCGAGTGAGATGGCAGTAAATAAAAAAATGTGAAAAGCGACAGTTAGAGGCGAACGAGGAATCCAATCTTACATTACATGGCATATCATTCAGCCGCACCCCGTGGGGTTACCCCCTTGGTGCCGTTTGGTAACACACCAGTAAGTTAAGAGACATCCTTCCTTAGAGAAGCAGTAGGCGGCACAACAAGAAAGTGCTAGTTTGTGCAACAATGGAAGAACATGCATTTACGAGGTATGAGAATTCACCTATATGTGATCATTTTACTAGGATTTTATGGGAAATTTAGGACACAAGGGTGTAAGATAATCTAAATATATATCATGAAAAATACTTTGCATGGATTTTTTTATTTTGGCGTGCAAGCCAGAATGTCCATAGTTTTTATTTAAAAAATCCAAACTCACAAGTTGTACAACAACATAGTCATGATTTATAATATTTATAGAACTTGGGGGTGGATAAAACCAAGTATATGTCTGATGCCAAAGAAGGACTACCTGCTCGCGGAGCCGGAGTCACCACCCCTAGCAAGCCATGCATATCCACAACTAGATGGACTATCTATTGTAATTGCAGCGTCGAATTCTTAGATAATTTGATAGTACATATATATGATGGAGAAAGGTTACTCACGAATAGGTCATTTGTCCATTTATTATCATAATTATGTTTCCTTAATTCATGATCTTTTCTTGGATGGAGTTCAAATATCAAGAAACCCTAGCACTAGAAAAGAAAATAAACATCCCACAACCCTACAAATGGGAAACCTAGCGCTGACCACACTCGGCGTGGCCTCCTTGTCATATAGTATGCATTAGTTTGTTGGTGCCAAAAAGGGTTGGGTTCTTCTGGGAGTCCTGATTCAATGGACCATACATGATATTAACATATTTGAGCATATCGTCGACATCGTCTAGGTACCTTTCGATTGAACCACGTGAGACTACCACGCCACGGTCGCCCTCACTTTCTCGTAGAGGACTCTTTCAAGAATCATTGTCTCTAATTTTAATAGTCTACACAATACATAAGGGCGTGTTTGGTAGGCTACATACATTTTGGAGCTCCCTAGGGCAAGGCCATAGGGGCATGCCCGTCATAAACAGGAGTTGGGCCATGTTCTCCACTTTGTTTGGTAGGCGGTACAACCTTTTTTGGACCTGGAGAGATAGTTGTTGCGGCTGTTTGGTTGCATGCATGCTTTGCAGCTCATGGAGCAAGCGAAAAGTAGACCGTTGTTGTTTGGTTGTCTCCACCATAGCCGCTATGTTTCTTATAAGTATAAAATTATATACATGTCAAAAGTTTCTAGGACTATGGAACATTTGTTTAGTATAAGTTTTCTTGTGTTTTGAAGTTCATTTCAGAAAATCGACGGATCATTACATGAGTATGAACCAAATAAATTAACTATTGAACAATTAACTTTGTTTCATTATATTTCATGTAGTTTTGCGTGTGTGTTTTAGATTTTACATGGAAATTCAAAATATTTCACGAAAAAATCTCAGTTTCTGTGAGCATACAAAAGCCCTTGAATAAATTAAAATCATACCACAAATCATGATAAATCACATATAAAGATAATATCTATTAGGGGACATAGGTGGCTAGGATCCACTAAGTTAATTGTGAAGATATTGGACACGTGAGTGTATGAAATTGTATACTATGTAGCCTTAGAAGGATGTACATGTTTGTCAAATATCACTGCTTGTAGCCTAGACTATGTGTTATTTTCGTTAAGACGGACTAAATATGTTGGGTCACAAATAGGGATACTTTAATGGTGTATGTACATTTCACATATCTCAAAACAACATATGGTAATATGAACCTCGTCTAAAACCATGACCCAAGACACTTTTTTGTTAGGGTTCCCACCATGCTTGGCTTTTTATCATTGACATTTTTTATGATTTTTATATATAGTATGCAAGTTATAGAGATTAAGAGATCACTTTCGGACATTCAAATAAAGCTTCACGGACATTTTTTAGACACGCCCATGTCTAAGCCAACTGGGAGTTAACTACCTCACTCGAGTTTACGTATTTGTTGCGAGATGAATGGCTGTTGGTATCAAACCCTAGTCATCATCATCCTCCACCACCACCTTTACATGTCATGAAATTGGTCTTTTCGTGTTAGTTTTTTGTTCCCTTGACGCCAACCGCTCAAAGGTGGAGGTGGAATTGCGTGTAATAGTGGTATCCTGGTTTCATCTCGACCTAGTGTATCTTTTGCGACTCATGTCGGGGAACTAGTGGCGATTTCTATTGTTTCGTCATATCACCATCTTGCCTTTCTTAGTGTCCTATGATGAAGCAATGGTTGGACAAGTTGTTTTGGGAGGGTGTACCTTGGACCACAGTGCGTTGAACGGTCTACATTTTATATGGCTATTAGGAATCTTTTAAGTTAGTCAACCTTGCGCAGATATGGTATTTTGCGAATTCTTTACCGTGTACATGGAAGAACATCGAGACGTGGAGATAGAGATGGTGAGTGCATCATGATTTGATGTAACTTTATAGTTTGACAATGATTTTTTTATTTTGTTGGTAGTGTTTGTTTGAGTTTGTTTGGTATGATGTAATGTATTCTCTTGATTATTGAAGTCACAGTGGTGGTATTCAGAAAATATAAAGATTGTTCTTATTATTCAAAAATATGTAAAATGTGTGGCCCAAGTCTTGTTAGTCGGAGCGTCGGATTGTTCATCCTCCTAGAGTGTTTAGGCAGAGCCAAATGATTTACTACTTCTCCATCATGGTATTGAGGTTCATAAAGTGAGTAGTGCGAGGAGTGGCGTGGCGTAACTAGGTAAGCATGAGTGGAGTGATGTTTTGGTCAAGTCACGTTAGTCAAGAGTGATTACGAATAGTTATAAAAATGTTAACACCTAATCCAGTGCTCGTTCAAATGAGAATTGGTCATTCGAATGACGTCGCCAACATTTGAAGAGGAAAAAATCAGTTTCAATTATAATGCAGCCAAGAATATTTAGTTATAATCTTGGTTCACAAACTTCGTCAAGTGCATCTCCAAAGGTGACATGCAAATAGATCGCCCGTGTCCGATTCTGTCCACCGGGATAAAAAACGCATTGCAACACCCACCCACAAACGGAGCCAACGCCCCAGATAGGTCCGTTTTGGCACAAAGACCTCCCAAAATTGGGCTTGGAATGTGGTGGGATGGGCAGATCGCGCGTCCACACATGTCCTCTCATGTCTTCTCCTAGGCCCGCCATGGCCCAGCGAAAAGGTTCCGCTCACTAGATTGCTGGTCCTTTTTATTGTGGCATTCACATCTAGTTCCCATTTGGTCAAACTCCTCCCAAACCCTAGCTCCTCACCACCGACGCCGTCGTTGGCGAAGTCGGTGGTTCAAGTCCGTGCAATGACCACTAAGTTCGGCTTCGTTTGGCCACTCATCCCACCAGCCCATCGCTGCCCGCTTAGAGCGGCGATTGAGCGTGAGCCTTGAGACAGCCCACACGCGCGGAGGCAGCATGCTTCCGTGGGCGGGTGTGCACTGCCGGCTTGGCACCTCAATCAGGCCCGCGTGCATGTGTCGGTCATCTAGGCGTCGAGGCCTACACGTCGGTGGGAGATATGCTACCGTTGTGCTTTCCTCCCACCGATTTGCGGCGGGACCCGACCTACTCTATCCATTCCCCTCTATGGAATAGATTGACCGAGGCCGAGCACCAAACTCGCCACGAGGCCATTGACGCCCACATCGAGGACCTGGATGACGATGAGGACTACTACGAGGACTCTAGGGCGGTGGCAGAGGAGTAGGGCTATGATTTCCCATCGTGCTAGCCAGGTCTGCCGCACTGGTCGCAGTATCGGGGTGTCGCAACCATGGAGACCGAAGTTCTTCCACCACCGGTCGATGTCAAGGTCGAGCAGGAGGAACGACCAATGACGGAGGAGGAGATCCAGGCCGCCATCTTGGCTCCCAGTTGAAGGAGGAGCAGAAGTGGGACGACATGGGCCAGACCCTACATGAGTCGTGGATGGCTGCTTAAGCGGTCGCGTCGGCTCCGCCGGACACTGCCTTTGAGTGGCCACCGACTCCGGTCCTTATCAAAATCGAGGACGGCGACTGGATCTCCATGCCCACGACACACATCACATCCTACACCGGCATCGCCCCGCCGGCCACCCACCAGTATAGGTTTTTTATTTTGTATTTTAGACGTGTTGAACAATGTTTATCCATATGTATAGTTATTTTTATTTTCTTTTATTTTGTGCAATATTTTTTGCATGTTGTCGCCGTTGGGTGCATATGCCACCGCAAACGGACAGCTTGTGTCCATGTTGTCTTCCCTGATCCGCAATGGGCAAATTGTACAGATTAGGTGCCCGATCTGCGAGCCCTAACCTCCAAAGGCTAGGAAGCTGATTGAGCTAGTATATATAAGAAATCTTGATTTGAAGAAAATTAGCAAAACTAAAGATATACTAGTAACAAAACCATTTGCGGTGGAAAGTTTCCAAATCTTCTTTCTACAATAAAGTTTCTGGAATTACAAAATTAAAAGGACTACGGACATGAGTTTTGGAGAAATAGTATACACTAGATCCGATATACTAGTAGAAGCAGTGTGGTTCTCCAGCAGATCCTAAGCATTATGGAGTGGTTAAGGGCTTAAACCCGGCCGCTAATCGCGTTGCTAATCCTGGCACAAGGTGGTTAAGCACCGCCCTCGATCAACACGCGTCGCCTCCTCTCCTCCTCTGCACTCCCACTCTTCCCTCCAAATTTCCGGCCTTCTCGCCTTCCTCCCCAACTGCCCCCTTCCGTTCCGCCTCCACTTCCCTCACCTCCCCTCTGCTCGGCTTCCGATGTGCTAACCCTAAACCCCAATCACCGCGCCACTCCGCCGTCTCATGTACGATCTCCATCGAGTTTTTGTTTTTTCTTTACTTTCTTTTGCGCCCTTTCCCCTATTGGCAATGCCGTTTTTTCTTTTGATTCAGTGGGTGCGCGCGTTGTGTGTGGGGAAAAATTTCCTGCCTTTTTTGTTTGATTATGTATCATGGCTCTAATCATGCCGTTGTACAATCTCCACGAATTGCTGTACTCTTTATCCCTAATTTTCCTCGGTCATTTCGATAAATTAATATCAAATTGTGCCAGAGTCTCCCCAAATTGTTGGGTTTGCTCCTTGCGCAGAAATTTCCGTGGCAATGTGATCTGCTCGGACGAACCCTAGCTACTGATTCTGGTTGGAACTAATTGTGGTGAAAACTAACTTTCTTTTGCGGATGCAGAGACCAAATCGAAGAGGGGATATATGTACAGGAACCAGTTTCGGCCGGATCGCTTCAACGAACACACCAACACCGCCCGAAGGCCCGGCCGTGGCTGCGCCAGTGCCACGCACCATTGGGTCGTCTCCGGCGGCCGCGGAACGCGGCTCCGGGTGCACGACCGCGTTCGCCACCCAACCGGAGGTGAGGGAGTGGGCTCGTCAACCTTGTTTAAGTTTTTTTCATGAGCGTGTTGATTAGGGTGTTTCTTTATCATGAGTGTGCTATAAGTAGGGTGTTGGTTTTTTATGGGTATGAAACATCTAGATTGCATTTGCAGTGTGAGGCCCGGGACAGTGCAGCAGTACCGGCCGAGGTCGCCGGCGTGTGTGGTACCCCAGGGAATACCCCTGTTGAAAATGCTGCTGATACACGTACAGAACCAGTGAATCAAGGTGTGTATGTGTTTGTGTTAAGTGCAACTTTTTGCCAATGTCTTTCCTTGTATATTTAATATGTGTGCGTGACGTGAGCAAGAGCGTGGATCGTTCAAATATCTAGTTTTTTTTTGCTGCTGAAACTATTAGTATATATATTTTGTGTATGTAGCCTTTAGACCTTAACCATGACATTTGTGCCTTAGGGTCTCTTCTAGCAAATATTGATTACAGAGTAAGTATTTAGGAACTGAGATCATGAGAACTTTTTGTTGATGTTTTTTCTTTTTGACGAAAGTAGTCAGCGATGCATTTTTTGTTGATGAAAATGATGGACCTTGATTTGGCAATGTAGCTAAAACTCGCTTTCTTGCTGGTGATTTCAATTCTAGAATCTTTAGGGTCATTGGAGAAACAGAAACCTCCCAATGTGCCTCATCAGAGTGACGTTCTGAACTTAGATTCTGCTAAAGGAGCCAGGGCAGCGGATTCTTCGACACCAACAATACATTCAGAAGGTTCATTCTGTTCCCTTTTTGTAACAAAAAATGGCATGACATCAAGAAATCCTTCTAGACTTGTGTAACTTTATTGCAATTTCTAATGAGGTGGCATATCTTGGTTATATTCATCACAGGGCATCCATCCACTGCATTTACTCTTCAGTTTGGAACTTTAAGCCCAGGAGTCATTAACACACAAGTATGACATATCTTCGATTATTTTCATAGTTCCTATTAATAACTTTCCAAATACCTGCAGTGGTTAACCCTCCATGATGATCTTTTTACAGTGTGATCCCTGCTCGGCCTCAGCCCCTTCGGATATAAATGAGAAGAAACACGAAAAGGTCCTCTGATTTAACATCAGTTATCCTATCCTACTAGATGTATTTAGTTGGAATGCCTTTCTTTTATGTTATACTGTATTATCTCCGAGCTAAGTCTATCAAATCGTCACTTTCATTATTTGTATATACCCTTTTCGTACTTTGAACAGCCTGACTTTAATTAAATGAACCAGGATAAAAAAACTTGCCATAATGACTGCTTGAATTGTATACTTCTTACGCACTTGTCAAACAGAGTAACTTCTTCTGCTCATATATTGTGACCATACACCTGTGCTATTGTTCTAAATAACTATGCTTTGCGGATCCATGCTATGGTGTACTTTGCATCTTTCGATCATCATTCTTTAATTTATATGTGAAGTGTTCCAATATAGGATATCTTCCTTTCTACTTACATATAGCACTGACCTATATTTGTTACAGTGTCAGGCACACCCTGCATTACTATCTGACAAGCATAATATTGTGTCTTTCCCATCTGGCCAGGAGCAGCAAAAGCAAGAAGCAACAGATAACCGTCGAACTGATTTGATCGACAAGTATGATAGTGTGCCTGCTACAGCCTCATCTAATTCCTGTAAAGTACCTGAGCCTGAATTACCTCAGACACCAGTGCTGCATTCTGCTCCTCCAGCTGACAAAGTTAGTTCCTCTGTCAACTTGCTTTTAGTTGCTTTCACAGTTATGTTAGAACATAAATGTACCTATTGTTTCGTATTACAGGTTTGTATGGATTCATGCAAGGTGTTTCCCAGAAATCCCTCTTCCCCAACCCATCAACAGTGGCAAAAACAAGACACAAGGAAAGATATGATCAGTGTTAGCCAGTCTGATACTGTGAACAAATATCCTGCTATGAAGCCCAGGATGAGTGTGCAGATTCCACCCCCGTATACTCCCAACGTAGCGCCACCGCCGTTCATTCTTCCAGTAAATGGAAGACCGCTGCCTGTGAATTTCCAGCAGAAACAACCTCAAGTGCCTGTTGAATTCAGGGGGCCGGGCATCCAAATGCAGCCTATTGGTTCTGTATCTGGCTCCTTGCCCATGAAAATGGCCATGCCTATGGGTAACGCGCCTCATGTACCACCATTTTTTGTTCATGGTTCTCAGCCTGGTGCATTGCAACAGCCAGCCTTCATTCATCAAGGACAAGGCCTGGGATGCGCACCTCCAGCTTCTCCTCACCTTTCTCAACTGGGCAACATGAGGATTACACAAGAATTACCTCAGCAGCAGCCTAGAAGTTGTGATGAGCAGAAGAGAACTGTCCGGATAACTCATCCAGACACACATGAAGAGCTCATGCTGAATAGACGTGGCCATTCCTATATGGATGCTGCTTCTGGACAAATGCCTCTGCATAATATGAACCAGCTAGCTCAGCCTGTGCCAACATTTTCGCCCCTTCAGAAGGTGTATTACGGGCCTAACGTGTATAATACAGGACATATCTATCTTCCAAACGCCAGCACTGTTCCTGTTTCAAACAGGCAGATGTGCCCCAAAATGCACCCCTCAAGGCATACCTTTGATCCCACTATTAACAACCAGGCAATTACTTCCATCAGTCCTCCTGTGCCAAACCCTTGGCTTGATGCTAGTTCCAGGCCACCAACCAATTTACGTTCTTCTTCAGAAGTCTCCAATTTCAAAGGTTTGCTGTCATCTGACCTGTCTGCTCCAAGTCAAGGTGCACTAAAGCCACCCACTTCCTCCCTTGTTGGAAAAAATGAATTCTCATCTCAGACAAGCATACCTACCTGCATGGCAGAAACTCCCACGTCGTTAAAGTTTTCTGGGGAAGCAAATCTCAAACTTCCAGCTGCAAAATCTGGTGTACATTGCAGTACGAGTCCTCATTCCGTTTTAACCCAGCAGGCACAAAGTAGTCCAGCCTTAGTAGATCATGCTACATCAGTTGCAGGTCCTCAGATTATCAACTTAACTCAGGCATGTGTAGCACATGGTACCTCGTCGGTTCAAGCAAAACCCATGGTTGTAGAAGAATCATCACCAGCACCTACAGTAACTTCATCCTGTGGTGCCAAAGGCCAGTTACATCATATTGTGCCTCTGCAGTCTGAGACATCTTTGGATACCGAGGCTTCAGTGGGTAGTAAGAATTCCAAGTATGAAGGAAATAGCATCTTGGGGAAGCCTCCGCTGTTATATACACAGGAAGTTCTGTCACCAAAGTTTCCAACAACTAGTTTATTCACTGAAGATCTTAAGGACAAAGTTAATCCGGATCCTTTTCCAGAAGAAACTTCTGGAGCGAATTGTTCAGTTACTTCGCAAATACAGGATGTGATGAGTCAGGATCATATTGTAAATGCTGAAGTGGTATGCTCTAAGTCTAAGGCAGAAAAAGTTGATGTGACCATACCAGGTGCTGCTTCCGGATCGGAGAATGGTACTGATGTTAGTAAATTGTTAAAGTTTCCTGCATCAGCTGAATCAAGTCTCTCAGAGAACAAGCGGAAAGACGGTATACAATACTCGGCGAGTTTTCCCGGGATTACAGCTATTGTTTCCGATTCAACTAGCCCTCGCAGGAAAATGGAACATGAAAATATTGATTCAGGGGTGTTTTATGATCACTGCCCTTCTTCTGCTACCTCCATTGTGCAAACAAAAAAGTCTGTTTTGGAAGCAACCAGATCTAAAACTGCGCATGGAAGAAGAAAAAAGAGAAAGGAGATACCTAAGGCTGATGGTCAGAAGTCTTCTGGTATTTACAGTGCATCTGGTTCACTTGATGGGAATTTTGCAAGCTTTAGTGTGGAAGAGGTTGTCCGGAGTTCTTCCGCGGTTGATCTAAAGGAGATGTGTACACTATATGCTGAAATGGGCACTCCAGCTGGTAGTAATAATGATAATCAGAACAAAGATGACTTTTTCGATTGGGAAGGTGATGCGCAGCTCTCTAGTGAAAAGTTGAGAGTGTATAGCTGCAAGCATTCTAACAATGGAGCAGAAGTAAACAAAGATGGGTATGACCAGAAAAAATACTCTCGAGATTTCCTTTTAACATTTGCACATAGCTGCATTAATCTGCCTGAAGGTTTTAAGATTGGATCTGATATTTATGATGCAATAATGAACGTCAATAGTGAACATAATCCAAACCGGGCAAGGATAAAAGATCGAGTATCAGATATTTCCCAAGTTAACCGACATATGCGTAGCAGCAAGCTTGAAGAGAACTACTGGAGAAAATCACACCCTTCTCCTGTTTCTGGACGTGATCCACTTCCTGACGTCGCTCATCGACATGCTATTTCTGGTTGGGATGCAGCACAGCGTGGTGGACGTGGATCCTCAAGAAGTGTCTCGCAGAACCAGTCATCTGGTCAGCATACTGGTGAGATTCTCTCCAGAGCTGTTAAAGAAGTAGCATGTCAACGCAGCATGTCACGTGGCTCTGTTGATCAGAAGTGGCAACATAGAAGTAATCAGGGTGCGCCATCTTCTCAAGTACCAATGCCACTTATGCACAAAGCTGAAAAAAAATATGAAATTGGTAAGGTGTCCGATGAGGAAGAGGTAAAGCAGAGGCAACTTAAAGCTATTCTCAATAAGTTGACTCCTCAAAATTTTGAAAACTTTTCGAGCAGGTCAAAGATTTGAATATTGATAACATAGTTACACTTAATGGGGTCATTTCTCAGATATTTGACAAAGCCTTGATGGAACCCACTTTTTGTGAGATGTACGCCAGTTTTTGCTTTTCGTTGGCTGGTGAACTACCAAATTTTGTGAAGGATGATGAGAAAATCACCTTTAAGAGACTTCTTTTAAATAAATGCCAAGAAGAATTTGAAAGGGGGGAACGAGAGCAAGCTGAAGCTGACAAGGCTGAAGAAGAGGGTGGAATTAAACAATCTAAAGGGGAGAGAGAAGAGAAACGGCTCCAAGTGCGGAGGCGCATGCTAGGAAATATTCGTTTAATTGGGGAACTGTACAAAAAGAAAATGCTGACTGAGAGAATAATGCATGAATGCATTAAAAAATTACTGGGTGAGTACCAACACCCAGATGAGGAAGATCTAGAGGCATTATGCAAATTGATGAGCACAATAGGGGAGATGATTGACCATTACAGGGCAAAAGTGCATATGGATTTTTATTTTGACATTATACAGCAGCTGTCTGCAAATTCAAAGTTATCATCCCGTATAAGATTTATGCTGGAAGATGTGATTGATCTTAGAAACAACAAGTGGAGGCAGAGAAGGAAAGTTGAAGGGCCAAAGAAGATTGAGGAGGTTCACAGGGATGCTGTTAAACAGAAAACAAGCCAATCAACTAGGTCAGTTTCTTCTACTAACTATAACTCATTTGGTACCTCCATTAGTTCAGCATCAAGACAAGGGCCTCCTCTGGATTATGGTGCTCGTGGATCTTCTGCTTCTCGTGGATCCTCTCAAGTTCGTGCTTATGGATCCCAGAATGCTAATCTAGATAGACAGCAGACTCCAAACAGAGTCATGTCAGTTCCAGTCCATCAAAGGCGATCTGATAAATCCATTCGGCTTAGTCCTCAAGGGGAATTGGGAAGAGAAATGTCACTCTGTGGGAAGCCACAAGCTTCACATGACATTTTGCCTGATTTTTCTCTAAGCAGTCATCATGGTCAAACCTTAAAAAGCCCGAGACAAAGTTCATTTACAGGAGCGACAAGTAACCAATCAAACTTCCAAGCCACTGCTGATACTCCTAAAAGTCAGTCCTGGGGAAATGCAGACCATGTGTTACCTATACTGGTGACCCCTGTCAATCCTGTTAGCCAAATACATACACCGCCCGCAGTCATTAAGGGTATTTGTTATGAAGCAAGAATATACTCGGAAGAGGTTCTTCAAGAAAAAGCTATATTAACCATAAAAGAGTTCTACAGGTATGTATTCATTATTATTACTTTCACATCCTTAACAAACATGCGCTTCTTTTTATATGCTTTAGAATGTATAATCATATCGCTTCTCTTTTTATTACCGAAATGGTGCTGACAGCTACCTGTCTATGTATAGAACCCAAGGTTGACTCATCTAAGTTTTTATTTCCCTTGTCGCTTGTCAAATTTGGTTAACTGGATGTATGTTTTCAGTCCCCAGTACCACTTATAAATTTATTACGGCATTAAAAGATGAAATGCATGTATCTGTTGACTGTTTTACATGGTGTCCAACAATGTTAAAAACATACATTTTTCATTTAGGATTGTTAACATACTCGAAATTGTCAAGAGATTTCATCTGTGTCATTCAATTGGGTAAATATTTAATTTGCTTGGCAATTTTTTCTTTCATTGATGTTTTCCCTAGATGTAACTTTCTGCATAAGTTCCTACAAGGTAATTGGTATGCATTATTTTCAATAGTTGCAACAATATTCTGTAAAAAAAAGCAAATAAATGAGCATTTAGGAGTGTTTTACATCAACATCCCTGCCTCATTGAGTCAGCCTTAGTTCCTTACAATATTATGTACTGTACATCAAAACACAGAAATTCATGTTTTCTGATGTATAATGATTTGAATGCTACGGCCTCCTAAAAATGTCCTGCCCCGCTGAGTCAGCCTCAGTTCCTTAAAACATTCTGCTAATCAAAACTTAGAAATTGGTATTTTCTGATGTCCAATGATTTGAGTTCTACTGCCTACTAAAAATGCTTACCTTGCATGGTTGTTCTATACAAAATTGTTACATGGATAACTTTGTTTTACATCCGATACTTCTAACAGAGATAATTGGTTAAGTTAGCCAAAAACCTTGTATATCTTTCTGGTTTTACATTTGCCTATTTTTCGGTGCCCCCCAGTGCTAAGGATGAGAAGGAGGTTGGTCTGTGCATGAAAGAACTGAATGCCCCGAGCTTCTACCCTTCACTTATATCACTTTGGGTGAATGACTCATTCGAAAGGAAAGACCTGGAAAGGGAACTCCTGGCAAAACTTTTGGTGCACTTGTGCAAGTCTCAGGAGAGTTTGCTAAGCCAGGGAGTGCTACTCCAAGGGTATGATCCATTTGCTCATAACCAAACTTCTCTTGCGCCATAGCTCATGACTCTGCATGCTAATAAGTGTGCTGCTTCTGTCAGGTTCCAACATGTTGTTTCAACCTTGGAAGATGCTGTGACCGACGCTCCAAAAGCGACCGAGTTCTTGGGGCGTTTGTTTGCCAAAATCATACTGGAGGACGTGCTCTCGCTGACAGAGATCAGAGTATTGCTGCAGGATGGCGGGGAAGAGCCAGCAGGGCCTGTGCCTGACCAGAACCTTACTTCCGAGGTCCTGGGGAGCATGATGGAGACAATAAGGGTGGAGTGGGGCGACTCTGCCGTGGACGAGATCCGCGCAAAGTCCAACCTGCAATGGGAGAGCCTCAGGCGGCCTGGCTTGTGCGTCTGAATTGTCTCTTGACCACGAAGCAAGAAATGGGTAGATCGGTAGCGTTTTCTTTGCTAGGTTTGCTGGATCCTAACCTTAGGAAGAAAGAAGAAAGGTCACAAGAAACTTTTGTTGGTCTTTGCTAGGTTACTTAGCTGTTATCACCAGGACGCACTTTTGGTTTGGTATAATATTTTTGTTGGTCATGTGCTTGTGTTGCCTAAAAGTGCATGTTTCTATCTTGTGCTGAACTGAGGAGTGAAGACGGTAATCTGCTCGCTAGCACCGGCAGTGTACGTATAGCAGCAAATGGGGCTCTACGCAAAGCTAACAATATTTCATCGTGGTCCAAACAAATTATCACAGCCATAAGGATAAACAGAATGGAAATCTTAGGTGAAACCTCAGTAGAAGCTCATGTTAAAACAAAATAACAGATTAAGAATTGCCAGAACGAATACATCTAAGATTGCCATTACCATCGTATTCTGGTGAAGGAACCTCATGTTGAAACAAAATAAAAAATTACACAACAGACACAACAGCTACATAATGCTCTCTTTTTCTTTTTTTGAATAATGCCCTCTTTTAGTATCTGCCGAGCTCACATATAAGATGTGTAAAGAATAGGATATGCACCTACGCTAAACAAACCACAAGCATCAAATCAGAACGTCAGGCGAGCGGGACACGGAGATCAGCCTGGTGTCAGGTGGATTTCGGTGATATGCTACATCTCAGAAGGCACAGCTACACCAATTGAATTAAGTGGCGAACTGCGCCACGTGCACAGGTGAGCAGCTCAGAAATACTGTGCAACGCTGCATATCAGATAACTCTGTTGTGAACCTTTTTGTTGCACCTTCAGTCTTCAGACTTGTTATGGCTTATGAAGTTTGAATCCAAAAACTCTGGGGACATATTCCTGCGACGGCTTCTGGGGCTTCAAGTGTGGGTACGTCATCAGATACAAGTGAGGAAATGTTGTCCCAAAGTAAGCTCCATCGATGTCTACACAAGAGTCAAGAGTACAGAGCTGGACAAACCATTTTTTCTGTCACGTGAAAATTCATTCTCCAGTCTAGACTAAATGTTACTCAGTACCGTATTCCCTACTTTTGGGTTGAGTTAGTTCCATAAAGTAATACTACCTCCGTTCCAAAATGTAAGCCTTTCTACCAGTTCAAATTGAACTACTAAAAAGGCTTACATTTCGGAACAGAGGGAGTACAAGGCAAAGCATATCAAGAGTAACTATATGTGCAAGATCTATTTCAAATGGAAAGTATACATGCCAGAATGGGTGGTAAATAATAGAAGTTCTTGTCCTAAGGATTTAGTCATGCTATGGATTCATACATGGTTCCTGAAGTGCATGGTTCTTTGTGGGGTGTCATTTCAGTGTAATGGATAAGTTCAAAACATCCTAACTGAATATATTGCTGCACGCAAAAGCTACAAGATGACTGTGAACAAAGTATAACTAGGTAACTCAAAATTTCAGAATACTTGTCAATTTATCTACTGACAGGAAGATCGGAATGTGGTGACATGAGTTGAAAGGCACATGTTCATTGTAAATAAAAGGATACTGCTTTGATATTTGGATCTCGGATAGTAGAGATCTTCGCACTTTGGGCAGTAAATCTTCACATTGCTAGAACGAGGAATGTCAGATTGGCCAACTGGGAGGCACGGTTGACCACTGCAGTGCACTCTAGGACATCTTCCAAAATCATAATTCTTGTACTTATCCAACTGCAAACAAAATATGTGGAAGTTACCAATTAATTACCGCACCCAAGCATATCCATCAGAAAACAATTTCTGGAGAGAAAGAGAAGAGAAGTTTCACCATTGCAGCCAACCCTTTACTTGTAAGAATATATCTAACATGAATCAATCCATAAAGCATCTCAGCAGCTGATTCAACAAGTTCATTTTGCTCTTCTGTGAACATATCGCCTGTGCATCACAAAAATCACATTGTAAGAGTGCTGCATCAACATTAAACAAAAAACAGTTGGCAGAAGAAATCAAAAGAATGCATGGCAAGTTGACAACAAAAGAATGCATAGAACATCGAGGTTTTTTCCTGATCAGCTATGAGGCTGTATTTTCAACTACAGCACTTGCAACATGACATAGAAGAGAGAAAAACAAAGGAAAGAGTAAAATAACCGCTAAAACAAAGTGCAGTACTCCTCCACTAAGGATGTGTTTGGTCACGCAGACCAGTCCCAACCACAACGAGACCACCCAGATGCAATACAAAGTATCTGGTAGGGTAGAAAAATACATCATTAGGCCAGTCCAGTGCGATACAAAGGGATCTGGAGCGGAGGTAAGCAGGGGAGGCTCATTTATTTGTGGCCTAGCGTGGTAAGTGTATGAATATCATGTGCGCAGATCAATAGAGCACACGCATGCATGAGGGTGGGGTTAGTGTTACTAGCTCCATTCTTAGCCGCAGACACTCACCATTCAGCTCACTTCCCTAGTTTCACCTGAATCCCTCTCTTCCTCACATAGCCTCCCATGTCCTCACCAGGGAAGCTGCTGGTTGAATCCCTCTGGACAAGATTGAACTCCCTCATTATCTATCTTTCAGATCTCTATGTCTGAGAGTGATTATATCTAAGTAAGATCCACATATCATTATTAGTTTTGTCAATGGATCCATGTTTTCCTATTCATTAATGGTACATCTGGATGTTTTCCTGTTCATTCGCTAGTCATGAATTGGCATGTACTCTCATACATACCGGAATAAATACTACTCCTAATTATGCTAAAAAAAGAAGACTTAGATGAATTAGGTTGACTCATTGCTTCATTAAAGTAGACATGACAGCCCTCTTTATAGAAGTGTAACAATAAGGAAACTAACCAAAGCATATCCCCTAAGAGCAACTAATCTATATTTTCCTAACATTAAGATCCTTATCCATATATAGATGGATATCCTTGATTCCTTATTCTGTTACCTTGTGCTATGCGTGCCACATGACATGAATGGTAAGCTACAATGAGAGTGGTGACAAGTTGAATGTCTTTGATATGTAAGTGCTTATTTGATTACAGGACAATAGTGATGAAATAAATTTACTGATTCAACACATTATTAATTTTCTCTTTAAAACTATTATGGGTGTGCAAGTGCAACGGTGGGCTCACAAGGTCGTGAACCGACCATGGTTTGAATTTCACATCTACCATAATTTCAAAGGTTGGAGGGGAAAATGTTCTGCTTTTTTGCATACATAGTATTTTTATTCGTTAAGATAAGATTTTGATGAACAATTAATCCATCAATATTTCTTATGTGATACAAAATCACCATCATAAATATTTTTTAATATGAATCTAATATCATCGATTTTTTATGTCACATAAATTGCATATAGGGGATGTAATTATTGGTCAAAGCCTTTTCTTGAACATTGAAAATACAACCTACAAAATGAAGTGAGGGGTACTATATTACGTCTCATAACTTCTGTGATGTGATTCTACTTCTAGATGTAGGTTACGGATTCAGGTCCCATTCTTTCATGAAATGCACCAAAAGTCCTCATGTGTCTGGAGAAGTGCATCTTTTTGCTTTAGAAAAAATCAAACCAAACAAGCCAAGCCAAGTAAAACAGCTAACCAATCAACTTTCCATTGCATTTTTTACTCAACCTGGCAGCCTTCTTGAGTCAGGCTAGGTCAACACAAGACACTAACCCCACCATAAGAGCCTAGAATAGATACAGCCGTTAACTGGCCAAACTAGCCAGGGCCAGGACATGGTAGACATGGCAGTTTTAATTCAGAGTTTATACTTATCAAATAAACAAGCGCTGACAGAACCCGGCTATATATCTAAGTTATATAAACAATATATAAATATCTTAACGGGTTCATCTTTTTGTAAATCAATATACATAAGCTGACCAATCAAGTTCCCGTTGCAAATCAATCAACCTGGCAGCCTTTTTGAGTCAGGCTAGGTCAACACGTTGAACACGCCCTAAAAGTCCATTAACTGGCAGGACTAGCTAGGGCCAGGACATGGTAAACAGGGCAGTTTTAACTCACTGTTTACTAAATGAAAAGGGCTGAAACAATCCAGCTATATATCTAAGTTGTAAACATTATATAATCTTTTTGTAAAGTGTTTAGTCAACACGTTGAACACGCCCTAAAAGTCCATTAACTGGCAGGACTAGCTAGGGCCAGGACATGGTAAACAGGGCAGTTTTAACTCACTGTTTACTAAATGAAAAGGGCTGAAACAATCCAGCTATATATCTAAGTTGTAAACATTATATAATCTTTTTGTAAAGTGTTTCTCTCCAAATTGATCTATCAAACAGAAAAAGAAGATAGATACCATGCGAAGACTCGACATCCAAAATGAGATCAAGAGCATATTCATAATATGGAACTTGACCACTCAGCCCACAGAGATTGAAATCGTCTTGTATGTAATCGTCATCAACTTCACAGAAAAATTCATTGCCCCGCAAGCTACAGAACCATGAAATCCACGATGTATCTTCTCCATCAGAACCACTCAAATCTGATTCTTCACTGTCTGTATCTGATTCTCCTGTAAGGTAATTAGTAAACAAAGATTAGAATTCTAACAGGAAACACCAAGAACAACACAACAACCTTAATTGTAGCAAACTAAGATAAAAATAGTTAGAAAAAAATGGTTGCAGAGCATGAAATATTAGCACTCGGAAACATATATATATAGTCTCTACTACTATAAGACATATGTGGGATCTCCATACCACTAAAAAAGAGACAGACATAAATGTATATCAGAAGTCTAGCACTAGCTAAGGCCAAATTTGATAAACACCATTTACAGAAACACAACCGCAGTGCAGATTTGGCGGCCTCCTCGCTAGGTTCAGCGACAGTGGGTACACGCAAAGGTATCAGTGTTATCCCCCCTGTTTGAGGTAATAGCTGCTACCTACACACTGGATTACGAGATTCTAAGACCTAAACTTGGGTATAGGCTTCAGTCGCAAGCAACATCAGAAATGATGAGGTGCGGTCGCATAGGAGAATAGGGAAGTTTATTAAAATTACAAGTTACCATATCTATAGCTAGTTGTGGCTGTTATTTATCCTTAACGTGGTTAAAGTAATGTAGCGAAGTTATTATATGAGGAATAGATGATATTGTGTATCTTGATGGCCTACATGCACTACTCATTCTCCTGTTTGGATGACCAAGTATAGCTTACAAGCAAACAAATGCATATCACTAAAAAGCATTGTTCTAAAAGGCGCTGCGTAGTCCGCCTAGCTGATTTATACCGACTAAGAGAGCGTAGGCCCACTCGATGAATAGGCATCATCCTGGTTTGCCACCGGAGTTTCGCCTATCCCCTTGGTGACTGCGAAAAAAAAAATGCCTACGAGACTAACTGAACACAAAATTCAGCATACAAGCAAACAAATTAGACTTCACAGCATGCCAAACAAAAATGCGCGCCAAATGTAGACACCAGCTCACTGCTAGCACCTTATAATTGTTATATCATCAGATTAATAATAGCTATACTTATTACTGGAGAGTACATAATTTGCATTATGCTATTGGTAATCTCAACATTAGAATGTTTCTATGGCTGCCACATCCCATCATCATCGTGAATTGCAACATTGCATGTCTGGCTAATGGTGTTGCCATGTTTATCTGCTTCGCGGGAGTCATAAACTACATCAATCATCAATGTTTTGGCAAGCATAAGTGCATATACAAAAACATATGAACGAGACAAATTCGAAGTTCCTGCTACAAAATCTCGACGGAAGGAGTACAGAGCTCTAACAGCTGGACGCAGCCATTTTTCCCTCCTTCGTGCCCAGATAGCTAAACGCACAAAATAAGCCTTTATCTGGCTAACCATTTCGTTCCTCAAGCTACAAAGCGCAATCGCTTACCACGAAAGAACAT
Source organism: Avena longiglumis (assembly GCA_030063025.1). Classification (NCBI taxonomy): domain Eukaryota; kingdom Viridiplantae; phylum Streptophyta; class Magnoliopsida; order Poales; family Poaceae; genus Avena; species Avena longiglumis. Next base: position 72,458,209 of record CP125976.1, on the reverse strand, counting down.
GGTATCCTCATTGCGGTTGTCAGGATGCAGAACAGAACTGATGTATGGACTTGTTGGACCAACAAACCATAGTAAAACAAATCAGCCAAAAAATAAAATAAAAACATGCTGCGTGACAGAGCATACCATCGGATAACTTGCCCTTGGACATGGCGGTGGATCCGCCGCCGGAGCGGGGCACCTCCGGCTGCTTCCCGGCGGCGATCCGGTCCCTCTCGCGGCCGCCGGAGAACCCCCACGACGTCGAAGGGGAAGACCTGTCCATCGCCTCGCCTATACGCTTCCTCTCGCCGACGCCCCCAGCCGTCGCCGAGACGCCTCGGTCCCTCTGCATCTCCGCCCCCCTTACCCTCACCCCCTCCTCCTACCTCGTCCCCCGATCTTGAGGCGGGTTAGGAATCGGGGGGTAGCAAGCTAGTGTCTGCGGGCGAAGGAGGAGCCGGGGAGATCAGGCGAGCGCTCCGGCGCTCGTGTGGAGCTCTCGAGCGGAGGGGACGCGAACGGTAGACGGGTGAGGAGGGAAGGAAGAAAGAGAGTGGGGGCTGTTTTGTAATTCCGACCAACTTTGGGTAGGACGATGTTACGCATGCCATGATGGTTCTGGGCTGTACAGGCTTGCTGGAGGCTTGGAACTTGCCGTCCTGGAATGCCAGAAAGAATTGGCCTTTGCATTGCTCCTGAATTCTGGTTGCGTCAGAAATTCATCCGGTTTCTCCTCTTCATATTTGCCAGTTTTATGTTGCAACTAGAGACCTGATATCTCACTTCCAAAAGACAATTTTCGTGAGAGGAGAGTGAAAACCTAGTCTCTAGCCGACTCCTAAAAACTGGTCCACCGTAGCTTTTACCCATGAAGCCGCTCATAAATCGTGACACTGTCTTTGATGACAAGATTTGGTCGCCCATGTACTCAAAGTATGACGTTTGGTTATTGTCGAGACCGGTTTAATTCATGACATTGGCTTTTGCTCTTGCTTCGTTCTTTTAAAAAATGACAAAAAAAAACATATTAACATTATAAAGACACCAATTACAACCGGTCTCTATATCAACCGAGTGTCACAACGACACCCAGGATGAACAGACTAGAAAAAAAAAAGCCCCACCACAGTTCTCAACTCTTCTCAGTAGCAGCCTAACAACCACCACCATAGATAACACACGGAATACAAAAGAAGTTCTCTAGAAGTGATGTCTCCAAAAAAAAAACAGTGCACAAGCGTTGTTGTCGTTCGATCTAAGATCTTAGGTTTTCATCCTAAAAAAAGTCTAAGCTCTCAAATAATATCTCCAGCAAGACCATTGATAGATGCAACCAATGAAGATCACATCTTAGGGTTTTTATCCTAAAATTCAAGCCTTGGCACTCAAGGAGCACGGCTAAACTTGAAACCTCTAATGTTGCCGCCCCGACTTGTCGAGAGTTGCTCCTGCAAGTCATCAAAAACCAGGCTCACAAGTACCATATTTGAAGTGGATGGGAAAATCATGCAAGCCAATTTCGGACACCAGCGCATGAGAATCAAAGTCTACATCGCCATTAAGACCTCCTCTGTCATTACTGATCCTCAAATCACAACCACCATGACCTTCTCCACCACTGTATACATCATGGAAATCGACATACTGACATGTCTCATTGTGTCAACATACAACGGAGCTTCGCGTCGCGGCCTCATGAAGCTACACAGGCTAATATGGACATGCAAGATTGGATTCCATCCGATCTTGATATACATAGGTGTCGTGCGCCAAACCATGAAGATCTCTGGCAGAAGTTTCGAAACACGTCGATGGCCAGATCGAGGAGGACCAATCACACGGATTGTTGCCTTGCAGGAGGAAGAACGCTAGGACAACCACCTTTATTCATAAGACCAGCATCCCCATGTCGACAGTCGTACTCCCTGCCATAATGGTCATGGAGGAGAATGATGTAAATATTCCCTAGAGGCAATAATAAAAGAAAGTATATTTATGCTTGATAATTAAGTTTATTGTTTTGTGCTATAATTGTATTGGTTCCTCGGATAATGAGTATTTAGAGGAAAACCCGGATACATGGTGTAAATAGAAACACCATAAAAATATCCCTAGTCTCGCCTCTAAGACTAGTTTATGTATCACTAATAGTTTCAGATTCCTGGCTATTTGGAAAAACGACAAAATATTGTAGGGTTGCCGGTGATATATAAAACCGGAGTGTTGGGAGAACAACAATGATGGATAGACCCGATTTGATATACCGTGAAACGCATTATCAATATTATTATCGGTAGTTTCTCAAGAACAAGTATTGTTGTTAGTGAAGATAGTTAGACCATAAGACACATATTAAGTTGGATACAATAAAGAACTGACGAGGCCTTCAAATGTTACTTAGTGACATGGTAATCATAATGTCGGTCTTTGTTCTTACCGGATGGTGTGCCAATGTTATATATGGTGTAGTTTTCAGAATTGCTACTCCTGACAATGAAGAGATAGACTCTAGGCTCACTCATATATTGTGATGTTCGTCATCGTATGCCAGACAAGTGATCGAAGTGTTGATGCATATAAAATCCACACATGAACTTCGTAGTTTATTGAACATTTTATTCAAACAAATGTGGAGCCAGAATGGATGGTTTTGTGCTTATTACCGGTTCTTTCTCCCGAATTCAGACTCATTGTTTATAGTTCTAGAACATATTACCATGTATTTACATCTTATAGAATGGTGTATCAATGTTTTACATTGATTTTGGGAATTTTCTAAACAATCCCCTCTCATACGGTTCCCACTCCGTCTCGTAGAAAACATATTCTATTAGTATTTTTGACATTACAGGAGCTATGAGACTCCAAAAAGGGCAAGGCCAAAGAGCATGCTTTGAAAATTTCGAGGAGCATCTAGCAGGAGAAGGAAGTCATCCAAGACTTAATGGAATGGAAAAGAGTACCATTGGTGCGGGCTCCCTCCCAAGTCACGCCACAACATCTCGTTCGGGCCTTGTTGCTCGAATGTCGACGATTCCATCACCATCCTCACCGCCTTGACCTAAAACCTTTGATACGCCCAATTTGCATCACCATTCTATATTATAATTTACCTTTGTTCATTGATATATGTCTTATTATGAGGTATTACTTATGGCTTTTCATCTGTTTTATGCATGTTGGATGATTCTTGGAGGATGAACTGCCGGAGTCTGGATTCTGATGGAAAAGAAGGCGTTTCGGTGCAATTTCGTGAAGATCAGAAAAATACCAGAAAAATATGGGAAAATATTATTTTTCCAGAAGATTGAGGGAGACAGAAGGAGGAGCAAAGAAGGGCCACAGGGGCCCACACCCCCTAGGTGCGGCCCCACCCTGGGTCGCGCCTAGGGCAGGTGTGGCCCACCTGCCCGGCTCCCGAATCCGCACCTTCGCTTATATCTTCCCTACGAAACCCTAAGGCCAGGGGCGACCACAGATAGATTTCCGCCACCTCTGGGGGCGGAAAACACCAAGAGAGAAAGATCTCTCCGGCAGACAGATTTCTGTCGGGGGAATTCCTTCCCAGAGAGGGGAGACCATCGTCATCAACACCATCGTCAAGCTAGTCTTCATCGGGATCATCATCATCATCCACACCATCATCTCCACCAGCACCATCATCATCACTCTGTCCCGCTGTAACAATTGTGTTGGATATTGCTTTAGTTCTTAGGGGAAAATTTCCCGGTGTTGATTACTATTGTAGTTGATGCTTGTGAGTGGAACCATTGGATTACTGTTGATGTTCAGATTGTTATCCATTACCATATCATCTTTGATCTTGATCCATACGATGTCTTGTGAATAGTTCGTTTAGTTCTTGAGGACATGGGAGAAGTCATGTTGTTATTAGTGGATTTGTGTTGAGTTATTATTCAATGGTTTAGTATTTAAGTTGTGGTGCTATTCTTCTAGTGGTGTCATGTGAACATCGACTACATGATACTTCACCATTTATGGGCCTAGGGGGATGCATTGTGTATTTGGATACTAATTGTGGGGTTGCGGATGAAACCTGAACCCCTATTAGGACACCTTTGCACAAGGGAGTGTAGGATCTCAGAGTTTAAGGCTGTGGTTAGATTTATATCTTAATTACTTTCCTGTAGTTACGGATGTTTGCAGGGTTTTAATCACAAGTATGTATTAGTCCAAGTAAGGTCGGTATGTTAGCACAGGTTCACCCACACAACACTTACAACACCAGAGAAGAGTACTCAGTTATTTGAATCAAAAGTACTTGACAGAATTCCCATGTGTCCTCGAGAACGTTTGGTCCTTATAAGTATTTCCACCGGCTTGTCCTTTGTTAAGAAAGGATTGGGCCACTTGCTCTGTTTGTTTGTTGTGTTTATTACTTGCTCCTTGTTTTGTTGCCTTATCAGAAAACCACTAAAAATCCGTTTGCTAAGTATTTACAAAGAGTTCCTGCTCCACACCACTGTTCAGCACCTTCTGCTCCTCGTTGGGATCGACACTCCTATTTATCAAAAGTACTATGATACACCCCCTATACTTGTGGGTCATCAAGACTATTTTCTGGCGCCGTTGCCGGGGAGTGAAGCGCTATTGAAGAGTAGAACTGGTAAGGGAAACTTCTATTGTGAGTATTGCTTTTGTTACTGCTTGTTACTTTGTTTCCAATATGGATAACCCACTTGGTTTTCTGTTTGGTAAAACTACTACCACTGCTAGGGTAATAGATGAACCACCACCTGTTGAGATAGATCCTTTTAAGATACCTACAAGTATTATTGATCGTGTTATGGATAATTATTATTTAGGGCATGGAACAGTCCAACCTGGTGGTCATTTGCTATTTATACATGAATTATGCGGGTTGTTTAAGTGTGTAGGTATCACAACTAAACAGGTGAAGAAGAAGTTACTCTCCATATCCTTGAAAGGGAGAGCTGAAGAATGGTATAAGCTGCTGAAGAATGGACAATCCATGGAATGGGAGGAGATGGTATCTATCTTTTGTAGGGGGTCGTAGCATGGAAAACAAAAAAATTCTATCGCATGCACACAAACAAACCAAGATCTATCTACTAGATTGTAGCAACGAGTCGATAGAAGAACTCACCCTCGAAGATTCCAAAGCGGTTAACGAGAGCAGATTCTCGTGGGTGATGTAGTTGTACACTTGCCGATCTCAAGATCGCGTAGACGATCCTTCCGAAGCGTTCGTGATGCTTCCGCAATCGGTCACACGTTAAATTTTCGGTGAATACCTTCCTCTCCTTGTTCCAAGACGAAGGTTGTAGTTCTCCTCGCGATTCCCAAAGACGACGGCGTGGTGTCGAAGTAGAGGAAGATCCCGCAGGCTTCGCCTAAGCGGTCACGAGTTATGGTGGATCTAGGGTTTCTGGTGATCTAGGGTTTAGAAGACCGGAGGAGGAGGAGGCGTCGGTGGCGGCTAGGGCGACGATGGCGGCAGCGGTTTGTCGGCGGCGCAAGGCGGCGCGGGTGTGGAGGGGCTAGGGCTTGGTGTTTTGGGACAACCCTCCCCCTCTATTTATGAGAGGGGGAAGCCTTGTGAGGGTGGGTTTGAATCCAAACCCAAACCCAAGTTGCATTGAGATAAGTACTTGTTTCTTCTTCCACTAGGAAACCATTGTTCGAGTTTGACTTTTCAAACTTCCCATTTGACTTTCAATTTAGAGCTTTAATTCTCTCTTGCAAATGCCCACACCAAGTGACCTAGGATATGATCCAATCATTCCACTTATCCATGACACATTCATGGACCATTCCCTTTCAGTCCGGTGAACCTTCTAGACCCTTCTAGAACCTCTCCAATGAAAACATCGGATTCTTTCCCGAACTCCGCAATCGGACTTTCCTTATATGAATCTTATTCTTCGGACCATTCCGGATCTCCTCGTGATATCCCGGATCCCATCCGAGACTCCGAACAACATTCGGTATCCCTACTAACATTCCATATCTACTAAACAACATCGAATCCTTAAGTGTGTCTCCCTACGGTTCGTGAATTATGCGGACATGATTGAGAGACTTCTCCGATCAATAACCAATAGAGGAATCTGGAAATTCATATGGCTCCCACATATTTCTACGATTACTTTGCTATCGAATGAACCACTTACATACGATACCAATTTCCCTTTGTCTCACGATAGTTTACTTATCCGAGGTTTTGATCACCGGTATCTCTGCATACCTAGTTCAACCTCGTTACTTATAAGTACTCTTTTCTCATTCCTGTGATATGTGATCCCTTGTGAGCCAGTCACATGCTTGCAAGCTAATTGGATGACATTCCACTGAGAGGGCCCAGAGTATATCTATCTGTCATATGGATGGACAAATCCCACTCTTGATCCATGTGCCTCAACACATACTTTCCAAACACTCAATGCTACCTTTATAGCCACCCGGTTACCATGTGGTGTTTGATGTCATCAAAGCATCCTTTCGGTGATGGTGATTAGCATGATCTCATGGTCGAAGGAATTAGGTTACTATGTATCAGAAAGCTTATAGCAAATGAACTATTGAAATGACTTGATCTTAATGCTACGCTTATCTATAGGAGTATGTCCATCATACCATTCTCCTAATGATATGATCTTGTTGTGAACAACATCTCAATGTTCATGATCGGGAAACCACGATCATCTATTAACTAGCAAGCTAGTATTACAAAGAGGCTTTACTAGGGACTCTAATTTAGTTTATAAATCACACAAGTATTAATGTTTCCGGTTAATACTATTATAGCATGAATGTAAACATTTATCATAAACACAAAGATATAATAATAACCACTTTTATTATTGCCTCTAGGGCATATCTCCAACATCTTTTACTCTAAATTTTATCCTCCCAGTGAGATTCATAAGGATATAAATCTTATATATAACGTTTGTCCTCTTGATGGAGAGAGTACATCTCAAGGTTGGGGGAGATTGAAGATACTAATGCTTAAATGTCCTATTCATGAACTCCCTAACAATATTATTCTCAATAACTTTTATGCTAGGCTTTCTCTTCATGATAAAGATTTACTAGATGCTTCTTGTGTTGGATCATTCACATGCATGAAGGAATAAGCTAAATGGGATTTACTAGACCGTATTCAAGATAACACTGAAGCTTGGTAGAATGACAAAGGAAGAAAGTCAGGTATCAACTATGATTATGAATGTATTAAATCTTTTATGGGCCGATGACTTAGTGATATTAGCAATTTTTTTGGTCGTGATGCCCAAAGTATTGCCAACTGTTTTAAAGCCTTTGCCTCTTACATAGAAATACCCAAAAAGAAGTGGAATAAGTACCACGTTCCTTATAAAGATGTTGTTAGTCATGTTCCAGTTAGAATTACTCAAGTTTGTACTACTAATCATATTGTGCCTGAACCTCATGTTGAGAAATTACCTTTCCCAGCTAAGGTAAAGGAGTATTCTATGATTATCAATGCAAATAATAAAGGTACAAAGGCTGTGGAGCACATAAGCAATTGAATGTTGAACTTGTGGTAGCCATTGTGAAAGACCCTGTCACTAGAAATATAGAGGATGAGCACATTGTCTTCTGTGAAGATGCTTCTAATATTATCTCTCATCCTGGTAAAGCTAGTGTTCTTGTGATTTCTGTTAAAATTGGTGATCATTGCTATTAATGGTTTATGTGATATTGGTGCTAGTTCTAGTGCTATTCCTTATGAGCTTTACAGGGAAATTATGCATGAAATTGGTCCTTGTGAGCTGGAGGACATTGATGTGGTTATTCACCTTGCAAATAAGGAAACCATTTGCCCTATTAGCATTGTAAGAGATGTGGAGGTTTTCTGTGGTAAGATTAAGTATCCTGCTGATTTTCTAGTGCTTAATTCAGTAGCTAGCAAAACTTGTCCTATCATTTTTTTAGACCTTTCTTGAACACATGTGAAGCTATTATTGATTGTAAGAAGGAAAAAGTTTTAACTAAGTTTGATGGAGATTCTTATGAGTTTAACTTTTCCAAATTTGCTAAAGCTCCTTGTGAAAATAGCTTGCCTAATAAAGATTTTAGGATGGAACAACTTGCTTCTATTGATCCAGTCTATGACCTTGGACCTCTTTTTGATGATTGTAAGTATGCTTATTCTGATGATAAAGTTGTTGCCAGTGACATTTATATTGTCAACTTTATTTAAAATCTCTTGAAAGTTATTATGAGAGAGGAAACACGGTTTTATGCATCTCGATAATGTTAAGTTTCCCGTTTTATGTTGAAATCTTTGAAGTTGCATATGTTTTGTCTTCCTATGCTAGTGGATTTTGTTTCAATAATTATTTTCTCATGATACTCCCATGCATGGGAAGTGGGTTAGATTCAAATATGTTGGTTATTTTCTTCTTGATGCTCTCTTTCACTTCAAATATTTATCTCCTTTGTGAGCATCTTTGAAAGTTTCAAGCCTAACTTAAAGGCATTAAAGAAAAGTACTTGTTGGGAGATAACCCAAGAGTTTTGTCGAGTCTTGGAAGTTATTACCTCGATAACCGCTCCTTATCCTTTTTGTTTTGGTTTTTGTGTCAAGTTCAACTACTTTTGTGAAGTAGAGGAGTTGTGAAAAGTGGTCATCTGAGACAGATTTTTAGGAAGCTCAATACTTCGGATGGATCTGCATTTTTCTGTGATTGTTCTCCAAGTTGTTACCCAACTTTCATTAGTTCTGCACTTTTTGATTTGAGCAATAGAAGGTTTTCGAAAAAATCAATCTTTACCTGCTGGTCTATTTTGACAGATTTCTGCCGTCATTTGCATTTGCCTCTTATAGAAGCTTTTGTTTTGATAGATTTCAGTTGAAATGTGAACCTAAAGGTTTGTTGTTTTGCATTCACTAATGTTTCCATAAGTTTGTGTATTGTTGTGTGAGGAAAGGAAAATTCTAGGAGAAGGAGAAAAGGAGTCTGCAGAGTTCGTTTTTGAATAGGTAAAAGTGGTGAAAACAGAAGGTTCGTGAAACCCCAATATTTTTTTATTTTGATGTTTTTAATACATAAGGGAAGTTACGAGACGGAACTAAAGAAGAAACGGAGTCCGGGGTGGACAAACCCACCCCAGGCGTGGGTCCCTGCCTGGCCACGCCTGGAGGGTGGTTGACTCCCCCCGAGCTCCGACTCTGCCTCGTTTCCATATCAGAACCTTCCTTATGCTTTGAAACTTCGTAATATATAACCCTCGGATACCCCTAGGTTCATGCATCGTGTTTTCGTTTCAATCTGTTTCTGTCAGGAAATCTTCTGAAGTTTAGAGCACCATGGTCTCCGCCAACGATAAAGGCAAGAAGCCCGAGGAAGAAGATCCTCAAGATCCCAAGGAGGAGGAGATTCTTGTTGGGAATGAAGAGGACATGGAGGTGGACAAGCATCCGGACACCCGCGCTACCGTCGCAAGCGTTTGAGTGGTGGCACGACCTACCAAGCTTAGGAGGACATCACGGATGTCTACAAGAGGGATAACTCCTCGTCATATCCTCGCTCCACGCAAACTTCCTCCTCGTACCACTTGTTCTAACCATGCAGAGAAGGAATACTCCAAGAAGGAAGAATGGAGAAAGAATAACAAGGACTGGGATCCTCGGTCCGAATTGATCATGAGCTGCACTGAGCATAACTCGGAGTTTATTCGTACTCTGACCTTCGATATGGAGGATATGAAGAAACTTATCGAAGAGCTTATCAAGAGAACACCACAACCACCGAAGGAGTAATTCGTCATCAGGTTTGGCATCCCCTTGGCTTGTTCCAAGCTTGGGGGAGTGTAGCGGTATCACCATCATTATCTTCCATCTTTTACCTTTTCATTGGATTCATATCTTTGGTAGAGAAGTTATCTTATGGTTTGGTTTGCATGTGGAAGTATCTCTCCTTTAGTTGATTATCTATGTATCCCTTGGTGTGAGTGCCTTTATTGAATATTAATGAGAAGTCTCATATTTTACTTTTTGCACTTGTTATTTTAGTTTGCAATCTCTATTATATGATGGATCTTGTTGATCAGTATTGGCATCACTTTGGGATCATCAAGTGGGTCTAAATTGGTTTTGGCAAACCGAGTTCTGGTCAGTATCAATACTTTTTGAATTATGAAAGAAAAAGAGAAAAGCTTACAGGTATTCTGTATCATCTATTTTCTTTCTTGTTGGCTCATAAGCTTGGTATTCTCTATTTAAGATCTTTTGTGTCTTCAAGGAAGATTGCATGTTGGGGTTTATTACTTGTATGTTTGCTTGTTTCTTTCAACTCTCTTGCTTGCTGATACGTTGGAAACATATCTATAATTTTTGATGCTCCATGCTTGTTTAGTATCTACTTTGCTTTACTTGTCTACACTTTGAGGTGTGTTTTACATGTTTTCTGGTACTAACCTATTAACAATTTGCAATGCGGATGCCATTTTCGCTGTTTTTGGTTTGAAAAGTTAGTAAAGAAATATTCTTGGAATTGACGGGACGAAGGACAAAGTCAATAACTTTCCGTGGGAACAAGAAGTCTAGAGGAGAGCGAGGAGGCGTGCAGGCTAAACCCCCTAGGCGCGGGTAGGCCCCGCGCTGGGTGAGGTTGCCCCTCGCGCCGCCTCGATCTCCCTCGCCTATAAGAAGCCCCTGATGCAAAAACTCTCAGCACCCGATCAATATTCCACTAAACCGTTTGTAGCCACCGCCACCATCGTCCCTAGATTGGGGGGATCTGAAGCTCTTCCCGGCACCCTGCCGGAGGGGAGATCATCCCGTAGGCCTTCTCTCCGGTATGATTTGTGAGTAGTTCCACCTTGGACTATGGGTCCATGGTGTAGCTAGATGGTTGTATCTCCTCCTTTGTGCTTTCATGTATAGATCTTGTGAGCTCCGTTCATGATCAAGATCTAATCTATTTGTAATCATGCATGTTGTGTTTGCGGGGATCCGATGGATATTGAGATTATTATGTTAGTTGATTAATGGTTATATCTTTATGATTCTATAATGTCTATGTTGTTTGTGATCTTGCATGCTCTCCATTGCTAGTGGTTATCTTGGCCAAGTAGTTGCTAGTGACTCCAAGAGGGAGTATTTATGCTCGATAGTGGGTTCATTCCTCTAGTTTCCAAGGGAAGTGGCAATAATCTCTTCGGTTGTAGATGTGTTGTTGCTACCAGGGAGAAAACAACGGTCTATTGTTCATGGAACATGTGGACTATTTACCTTACACACTTTGCTTAAAGCAGTTGTATGTTGCTTGCAACTTAATACTGGAGGGGGTTCGGATGATAACCTGAAGGTGGACTTCTAGTCATAGATGCAGTTGGATGACGGTCTATGTATATTGTTGTATTGCCCAATCAACCTCTTAGGATCTTTCTGGCTAGTAATTGCATTGTTATGCCTTGCTCAGTTCCTGTCAATTGCCCTGTTGTAATTTGTTTACCCTTCATGCCATGTTGTTTATCTAAGGAGAGCACCTCTAGTGAACTATGGACCCTGGTCCAATCTTTACCATTGATACATCTTCCACTGTTACTTGTTTGCTGCAAACCATTACCTTCCACACCATCGTTTAATCCTTTGTTCTGACAAACCGGTGAGCTTGACAACCTCAACGTCGTTGGGATGAGTCTTGAGTTTGTGTTGTGCGGTCTCCACGTTGCTTCCAACACATGTGATGTTTCCTTCCTCCTTCGGTTTGATAACCTCGATTTCTCTTGGCGAAATCTTGGTGTACTCTTCATACCTTGCTCTTGGGGTTTCCAACGAAGCACTCTTCCTCCCTGTTGAGTGTAGCATCAAGTAATTTAAAAGCGTTGCGGGAGGCTAAGGACGTCTTCACTAGGGGATTCCTTCACTTCCTTTCTCTTTACTTTGTTTTTAGTTTGCTTTGTTTCTTTTGCTTGGTTTTGTTTGCTTCTTTTCAAAAAAAATAGTCTAGTTTGGTTTCCTTGCTTTATTCAAAAACCCAAAAAATTAGTTCCTACTCTAGTTGTTGGTATGTTGCCTTCTTAAACATGCTTTCTATCAATGGATGGTTTCTTTGAAACTAGTTCATATTGGCAAGGTGGGTTCACGGAAGAACAAAAGTATTATTATAAGGAACACCAGTTGTCACAAAAAGGGAAACACTTATGGGAACAAATTGATAAGTTGAATACTATTGCTAGAGACGTGTACTCTACTTATAATGTTACTTATTGCTTTGATAAAGGTTGTTGCTGCAGGAGGTATAAACACCTACCCTTTCAATGTGAGTATAATGATAATGTTACCATATCTTCTTATGTTAAAGTAAATTATGATTTTGATGATGTGGAACAAATTGAAGAATTTATTGCCTTCAAGGTGCATTTGAACTTGCCGGTTTGCTTGAGAATACGATTATGCACCTTATGAATGTGAGGTTTATGAGATACTTAAATTTTGCTTTGATAATTACAAGGAAGACAATGGCTATATTATTGAATATTTTAATAAGTGGTTTCCACAAATGGAAGAGACTAATGCCTTGTAGGAGCCTATGGAAGAAGAAATTGTTGAAACTGGAAGCTCATTAGATGAAAAGAGGAGGAGAGTGATGAACAAAAGGAGGGAGAATGGATCTACCCGTTCCTACCTTCTACTGAGAGTAACTCTTTATCTCTTATATTATTTGATTGTCCCCCATGCTTACCAAGGGAGGATGAATGTTATGTTCCCGTGGATCCCTTTGAAATATCTACTTTGGGTAAAACCTGTGAAGGTTTTAATCCCACTATTCTTGAGCTTGATAGAAATTATGTGTTTGTAGATCATGAAAAGCATGCTTTATGTGATAGCTATATTGTTGAGTTTATTCATGATGCTACTGAAAATTATTATGAGAGAGGAAAATTTGGTTGTAGAAGTTTTGATGGTATTGAAACACCTCCCTTTGTGCTGAAAGTTTTGAAGTTACTCTTGTATTATCTTCCTATGCATGTCACTTTGTTTTTCATGAATTTATTTGTGTACAAGATTCCTATGCATAGGAAGAGGGTTAGACTTAAATGTGCTTTGAATTTGTTTCTTGATGCTCTCTTTGACTTCAATTCATATATCTCATGAGAGCATCTTCTCAAACTTTCCATGCCTAACTTAAAGGCGTTAAAGAAAAGTACTTGTTGGGAGATAACCCAAGAGTTTCCTTGAGTCTTGGAAGTTATTACTTCGGTAATAACCTCTCCTTATCCTGTTTGTTTGCTTTTTGTGCCAAGAATGACCTCTAATGAGAGGGAAGTAAGATTTGGGGAGTTGCTGTCCCGAAACAGATTTTTGTCCTCCACCAAAAAAATTCATGAGGAGGCTCTGTAACTCGGATTGAGCTCAAAATTTATGAATAAATCCCCCAGTATGTTGGCTAACTTTAGTTAGTTCAACACTTTTTGATTTGAGTTCGTTTCTACCTGCTGGACTGTTTTGACAGATTTCTGCCATTATTTGCATTTGCTTCTTATTGATTCCTTTTTGAGCTCTCTTCAGGTAAATTGAGTTTCTTTGAAGGATTTACTTAAGTAGCTTGTGTTTTTAGTGAAAAGCCTTGCTGTTCCAAAGCTTTGCCAGTGGTCTAATATCTTTTGAATAAGCTAATGTTGCTAATGAAGATTGTGTCAAGTTTTGTATGAAGAAAAAATTTCAGGTGTAGAGAGAGAATGATGCAATGAGATAAAGAATGGACAAAAGCTCAAGCTTGGGGATGCCACCATGGTGTCACCCCAAGAAATATCCAAGAGGTACAAGTGTCAAAGCTTGGGGATGCCCAATGTTGGGGATATGCTATATGGGTATCCTCATAGCATGTCTCTTATCCGGCTAACCCGGGTGGCCCATAGTCGGTAGCATGGCACAGCTTTCTTTGGCCTAGTTAGGTGGATCCATAAGGGAGGTCCATGCCGGATAAAGGAAGGCTACGGTGGAGTCACCAGCGTACCCGGAGCCTTGGAGTGCAAGATACACAAGACTGGTGATAGACGGTGTAGGACTCTGTAACCTGTCCGGCTAGGACTTTTCCCTGTAACCCTAGGACCTGGCGACTATATAAGTCGGGCCTATGGGAGACTTTAGGGCACAACTTAGTATCGATTCATGCAACCTCGCACAGCGAACCTATCTCTGTAACTCGGCGTATTGCCCTTATAGTGATTTATAGCAGGAGTAGGATTCCGCCCACGTGGGATCTCGAACACAGGTAAGGTGTTACCTCGTACCCATCAACCGTCGCCTTACCCACGTCTCTAAACACGCCTTGTGAGGACCCTCCATGGCGTACTCGTCGGAAACACCACGGTTGGCGCCCACCGTGGGGCAAGAGGCGCCAGGCTCTTCACGGGCGAGGACCAAGATCTTCGCGGAATCGGCACCGTAGCCATCGGCCGTGTTCTCTTCTCCGCAACGTTATTGTCCCCCAGCGAGTTGGATCCCGGCAAAGACGAACCCTACACGGTGTTCGATCGTTCCTATCAGAGACATCCACCTCTACATCGGCGAAACCGACTCGGGCACTAGTTCCCTGGGAGTCGGAGGAGCATCAAGACTCGCACGGACCGCCTACGGGCAGGATACGTTCGCGGAAGGATCGATGTCGGATCTATCTTCGGAGTTTGCCGGCAAAGATCGGAAAGCATCAAGACCCGCACGGACCGCCTACAGGCAGGATACGTTCGCGGAAGGATCGATGTCGGATCTCTCCTCGGAGTTTGCCGGCAAAGATCAGAAAAATTCAAGACCCATCCAAACCGCCCCTGTGCAGGATATAAAGGTGGAAGATCACTGCAAATCCGCCGGCTTTATCCGCGTGTCTGGACAGCAGAGACCCAAGTTCGTCGGCGTGGTTACCATCTTCGACCTGGCACGCTGCATTCAGAGAGGCGAAAACACCGCGACTACGGCGGTGGCTCCGATATCTGAGCCGATCGGTCCACTACCCCAATGATGATGCTATCTATCACTTTGTGGAAGGATGGACCATGGCACGCTTCTCCGACATTCTCTAAGATGGCAGCGTCGGGCGCCTTACCTTCAAGGCATGGTGAACACGTCAACAACTACGCGGAGGCGGCGGCGGCTCGGGCATGGCGCTTATCGCGGAGCCTCCGATTCAGCCACCACCACCGCCTCCCACGCCATCTTCATAGCAGCACCACCACCTCCGGTCATCGTCGGCCGTTGCACCTCCATCGCCCATCATCGAGGAAGTCACGGCACCCTCGACTCCATCATTGATCGCTTTATGCTGATTTTAGTGCAGATTCGGAGGAGATAGACTTCAGTCGGAAGAGCTAGACTCATGCGCTAGGAGATGGAGGAGGAGTACTCGTGACGAGCAAGCTAATAACACCGTCATGTCTCGAGGGTGTTCGTCACCATTGGGATAGCGATGGATGAAGATCAACCGGGCAAGCTCACACTGGCTGGAAAGGGAAGGGCCACTAATTGCTGACGATGATCGCGCAAAGGTCATGCCTCCTCCGCTAACCCGGTCGTGACCACGGGGAACTCGGCACGGTCCGAGCAACAACAACACCGCAAACTTGCCGCCTCCGGCATCCACGTCGGCGCCCATGTTACTCCGGTGATAGAGTGATGTACGGCAATCTCTCGTCGAGCCACTAACCGTTGATCATATACGGGCGTGACTCGGCTTGAGCGAAGCGCCAGCAACCTTTGGAGGCGCAAGCCATCGCGGATCAAGGCGCTAAACTAGATCGAGATCTGGTCAATGCGCAGAAGTCCATAGAGAAAGCTAGAGCAATGGAGGCCGAGTATAAGACTCTACTGCAGCAGCAGGAGGCTAAGAAGGCTCCGGCTCGCGTCATCAATGATCCTGGTGTACGGCGCAACCTAGGATGGGCTCCCTCGAAGCCGGCACAGGCCAAGCCATACATTGATAGTGAAGGCAAGCAGGTGATGCCCACCCTACTCCTTAACCTCGCCGTCGCCAAGACCCTTCTAGAGCAGGATAGATCGCCTGAGGCAGTAGAACAGGTTTATGACCTAGTGGCCAAGGCGGTAAAGCAGCAGGAAAGGGCCACCTCTTAGAAGCTTGAGTCTGACCCAGCGCTCTGCCGATCTAGCTAGTACAAACCGCCAAGGGACAGATCTCCTCATGATGTCGGATCACAGACAGGTTCATCAGAACGAAGACGGAGGGATGCGCGCAACAGGAAGGATGCTATCCCCATATCCTTTGACCACGGAGAAAAAGCCCGACCTCGCCGCCCATCGCCTCCACCCCGATCCCCCCGACATCAGGAAGATTACAAGGCTCACCATCGTACGGATATGCCCCCTCCACAGCAGTGTGGTATCGTCATCCGCGACAACGCGGCACAGACCCGTCATGATGAAGAGCGCCACCAAGGACACAAGAGCAGGTCACACCACGACCCTCCGCGTCCGACAAGCAACCGTGACAGGCGTGAGGCGTCGTAGGAGGGTAAAAGCAAGAAGGCTAACCCACCGCCACCTCCACCTCCGTCACCGCCAAGCAGTCACCATGGCGGAAGAGGCCCGCGTCGTTCACGCAGCCCATCCCCTGTTGACAACAAGAAGAAGAACCCGGTCATGCGATGCGTTCGCGGATCGATAAGATCCACGAGGCCGAGAAGTACCATACAGGACCACTTTGCTTTGGACACCTGTCGGTCCGCAACTTACCCCAAAGGTTTTCGGATAGACAAGACCATCAAGCCTTATGACGGCACCGCCAAACCTGCCACATGGTTGCAGGACTACGGCAACGCGGTGGAGATTGCCGGAGGCAACCCCAACGTCTCCGTTAAGTACCTTCCGTTAATGTTGGCGGGTACGGCCCGTCAATGGATCGACGACTTGCCGGAGAAATCTATGTACAACTGGCTGGATATGCAAGAAGCATTCACCAAGAACTTTGAGGGTACATACAAGCGTCCCTGCACTGTGGGCGATCTACAGCGGTGCATGCAAGAGAAAGACGAGACATCTCGCACCTATCTCTCCCGCTGGCTGGAGATGAAGAATTCCTGCGCAGGAGTACACACTCAGACCGCTATGGCCGCCTTCATTGATGGGTTGGAAAGGGGCACGTTACTCCGACATAAGCTAAAGCGCTTGCAGGACAATCATCAGCTTGACTTGAATCAGATGATTCAGTTATCTAGTGAGTTCGCAGCTGCCGCCGATGATGCTCGTGGCTCTTTGCCGGCAACGGCCGTTCCAACCCAAGCTCGAAGGAACAACAGTACAAAGCGGAAAACCGCTCCAGAAGAAAAGCAATCTACCGACAAGGTCGCTATGACTTTTGCAGGACGAGGAGAAGTCGGACAACGTGGTCGAGGAAGGGGCGGGCAGCGGGCGAGGAAGTGAAACCAACTCGGCGCTCTGCGTTCCCCAAACGTCACGAGGAATACGCGATATGCCGTGCCTCGTACACCTCGATGTCAGCGGCAAGGCCACCCATACCAATCGACACTACAAGTTCGTCAACGACCTCAAGGAAGACCAGTCCGGCTGGCGAAGTCGGAAGAAGACCCAGCGAGACAAGGGAAGAAGAAGGAGGAAGAGTCAAGGATTCAAGTGACATGGGCGAGGGCGTTGACCACAAGCATCCGCCAAGAGCGATGACAAGGGCAAGAACCCCTTCGCAAAGAAGGCCCCAGTCTACCACACTTTCCTTGGCACCCCCACCGTCCGACAACAGAAGACCTCTCTGAGGATCCTGATGACCACTCTCCCCCCAGTTCCCCAATACCTGCACTGGTCGGACGTTCCAATAACTTGGGACAGGACGGGCCACCTAGACCTTGTGCCCACGGAGAACCAGTACGCCATGGTCATCAACCCATTGATTGACGGCGTGGAGTTTACCAAGTGCATGGTGGATAGTGGAAGCATCATCAACATCATGTACCTGGATACACTACAAAAGATGAACTTGACGGAGGCAAACCTAAGGCGTACCAACACCGTGTTCCATGGCGTAGTTCCTGGTCGGGAGGCTCGGTCCCTTGGGTGCATTACGCTTCAAGTAGCCTTTGGCGACATTAATAATTACCGCCAAGAGCACATGACCTTTGAGGTGGTCCCCTTCAAGAGTGTGTACCACGTCATATTCGGCTGCGACATATTCCACACGTTCATGGCCAAGCCATGCTTCGTCTACAACAAACTCAAGATACCCGGACCAAACGGTGTCATCACCGTATCCGGAAGCTTTACCAAGGCAAGGGACTGCGAGATCAACGAAACAACGTTGCGAAGCTCTCTGCGAAAAAATTCAAGGAGATCCAGAGGAAGGTCAATGACTCAGAGATGCCCGCGTCGAAGAAGCAGATCTCTGACTCGGCTCCTGCGTTCAAGGCCGCCATCAAGACCAAGCTGGTGGAACTTGTGGTAGGCGATGCCTCCAAGACCATCGCCATTGGGACGAACCTAGATCCCAAATAGGAAAGCGCGCTCGTCAAGTTCCTCCGTGAGAATAGGGACATCTTTGCCTGGCAACCTGCCGACATGAAAGGTGTACCTAGGGAACTTGAAACCGGCTTAAACATAGATCCAAAATGTAAACCAGTGAAACAACCTCTACGACGCTTCGGAGATGAGAAGAGACGCGCCATTGGCAAAGAGATAGCTAGGTTACTTAAGGCTGGGTTTATCCGAGAAGTCCTTCACACCCGATTGGTGGCCAATACTGTACTTGTCCCCAAAAAGGGAACCAATGAATTAAGAATGTGCGCTGATTACACCGGCTTGAACAAAGCATGCCCCAAAGATCCGTTCGCTTTGCCTCGCATTGACCAATCATTGACTCGACGGCTCGCTCGGAACTTTTGTGTTTTCTCGATGCATACTCAGGATACCACCAGATCAAGATGAGGAAGTCGGACCAATTGGCCACTTCGTTCACTACTCCATACGGCACGTTTTGCTACGTCATGATGCCCTTCGGGCTAAAAAACGCAGGTGATACCTACCAGCGAACAATGCAACGTTGCCTTCACGACCAAATTGGTCGGAATGTTCACGCCTACGTGGACGATATCGCGGTGATGTCTAAAAAGTCAAACGACTTAATCTCCGACTTAAAAGAAACCTTTGATAATCTCCGGAAATACAACATGATGCTCAACCCTAAGAAGTGCGTCTTCGGGGTTCCAGCCGGCAAATTGTTGGGATTCATCATTTCCCAGTGCGGAATCGAGGTCAACCCGGAGAAATTCAAGGCCATCTTAAACATAAACCGTCCGACATGCCTAAAGGACATTCAACGACTAACAGGTTGCGTCAAGCGATTAGTCGATTCGTCAACCGACTTGGAGAGAAGGCTTTGCTATACAAGTTCTTTGAAGAAGGACCAATTCACATGGACGGTGAAGCGGATGCACATTGAAGCGCTCAAGGAGATTCTTTCCTCGGCGCCCATCCTTGCGGCACCCAAGCACAGAGCCTTAATTTACATGGCGGCAACCAACCGGGTTATTAGCATCGTCGTGGTAGAGGAAGGAACCGTGCTACGAGCACGGAGTTCAACGACGATTTACTATGTGGCGAGGTCTTGACGGAGTCAAGCAGCGTTACCGCACTACCGGAAGATAGCTTATGGAGTATTCCTCGCTTCGGAAGCGAGGCATTACTTTCGAGCACCCAATCACGAGTGAGCAAGACTCCAGTCGACATTATCAATAACAGCGGCCTACGCTCTGAAGGGTCGCGAAGTGG
This sequence comes from Avena longiglumis, assembly GCA_030063025.1. Classification (NCBI taxonomy): domain Eukaryota; kingdom Viridiplantae; phylum Streptophyta; class Magnoliopsida; order Poales; family Poaceae; genus Avena; species Avena longiglumis. Next base: position 72,438,486 of record CP125976.1, on the reverse strand, counting down.
GGCATTGAACTTGCCGCCTTCGAGATCACCTACAAGAGACGCGACGCTATCAAGTCACAAGCTTTGGCAGATTTTATTGCAGATTGGACGGAGATGCCAGATGCTACTCCGTTGCCAGAACCAGAGTACTGGGTGATGCACTTTGATGGATCCACTTCGTTCTGCAGATCCACTTCGAGGCTACAAATAACATGGCGGAGTATGAATCACTCATTCACGGACTACGTGTAGCCAAGGATATTGGCATCAAGCACATAGTTTGCTGTGGATATTCCGACTTGGTTGCCCAGCTGGTGACTGGCACCTGGAACGCGCGGAACCCTATGATGGTGGCATATCGCGATGAAGTGGACGAGATAGCCAAGAGCTTCTTGGGCTACTAAGTCAAGTATGTGCCTAGGGAGCAAAATGAGGCGGCTGATCTACTATCTAAGCTTGGATCAGGGCGCAAGAAAATTCCGCCAGGAGTTTTCCTAGAGCATCTACGCACACCATCCGTGAAGGGCGCCGACATCGACAACTCGGATAGAGCTGACTCTTTCATCAACATGGTGACAAAGATCCCTCCAGCTTGGACAAAACTGTTCATGGAGTATCTCGAGCACGGAACTTTGCCCGACGACGAAGTCGAAAGAAGGCAAATAGTACGACGAGCAAAGGGTTATACCATAATCAATGGGCAACTCTACAAGAGGATCTCTACTGGTGTATACCTAAAGTGTGTTTCCCAGTTAGAAGGTATGGAAATCCTACGCGAAATCCATCTCGGAGATTGCGGGCATCACGCCGCTCCTCGATCATTGGTCGCGAAAGCCTTCCGGCAAGGATTCTACTGGCTGACCGCGAAGGCGGACGCCGAAAAGCTGGTTGATACTTGCACAAGATGCCAGTACTATGCCCGACAAGCACATGTTCCTGCTGAAGAATTGCGAACAATACCAATAACTTGGCCGTTCGCAGTCTGGGGGCTAGACATGGTGGGACCGTTACAGACGGCACCGTGTGGATTTACGCATCTGCTGGTAGCAGTTGACAAATTCACCAAATGGATAGAAGCTAAACCCATTAGAAAGCTTGATGGGGCAACTACCCTCAGGTTTGTCCGGGATCTAGTGGTGAGATTTGGTCTCCCACATAGCATCATCACCGACAAGGGAAGCAACTTGTCACTCTGAGAAGTGGAGGCCTATTGCTGGGACAAAGGCATCCGACTTGACCTTGCATCTGTGGCACACCCACAATCCAATGGTCAAGTTGAGCGAGCCAATGGATTAATTCTGTAGGGAATCAAGCCACGTCTTGAGGCACCGCTACACAGAGCAGCTGGAGCCTAGGCGGAAGAATTGCCATCTGTTCTGTGGAGTTTACGAACCACACCCAACAGATCCACCGGCTACACCCCTTACTTCATGGTATATGGAGCAGAAGCCATCCTACCTTCCGACATCCTCCACGACGCACGAAGAGTTGCCGTCTACGACGAAGATGATGCTGAAGACTCCAGACGCCTTGATGTGGACCTTCTCGAGGAGGAGCGCGTTTTGGCATGCCAAAGATCCGCCATCTACCAGCAGAAACTACGCAGCTACCATAGTCGCCGCGATCGGCATCGCTCGTTTAAAGATGGGGATTTAGTACTCCGACTTAAGCAGAAGAGGTCACACAAATTATCCCCGCCATGGGAAGGACTGTTCATCATAATCAAGGCGCTGCTCAATGGGTCTTACTACCTTGTCGACAATCGTGAACTCAAGGATAGACCCAACGAGGATCATAAGCGTAAGCGACGTGACCCGGATGATGACTACCCGGAGCTTGATCGGCCATGGAACATAGCACATCTACGTCCTTTCTACACTTAGAATTTTTTATCTAATTGTGTACCTCTTATATGATCAATGAAATAAAGCTCTTTGGTTCACTCATATTGCTAAGTCTTTTACCTCCTTTAGTGTTCATTTTTAGATCATATAAAACCTTTATGCATAGGTCTTGCGATTGCACTTGTGAAAATTCCGCCTACGGGCGTTAGCTTAAGTTTTCTGGTCTACACATTCTTTGTTGTTTTTATGTGGATTCTGGAGTAGTGACTTTCGGCACTTATTGTCGGCGATTTTGTGCTCGGGTTATTGACGGTGCCATTGGGAATCATCACCTAAGCGCATGGTTCCGACAACGAGTCTTCCAACTCACGAAAAGTCAAGCATAAGAACCAGAGTAATGGATAAGCCAACACTTGCTTAAAAAATATATACATGCTGAGACTTAATTCTTAAGTAGCAGGATACGACAACCATTGTTTTCCGCCTTAAGATTACATCAACAAGTTCTTCCCATGCACACGCCAAAGGTGAAACAAAAATTACAAAGTGTTCTTCATTCTTTGGGCGCAGGAGACTTGGAGGCCGCATCATCACCAGCCGGAGAATCACCCTCAACATCGGCGCTATGGTGAGACTCGGAGGTCTGGTTGGCGTTGTCGATGAAGTTCTGGCACGAAGGCGTCGCGTCCACCAACTTGGCAACCCTAGTGTCATAACCTGCTAATGATGACAGGATGGCTTCATGATCGATCTCCTTGCCGTCATCATCCACGTCGGGGATACCAGAGGTCACCGTGTCGATGTCGGCATCTTCATAGTGTGCCTTCACCATAGACAGCGCCATCCTTGCGCCAGCCCGTGCGCATGAAGCTTTCCAGCTCGCGACACGCTCGGGGGCTCAGCGCAGAATCTCCGAGTACTTCGTCACGGAGTCCGAGGCCTTGATATAAATCTGGAGGGGCTTGGCAATATCCTTGGCTTGGGCGATGGCGGTATCGATGAATTTTCCAGCAAGAACCATGCGTTACTTATCCGAAGGAGGCGAGCGGGTTAAACCCATGGGCGCTGAAAATTCCGACAAGGATCGCATGAGTTCAATAAATTCTAAAGTGTCCAGACTATAGAATTACAAGGCGGAGGACACTTACTGAAGATGCTGGCCCTGCCTGCCAGACGGTGTCCGCCAAGGATTCCTTCTCTTGTTGGAGGAGCTTAAATGCCTCGCTATGGCGAAGGTTTTGCTCATCAGCAGCTTGCTTCTGATCCTTTAGGATCGCAAGCTCCTCCTTCAAGCGATTGATCTCTGCGGAGGCGGACTCCTGCAGGGCTTTCATGGAATCCCCGTGCATCTTCAGCATTTCTTCCCTCTCCTTCTTAAGGATTTTGTTCTCGCTGTCCAGCTGCTGGATGTGCTTGGACTGCTCGACAATATCCTTGGCCTTGGCAATATGCTCTGCAAGTCAGAGAAAACAAACTACACAGTGAGTAATCGAAGAAGGAAGGCACAAAAGTAAGACGGAAATGCGCAAACAGAAAACAGACTCTTGTTTTTGATGATATGTTCCTTCAAGATGGCAGTTTTACCCTTTTCGGCTTCAAGATCTGCGCGCATCTTCTGATACTTGTCGTTGGCCATGCCTCTCCGAGCATTCTCGTTCTGTGGAAACAAATACAAAGTTAAGTCGTTGTTTGGTCTGCTTGGAGCCCTAGTCGGAGATTTTCCACCTAGATGCTCGGGGGCTACAACGAGAGTTTTTAACTTATCAATATGTTTAGCTTTTCTTTAAGCATCTAGTCAGAACTAATTCAGTTACAACTAAAGGCTTGGGGGGCTACAACATTGAAAATTATGAACACTGGGTATGATACTCTTAAAGCATCTAGTCGGAGTAATTCATTCCATCTAAATGCTTGGGGAGCTACAGTGGGAGTTTTTTCTAACTTAGTCACTCTTAGAGCATATAGATGCAAAACCTATGGTTTTCCGTCTACATCCTCGGGGGCTACAGTGGGATACTGATACGAAATGCACAAGGTAAAGTAAAACTTACAAGTGCAATAATCTTGAAGTTGGTAGCACTCTCGGCCAGCAACTTGCCAAATGAAATGCTATTTCCCCGCAAGATATCTGCTTGTCAGAGCAGCTCCTCAAGACCGCACGTCGGAGATGATGGCACTCCTCTAGGAACCATAGTTGTGTTACTCGGCAGGAGCGCCGGGTAAACTATCTTTGGGAACTCGAAGGGTTTCTGGAGAGTAGGGGCGCCGCCTTCGGCAGAGGTACCAGCTCCCACCACCGCCTTGCCGCTACCGATGGCATCCGTAGCCGGAGCTTCAGCCATTTGAAGAGCAGCACTCTCCTGCGTCGCCTGCTCGCCGACAATAGCGAGATCGGTAGAGGCGCCAGAATCTACTTCCATGGCGGAAGGGCCTGGTGCCTCCTATACTTCCATCTCGGAGTTCTCCGTGGGCTACTGTTGGGCATATGCTATATGGGTATCCTCATAGCATGTCTCTTATCCGCCAACCGGGTGGCCCATAGTCGATAGCATGGCTCGTCTTTGGCGGCCCGATTAGGTGGATCTGAAGGAGTCCCATGCCGGATAAAGGAAGGCTATGGTGGAGTCACCAGCGTACCCGGAGCCTTGGAGTGCAAGATACACAAGACTAGTGATAGACGGATTTAGGACTCTGTAACCTGTCCAGCTAGGACTTTTCCCTATAACCCTAGGACCTGGCGACTATATAAGTCGGGCCTATGGGAGCCTTTAGGGCACAACTTAGTATCGATTCATACAACCTCGCACAGCGAACCTATCTCTGCAACTCGGCGTTTTGCCCTTATAGGGATTTATAGCAGGAGTAGGATTCCGCCACCGTCGTGGAATCTGAACCTGGGTAAGCTGTGTTACCTCGTACCCGTCAACCGTCCGCCTTACCCCATGTCTCTAAACACGCACTGTGATGACCCCTCCATGTCATACTCGTCGGCAATACCACGACACCCAAGGCATCCCCTTCTTCATCAATAAAAAGCTCAGGTCTGTCTAGACACTTCACTTTTAGTGTTTCATGCATAGTTGTGTTGTTCTTGGAGCGTCTTAGTTTTCGTTTGCTTTGATTAGTTTGTTTAGTTTGATTTAGTAGTTTGGACCCCCGTTCTCGTTGTGTTGTTTTGCAAATAAGTTTGCTTAGTGTTTGGAAAGGAGTAGTAAGTTCTTGCTTGAAGTGCAAGAGGAGCTTGCATTGACTTAGACTTTAGCATGACATGCTAGGTGTTATTTTAGAATTATGCTTAGTGATTATTGTTGTAGCATGTCTTGTTCCAAACAATTGGGATTGCTTAGTGTGACTTGAAGAAATTATGCGTTGTTTTAGCATGCAAAAGCATAGTATTGTGGTATTCTCCTTTGATGTTTTGCTTGGGTTGACTTGACACATGCTTACACCATGTTATGACTAAGACAAGTCACCATTAGCCTCTATGATCATTTAGTCCTTGACTTGTAGTACCACTCTTTGCTTTGATTAGTTTGCTTTGTTGCATTGCATAATTATGGCCATTATTGCTCTCTTAGTTGGTTGCTCTCAGTCTTTTGCTAGCCTCCATTTGTATGAGTAAGTTCTACTCATGCTTCCAACTCCCAAGAAACCAAGTTATTCCAAAGTGTCCACTATAAACTCCTATGCATGGTGTGTTACACCATTCCAAGTATATTCTTGTTTTCAACTATCTTCCAATTAAAAACTATTTTGTTATGTGAAAACTTAGTGATTAAATCCCTCACGAACTTGGTGGCACATTTTATTCTTTGCCCCTAATAAACTTGAACCATTGAGGCAACTTTGTTGTATATGCTTGCACTTATAAGTTGGGATTAGCAGAACCGTGTTGTCACGGGGAACGTTTTCAACATTGCACTTGCACTTTTTGTACTCCGTTGATACCATGCTCTTTTGTCTATGGATGTTAGTGGTGTGAAATGAAGTGGGAACTTGTAAGTCCATGGAGTTTGTATTATGTGTTAGATAAACGCCTGGGCCGCTAGCCTAAGCCATGCCTACTCATGGTGGAAACTTGCAGCATCACCATAGTGACATCTTTGAAGCATTCTTCTTATAAAAAAGAGAGACACATTGAGAAAATAGGAAAGAGAGAAAAAAGCACCATATTCCCATGGTACATACGAAGATTGCTGAGATGCTCATTGTCTGCTTGCCTTGTCATTTTGGTTATGGGAAAGCTCCTGTACCATGTGCAAGGGTAACCCCGTTGGCGGTTCTCAATGATATGCAAATACTTACAGTGACAAGAACTTGCCTGGGCCCTAAGTTGAGTATCCATGAGGTGTATCCCTCATAGTCAAGGGACTTGAGATTGCCAACTTATACTTTGTCAAGCATATAGTCCAGCTTTGCCACTTTAACCTTAACCACTTCAAGATGCTTATGATAGGGGCAATGAGGGTTGAAAGCTAATAAGTACCATAATTTTTGGAAGCTCTTTTTGAAACTTGTAATCCCTGCTTCCTTTACAAAATGGCCTTTCTTCCATTATTATTGAGTCTCCACCCTCTACCTTTAGGCACCATTAAGAGAGCATAGTTTTCATTGATGCATATTGTGTTATTACTTGTTCTTGGGATACTTGTTTCTAGTCACCCTTCTGAACTTTGAAGGTGTCCTATGCATCTATATTGCTACTCTATGAGGGACAAGCTGAATGCCACTATGCTATGTTTTTGCATGTGAAACAAACAAATGTTTTTCAATGCATATTATTCATGATCTTTGTTTATAGCTTGCCATGTTGCCTGCATAGTTACTATGTCCTATTGTTAGAACTCCATCTTTCATGCACATGTTTAGAGTTCTTTGATCCCAACTTTCAATGTTTCAGATGGTTGGATCTTCATTGTGAGGGTGCATGTCACCTCAAAAATTATTCTTTTTATCACTTACCTACTCGAGGACGAGCAGGAGTTAAGCTTGGGGATGTTGATACGTTGGAAACATATCTATAATTTTTGATACTCCATGCTTGTTTAGTATCTACTTTGCTTTACTTGTCTACACTTTGAGGTGCTTTTTACATGTTTTCTGGAACTAACCTATTAACAAATTGCAACAGTGCGGATGCACTTTTCCTGTTTTTTGTTTCAGAAAATTTAGTAAAGAAATATTCTCGGAATTAGACGGGACGAAGGAAAAAGTCAATAACTTTCCGTGGGGAACAAGAAGTCCAGAGGAGAGACGAGGAGGCGTGCCAGGGCGGCTAAACCCCCTAGGCGTGGGTGGGCCCTACCCTGCGCCTGGTAGGGTTTGCCCCCTCTGGCCGCCACCTCGGTCTCCCCCTTCGCCTATAAGAAGCCCCCGATGCATAAACTCTCAATACCCAATCAATATTCCACGAAACCGTCTGTAGCCGCTGCCACCATCGTCCCTAGATCGGGGATCAAGCTCTTCCGGAACCCCTCGGAGGAGATCATCCCGGAGGCCTTCTCTCCGGTATGATTTGTGAGTAGTTCCACCTTGGACTATGGGTCCATGTAGTAGCTATATGGTTGTATCTCCTCTTTTGTTCTTTCATGTATAGATCTTGTGAGCTCCGTTCATGATCAAGATCTAATCTATTTGTAATCATGCATGTTGTGTTTGCAGGGATCCGATGGATATTGAGATTATTATGTTAATTTGATTAATGGTTCTATCTTTATGATTCTATCATGTATGTGTTGTTTGTGATCTTGCATGCTCTCCGTTGCTAGTGGTTATCTTGGCCAAGTAGTTGCTAGTGACTCCAAGAGGGAGTATTTATGCTCGGTAGTGGGTTCATGCCTCTAGTTTCCAAGGGAAGTGACAATAATATCTTCGGTTGTAGATGTGCGGTTGCTACTAGGGAGAAAACAACGGTCTCTTGTTCATGGAACATGTGTATTGTTTACCTTACACACTTTGCTTAAGGCAGTTGTATGTTGCTTGCAACTTAATACTGGAGGGGGTTCGGATGATAACCTGAAGGTGGACTTCTAGTCATAGATGCAGTTGGATGACGGTCTATGTATATTGTTGTATTGCCCAATTAACCTCATAGGATCTTTCTGGCTAGTAATTGCATTGTTATGCCTTGCTCAGTTCCTGTCAATTGCCCTGCTATAATTTGTTTACCCTTCATGACATGTTGTTTATCTAAGGAAAGCACCTCTAGTGAACTATGGACCCCGGTCCAATCTTTACCATTGATACATCTTCCACTGTTACTTGTTTACTTGCTGCAAACCATTACCTTCCACACCATACGTTTAATCCTTTGTTACAGCAAACCGGTGAGCTTGACAACCTCACTGATTCGTTGGGACAAAGTCTTGAGTTTGTGTTGTGCAGGTCTCCATGTCGCTTCCAACACCTGTGTGATGTTTCCTTCCTCCTTCTGGTTCGATAACCTCGGTTTCTACTGAGGGAAATCTTGCTGTTGTACTCTTCATACCTTGCTCTTGGGGTTTCCAACGAAGCACTCTTCCTCCCTGTTGAGTGTAGCATCACTTGCTACCCAGCCTTGCTAGCCAAAAACCTATTTTGAGAAGGCATACTTCTCATGTTTCCAATCCCTTTGAACCAAAACCTGTGCCATTTGTGTCCACCATATCTACCTAGTAGAATTATTGCTATTCCAAGCAAATTCTCAAGCTTCATCTATCTTTCAAATTAAAAAGTATTTTGTTATGTGAAAACTAGTTAGTAAATCTCTCATGAACTTGATGGCACACCTTATTTATTTACCCCTAATAGACTTGAACCATTGTGCCATGAAAGTTGTATATGATTGAACCTATACATTGGAATTAGCAGAACCGTGCTGTCACGGGGAACGTTTTCAACATTGCACTTGTACTTTGTACACAGCTGATATCATGCTCTTTTGTCTATGGATGTAAACGGTGTGAAATAAAGATGGAACTTGTAAGTCCATGGAGTTTGTATTTTGTGTTAGAGAAACGACTGGGCCGCTAGCCTAAGCCATGCCTAATCATGGTGGAAACTTGCAGCATCACCATAGTGAGCTATCTATGAAACATCCTCAATAAAAAGCTATGCACATAGTAAATAAAAAGATCGCTGAGATGATCATTGTCTGCTTGCCTTGTCATTTTGGTTATCGGAAAGCTCATGTACCATATTCAAGGGGTACCCCGTTGGCGGTTCTCTATGATATGCATGTACTTACAATGACAAGAACTTACCGGTGACCAAATTTGAGTAGCATGAGGAGTGGCCCTCATATTCAAGGGACATGAGATTGCCAACTTATATTCCGTCAAGCATATACTCCATCTTTGTGCACTTTAACCTTAATCATCTCAAGATGCCTATGATAGGGGCAATGAGGGCTCAAAGCTAGTAAGTACCATAATCTTTTGGAAGCTCTTTATGACTTGTAATCCCTGCTTCCCTCTATAAAGGGACCTTTCTCCCACTGCCAAGTTGAGTCAGTAAACCTACTTCCTCTCTATCTCTAGCAAGCATTTGAGTTGTTGTGTTTCAAGCATTCATATGGTGATTTATTCAATCATGTTCTTTATCTTCCTTGTTTACACAAAACTCTTATCTATTGAGTATTACTTTGAAAGCCTTCACTTGTGAAAGACCTTTTTGAGAAAAGAGTGCTCCTGTTTTGAAACTTCTACAAAAAGCTTTTTGTGAAACTATTTTCCAGGTGTTCTCTGACCAAGAACAAAGTTTGCCAATTCCAATTATGATTTATCTTTATGCATCTCTATTGTGACTGCTGTACTTGGTTGCAAGCTAAGTTACATAATGGTGAGTTGCTTCTTCTATGAGTTGTGCAATGGTAAGTGTGATGCTTCTTGTTCGTATTCTTTTATCGACACTTCACTCCATAAACCTATGGACATGTTTACTAAGCTCAACTTTCACTTGGGGATAAGCGAAGGTCTAAGCTTGGGGGAGTTGATAAGCCCAATTTGCATCACCATTCTATATCATAATTTACATCTATTCATTGATATATGTCTTATTATGAGGTATTACTTATGGATTTTCATCTGTTTATGCATGTTGGATGATTCTTGGAGGATGAACTGCCGGAGTCTAGATTCTGATGGAAAACAAGGCGTCTCGGTGCAATTTCGTGAAGATCAGAAAATACCAGAAAAATATGGGAAAATATTATTTTTCTAGAAGATTGAGGGAGCCAGAAGGAGGAGCGAAGAAGGGCCACAGGGGGCCCACACCCCTAGGAGCGGGGCCACCCTGGGCCGCGCCTAGGGCAGGTGTGTCCCACCTGCCCGGCTCCCGACTCCGCCCCTTCGCCTATATCTTCCCTACGAAACCCTAAGGCCAGGGGGCGACCACAGATAGGTTTCCGCCGCCTCTGGGGGGGGGGGGGCGGAAAACACCGAGAGATAAAGATCTCTCCGGCAGACAGATTTCTGTCGAGGGAATTCCTTCCCGGAGAGGGGAGACCGCCGCCATCAACATCATCGTCAAGCTAGGCTTCATCGGGATCATCATCATCATCATCCACACCATCATCTCCACCAGCACCATCATCATCACTCCGTCCCTCTGTAACAATTGTGTTGGATATTGCTTTAGTTCTTAGGGGAAACTTTCCTGGTGTTGATTACTATTGTAGTTGATGCCTGTGAGTGGAACCATTGGATTATTGTTTATGTTTAGATTGTTATCCATTAACATATAATCTTTTATCTTGATCCATATGATGTATTGTGAGTAGTTCGTTTAGTTCTTGAGGACATGGGAGAAGTCATGTTGTTATTAGTGGATTTGTGTTGATTTATTATTCAATGGTTTAGTATTTAAGTTGTGGTGCTATTCTTCTAGTGGTGTCATGTGAACGTCGACTACATGATACTTCACCATTTATGGGCCTAGGGGGGGTGCATTGTGTATGTGGCTACTAATTGTGGGGTTCTTGAGTGATAGAAACCCAACCCTGTTAGGACACCTTTGCACAAGGGAGTGTAGGATCTCAGAGTTTAAGGTCGTGGTTAGATTTATATCTTAATTACTTTCCTGTAGTTACGGATGTTTGCAGGGGATTTAATCACAAGTATGTATTAGTCCAAGTAAGGTCGGTATGTTAGAACAGGTTCACCCACACAACACTTACAACACCAGATAAGAGTACTCAACTATTTGAAGCGAAAGCACTTGACAGAATTCCATGCGTCCTCAAGAACGTTTGGTCCTTATAAGTATTTACACCGGCTTGTCCTTTGCTAAGAAAGGATTGGGCCACTTGCTCCGTTTGTTTGTTGTCTTTATTACTTGCTCCTTGTTTTGTTGCCTTATCAAAAAACCACTAAAAGTCCGTTTGCTAAGTATTTACAGAGAGTTCCTGCTCCACACCATTGTTCATCACCTTCTGCTCCTCGTTGGGATCGACACTCCTATTTATCGAAAGTACTACAATACACCCCCTATATTTGTGGGTCATCAACCCTGTATAAAAATGGTCCCGACACAATCTCGGAACATGAAGAGGTGGAGATAAAAAACACAAAAAAAAGAGTCCTCAGGTCGTCGCTGGCAGAGACCGGAGGGAGGAACCGCTACCAGAATCACCTCTGATTGCCTCCACCCCCTTTGGCGTGCTCATCATCAACATCTACAGTGAGATCTTATCCATCCCTCTACTGTAATCTCTTGACAAATATGATATGTGATCCAATCTATCATTTTCCCGTGATCTTTGTATCTCTGTGACTATATTTTAGTAGTGATGTGGTTATCGCAATTGTGAAATAGTTCGTTGTTGGTTGGATACAAGTATCTGTACCTTCTATGATGATATTATATATAAATATATGAGTGCACACATATGTTGGGGGATGGATAAGGTTGCCACTGTTGCGTGTTAACAAGAGGAGGGACGATCGGAGATTGGCAAAAACCATGTCCTAAATCTTAAATATGCATGATATGTTAATTCATGGTTAACTAACAGGGGATAAGTTACTGTAGCATCCCAATTGTCTAACAATTGTAATGCTACTTGGTCTAGTAATATAATGGCTACTTCCTATATATAATTGTTGCATCATAATTATATCATGCTCATGTCATCATGCCACCTTGCATTTGAGCATCATATAAAACCCTTTTTGTTTTGGTTCTTATCTCATATGCATTATTAATTGTATTTGCCTCTTGATATTGTATTTGGTTATTGATATATTGTTTAAATGCCCAAGTTGAGTTGGGGGCATATCTTTTATTCCACTCCACCACCCTTTCTTTCACCACCTTATAATTCCACCATTCCATTATCCATGAGCTTGCATTTGATTTTCTTTTGGTATTTAATCTAACTCATGGGAGATAGGATGGATCTACTTCTAAAAATTGTTTTGCTTGGCTTTATTCCACTTTTGGGAACGCATAAGAACAATGCCATGTTAATATTATTGTTTTCACAAGAATAAACATGGCATTAATTATTTTGCATGGGCCATGCAAGTACCACCACATTCTAGTCTTTTGGATTTTATTTGAATTTTTGAGTGGATCATCTTCCATCTCTCTCTCCACCCTCTTCATGCTTGTTTGTTTGGTTCATGCTAAAAACCCTACACCCATCTCCATCCATCCCATCAACCCTTTATCTCACCCATATCTTTTTCTTTTAATTAAAACTCTTATGCATGATCATATGAGGCTTATTCTTTTCTTTCTCTCTTTTCTCTCCTAGCCAGTTCTTCTAAACCCTAATCTCCTTCTACCCCCTCTCTCTTTTTCTATCTCTAAACCCTACCACCATGACCTACCCCAAACCTAAATCAAACCCTAAACCAAACCCTAGCCCGAGCCCTCTCCTCTCACCATGCCGAGCACCTAGCTTCCTCTCTCTCCCCCTGGCCCCACCTGGCCACCCTCTCACCTTAAGCCCACACCCAGCCACCTCTCTCTCTAACCCATATAACCTAACCCGAGGCCACCATCTAACCCTACCCTAGCTAAACCCGAGCCTCCCCCTCTCCTTTCTCTCTGCCACCAAGGGGCACCCGAGCCAGTCCCCTCCTCCACCTCGTCCTAGCCCCACCTGCCAGCTGCCCTACCTGCCCATGCCGAGCCCCAGCTCGCGCACGTGAAGGAGAGGAGGAAAAGGTGGCCGAAGCCACCTTTATCCCTAACCCACTCCCCCACGGCACCACCTCCCTCTGGGCTCGCCCTTATCCCTTCCCCCCTTCCTCTGCCTCACCAAACCACCCCCTGGCCTCGCGCCGCAACCACCTCCCCTCCCCCTCTACCTTTCTCCACCGCCGCTCACTGTGGTCTCCACCACCGTCGATCCAAGAGGCGCAGCGAGGTGAGGTCGGCGAGGTCGGGAGGTCCTCTGTAAGCCTGTACCCGCCATGAGGAGGAGAAGCCCGCGCAGTCCGAGACGCCCGTGAAAACCCTAGCCCGCCGCTTTGCCTCGCCCTGCTGCTCCCCAAGCTGATCGACACCACCATCCTCTCGGTGAGCACCTAATCTCTCGACATCCTCGCTCATTGCCGCCACCTAGATCCGCCGATCGTTTAACGACGCCACGCCGTGGCGTCGTTCGCCGTTATGCCTGCAGCGTCTGGCCGCATGGAACCTTACCTAGCGCGTTGCCCTCTCCTATCAACTCCCTCGCCTCTGGCGGTAACCTCCGCCTTGTGACTGCGAGGTCGCGGGATCGAACCCTCGCCGAGCCCGCTTTGTCGAACACCGTTTCGTCGAGATTCGAGAAGATCCACGATCACCCGCGCCGTTTCTGAAAACCCCCCCACCTTTTTATCCCGTCAACCCGCGCTCCCCTCCGACCCCACCTGCCAGCCGCTGTGTGCTTTTTACAGGAAAGCCCTCTGGTTTTCGTAACACCTAACCCGCACTCCATCGCGTCCCCGCTTGTCAGTCACTGCGGGATAGTCGCTGTCACGTGGGCCCGTAGCCACCAGACCCATCTGTCACCCTCTGTGGCTAGGTAGCGTCGCGGTGAGTAAAACCTTTTCTGCGCGCGTGGCCCCAATCCTCTTGACCCCACCCGTCAGTGTCTAGAGCTAGGACTTGCTGAGTAACAAAATGTTTTCTATATGGCTGTTTAATTTAAATCTTTTTCAATTGTTTTAAATTCAAAATTCAAATCTGTTTTAAATAACTTTTCAAATATTATTCCAAATAATACAAATAATATATGTTTTGAAATCAGAAAAATGTGATGAATTCAAATATGCCCTTCAAAATATATTTTGGACACTTTAATTTCCAAGTTAATTAAAATTACAATAAAATGCCCTTTCTCCTTAATTAATTAATAACTTTTGTTTTATAACTCCAAATTTGACAAATGATATGTCTAAAATGATCAGCTCGACGAGACCTTTCTGTTTATGCATTCCATGTTCTGTTTTGCAGCATGCATCATATAAATATAAAGATTACAGCAACTTATATGAGGTTTAAATGTGACCAAAACTCAATAAAAGGCTTTATTCTTGTATTCTACACCTCACCCATGCCATGCTACTTTATTGCCATGCAAATTGTGCATCATTCATCATGGCATGATTGTTTGCTTGTCACATTTTATTCTTATGCTTGTGCACTTTATTTATGTTGGCCCTTGTTTGTTTGGTTCTTCTTCGAATAGACGCTGAGCAGGGGATATATCAAGAAACCCAGGAGCACTACCCATCCTTCTCTCTCGCTTCAATCGAAATTGCAAGCACTACCACATGCTTGCATACATATAGTACCTATTGCCTCTATCTTATTCTTGCATCATTGAGTCGCGATCGCATTAAACTGAATCCCAAGTCTTGCATAGCCTTTACTTTTAAACCCCACAAGCTTGTTCCTCCATCCCATGAGCCACTACTACATGAGTTGTTTGAGCCATGCGGGTCGAGAACGACATGTGTAGGGTATGTGAGTGTCGATGGATAACGAGGTACCTAAACAACTTAACTTTGAGTAGTATGGGATAACTAATGAAAGTGGCACGGTGAGCAATATCGCTATTTGGTTTTTCATGCTCACTTGTGTCCGTGGACCCCGAGTACTTGATTCCTGTTCCTTGAATATTCACGCTATCCACATCCGGGAGGCTTATGGGACCCCCGAGCGAGCTTGATTCATTCTTATTTCTTGGGGCCACAAAGTAGTTTGGGGCTTTATTACTATCTGTACTTATGCCATGCTTTCGCTTTATTTAAGATTGTGCGAGGAAAGCACATGTCTTTAGGTAAGCGGAGTGTTTTCGCAGATCGACAAGCCCACCACACTTCGGGTTCCCGATCGTTGACCATTGGCGCAAACCTTGAGTCTGTCTCGGGCCGCCAACTTAAGTGGGTAGCTTAATGGGGTGGCCCTCAAATATTCGAATCTGTGATTGCTTTGTCGTGAATGCCTCGTTGGGTTTTGATTTGGTTTTTCGAGGTTGATCAAGTGTGTGTTGCTATTTGTGCACCCTATGACGTAAAACTTTCTCGAAGCCGTGTCCGGGTTATGGGACGACTTGGAGAGCACTCGATCATAGACAAGTATAACTAAAGTACCGCTTTTAATTTGACTAAATGGCGATTAGTAAATAGTGCAACACTCATGGAATGGATAATAAATGCCAACGGATGGGGTGTTCGTCCGCTTCCTCGTTGGCGAGGAGGAGGATGGATCATGTTATTATTGTTATAATCTGTTATTAATTCACGGACATCCGCTATCTTTGGTTAGGCGGATGGTTAGTGAGTATCTATAGAATTGTTAGGTATTATCTTTTGCTGCAATTGCGTCACCCAGTTGTGTCCCCTTTAGAGGCATAAAGACTTGCGAGTACCCTAGGGTCTCACACGATAAATTATTTGATTCGGATGAATGTACACTCACAAGATGGATATTGGGTGGAGAGGCGGACGATGTGGGCAACGATCATTCGGTGTAGAGATTCCGGAGCGGGATCCGTGAGATCTGTATGGATGTGTTTATTATGGGGCATCTTATGCCGATTTGCTTCTTATCCGTACTCGGATCTTGTTGCCGCTTCCGCCTGATACTCTGATGTTTGATGTAGGAGGAGATATCCTAAACTATTATATCTATCTAGGACATTTGGATCTTGCCGTATGACGTTGCAATATTTCTATTTCTTTTAGATGGAATGGCTCTGAGAACTGTTGTATGGTGGCTTGCATACATACTCATTTGTGTATGTAGTTGATCCTTCACTTTGCCGATTCGCCCGTTCTTGTCCCGATGTTTGGAAATGGTTAGGACGGCCGAAAGGTCTACCTGTGAGTGGCATTTGGGCCCCACCGTACTATTTTAACCATTTCCGCTCATCCAGGCTTGTAACTAGGAGCGTAATTCACCGAGGTAGTTACAATTGGTATCAGAGCCATCCCGCCCTTCAGGGTCTCAGCCAAATGGTCGTTGTCAGTCTAGCAAATATTTTTGGTAGCTATGTATACTAGGAAAAACAAAACGCGAGAGTAGGACTGCTTCCACTTTTCTTCTTACCCACCCACCCACCCTTTTCTGGTAAGGAAGTGTAACGTTTTCAATCCTCTTCTTAAAAGTTCAAACTAGGATTCACGTGTTCTGGGTTTCCGTAGTACCATAGGTTGTGTGTGTGTGTGTGTAATTCCTTGTCTATCTGTTGCATCCAAGTTGTTATCACAATCGGCCTTTTGGTTATCAACTGTTGGTACATTCCATACCGACAGGCTTTTGCAAACCGACGCGATCTATCTGATTCGTTGTATACCGCCGCGATCTGTCTTACTCTTTGTTATCCGACGTTATCTTGTTTGGGGTGTTCGTTTCCGTAGTTACTAATCTTTAGGTTCATCTTGAGAAGAAGGTGTTGGGATATGTGTTCTACTTATTCATGTGCAGAGTAATGATTTGAGTGCGGGATGGAGTCGCGACCATACCACTACTTTTATCATTCGCTCTTGTATATTGAATTGGTAGAGTCACTAATCTCGATTCGTTAAGTGATTTTGCGAATCTATTGGTATTTTAATGCCGAAAATTGCGGAAATTTTTTCTTTGATAGTTGTGTACCACACTCCTTTTCAGTCGTGTGCGATATGCTTAATATCTTCTAGGTGCTTTGAACTTTGCTGATATTTTAATATCATCTTAGTAAATTGTATCCTTTAATCTTGGTTAATTCCATCTTGGTACTATTTTGGATTATTATTATTCTCCATTATAGTACTGACTTGTGTTTTATATCAATCACAGGATGGCACCACCATGCCGTTCTGATGAGGACATACAACCTGAACTGGGGGCCGCGTTGTCAAGCATCGCCAATGCCTTGGCAGCAATTCAGTAGAACCAGCAACGTTTTGAAGAAAGTGTCAGGAGGAATGAGTTTGCTCTGCTACCTCCACCTCCCAAGCGAGGAGACATCAAAAGCTTCCCGAAGTTCAACCCACGTCAATTTGATGTGTCCGATCAACCACTTGATGCTGATGATTGGTTGCGTGAGATGTCAAGGCTACTGGTGACTGCTGATGTTCCTGAGCAAGAATGGGTAAAGTGTGACACTCACCTTCTGAAGGGAGATGCAGCTCTCTGGTGGGAGAATTACCTGAAGGCAAACTGCATTGGTTTTCAGCCTACTTGGGAACAGTTCACTGGAGCCTTCAAAGAGTAGTACCTATCAGAAATTGTCATGGAGAGGATGAAGGAAGTGTTTCTCAACCTAAAGCAGGGCAATGATAATATCAATACCTACATCAGAAACTTCATGAACCTTTCTTGTTATGGTAGCGATGAGATCTCTGATGACAAGAAGAAGCAAAAGAGGTTCAGGCAAGGGCTCAATGCATCGATTAAATATGCAATCACACATGCAAGGCCGGCCTTTTCGGAACTTCAGATACAGCTGCAGGAAGAAGCAAGTAGGCAAGTGTTTGAGGAGTCAAGAAACACAACCGTGATGCAGCAAGCTCTTCAGCTATGTCAACTCCTTCTAAGCGTCGTGTCTGGGTTCCTAACACCCCACCATCGCTCCCGGCTCCACCAAGACCTTCAAGCTACGCGGCAAGGCCACCAAACTTCCTCACTGCTTCCTGGGGATACAACCACCACTACTGGGCGCTCAAGTGAGTCCACAGCTACGTTGCTCCACGTCCACCGGTGCTTGTTACACTTGTGGAGACCCGGGCATCAAAACTGAACTGCCCAATGAAAACAAAGCTCTTCCTCCACCACCTCCAAGATCTGCAAGCTCTCCTTTGGTTCGTGCACCACCACCTGCTCTCAACATCAACACCAAGCCCGGGTCTCATTGTTCGTGCCAAGCGTCAACGCCGCTCAAGTGAGCATGCACAGAGTTGTGATGGGTATGCTATCCGTTAACTCAGTCCTGCACGAGTTTTGTTTGATTACGGTGCATCGCATTCATTTGTTTCTCACAAGTTGCAAATGAAAATGAGTTAGCTATGGATCCTCTCCTAAGCGGTTAATGGTCCTTTCTCCGGAGCAACAATGGAAGCTTCTAAAATCAGCCATGGCAATCAAATTGAGATTGGTGGCTCTTCGTTCGGCATCCTTAATTGTTGCAGGCAATTCGACATTGATGTCATCTTGGGCATGGATTGGTTGACGGCAAATGCAGCTGTGATTGATTGTCTTGCACGCCGGTTTCTTTGAAGATTCTGAAGGCCATATAGTCTATTCTCCAAGTCGACTCACGCTATTCAACTTTTCTCTTTACGGCTCAATGATGATGCTATGGAAGCTATTGAGTGTTCCGGTCTGTGAGTTCCGGATGTCTTTCTGAAGAGTTTCCGGTATGCCTCCGGATCGTGAGGTTGAGTTTGTAATTGAGCTTGAACCTGGAGCGGCTCCTATCTCCAAGCGGCCTTATAAAATGGGTCCTGCTGAGTTGGTGAACTCAAACGACAGCTTGATGAACAAGAGAAGGTTTCATTCAACACGACTTCTTCTTGGGGTAGCCCAACCCTCTTTGTGAAGAAGCGAGACATGACTGATAGACTTTGTGTTGACTATCGGGCTCTCAATGCTAAAACCATCAAGAATAAATATCCCCTTCCGCGGATTAATGATCTCTTCGATCAGCTAGCTGGAGTTGTGGTATTCTCTAAGCTTGACTTGAGAAGTGGTTATCATCAAATCAAGATTCGCAAGGAAGATGTTCCTAAAACAGCTTTCACGACCCGCTATGGCCTGTATGAGTACATGGTCATGTCCTTCGGTCTCACCAACGCACCTGCCACCTTCTCGAGGCTTATGAACTCGGTTTTCATGGAGTATCTTGATAAGTTCGTTGTGGTCTATCTGGATGACATCCTAGTCTATTCTAAGTCAAAGGAAGAACATGAAGAACACCTTCGGTGTGTCCTAAACAAGCTTCGTGAGAACCGCTTGTATGCAAAGTTCTCAAAGTGTGAGTTTTGGCTGCCTCAAGTAACCTATCTTGGTCACGTCATCTCTGCCAAGGGCATTGCAGTCAACCCGGAAACTGTAAAGACAATTGTTGAATGGCTTCCTCCTGCAAATGTCAAAGAAGTGCGGAGTTTCCTTGGTTTGGCTAGTTATTGCCGTCGCTTCGTTCAGAACTTTTCGAAGATAGCGAAGCCTCTTACCGATCTCCTCAAGAAAGGCAAGAAATACCTTTGGACTCCTGCATGTCAAGCAAGATTTGAGACACTCAAAGAGAAGCTCACTTCCACACCAGTCTTGGTTCCTCCGGATACATCTAAGCCTTTCCAGATATTCTGTGACGCCTCTTTGCAAGGATTGGGTGCGGTCCTTATGCAAGAAAAACAAGTTGTTGCTTATGCCTCTCGACAGTTGAAGACGCATGAGATCAACTATCCTACACATGACCTCGAGCTCGCGGCGGTTGTTTCGCTTTGAAACTATGGAGGCATTACTTGCAGGCAACCGTTGTGAAATCTTTTACGCTCACAAGAGTCTGAAGTATATATTCACTCATGATCTCAACCTTGGCCGGAGGAGGTGGATTGAAGCAATCAATGACTTGATTTGACAATCAACTACACCGCAAAGCTAATGTCATGGCCGATGCTCTCACCAAAGCTTATGTCAACAACCTCATGATGGAAGAACAAGCCTCTCTTGTGCGAGGAATTCCGTCGGCTCAACCTTGAAATTGTGGAACAAGGGTATCTCTTGAACCTTCGGCTACTCCTCTCTTGGAAGAAAAGGTTCGCTCCTTTCGACGGTGATCCGCACACCAAAAGATCTTCTCGGACTTGATTCAAGTATGAGTCCTTCCACGATGATCAAGGCACGCTTTTCTTTGAACACGGATGTTTGTTCCGAACTACCGGGTTTGAGAGAGCAAGTTCTCAAGGAGGCGCATGATTACATTCTTTCTATCCACCTGGCAGCACAAAGATGTACATGGACTTGAAAACACAATATTGGTGGCGGGTTTGAAGCGATATTGTGCCAAGTATGTCTCGAGTGTGATGTCGCGCAGAGTTAAAGCTGTCCATCAGAAACCTTCCGGTCTTCTACAGCCATTGCAACCCCCGGAATGGAAATGGGAGAAAGTAGAGATGGACTTCATCACTGGTTTTCCAAGGTCGCAGAAGGGCAACAATGCCATCTTTGTTGTCATTGCAGGCTTTCTAAAGTGGCTCACTTCTTCCCCGTCAAGGAAACAATTTCTGCAATTCAGTTGGCTGAGCTCTATATCAACAGAATTGTCTCTCTGTATGGGTTTCCGCTTGAGATCAGTTCAGACCGTGGGAGCATATTCACTTCCAAGTTCTGGGAAAGTTTCCAAAATGCTTTGGGAACAAAGTTGAACTTCAGCACAGCTTACCACCCTCAGTCGCAAGGACAAGTCGAAAGGATCAATCAGATTCTGGAGGATATGCTTCGTTAAGCGTCATCTCTTTGGCATGAAGTGGGTAGAATGTCTTCCTTATGCTGAATTCTCTTACAACAACAGCTTCCAAAAGTCTAAAGATGGCACCATTTGAGGCTCTCTATGGTCGCAAATGCGAACTCCGATTGGTTGGTCGGGTTCGGAGAAATAATATGGTTTGGCCGACATTGTAACTCAAGCGGAGGAGAAGGTGCACATCATTCTTGAAAATCAAGATTGCTCAAAGTCGCCAAGAGCAATTATGATGAAAGCACACGGACATGGAGTATGTCCTGGTGATCTCGTTTACCTTCGTGTCACTCCCATGAGAGGCACGCACCGTTTTAGTATCAAAGGAAAGCTGGCTCCTAGATACATCGGTCCATTCAAAATTCGTGGAAGAAGAGGAGAAGTTGCTTATGCTCTTGAGCTCCCGGAAAAACTCAAGGTCCATCATGTTTTCCACATCTCTCAACTCAAGAAGTGCTTCAAGGATCCCGGCAGGACCGTGGACCATGAGCTTATCAATCTTCAAGAAGACCTGTCTTATCAAGAACACCCCACAAAAATCCTTGAAGTCGCAGAAAGAAGGACTCGCAACAAGTCCATCAAGTTCTGCAAGGTGCAGTGGTCGCACCATTCTGTTGATGAAGCCACTTGGGAACGTGAAGATGAGCTCCGTGCCAAGTATCCTACCCTCCTTGAGTCTTCTTCTTCATCCTAGAATCTCGGGGCAAGATTCCTGTTTAGCGGGGGAGAGTTGTAGCATCCCAATTGTCTAACAATTGTAATGCTACTTGGTCTAGTAATATAATGGCTACTTCCTATATATAATTGTTGCATCATAATTATATCATGCTCATGTAATCATGCCACCTTGCATTTGAGCATCATATAAAACCCTTTTTGTTTTGGTTCTTATCTCATATGCATTATTAATTGTATTTGCCTCTTGATATTGTATTTGGTTATTGATATATTGTTTAAATGCCCAAGTTGAGTTGGGGGCATATCTTTTATTCCACTCCACCACCCTTTCTTTCACCACCTTATAATTCCACCATTCCATTATCCATGAGCTTGCATTTGATTTTCTTTTGGTATTTAATCTAACTCATGGGAGATAGGATGGATCTACTTCTATAAATTGTTTTGCTTGGCTTTATTCCACTTTTGGGAATGCATAAGAATAATGCCATGTTAATATTATTGTTTTCACAAGAATAAACATAGCATTAATTATTTTGCATGGGCCATGCAAGTACCACCACATTCTAGTCTTTTGGATTTTATTTGAATTTTTGAGTGGATCATCTTCCATCTCTCTCTCCACCCTCTTCATGCTTGTTTGTTTGGTTCATGCTAAAAACCCTACACCCATCTCCATCCATCCCATCACCCCTTTATATCACCCATATCTTTTTCTTTTAATTAAAACTCTTATGCATGATCATATGAGGCTTATTCTTTTCTTTCTCTCTTTTCTCTCCTAGCCAGTTCTTCTAAACCCTAATATCCTTCTACCCCCTCTCTCTTTTTCTATCTCTAAACCCTACCACCATGACCTACCCCAAACCTAAACCAAACCCTAAACCAAACCCTAGCCCGATCCCTCTCCTCTCACCATGCCGAGAACCTAGCTTCCTCTCTCTCCCCCTGGCCCCACCTGGCCACCCTCTCACCTTAAGCCCACCACCACCACCTATCTCTCTAACCCATATAACCTAACGAGGCCACCATCTAACCCTACCCTAGCTAAACCCGAGCCTCCCTCTCCCTTTCTCTCTTACCAAGGGCACCGATCGATCCCCTCCTCCACCGTCCTAGCCCCACCGCGCTTGGTGCCCTACCGCCCATGCCGAGCCCGGCTCGCGCGTGAAGGAGAGGAGGAAAAGGTGGCAAGCCACCTTATCCCTAACCCACTCCCCACGGCACCACCTCCCTCTGGGCTCGCCCTTATCCCTTTCCCCTTCCTGCCTCACCACCACCCCGGCCTCATGCAACCACCTCCCTCCCTCTACCTTTCTCTCCACCGCCCAACCGCGGTCTCCACCAACCCGTCGATCCAGAGGCGCAGCGGCAGAGGTGGCCGAGGTCGGGGAGGTCCTCTGTAGCAGCCCTGTACCCGCCAGCGAGGAGGAAAAGCCCCAGCCGCCCGATCGAGACGCCCGTGAAACCCTAGCCCGCTGACCGCCTGCCTCGACGCTTGCTCCCCAAGCTGATCACGACCACCATCCTCCCTGAGCCCCTAATCCTCGACATCCTCGCTCTCATGCCGCCTAGATCCGCCGATCGTTTCGTCGAACGCCCACCGTGCGCGTCGTTCACCGTTGTCTGCACGGCGTACGCGCCGCATGGAACCTTACCTAGCCGCGTTGCCCTCTCCTATCAACTCCCCTAGCCTACCGCAGAATCGCCGCCAAGACGCGAGGTCACGGATCGACCCACGCCGAGCCCGCGCCGAACACCGTTTGTCGCAATTCGGAGAAGATCCACGATCTGCTGCGCCGTTTACGAAAACCCCCACCTTTTATCCGTCGACCGCGCTCCCTCGGCCCCACTGCCACCGCTGTGTGCTTTTTACAGAAAGCCCTGCGGTTTCGTAACACCTAACCTCCATCCGCCACCGCCACGATCCTTTGCGGGATAATCGTCATCACGTGGGCCCGTAGCCACCGGACCCATCTGTCACCCTCTGTGGCTAGGTAGCGCCGCGGTGAGTAAAACCTTTCCTGCGCGCGTGGCCCCAATCCTCTTGACCCCATCCGTCAGTGTCTAGAGCTAGGACTTGCTGAGTAACAAAATGTTTTCTATATGGCTGTTTAATTTAAATCTTTTTCAATTGTTTTAAATTCAAAATTCAAATCTGTTTTAAATAACTTTTCAAATATTATTCCAAATAATACAAATAATATATGTTTTGAAATCAGAAAAATGTGAGGAATTCAAATATGCCCTTCAAAATATATTTTGGACACTTTAATTTCCAAGTTAATTAAAATTACAATAAAATGCCCTTTCTCCTTAATTAATTAACAACTTTTGTTTTATAACTCCAAATTTGACAAATGATATGTCTAAAATGATCAGCTCGACGAGACCTTTCTGTTTATGCATTCCATGTTCTGTTTTGCAGCATGCATCATATAAATATAAAGATTACAGCAACTTATATGAGGTTTAAATGTGACCAAAACTCAATAAAAGGCTTTATTCTTGTATTCTACACCTCACCCATGCCATGCTACTTTATTGCCATGCAAATTGTGCATCATTCATCATGGCATGATTGTTTGCTTGTCGCATTTTATTCTTATGCTTGTGCACTTTATTTATGTTGGCCCTTGTTTGTTTGGTTCTTCTTCGAATAGACGCTGAGCAGGGGATATATCAAGAAACCCAGGAGCACTACCCAGATCCTTCTCTCGCTTCAACTGAGCTGCCAGGCAAGCACTACCACATGCTTGCATACATATAGTACCTATTGCCTCTATCTTATTCTTGCATCATTGAGTCGCGATCGCATTAAACTGAATCCCAAGTATTGCATAGCCTTTACTTTTAAACCCACAGAGCTTGTTCCTCCATCCCATGAGCCATTACTACGGAGTTGTTTGAGCCATGCGGGTCGAGAACGACATGTGTAGGGTATGTGAGTGTCGATGGATAACGAGGTACCTAAACAACTTAACTTTGAGTAGTATGGGATAACTAATGAAAGTGGCACCGGTGAGCAATATCTGCTATTTGGTTTTCATGCTCACTTGTGTCCCGTAGGACCCCGAGTACTTGATTCCTGTTCCTTGAATATTCGCGCTATCCACATCCGGGAGGCTTATGGGACCCCCCTGAGCCAGAGCTTGATTCATTCTTATTTCTTGGGGCCACAAAGTAGTTTGGGGCTTTATTACTATTCTGTACTTATGCCATGCTTTACTTCTTTATTTAAGATTGTGCGAGGAAAGCACATGTACTGTTTAGGTAAGCGGAGTGTTTTCGCGGTATCGACAACCCAGTCACACTTTCGGGTTCCCAGTCGTTTACAACCATTGACGCAAACCTTGAGTCCGTCTCGGAGCCGGCCAACTTCGTCGCGGGTAGCTTAATGGGGTGGCCCCCTGAAATATTTCCGAATCCTGTGATTGCTTTGTCGTGAATGCCTCGTTGGGTTTTGATTTGGTTTTTCCGAGGTTGATCGAGTGTGTGTTGCTATTTGTGCACCCCTACGTAAAACTTTAAAGCCGTGTCCGGTTATGGACGACTTGGAGCACGTTCTCGATCATAGACAAGTATAACTAAAGTACCGCTTTTAATTTGACTAAGTAATCGATTAGTAAATAGTGCAACACTCATGGAATGGATAATAAAACTGCCAGCGGATGGGGGTGTTAAATCCGCTTCCTCGTGGGCGAGGAGGAGGATGGATCTGTTAATATTCTGTTATAACTGTTGTTATTAATTCACGGACATCCGCTATCTTTGGTTAGGCGGATGGTTAGCGTATCTATAGAATTGTTAGGTATTATCTTTTGCTGCAATTCGTCACCCAGTTGTGTCCCTTTAGAGGCATAAAGACTTGAAGTACCCTAGGGTCTCACACGATAAATTATTTGATTCAGATGAACAGGTACACTCACAAGATGGATACTGGGTGGAGGAGACGGACGATGTGGGCAACGATCATTCGGTGTAGAGATTCCGGGAACGGGGATCCGTGAGATCTGTGGGCGGGATGTGTTTATTATGGGGCATCTTATGCCGATTTGCTTCTTATCCGTACTCGGATCTTGTTGCCGCTTCCGCCTGATACTCTGATGTTTGATGTAGGAGGAGATATCCTAAACTATTATATCTATCTAGGACATTTGGATCTTGCTGTATGGCATTGCAATATTTCTATTTCTTTTAGATGGAATGGCTCTGAGAACTGTTGTATGGTGGCTTGCATACATACTCATTTGTGTATGTAGTTGATCCCTTCGCCTGCCGATTACGCCGCCCGTTCTTGTCCCGATGTTTGGAAATGGTTAGGACGGCCGAAAGGTCTATCTGTGAGTGGCATTTGGGCCCCATCGTACTATTTTAACCATTTACGCTCATCCAGGCTTGTAACTAGGAGCGTAATTCACCGAGGTACACAATCACCAAACAAATAAATAAATACGAGGTATCCTCCTTGGCTTCTTCCTCGTAGTATCCTCCTTCCTCCTCGTATCCTTGGTCGGTACTAGCATCTATAAATAAATACGAGGTACACAATCACCAAACAATACTTAACTATTTCTAATCATCACACAAAGGTTCACACTAGGTGATCTATCATCATCACTATCATTACAATATTAAAGCACTTGTCCCATTTATTTTATTTTGAGAAAAGTAATTTCTACTCATTGAAAAACTACTTAAGATTTAATATTCTCCAACTCAAACATGGGATCATGTTGACACATGTCATCACCACATATTTCAGTACATGGGAATGTGATTTAAAGTGGTGTCATAATTTAATAAGGTTTAACCTTTTATTTTAATTAAATAAAGTGACTAGAAATGCCTATGTGGCATTCTTTTATTACTTGAACATTATTTCTACAATAAAACCCATATGTTTTTATATATTCTGAAAGGTATGATCAAATGTGATTTTTATGAGTTGGAATCAACTCAAAAGCTCTTATGGTTGAATTTTGAAAAATATTTGAATGCAGAAAAGCTTCTGCCTTGTTATTTTTACCATGGGTGATATATAAATCTAAATGATTTGAATCCATCGGGCTTGGATTTAAAATTTCAATACCTTTCTGAAAAAATTGGTTTCATGCATTTTGGTTCAGTGAATCGAGCTGGGTTGATTTTTGAATCAACAGACAGAACTAGGGTTTGAGTTTAAATGAAAAAATCTGAATTTAAACTAAGCTGGTTTGGTGGGAGATTCTTGGGCGGCCCACTACGCACAAATGCGATGTGGCTGACAGATGGGGTCCACAGGTCAACAAAACTAACTAAACAAAGAGGTATCTATGAATCTGAGCCTTACGATCTAATTCGAGTCTAACGGCTGGGGTTCGTCGTTGACGACGAGCTACTCCGGTGAGGAACTAACCCTAATGCGGCCAGTAGGGGTCTGGGGCGGCTCACCGGGGCTCCGTCGATGGTCGGCGACGGGGGCGAATGACGAAGTCGACGACTACGGTTCTCCTTGTACCGACAGCTTCTCCTGGGGCGGCTTCAATCGACGGCTCCCTTCTCCTCCAGCAGCGGCGGGCTCCGGCCAAATTCCGGCGAGAGAGAGCTCGCCTTTCTCAGGGAAGAGGTGGGAAGGATCAGTGAGAGGTGGGGAGTGAGATGGTGTGGAGGAATCAAGCTGGGGAGGCCTCCTTTTATAGGCGAGCAAGAGGGGCAGCACGGCATGGGCTGAGCTCGTCGGAGGCGACGGTACAGGCGGCTATCGGCGTGGCTGAGGCTATGGGACGGTGCGCGGTCTCCTAGCGATTGTTGCTAGTTTAAAGGCGAGGCGTAGGGCAGTGGGGTTTGGTCTGGAACATGCGGTGCTATCATGCAGTGGCGAACTTCACGACATGCTGGCTCTGAGTATGGTCAAGGAAACGAGCATGTCTAGTGGTCTCCTGGGATGGTGGGGTTCGTGCTGGCGGGCGACAAGGGCTCGAGGTGGTCGGGTTGAGTGGGAACGGCGCGTGCATGGTAATGTGCATCGGCATGGTCGACAGCGGCGTGGGCACGGTGTTTCCGGCGGTTCCTGTCTTTGTCTTCGAGCTAGGGCTGTTCTAGAGGGGGCGGTGAGGCACAGACAGCATGCCAGACAAGGTTGGCGCAACTAGTTATTCCTCTAGCTTGCTGTCCACATTGGGGTGGCAAGGTGAGGCTCGGCCTGCTCACCATTGATGGCAATGGCAATCTCACAGTGGTGCTAGAGGTGACTAACTGTAACATCCCAGCATTAGAGCTTAGAAATAAGCTGAACCCAGATGTGTGCATTGCATTCATGCATAGAAAATCCGAATAATTTTCGCGCTTTTAAACAAAACTTGTCAAAGTGATTGAAGCTTCTCTCAACTTGATGGAATTGAAGTTGATCATCAAGTTGACTGTGATAAGTTTCAATATAACCTTTGCTAAAACCATATTTGGGTAAACATGATTTGATCTAAGGGTAGATCAGATATAATAAAATGTTACTCATAATACATTGCTTAAATAATTAATATCTGATCCTTAAGGGATCATACCATAATATTCAGCACAACAACTCATAAGTGCCAAGTTAAGATTACAACTAAAGTAATAAAAATGTAATGACCAATCCTGACTTACCTTATTCTTATCTATTCTTACTATGGGTATCATGGTAATACCTAACCTTAACTCTTTAGTGAGATTGGGAAGGGAAGAAACTAAGTTAGATCATTCACCATATATCTTTCTTTCTATATAAATCCTTATCATCTCTATTGATTTATATTCCATTATCTGTTGTTCATCAATGTTGAGAAATCAACTATTGATTCATCAGATCTCAATCTATCAACTCTTGACCATATCATAGTTTACACTTAAGTGCCTATTAAGAAACAACTAAGTTGAGGTAAATATAGGACCATCATCTAGATCTTTATCATAAAAAATTTCTAAGCAAAACTCTTTAGTACCATGCATTTCGAAGTTAGGCACAAATATAGGATTATCATAGATAACATGAGGATAACTATTATCACAAGTTTTACCCATAGCAGATATTTCAAAAGAATCCATAAGAACATAACATTCATCATCCTTTGGTAAGCATGGGGGACAATCAAATAATGTAAGAGGTAAAGAGTTACTCTCATCAGAAGGTATACATGGGTAGATCCATTCTTCCTCCTCTTGACCATCACTCTCCTCCTCTTTTTCATCTAATGAGCTTTCAATTTCAGCAATTTCTTCTTTCATAGGCTCCTGCAAGGCATTAGTCTCTTCCATTTGTGGAAATCACCTATTAAAATATTCAAGAATATAGCCATTTTCTTCCTTGTAATTATCAAAGCAAAATTTAAGTATCTCATAAACCTCATATTCATAAGGTGCATCATCAGTATTTTCAAGCAAACTGGCAAGTTTAAATGCACCCTTGAAAGCAATAAATTCTTCAATTTGTTCCACATCATAAAAGTCATAATTTCCTTTAACATAATAAGATATGGTAACATTATCATTATACCCACATTGAAAAGGAAGGTGTTTATACCTCCTACAGCAACAAGATTTATCAAAGCAATAAGTAACATTATAAGTAGAGCACACCTCTCTAGCAATAGTATTCAATTTATCAATTTATTCCCATAAGTGTTTCCCTTTTTGTGACAAATGGTGTTCCTTATAATAATACTTTTCTTCTTCCGTGAACCCACCTTGCCAGTAAGAACTAGTTTCAAAGAAACCATCCATTGATAGAAAGCATGACAAAGCAAGGCAATAACAGACGAGCAACTAGAGTATGAACTAATTTTTTTTTGTGTTTTTGATAAGAGAAAGCAAACCAAACAAAACTATTTTTTTGGAGTTTTTGATAACAAGAGGCAAACAAAACAAGGCAAAAGAAACTAAGCAAAACAAAAACAAAGTAAAGGGAAAGGTTGTGAAGGACTCCCCTTGTGAAACCGTCCTTAGCCTCCCCGGCAACGGTGCCAGAAAAGTCTTTGATGGTGGCTCAGATCACTATAGAGCTTCGTTGGGAGACCCCAAGAGGAAGGTGTAATGAGCACAGCATCAGGTTTCCCCTTAGAAATAAACCAAGGTTATCGAACCAGTAGGAGGAAGGAAACGACTCAAAGGTGTTGCTAGCAACTTGGAAACCTGCACAACACAAACTCAAGACTTTGCCCCAACGAACAGTGCGGTTGTCAATCTCACCGGTTTGCTGAAAACAAAGGGTTAAATGTATGCTGTGGAAGGTAATAGTGGTTTGCAGAAAGTAAACAGCAACAACGGAAGATGTATCAATGGTAAAGATTGGACCGGGGTCCATAGTTCACTAGAGGTGTTCTCCTTAAGATAAAAAAACATGGCATGCTGGGTACACAAATTATAGTAGGGCAATAGACAGGACTGAGAAAGGCATATCAATGCAATACTAGACATTCATGATCCTATGAGATTCGATTGGGCAATACAACAAGATACATAGACCGCCATCCAACTGCATCTATGACTAGTAATCCACCTTCAGGTTATCATCCGACCCCCCTCCATTATTAAGTTGCAAGCAACGGATAACTGCTTTAAGCAAAGTGTGTAAGGTAAACAATCCACTTGTTCCATGAACAAGAGACCATTATTTTCTCCCTAGTAGCAACATCACATCTACAACCTTAGAGATTTATGTCACTTCCCTTAGATTAAATAGATGCATGGACCCAATATCGAGCATAAATACTCCCTCTTGGAGTCACTAGAATCTACTCGGCCAAGATAGCTACTAGAAACGGAGAGCATGCAAGATCACAAACAAAACAGACATGATAGACTCAATAAGACAAAACCATTAATCAATCTGACATAGTAATCTCAATATCCATCGGATCCCCACAAACACAACATGTATGATTACAAATAGATGACCTTGATCATGAACAGAGCTCACAAGATCTAAACATGGAAGCACAAAGGAGATACAACCAGCTAGCTACTACATGGACCCGTAGTCCAAGGTGGAACTACTCACGCTTCATACCGGGGGCTAGCATGATGATGAAGAAGGCCTCCGGGATGATCTCCTCTCCGGCAGGGTGCCGGGAAGAGCTTCAGATCCCCCGATCTAGGGACGATGGTGGCGGCGGCTATGAACTATTTCATGGAAGATTGATCAGGTCCTTAGGGTTTAGTTATCAGGGGGTCTTTATAGGCGAAGAGGCGAGGCAGGGGGGCAGCCAGGGCGGCCGCACCCCCCAGGCGCGGGCTAGGGTTAGCCGCGCGGCCAGGGGCGTGGCCCCTAGCGGCTCTCCTATGTCTCGTACTCTGGCTCCGTGTTCCCATGTTAAAATATTGACTTTGGCTTTTGTCCCGTCCAATTCCGAGAATATTGATTTTCTTCCTTTTCTGGAACCAAAAACAGAAGAAAACATGCATCTGGCACTGTGGAATCTTGTTAATAGGTTAGTCCAGAAAAACATATAAAAACACCTCAAAGTAAAGACAAAGCAAAGCAAAGTGGATACTAAACAAGCATGGAACATCAAAAATTATAGATACGTTTTCAACGTATCAGTGTGTCGGAATGACATAACCACACTCTATTGGATAGTGTTCGGTCGATGTTGTCTTTGACTCATTTATCTTTGTTGTTTTGGGGCTATGCATTAGAAACCGCCACTTTTATTCTAAACAGAGCACCGTACAAATCCGTGGAGACAACCCCATATGTACGGAGTGGCAAGAAGCCAAAGTTGTCGTTCTTAAAAATTTGGGGATGTGAGGCTTACATTAAGAAACTACATCCTGGCAAACTCGCCTAAATCGAAAAAGTGCATCTTTGTAGGATACCCAAAGGAGACCATTGGGTATACCTTATACAAGAAAGCCGAGGGAAAAACGTTTGTCGCTAAGGATGACATCTTTCTAGAGAAACAGTTTATTGCGAAAGGAGTTAGTGGAAGAAAGATAGAGCTAGATGAAATCATTGACCCTTCTCTCCAAATATTGAGTAGTGCAACGGAAACAGCTCTAGAACCACCCTCTACAGTGGAAGAAGAAACGAATAATACAGATCATAACATTGAAGATCCTATGGTTCAGAGATCTACAAGGGCTCATGTTGTCTCAGATTGGTACAATAGCCTTGTGGTGTCAGTCTTGTTAGATGAACAAGAGGAACCTAGCTAAAACCTACAAAGAAGCAATGGAGAGTGCTGACTCCGAGAAATGTCTACAAGCCATGAAATCCGAGATAGGATCCATGCATGAGAACAGGTATGGAACTTGGTGGACCTCCCTGAAGGTCAAAAGGCCGTGGAGAACAAATGGATCTTTAAGAAGAAGACAGCTGTTGATGGCAATGTGATAGTCCATAAGGCAAGGCTTGTCGCAAAGAGTCTTCGACAAGTGGAAGGAGTTGACTACAGGGAGACATTCTCTCAAGTGGAAATGTTGAAATCTGTTCGGATTTTACTAGAAATTGCTACATATTATGATTATGAGATATGGCAGATGGATGTAAAGACCGCCTTCCTCAATGGTCACATTTATGAAGAGTTGTTGAAAGAGTAATTGCCCCTATGTGTGGTTTTGTTGATT
The DNA here is from genome assembly GCA_030063025.1 of Avena longiglumis. Lineage (NCBI taxonomy): Eukaryota > Viridiplantae > Streptophyta > Magnoliopsida > Poales > Poaceae > Avena > Avena longiglumis. The sequence continues at coordinate 72,406,482 of CP125976.1, read as the reverse complement.
AATGACAATCCATATGGTCTAATGTTTTCACTGAGTTTTATATGAAGGAATAGTCCATAGGTCATGCTTGTATTATACGTGTTGGATTCAAATATGGATGCCATGAAGATAAAGATATACCTTGAGTATTGGCATCAAGATCATCGAGTTGAAGAGAAGAATATGATATGATCAAGATCTTGAGAGTGTGATCTCAATAGAAGAATTACGGATATGGCTGTAAGACGGTGTCATAATAGCCTCATTAGTTGATCTATGATTGACTAAGATTTAGAGCATGTAATCAAATTAATAGTTCTTTATGTACCTCGAGATATTGAGATGGAGCATGATACGATACATGGTTGACCTATACAAAGAGTGAAGAGTGATTTCAAGTTGGTCAACACATGAAGCATAAAGAATGTACCGCGTGATCTTGTGGTATGGTGATGGGCATATGCCTACCGGGGTATACCAGAGACATTTCCGATCGCCTGTGAACGGCCGTGGGCCCAGGAGACAAGCTGGATCAAGGCCTGGCGTGGATCCAAGCGACTGGAAGCTGAAGGCCTAGGAGAATAGATAGGCCCAGTCGGATTAGGTTAAACGATTGCTGAAGCCTTAACTGATTCGGTTGAGATATGTAAACCCTAGGGGGGTGAGTCTATATAAACCTCCCTACAGGGCGTGTAGAGGATACGTTCCATCATCCACCCAAGCGACTCGCCCGCCTGAGCCGAGCTCGCTTGTACTTCCATCATAATACAATCTAGCAGAGTTGGTCTTTACCCTCCGGGAGGCCGAACTGGGTAAAACCATGTCTCTCGCCTCATCTCGACCGCGAGATGGCCGCCCATGCCCTTCGTTCTACTACTGCCGACAGCGTCGCCGTGGTCATTCCCACAATGGCGCCCAATGGGGCCTGGCCGGTCTGGCGTGTTCTGCGGCGAGATCCAATCTGCCCATCAACGAGTCGGTCACCGGCCGCATGATAGCGATCGGCGAGATGCTCGATCTTGCCGAGCAGCTACGTCCGGGCGCGACCCGTCACGCCTGATGATCTTGCCATTCGCACGATCGCCTCTTCGCCGCCTCACCGGCGTCATCGTCTCGGAGGACTCGGCTCGCATCCGCGAGTCGCCGCTTACGCGACCGCTCTCCGAGAGCCAGTCCGCATGATCCATCGCCTGCTCGAGTACAACTCGCCCACATCGGCGTGGCGAAAACACGCCGCCGGAAGACGTGACCCTCAACGACGACGCCGACTGGCGACTCCGGCGTCACTCGCCGGATCCATCACCAGCGCCGCGGGCTCCATCACCAGTCTCCAACGTGAGACTTGAGATCCTCCATCCTGGGATCTTTGACCGACTTCACTCGTCGGAAAACTCCGCCGATCTCGCGACGGGACCGGTCTCACGCCGCGGCCTACATGGCGACCGCACCAATCCGGAGGATCCTTCTCCACCCCGATCCTCCTAACGCCCACGACAACGGAGGTCGAGGAACTCGCTGAAGCAAGCGGAGGCATGAGAAGCAAGCCAGCGAAAAATTTCGCCTCGAAAGGTGGCGGCGAGGCATCACGTTACCACCAGCCGAATCAGTCGCGCTGAACCCCACCGTCGGGCGCGCTGAACTGATGGCGAACGACCCGCCCGCGTCGAGCGCGATTCTGCGAAACGCGCCACCGGGAAGCGCCGGCCCCGCCAGTGGTCGGCCGACGGCGCCACCTCCACCCAACCGCGCACCCGGGGACCAGCCACGGATCGTGGTCTCCTCACGGAGCGAGACGAATGGCCTGCTGTTTCTCCACCTCGATAGACAACCTCGTGGCGGCAGCGGCCCGACCACATCACGCACCGTGGCGCCCTCTGATCCAAAGACGTCAAGGCCCGCCGCAAAGGCATTCGAGCAACAAACGCAGCGTCGACTCACAAGGTCGGATGTACTCGCGTTAAATCAGGCAGAGCAGCCTCAGCGGTCGTCCATTGGCAAACACCTTAATCGCCCGCTACCAACCACGCAGCTCAAACACCGACCGCGAACGCGGCACTCTCCAATTGACCCCAAAGCGACCAACGTCGCCGCCAGCGAAGTCGGCGCCCGCACCCACATCATCAACAACCAAAGCTGGCGCGCGCCATGACGACAACTGCGACACACCTAACCATCGCCGCGGCGAGCCGATGGGGTCGCTAAGCCGACTCGGGCCCGGTGCTTCGGACCGATGATGCGGCGAAAAATACCCGGCGAACTTCAAAGCCGAAGGAAATAGAAATACGACCCTTCCATGTGGTGGACACCTACCTCATGGCGATGGGGATCGCTGGCCACACACTGCTAAGCGCCCGCTACTCCCCGATGGAGGGAGCGTGCGGTGGATCAACACTCTCCCGGATAGCATCGATTCACAGGAAGAGATGCGCACGCCATCGAGCACTTGAGGTTCCTACACAGCGCCACCACCATCGAGGACGGAGCGATCGTCCGGGGACCCGCGAGTCGACCAAGCTGGGTCCAACGGCAAGAACTATGGTACAACGCGGCGGTATCCACCGGACACCGCGATCCACTGCTTCAAGACCTCGTGCCGCTATGAGCCTTTGGTCGTCAAGCTCAAACGAGCATACCGCACACTCGACAACATACCGGACTTCCTTGAGATCGCCAAAAGGTACGTGGAGGAAGACCCAAATCAGGAAACCGACGACGAGTCGGGTGGTCAACGCCGCTGGCAACGCGACAATGGACGACGGTCCAACCTACGCTTCTGACAACACTCGGCTCACGGCAAGCGCCTTGATGGCGAAGTCGACTTCGTCGCCAACGCAGCGCAGCCTGAGCCCAAGAGCTTCCGCGGCGAAGTCAACGCCGACGGCGACAACTACAAGAAAACCAAGGTTCGACCGCGGCCCTCATAACCAACCTTGTGCGTTTCACGGCGGGAAGGAAGCCCGCCACGCACCCACGACCGCCACTCTCTGAAGGAGATCGAGAAGGCAGCGAGCGGGAGGACCCGACAACAACCCGCCAAATGGCGGAAAAATCGGCAGTGGCGGCTCGCTCCACACCTTCACGAGCTTCAACACGGCCGAGAAGAAGGTCATCGCCCGCCATCGCCAACACGGTGGCCTAGGTTGGCGTTCCCGCCTCAACCGTCGGAGCAGCCCATCACTGAGCCGCCAGACCACTCTCCACGCGAGTACCCAGCCGAGTCACCACGGTGGTCAAGCCTAAGGTGGGAGACTCACGCTCCCAAAGACATTGATGGGCGGCGGCAGCTCCATCAACATCCTGCACTGGACACCTTTCAGCGACCGCGACCGCGATCGATGGTCGACGACCTACACCACGTTCCACGACATCGTCCCGGTCGGAAGGCGTACCCGATCGGCAAGGTCACGCCGCGATCACCTTCGCACACCAGCAAACTTCCGCACCGGCGGATCGTCTTCGAAGTACCCTTCGACAGCCTACCATCGCTGCGTCACAGGCGCCAGGCGTTCGCCAAGTTCATGGCAGCACCCCACTACGCGTACAACGCGATGAAGCTCCCCGGGCCGCGCGGCATCATCACCATCAACGGCGACCCCGACATGGCCGTTGAGTGCGAGGCCAAAGGAGCCGAACTCGCCGACGCCGTCATCGCGGCAGAGGCCAACCACGCCGACGAGCTCGCCAAGTACGCGAGCGGGGTCAACAACGACGACCCCACCATACTCAAGAAGCCCAATTCGGAGGGCGGCAATGTTGGAGATATGCCCTAGAGGCAATAATAAATGTAGTTATTATTATATCTTTGTGTTTATGATAAATGTTTACATTCATGCTATAATAGTATTAACAAGGAAACATTAATACTTGTGTGATTTGTAAACTTAATTTGAAGTCCCTAGTATAGCCTCTATACTTCACTAGCTTGTTGGTTGATTAATGATTGTGGTTTCCCTATCATGAACATTGAGATGTTATCAACAACAAGATCATATCGTTAGGAGAATGATATGGTGGACATACTCCTATAGATAAGCGTAGCATAAAGATCAAGTCATTTCAATAGTTCAATTGCTATATGCTTTATGATACATAGTAACCTAATTCCTTCGACCATGAGATCATGCATATCACCTTTACCGGATGGATGCTTTGATGACATCAAACACCACACCGTAACCGGGTGGCTATAAAGGTGGCATTGAGTGTTCGGAAAGTATTGGTTGAAACACATGGATCAAGAGGGATTTGTCCATCCATATGATGGATAGATATACTCTGAGCCCTCTCGGTGGAATGTCATCCAATTAGCTTGCAAGCATGTGACTGGGTCACAAGGGATCACATATCACGGACGAGAAAAGAGTACTTATCGAACGAGGTTGAACTAGGTATGTAGAGATACCGACGATCATAACCTCGGATAAGTAAACTATCGTGAGACAAAGGGAAATTGGTATCGTATGTAAGTGGTTCATTCGATCGCAGTAATCGAGAAATATGTGAGCCATATGAATTTCCAGTTCCTCTATTGGTTATTGTTCGAGAAGTGTCTCGATCATGTCCGCATAATTCACGAACCGTAGGGAGACACACTTAAGGATTCGACGTTGTTTTGAGTAGTTATGGTATTATGAGAAAGAGACCGAATGTTGTTTGGAGTCTCGGATGGGATCCGGATATCACGAGGTGATCCGGAATGGTCCGGAGAATAAGATTCATATAAGGAAAGTCCCGCTTGAGTTCGGGAATGATTCTGTTTTCATCGGGAATGTTCTAGAAGGTTCCGGATTGTCCCAAGACTGGGGAGGGTACATGAATGTGTCATTGAATGATTGCATCATGTACTAAGTGTTCTTTCTGTTCCAAAACTGAAAAGTCAAACTACCAGTTTGAAAGTCAAACGGCTAAAACAGAAACTGTGGGAAACAAGCAAGAGGAGGTTGAAACCAACTTGGAGGAGGAGTCCTCCTCCAAGCCGCGCCCACCTAAGGCGAGTTGGGAGGGACTCCTCCCTCCCTGGCCGCCCCTCCACCTATAAAAGGAGGGTGGCCTCCTCCTCTAGACACACAAGTTCCTATCCTCTAATCTCCGGTTTAGAGCCGTTTTGGTTTAGAGCTTCTAATTGCTTTAGCCTCGGTTTAGAGCCTTCTAATTGGTGTGTCTAATCTCTAGACCACTAATCCCTCTCATACTCCACCATACTCGCCCGGCTTAAGGCGAAGCCTCGGGATTCCCTCTACTTCGGTACCACGCCAGCCGAAATCGCGAGGAGAGTGCTACAACCTCCGCCTTGGAACAAGGGAGAGGAAGGTCTTCGCCGAGTACCGAACGTGTGACCGATCAGAGCGCTGCCGAACGCAGCGGAAGGATCGCTCACACGATCTTGAGATCGGAAAGAGTACGACTACATCACCCACGAGAATCCGCCTCGTTAAACACTTTGGAATCTTCGAGGTAAGTTATTCCATCGACTCGTTGCTACAATCTAGTAGATAGATCTTGGCTTGTTTGTTTGTATGCGATAGAATTTTTTGTTTTCCATGCTACGAACCCTACAAAGGGTATCGAGCCGTGTCTATATGTAGATCTGTTGCAGACGAGTAGAACACAATGGTCATTGTGGGCGTTGATGCTTTTATTGTCGATTGCTTTTGTGTACTTTGCATCTTGCGGTATGTTGGGATGAAGCGGCCGGCTAACCTTACATGACATCGCTCATGAGACTTGCTCCACGCTAACATGCAACTTGTATTGCATAAGTGGCTTTATGGTGCCTGCTTTCCTAGCATAGTTAAGATCCAATTTACAACGGGTGATCAACAATGCTAGTATCAATGTTGTGGTTCTTGTTCGTAAGTTAGAACGACACTTTTTGAAAGCCCCAAACCACGTAAAATATGCAAAGAAAGTAGAGGCGCCTAACTTTGTTTTGCATGGGTGTGCAGTGATGTGATATGGCCATGATTGTGATTATATTTGATGTATGCAATGTTCCTTATTGTAAGTTGGCAACCGGCAGGAGCCATATGGTTGTCTTTAATTTATGTTAAGACCCGCGTGTCTATTCAAAGTAGTTGTAATAGTTGAAGCCGTGGATCTACAACCATGGAGAAGCGCCATTGACCTTGATGCAATGCCGGTGATGATGGAGATCATGTTCGTGCTTGAAGATGGAGATCGGAAGCACAAAGAAGAAAGGCCATATCATATCACATATTATTGAATTGCATGTGATGTTAATCCTTTATGCATCTTGTATTGCTTGGTAGACGATGGTAGCATTATAAGATGATCCTCATGCACATCAATTTCAAGTCATAAAGTGTTCGCCTTAGTTAGCACCGTTGCTAAAGCTTGTTGTTTCAAGCACCACGTGATGATCGGTGTGTTAGATTCGCAAGTGTATACAACGTGAGCAAGCCAGATTTGCTCATGCGTAAACTAAGGTTTGATCTTGACGAGCCTAGCATGTACATACATGGTCTCGAACACGATCACCGAAAGGTAAAGCATGAATCATATAGTAGATATGATGAACATGACGATTGTTCGCCATTGAAACTATATCAACTCTCGTGATGATCGGTGTTGATGTAGTGGATTTGGTTCGTGATCACTAAAACAATGTGAGGGATGTTGTTTTGAGGGAGTTCACCTAGTTTAATTTCATTAATTAATTTGAACTCAATTTGTCATAAACTTAGTCTAAACTATTGCAAATATGTTGTAGATCAATGGCAGCCCCTACCATCAATTTTAATGCGCTCCTAGAGAAAGAAAAGTTGAAAACAATGGAAGCAATCTGGATTGGTTCCGCAATTTGAGGATTGTCCTCACAGGTGGTAATTTGACCTATGTGCCGGATGCACACTGGTGACCCACCTGCACCGATGCTCCCGATGAAGTAAAGAATGTTTACCTCGCCTAAGAATCAAGATCTATAGTTCAGTGTGCTATCTTGTATGGTTTAGAATCGAGCTTGAAAAGGTTTGAAGAGTCGACCCATATGATATTGTCGAGGATCTCAAATTGATTTTTGAGACTCATGCGGCAATTGAAAGCTATGAGGCTTCAAAAGTTCTTTAACCGCAAGATGGAAGAGGGCAGCTCCGCTGAGCATGTGCTTAAGATGTCCGCACGCAAACAAACTTCAAAGCTTGGGTATAGTGATTCCTAATGCTTTGGGGATTTACCGTGTCCTCCAATCACTACCACCAAGTTACAAGAACTTTGTGATGAACTACAACATGCGTAATATGAACAAAGAGTTGCCGTAACTGCTTGCTATGTTAAAATCTGCGTAAGTGGAGATCAAGAAAGAGCACCAAGTGTTGTTGGTCAATAAGACCACCAAACTCAAGAAAGGCAAGTCTAAAAGGGACACTTCAAGAAGGGTGGTAAGAAAGTTACCACGCCGAAGAAGACCAAGGCTGACCCAAGCCTCAAACCGAGTGCTTTTACCGCAAGGGAGAAGGTCACCGAAGCGGAATTGCCCAAAGTACTTGGCGGATCCAAGAACGGCAACATCAAGAAGAAAGGTATATCCGATATACATGTTATTGATGTGTATCTCACTAGTACTGAGTAGTGCCGGGTATTTGATAATCGGGTTCGCTTGCTCATATTTGTAACTCAAACAGTGTCAGAATAAACGGAAGCTAGCGAAGAACGAGGTGACGGCGCGCTGGAAACGGATCAAAGGTTGATGTGATCGCGTCGGCACGCTACCCCTTCATCTACCATCGGATTAGTTTTATACTTAAATAATTGTTATTTAGTGCCCGTTGAGCATGAACATTATATCGATCTTGTTTATTGTAGACTTACTTGTTTAAATCGAGAATAATGGTTGTTCGATTTATATGAGTAATATGTTTTATGCACATGCACCTTTGATAGATGGTCTATTCTTATTGAATCTCGATAGTGGAAATACACATATCAACAACATTGAGGCTAAACGCTTGAAATCAAGCGATAATTCGACCTATATGTGGCAATCGCTGCCTTGGTCACATTGAGTGAAGCGATGAAGAAACTCCATTCGATGGACTTTGAATCACTTGATTTTGAATCACTTGAAAGATGCGAAGCATGTCCGATGGGAAAATGACTAAGACTCCATTTTCAGTATGATGGAGCGAGCTACGGACTTATTGGAAATCATACATACCGATGTGTGTGGTCCAATGAGTGTAGCATCGCCGGTGGTTATCAAGTATGTTCTTACCTTCACGGATGACTTGAGTAGATATGGGTATATCTATTTCATGAAACATAAGTCCAAACTTTCGAGAAGTTTAAGGAGTTTCAAAGTGAGGTAGAGAATCAACGTAACAAGAAGATTAAATTTCTATGCTCGATCGTGGAGGTGAATATCTAAGTTACGAGTTTGGCGAGCATTTGAAGAAATGCGAATACTTTCACAATTGACACCGCCGGAACACCACAACAGAATGGTGTGTCCGAACGTCGTAATCGAACTCTCTTAGATATGGTTCGCTCTATGATGTCACTTACAGATTTACCGCTATCATTTTGGGGTTATGCATTAGAAACACCGCATTCACTTTAAATAGGGCACCGCCTAAACTGCTGAAACGACACCGTATGAATTATGGTTTGGGAAGAAACCTAAATTGTCGCTCCTTAAAGTTTGGGGATGCGGCCTATGTAAAGAAGTTACAGCCGACAAGCTTGAACCCAAAGCGGAAAATGCGCCTTCATAGGATACCCAAGGAAACTATTGGGTATACCTTCTATCATAGATCCGAAGGCAAAATCTTCAAGGTTAAGAATGGATCCTTTCTAGAGAAGGAATTTCTCTCAAAGAAGTGACCGAAGGAAAGTAGAACTCGACGAGGTTGTCAAACCTTCTCTCGAATTGCGAGTAGCGCAGACCGAAGAAGTTCCCTGTGGTGCTCGCACCAATAGAGAGGAAGCTAATGATGATGATCATGAAACTTGCTGAAGTTACAGAGCCTCGAGGTCAACGAGAACTCGTACCACCTGCATTGGTATGATCCCGTTATGAGTGTCATGTTGGTGGACAACACCGATGACCCCGAGACATATGAGGAAGCGATGATGAGCCCAGATTCCAATAAATGGCAAGAAGCCATGAAATCCGAGATTGGATCCATGTACGAAAACCAAGTATGGACTTTGGTGGACTTACCGGATGGCCGAAGGTCGCCGAGAACAAATGGATTTTCAAGAAGAAAACAGATGTCGATGGTAATGTTATCGTTTATAAAGCTCGACTTGTCGCAAAAGGGTTTCACAAATTCAAGGAGTTGACTACGATGAGACTTTCTCACCAAGAGCGGTTAAAGTCTGTGGAGGATTATGTTAGCAATCACTGCATATTATGATTATGAGATATGGCGATGGATGTCAAAACAGATTCCTCAATGGAGATATTGATGAAGAGTTGTATATGATGCAACCCAAAGGTTTTGTCGATCCTAAAGATGCTAACAAGGTATGCAAACTTCAACGGTCCATCTATGGATTGAAGCAAGCATCCCGGTTGGAATCAACGCTTTGATAAGGTGATCAAAAGTTTTGGTTTTATACAAACTTATGGAGAAGCTTGTATTTACAAGAAAGTGAGTGGAGCTCAGAGCATTCTTAATACTATATGTGGATGACATATTGTTGATTGGGAATGATGTAGACCTTCTTAATAGTGTCAAGGAATATTTGAATAATAGTTTTCAATGAAGGATCTTGGCAAGCACCATATATTAGGCATAAAGATTTATAGAGATAGATCGAACGCCAAATATCATTGTCACAGAGTACATATTTGGACAAAGTTCTAAAGAGGTTTGAATGGAAGAAAGCAAGAAAGGGTTCTTGCCCATGTTGCCTAATACGACCTTGAGTAAAACTCAAAGTCCGACATCGGCATACAAGATAGAGAAAGGATGAGTAAGACTCCTATGCCTCAACCATAGGATCTCTAATGTATGCCATGCTATGTACTAGACCCGACATTGCATATGCGTTAGTTTAACTAGCAGATATCAAAGTGATCCAGAGTGGATCATTGACAATGTCAAAAACATCCTTAAGTACTTGAGAAGAACTAAGGATATGGTTCTTTCTTATGGAGGTGATGAACACTCGTTGTTAATGGTTACACCGATGTTAGTTGGAACACCGATCCGATGATTCTAAATCACAACTGGATACGATTTATTTTGAATGGTGCCAGCTAGTGGAGGAGTGCAAAGCAAAGCGTTGTGGCGAGATCTTCAATCAATCGAATACATGGTCGCTTTTGAGGCTTCACAAGAAGCGATATGGATGAAAGAGTTCATTACAGAGCTGTGTGGTTCCTAGTGCTACTGACCCAATGTCTATCTACTGTGATAACATGGGCGCCATAGCCAATGCGCAAGAACCAAGGTCACACAAGAAGTCAAGATATCAAGTCGCTTTCACGCTATTCGAGAACATATCCGTGATGGGGATATAAAGATTTGCAAAGTACACATGATCCGAATGTGGCGATCCGTTGACTAAACCTCTCCGAGGGCAAAACATGACCAACACCAAACTTCCATGGGTGTTCGGTATATTACCATGTAATCTAGATTAGATGACTCTAGTGCAAGTGGGAGATCATGGAGATATGCCCTAGAGGCAATAATAATTATAGTTATTATTATATCTTTGTGTTTATGATAAATGTTTACATTTATGCTATAATAGTATTAACAAGGAAACATTAATACTTGTGTGATTTGTAAACTTAATTTGAAGTCCCTAGTATAGCCTCTATACTTCACTAGCTTGTTGGTTAATTAATGATTGTGGTTTCCCTATCATGAACATTGAGATGTTATCAACAACAAGATCATATCGTTAGGAGAATGATATGGTGGACATACTCCTATAGATAAGCGTAGCATAAAGATCAAGTCATTTCAATAGTTCAATTGCTATATGCTTTCTGATACATAGTAACCTAATTCCTTCGACCATGAGATCATGCATATCACCTTTACCGGATGGATGCTTTGATGACATCAAAGACCACACCGTAATCGGGTGGCTATAAAGGTGGCATTGAGTGTTCGGAAAGTATTGGTTGAAACACATGGATCAAGAGTGGATTTGTCCATCCATATGACGGATAGATATACTCTAGGCCCTCTCGGTGGAATGTCATCCAATTAGCTTGCAAGCATGTGACCGGGTCACAAGGGATCACATATCACAGAACGAGAAAAGAGTACTTATCGAACGAGGTTGAACTAGGTATGCAGAGATACCGACGATCATAACCTCGGATAAGTAAACTATCGTGAGACAAAGGGAAATTGGTATCGTATGTAAGTGGTTCATTCGACGCAAAGTAATCAGAGAAATATGTGGGAGCCATATGAATTTCCAGATTCCTCTATTGGTTATTGTTCTAGAAGTGTCTCGATCATGTCCGCATAATTCACGAACCGTAGGGAGACACACTTAAGGATTCGACGTTGTTTTGAGTAGTTATGGTATTATGAGAAAGAGACCGAATGTTGTTCGGAGTCTCGGATGGGATCCGGATATCACGAGGTGATCCGAATGGTTCGGAGAATAAGATTCATATAAGGAAAGTCCTGCTGAGTTCGGGAATGATTCCGTGTTTTCATCGGGAATGTTCTAGAAGGTTACGGATTGTCCGCAAGACTGGGAGGGTACATGAATGTGTCATTGAATGATTGCATCATGTACTAAGTGTTCTTGCTGTTCCAAAACTGAAAAGTCAACTGCCAGTTTGAAAGTCAAACGGCTAAAACAGAAACTGGAAAATGCGAAACTGTGGAACAGAAATGGGGAAACAAGCAAGAGGAGGTTGAAACCAACTTGGAGGAGTCCTCCTCCAAGCCGGCCCACCTAGGCCGAGTGGGAGGGACTCCCTCCTCCCCTGGCTGCCCTCCACCTATAAAAGGAGGTGGCCTCCTCCTAGACACACAAGTTCCTATCCTCTAATCTCCTGGTTAGAGCCGCTGGTTTAGAGCTTCTAATTGCTTTAGCCTCGGTTTAGAGCCTTCTAATTGGTGTGTCTAATCTCTAGACCACTAATATCCCTCTCTCATACTCCACCATACTCGCTCGGCTTAAGGCGAAGCCTCAGGATTTCCTCTACTTCCGACCACGCCACAGGCCGGAATCGCGAGGAGAGTGCTACAACCTCCACGCCGCTGGAACAAGGGAGAGGAAGGTCTTCGCCGAGTACCGAACGTGACCGATCATGAAGCGCTGCGAACGCAATGAAGGATCGCTCACACGATCTTGAGATCGGAAAGAGTACGACTACATCACCCACGAATCCGCCTCGTTAAACACTTTGGAATCTTCGAGGGTAAGTTATTCCATCGACTCGCCTACAATCTAGTAGATAGATCTTGGCTTGTTTGTTTATATGCGATAGAAATTTTGTTTTCCATGCTACGAACCCCTACAGCAACACCTCAGCCTTGAGGCAACGACGACTTTTTACCAAGCCGTCGAGTTGGTCCCAGGCGACTCCAAATGCAGACGGTGATTCGGACGGGCATGAGCCCAAAGCATAGGAAGTTGCGCTCATCGAAGTTCCTCCGTGAGAATAGGGACATCTTCGCATGGAAGCCCTCCGACATGCACTGTGTCCCTAGGGAACTCGCTGAGCACAAACTCAACGCCCCCAAAGTGCGACTGTCAAGGCCATGCCTTCAATGAAGAGCTCACCGAGCCATCGCCGAGGAGGTGCATCTACTACTGCGAGCTTCATCCGGCCAATAAAATACTCAAGTGGTAAACCCAGTCCTGGTTGAGAAGAAAATGGGACCTGGAGGATGTGTATCGACACAAACTTAAACAACGCCGCCCAAGGAGTAATTCGTCCTCCCGGATCGACCAAATAATCGATTCCACCGCGCTCGAGTCGCCAGGTTTCCTCGGCGCCTACTCGGGTACAACCAGATCAAAATGGTTGTCGAGGGCGAGGAAAAGACGACGTTCATCACGCCATTCAGCCTTCGCTACACCGCCATGACCTTCGACCTCAAGAACGCCGGGCGACCTACCGGTGCATGCGAGAATGCCTTGCGAGCCAAATTGGCGCAATATCCACGCCTACATCGGCGACATGGTAGTGAAGTCCGCTCGCCAGTGGCGACCTACTTTCGCCGACACTGGCGGAAACATTCGCCAACTGTGGAAATACAAGATAAAAGCTAAACCAGAAAATACACCTTCGGTGTACCAAAGGACAACCATCGGGATACGCCGTCTCCAAGCGTGGGATCGAGGCGAACCCACCAAGATCGACATGATCGCCGACTCGGCAAACCCGAGTGCCCGCGACATCAGAAGTGGCCGGGCATGACTCTCGATCGCTTCATCCCCGACGGGCAAAGGTGATGCCTATACCGCTGATGCGAAAAACCCCACCTTCCAAAGGGGACAAGGAGGTCGATGCGCCCGCGACCTCAAGAAGGTGCTACTCGGCTTACCGCTACTCGTCGCCCGTCGACAAAGAACCCATGCTGGTCTCACGTCATGATTCCGGTAGCGTCGTCGTCGCCGCCATGGTCGTCGGCGGCGAGGAAGGAAAGGAGCGCCGATACGATGACCGTGTACTATACCAGTGAGGTCCTCACCGAAGTCGCGCCCGGTGATACCCATAATACCAGAAACTAGTATACGGTCTTGAGCACAGCGATCGCCGCACTACTTCGAGCACCCGATCACGGTCGTCTCCTCGGCCTTTGATGCGGGACATCATCCTCAAACGCGAGGCGGCCAAGCGAAAGCCAAGGGCCGTCGAAATCGGGTCCACAACATCAAGTATGAGCCACGCAGCGATCAAGTCAGCTCTTGCGGACTTCATCGCAGATCGGAAGAGGCCCAGCCGGAAAAGCTGCCGCATTCTCCACCATGGAGCCTCAGACTTCGACGGCTCCAAGAATGCAGACGGCGCAGGGGCAGGTATCGTGTTGACCTCCCCAAAGGGCGACAAGCTCCGCTACGTCCTCTGCCTCGAATTCACCCCCTGCACCAACAACATGGCCGAGTACGAGGCACTACTCCACGGCATGCGAGCTGCCAAGGAGATGAATATCCACCGCCTACACTGCTACGGAGACTCCGACCTGGTCCGGGCAATTATTTGGCACCGCGACGCCGTCTCCCAATTATGGCGGCATACCGCCAAGCAATGGACAAGCTGGGCGGACACTTCGCAGGCTACTCCATCGAGTGGATTGACAGGAGGAAGAACGAGGAGGCCGACGCACTATCTCGCATCGGTTCGGCTTGACTCGCCCCACCCGCCGGCGTCTTCCTCGACAAGATCACCAAGCCGTCTGTCTCTCCCCCAAGGGAGATCGACATTGGAGTCCCGCTGCAACCAGAGTCAGCCCTGGTTGCACTCATCGCCGAGCCAAAAACTGGACTAGGCCGTACATCGCCTACCTGGAGGGAGGCACCTTGCCGGCAGACGAAACAGACGCCCGGATGATAGCGCGACGCTGCAAATCCTTCGTCATCATCGACGGCGAGCTCCAAGCGCAGCGTAGGCGTGTTCCAACGCTGCGTCAACCCGCTGAAGACGCAAAATCCTTCACGACATCCACTCGGCGATCGCGACACCACGCACCCGCTCTCTGGTGCATAAAGGCTATGCGCACGGCTTCTCGCCCACCGCACACACAGACGCGTCGACATTGTCCAGAAGGCGCGCCGGTGCCGGCACGCCAACCGGACACACGTGCCAAGCTCAACGCCAAGACAATCCCATCACCGCCATTCGCATGGGGTATGGACATGGTAGGCCCTTTCAAAAAGGCCCCTCCGGCTTCACCCACCTCCTGGGTCATGTCGACAAATTCACAAAGTGGGTGGAGGCTAAGCCAGTCCGAAATCACGAAGGAAGACCGCCACCAAGTTCCTACGCGAGCTCATATATTGCCACGGGTTGCCAAAAAGCATCATCACGACAACGGCACCAACCCGCCAAAGGAGCCATGGCGAGTTCATGAGAACATCACATCCGACCGACCTCGCCTCGCCGCCCACCCGGAGTCCAACGGCCAGTGAGCAGGCCAACGAGCATCCTCCACGGCTGAAGCCACGGCTCCAAGTACCACTAGAGCGCACCACGGTGCCGGGTCGAGGAGATACCCTCCGTCATCAGGGTATCCGCACTCGGTCAACAGTCATTGTGGTTCACCCCTTCTTCATGGTGTATGGCCAAGGCGATCATGCCCACCGACCTAGAGCACGACTGCCAAGGGTCGCCCACTACATCGGAGGCTGCGAACAACTCAAGCGCCAGATGGAGTCGATCAACTTGACGAGGCACGCGACCTAGCTCACTCCGCACCGCCATCTACTGCGACAAGGACTCCGCCACACCATAGCCTGGTGAGAACTCGCACCTTCCAGAAGGCGACTGGTGCTACCTCATCCGGGACAGGAAGGGCATGCACAAGCTCTCCCCACGTGGGAGGGACCATTCGCCATCGGGCGAGTACTCAACGACGCCTACTACCTACCGATGCCCGCTGGAGACGGGAAACTCGACGCTGCCGTGGAATGTAAACCTCCACGGAAGTTCTACTCCTAGAACTCCATACATGTACCCTCTACTAGCTATGAAATAAAATATATGATTCACGCAAATTGCGTCTACTCTCCGTGTCTTGTGCCATCGCACTCCATAATAATAGCGTCAAGCTAATCGAGAAGTCAACCTGCAGTACGGCGATCGGCACGCGGCCAGTAGTGCGTCACGAGGCATCGGATTATCCAGGACTCGCTCGTCACTGAAAATGCCTACCCGGAGCCCCATTGAGTCGCCTAGCTCGACCGGGCTTAACGAGCCAAGACAACCGCCGCTCCTCACAACGGCGACCACAGGTCCTTCGCATCCTCGACCTGGCGGCTCGAGCGGTTAAATACCACGCTCGGGGATTGAACCGCCAAGCACGAGCGGCTAGGAAAAACGCCAAATGCGAGGCGTGCGGACTTCGCCATGCGGTGACCGACCCGACGGGAGGCAAGAGTGATGCGCTCACTCGACGCCCAGTCCTCACCCACCCTAGAGCTGTGACTAGAACCACCAAGTACCACGCTCGGGGACTCGGCCACCTGATCTCATCCGCGCAAGGGAAAACGGTGAAGTAAAGAGAACTCATGGGAGTCGCCCTGCGACTGGGTTTTCAAGCTCGGGCGAGTCGACCTCAATAACAAAACAACTGACAAAACGCTCGAAAACACAAACACATAACAAACAAGGTAAACCCCATAAAAAGGGCGGACGCGCTCGGGGACTCGTTCAATCATCAATCACAATCGCAAGACAATTCACAAAACAACGCGAAATCCCATTATAGCAGACCAAAGTTGTTACAAAATACAAGTTGCGCCCTATGGCCGAACTGCTACTAACGCCCCAGGGCACAATGTTTTATTCCGCAGGCTTCGATGTCGACTCACCGCCACCCTTGCGATTGCGAATGAAGGGAGTGTACGGGTTCGATGGGTACGTCGTCAGCTCACCCACCATCGCCGCACGGAAAGGCTGCTCGATCTTGAAGTCCCGGTGCGGCGGCTTGGGGTCGTTGGGCGCGACGATCGTCTCCTGATAAGGAAGGAGGTCGCCCATCGCCCAGACATGATCGGAGTATACCGCGACACGGTCCGTCAGCTTCAGCACCTCGGCAATCTCCATCGAGCCCGTCGACAATGGGTAGACACTCGTCACATCGTCTAGATCGAAATCCTCTGGGAAGTGGGCGAGCCCAAGGCTAAGCGCCGTCGCCGCCCCGCGCCGGAACGCCGACCGCGTCATGAACTCAACGACTGACGGCGCCTTCTCCAGATACCGCCACACCTCGACAAGGTTGCTGGGAATAACTTCCGTGGGCGACATCTCCTGAAGATACGCCCGAATGCAAGCCGCAGACAACGTGGCTGAGTCGACCAGAGTGGCCACACATCGCCTTGGCGCCGCATCTAACCTCTTCCGGAAATAAGCCGATGATCCGACTCGTGGATAGAGGGGTGGCGTGAGTACAACAAAGATCACGCAATGCGCCTACGAGGCGTATACACACTTACCAATCAAAGGACGGCAGAGACCCGTGATGAAGCTTTGAAGAGAGGAGTAGTCTTGTAGCCCAGCAACAAGGGCCGAGACCTTACCCTCTTGGTGGCGTCAGAATGTTACAGCACTTGGCTCGCCATCCGCTGAACTCGCCTCCTTCGCTTTCCTTAAGCTTCGCCAAGGTCGGCGATCCGCTTCTCACCGAACTCACGTGATTGAGCGCCCGTTCACCACTGGGGACAAGGCCCTGGCGGACCTCCTCTACCTTCGCAGTAGTCGCCTGGAGTGCCTTGTTCGCCTCTTGGACAACGACAAGTTCCTTCTCCGCGCGACACTTCGCAGCGACCGGTCGGCTGATTCACACTGCAAACCCTGTGCACAAGTCAAACAGTTAACAACAACGGAATCCTATGCCCACCGCTGAAATTCCCGTTCGACACTCGGACCTGGAGATCAAAATCCTATGCCCACCCGCTGAAATTCAGCGACCAGACACTCGGGACCGAGATCAAATCCTAAGTGCCCACCCGCTGAAATTCAGCGATTGGCGCTTTCAGGGGACCGGGCGCGAAATAAAAACAAAACACCAAAAGAATCACGATCACTCAAAGGTTCGATCCGACAGTAATACGTAA